>BTHU01000003.1:2787500-3387500 GCA_036184795.1 Tokudaia tokunoshimensis | reverse complement strand
CAGAAAACTGGGCATGACACTCCCGGAGGATCCGGCTATCCCACTCCTGGGCATATACCCAGAGGCTTTACCTGCATGCAATAAGGACACATGCTCCACTATGTTCATAGCAGCCTTATTTATAATAGCCAGAAACTGGAAAGAACCCAGATGTCCCTCAACAGAGGAATGGATTCAGAAGATGTGGTATATTTACACAATGGAATACTACTCTGCAATTAAAAACAATGAATTCACGAAATTCCTAGGCAAATGGTCAGAACTTGAAAATATCATCCTTAGTGAGGTAACCCAATCACAAAAGAACACACATGGTATGCAGTCCCTGATAAGTGGATATTAACCCAGAATCTCGGAATACCCTAGACACAATTCGTATATCAATAGATTTCTAAGAAGATGGAAGGAGAGGCCCCTGGTCCTGGAAAGACTGGATGTAGGGGAACGCCAGGACAGAGAAGCGAGAGGGGGTTGAATGGGGAAAAGAGGGAGGGAAGGGGGCTTATGGGACTTTCAGGGAGGGAGGAAACGGGAAAGGGGAAACGATTTGGAATGTAAATAAAAAAACTTAGAAAATAAAATTAAAAAAAAAAAAAGAAGCCAAATGTGTACTTTTGGTCTTGCCTGTTTAAGGATAGCACCTAACCAGTGTGACACCTCCCACTCTTAATATAGAAAGACTGAATAAAAATTATTTCAAAGCATATCGAAATGAAGGGAAATTTTGAAATTTGCAGAATATTTGAATAGAACATTGGTAGGTGGAATGATAATGATTTTCAGTGACAAATGGGCTAAGAGAACCCCAATACAAATTATTAATCTTGATTTTTTTCTGTTGAAATTTAGCCATGATTCTTTAGTATACTTAAAGTTGGATGAGTCAAAACTATATAAAAATCTTGGCAAAATTCTCACTTGGTTAGTGGTAGGCAACAGAACACTTATCTGATTATCCTTCTACTGTAAAGATGTCATCAGTAGAGGTTCCTTTGTTTCTGTATTCAGCTACAGTGATGGATAATTGAACAAAAAAATCCCAAAGCTTCATCAGGGCCATTTACTACTCCTCAATGAAGATGAATCTTTTGACAAACACTTCTCTTAGGAAGTGATGAGAAACCAAGCTACTTCAGTGAGACGTTGTCACTACCTGTGCACATACAGACTGAACTGTGTGTACGTACACCTTGGCTGAGTTGTATGCACACCTAGACTGAACTGTGTGCATCTCTTGACTGAGCTGTGTCTACATCTAGACTGAGCTGTTTATGCAGAGCAAATTTGTTCACACTCTGTTGCCTGCCTTTGGATTCTTTTCCCCTAACTGGGTTTCCTTATCTAGTCTCAGTAGAAGAAGATGCTCCTAGTCTACAACTTGATATGCCAAGGCTGGTTGTTATCTATGGGAGGACAGCCCTTTTCCTGAGGAGAAGGGAAAGATGGATGAATGGGGGAGAGGTGAGGTGAGAGGGAGGGGCTTGGAGGATAGGAAGGAGGGGAAGCTGCAATGAAAGATGTAAAGTAAATAATAAAAACATATATTTAGACATGAAAGAGATTGATTGTGTAGCTTATATTTGTCATGATATATCTTACATATAATCAGAGCTGAGATTTTTTTAAAATATCCACAACTAAACTGTAAATAACAATAGACAATTCCTGTTTACCATGTTGCCAAGTAGTCATGTGTGTTTGCCATCAAGTGACATTGTTTTGTTTCTTTTTCATTCCACAAGTGTCCTTGCTCATAGAGGACAGCTGGATTCTTCTATGACCCTTTCCTCTCTCTGTAATAATGCAATGTTGACTTGGACACAAAAGGAGTTCTTGATTTCCTTTTTTTTGTATGTTTGCGAAAGGAGTCTGTTACAAGATCTATCAGAATATTGTGAATGTTCTTTGGGCTTTACCAGCTATATCAAGATATAATAGATACACTTAAAGGTCATACATTTTGTTATAGACACACAAGCTACATGGAGCATATTCAGCAGGTTGGGCATATACATTTATCTACATACATGTAAAAATAATAATTAAAGGCCATCATAGGCAGGGTCAGAGAGAGGAAAGGGTAGGGGTAAATGATGTAATGGTATTTTCGTTAAAGACTTTTAATTTGAAAAGCCATTGAATGGATACCACTCCCTGAATTTTGAAATACATATAACTGTGACTCTATCTCCACATTCAAACTAATAAGTTTATCTATCTTTAAAGTCCAATGATGTTTAAATGCTTAATTATAGTGCGAAACCTCATAGCAATTAGTGTTTTCTGCTGTTACCTTAAAATCCACTGGTTCATAGTCTCCATACACTCACTGTTAGCTTAAAATATTAAGTTAACACTTAGAAACATATTTAAGATGGTTAAGTTGTGAAAATTGAATCATTGTCAAACTACCATACAAGTATCAAAATATAATTTGGACTAATTTAAAGAAAGTGTTGAAAACAGCCCTGGTTTCATTGTTATAAAGGATCTTCCATGAATTGGTGGGGCATGTGCCCAAAGTTTTAGAAATATCTGTAGCTCACTTGGTTAACATGATAACTTATCCAAGAATAGGTGGAAGAGAGACATCAGGACCCTGGTTAGGAGACTGCTGTAGAGCCTGAGAGGTGAACATGGCATTGGTGGTAAAGATGCTGGGAAGTGAAAGAGAAGCAAAAGAGAATAAAAAGAAGATAAACCTTGGGAGTTATGAGAATTGCAGGAGTTTTCAGGATTCAAGGACGTTTCCTTACAATGTTTCATGAGAAAAATGCCAAGAACTGTTTTTCTAATTCACAGTTCTTCCAACTTTCCCTGATGAAAATTAAACAGTTAAGTGGAATTACAGGATGGAAGGGAGAAGGGCACATAGTAGATTCTCAAATTCCACATTGTGTGACATTTCTACACATTTAACTAAAATAAATGTTTAATTGCACAAGTGCAATTTTTCTTCTTCTGTTTTTGTGTCTTCTTCACAGGATTGAAGTGTTATCCAGTTTACACTCTATTTCCTTTTAGGATCTGTAATATTCTTGTGTGAAACATTATGTAAAAGACATCACCGTACTATTATTAAAGTCTCAATTGCCATCACTTATGAATGTTTTATATGCAAATTGTCTTGCTGTTTCTCATAGTTTTATCTAGGGATGTCTTCACAGGATTGATGCAAAGATACAACTCAAAAGGCACATTTAGAAATCACTTACTAGTGAAGCATTGTTGTGGGAGGGAACTCATAGCCCTGCCCCATTCTATTTTTGCTAATGATATGTTTAATGATAGTTTATTAATAGCAATAGAGTTCACATCTTAAGAAGCCCTCTAATAAAAGTGTTTGGTATAGTTGTTCAAAGGTGGAAAAAGGAAAAAAAAATCCACGTTACAAAATCTGACTTAAAACATTTAAATGAATTGCATAGTTTTGCTAAAATGTTGCAAAATGCATTTCAAAGTTGAATTGAACTTGACTGCTCAATTTTGTGCCCGTTTTAATGTAGGATCACCTTGACTACAAGTAATCGCTTGATATATTGAACTACATGATCACATCAAATAGTTTAAAATCTTATAAATTCTTATAGAAGGGTCTAAATAAAATTTACATTTGTATTTGAAGTCAGGTCACTCTCAGAAAATTAATACAAATTAAATTAAATGAAGATTTCCCTTACTTTACATAATAACAATCTTTATTGCATCAAATCTATCATTCATAATAACTAGAATTCTCTCTTGGGCTGGAGAACAGGCACAAGGGTTCAGAGCACATGCCTGCTTCAGTTCCCAGAACACACAAAGTAGATCATAGTCATCAGCCACTCCAGTTTTAGTTAAAGTTCCAGATTCCCGAAGAGGGACTAAATGTCCTATTCTAACGTTGTGGGTCCCAGACATGCATGGAGTGCACATACATACTTGCAGGCAAGACACTCATATTCATAAAATAAAATAAATAAGCCTTTAAACAATCCTAAATTGGAACTGTCTTTGTAAAGAACCCTTTCTGCAAATATTTCTCTAGATACTAAAATCCTTCCAGGAAAAAAAACACATTGTGGGAAATGTAAAACTGAGACCTTCACTCACATTAACTACTGAACCGAACAAACTGAACATCAGCCCCTTTCTCATTCAGTCAAGAGCATCAGTGGTTTGAACAAAGTTATGGGTATATTTAATATGGCCTGTTTATACCTGACATTTAAAATTTCATGAACTAACATTGAAATTTATATCAGTTTTATAATTCGTGGAGGTCTTTCAAAGCACACACCCATCTTATTATCATGTTATTGTAGTCTACAAAATATTCTCTGTGCCCTGGTAACTGCATCTCTTCTCTCCAGATGAAGAGTCAAATGTATTGAGAGATTATGTAGAATTGTGTCTGCTCTTAGATAATATAAACATTATTTGGATTAACTTTATTTTGACTATGTTTGTAAATTTCTGCTTTTGATTTAGTAATATAACTAATAAAATGACTGAGGTGTTTTTGTTTTATAAATAAAGGAAACTGTTAGACATTCTCTAAAACACATCAAGACAGTAGAATAGAGATTTGCTTATGTAAACCATGGCAGCTAATCCTTGGAAACTTCATCTTTCTTGGCAGTATGTATCTTAAGAATTTTTAAGAATAGCTTCTGGAGTAAATGTTCTGTGTGTCTTTCTATGTCCTTTGTTATGGTTGACCACCTCATTAACAACATAAGACATAAATATTTTTTGATTTATCATTTTCTCAACAGACAACTTTCCAATGCAAGTATAGGTAGATGTGTTATCCAGTTTACACTCTATTTACTTTTAGGATCTGTAATACTTTTGCGTGAAACTATGTAAAAGACATCACTGTACTATTATTAAAGTCTCAATTGCCATCACTTATGAATGTTTTATATGCAAATTGTCTTGCTGTTTCTCATAGTTTTATCTAGGGATGTCTTCAAAATCTTAATTCTCCAACTTAGTGCATGCTTTACAAAATTTATGTCCTGAATAAAAGGAGTTGATTTTAAAGATAGGATCACAGCCCTCTATGTGAGAGCATCCTTTCTTCCATTTACTGGTGTTAAATTCCCCCTTGGATGCAATTTAAGCTTTGGCCTCATTCCTTTGATGTTGTCTTGAAGCCATGGAATTTCTTTCTCCAGTCTTTGAGAAAGTGAGTGAGGCTGCTCCTTGCTTCTGCTTCTGTTTGCTCCTTTTCTTGTTTGTCTTTTCTTACGTGTAATTTTCTTTTGTCTGCTTGCACCTCTCCTGTCTGACAGCTGGTTATTTGGGGTGTTCACCCCCTCCCCTGTTCCTTTTGTCTGTGCATGGCTTGACCCATACAACCTTTCAGAACACTGGTCTCCAGTTCTTCCTGGACCTGCTTCTCTGGAATCCACACTTGGTAAACTCACCCTTTCTTTTTGTCCTTGAATGCCTTTACCATTCTTTTCATGAATTCTCCCAGGCTACCTCCCAGTCAGTCTTCTTTGGTATTCACTCTGCTTTGTATTCCCTGCCTCCACTATAAGCCTAGGTCTCCCAAAATTTCCAACTTTAGCCTTCTGTTATCTTTCAGCAAGAGTAGTCATTTTACATTCTCTTTCTTATTCATATTTAGGAAATCTATATCTTTTGATAAATATAATTGTTTCATTAAACAATTACTCAACTCCAAGTAGTGACAGTTTTGTCATTCTAAATGTCCAAATATTTTTTCCTAGATGTCATTTACACCCACACTTTCCAGAGGAGAGGCAAAGTATAGGAGACCCTGGAAAACAGAGGAAAATAAGTAGCATAATATGGATGTACAGGGTTGCTGTCTGGAGCTCTGTTCCTTCTGGTTGGAGGTTCATGTAAAAATGGACACAGATTATTAAACTAAATTATCATTAGATATAAATCCAAATGCTTTTGCTTTCCATATAAAATATATTTAGTGTTTAATAATGAATTAAGAATGTATATTGAAATTAACAGCATTTTAAGATCTCATACGAAAATGAATGCATCCACAAATTTACATAGCTTCAAATAGTATATATTCAATGTGCTAATATTAGCATAACATAAAACATTTTTAATGTAGATTTCATTGATGGAGTCCTTCAGAATATGCAGATACATATTTTTAGAATTTTCATTTGAGCTTAATAAATTGTAGTTAATATAAACATAATCAGTTTGTGTGCTCATTATGTTTTTTTATTATTGAATTATTATATGTCGTTATTTTTATTGAACCGTTTTGTATACTAACGATCTCCTTCTTTATATAACCACTTTGAAATAATGAAAATAAGGTATAATTCACTCAAATTTTATTTATTTTGTACTTTTACATTTTAGCTACTTACTTCAACTCAATTGTCAAATCACCCTATATTTGTGACTTGTCATTTTGCTCCTCAGTTCAATATTTACATGCCTAATATATTATCAGGAAGTTCAGCACCAATGTCCCTATGCCTCTGGGCACTCCGCATCTTGGACATTTAGGCTCAGGTTGAATTATACTGAAGTGTCCTTGGCCCTCCAGCTCCCATATACCATATTCTGAGTCCAGTCAGCTTCAAAATCATGGCAGTCATCTCTTTCTATAAATCTCTTCTTCTGCATATATATCTATATTTTTTGTCCCATTAATTCTGTTTTTCTGGAGAGCTCTGACTGATACAGTTCCCGTGAGTAAAAAAGAAAATCGAGGTCATAAAACATAATGCGAGTTACTACACTTTCGGAGATTTTAACAATGGGGATTGGGCTTCTGGCTTATACTCATTAATCATACCTAGATGCTCAAGAAAGAAACTTTTAAAGCCAGGCCATTAGTCACTCACCAGCAGTTCCAGTGCAGAGGGGGCTGAGGCAAGGCAAGTCCCCGGTCTAGGGATGCTGGTGGTAATGTGTGGGGGAATTCTATGATAAGGAACATGGAACAATGTCAGGGTTAGTGTATTAAGGACTGTTCACTGAATAGATTCAAGATCATGAAAGAGTGGCCAGGACTATATCTCAATGGTAGGACTCCTGCCTTGAATGCAGAAGGTCCTGAGTTTGATACCTAGCATCACACATATAAATTATACTGTACAAACATATAACGTTTATAATTTGGAAAGATGACAAACCAGGTAAACAGCAGAGTTAAATGCAAGAACCCATTGGCCCCAGGTGCACAGTATCTATCTGGGTGTGTAC
This sequence comes from Tokudaia tokunoshimensis, assembly GCA_036184795.1. Lineage (NCBI taxonomy): Eukaryota > Metazoa > Chordata > Mammalia > Rodentia > Muridae > Tokudaia > Tokudaia tokunoshimensis. Next base: position 3,380,294 of record BTHU01000003.1, on the reverse strand, counting down.
TTGCTGTGAGCAAGGACACCACGTTTCTTTAATACTTGAATCAGCCATTCATGGAAATAGAGTCATAAATGTTGAGGTTATTTGCTTTCTTCTCATAGATTTCTGTGGATTCTGAAATGCATTTGTGATGAGACAGAGATAAAGTCATTTATTAATAATGTGTGTTTGATATTTTAAAAATAGTGTTTCCCATGCACACACACAAAATAGCCTAACCTCCCCCCCCCAGAATTAATATGCCCATCTGGGCTCACATCAGATCTAATTAGACCTCGAGTATAACATTTAGCATATCACATCCTAATAGAGTTTGTTATGTATCTCTTTGTCTTCTCTACCAACCCTCAAGCCCCTGAGAGTAGAAGTGTCTCCTTTGTCTCCATATCCCTAGCAGCTGGCATCATCTTTGACAAGTAGCAGGCATTCAGCAAGACAGAATCCATATTGTTTTGAAAAGCAATCAAGTAAATGAATGGAAGTAGTTTTTAATTAACAAAAATCACCTGTTACCTATCAGGCTGTAATGCTTAAATTACTAAAGAGTCCCACAGGATTGTGAATGTAAGAGAATCCCAGAACACTAATGAGAATCTAGCTCCAGGACTACCCTGCTGAAAACATTGCTTGCCATGAACTCGTGCTGTTAGCATGGATTTGGGTAAATCTACAGAGGCGCTTTGTAGATGAAGGTGAAGGAAAACCCTTTATTCTCTTGACTCCTAGAGTTTTACTGTGTGACAACCTAATTCATTTTCTCTATTCCTGGAAATCCAAGTGGGTCGTGGTTACAGTGGGCAGGATCAGATTCCGCTCTATGCATTGGGTCAGAATTCAAATCAGAGGGTTAAAGGAGCCTGCTGGTCTCTGCTCATGAAGCTAGATTGAGCATTTTGCCCCATGGGTTATTTTTCTATTACAAAATAAATTTCACTTAAATATACTCAAGCAAGCTTCCTAGTCGCTCAGATATGCACCTTTCACTGCCATTAACACCACTTGGTATTTGGTTACTGTTTTCTGCGTTATTTAGGGAGGGCGTGTACTCTCATTTTCAGTATTGTGTGCCTTTCCAGATCTAACCGTCTGACTCGGTTTTCCACAAGTTCTAGAAGGGAACGTGGAGACAGTTTTTGTGTTGATCGCAAATCAGAATTGGAAACTGTCATCCACTAACATGTTTAATTATGTAACAATTATTCTCACTGGAAAATTAAACATAGCTGCTTGATTGTTCTGTACAATAGCTTTGAAGTGAAAAAGAGAGTCAGTATCCGGTTGTATGTATAAATTACAGCTCATTAACACGGTCTCGATTATTTTATATTGCTTTTTCGTTGTCCTTGTAACCCAGGCTATAATAATACTGGAAGGAAGTCAACATGTAATTAGTGCAACTATATGAAAACAGATTGCCTTGTTTCACATGCTGTGGACTCCGAGGGATTCACAGAGCTGGGGAAAATGGCATGCACCAACAGTTTTCCCTTTAAAGCTCAGAATTCTTCAGTTTAAATTATATCACTATTCAAGGAACCAAAAACTATGAAGGTCCCACTAGAAAATGATCAGGCATCTAAAAGGACAGTGTGGATTAGCATTTATTGGTTTATGGCTTTCCTCACTAATGAGTCTTTTGTTCTAAGAAAAGTTTTTGTTGTTGTTGTTGTTGTTGTTAATTTAATTTGGCGTGTGCATGCAGCTAGGGAAACCAAGGAAATGATTGGTAGGAAAACTACTAGGAGCCAGAGGGTTGGAGGACAGTGAGAGTCCATGGTCCATAGAATCAAATTTGCAGGGATATGGAGTCTCACAGAGACTGAAACAGCAATCGCAGAACATGTGTGGGTCTGCACTAGATCCTCTGCGTGTACTTGTGGCTTCTGTGTTTTGGAGGGGACTCTTTAACAGTGGATTTGGAGATTGCCTCTAACTCTTTTGCCTTCTTTTGGTAGCATTTGCCTTCTACTAGGTTGCCCTCCCCAGCCCTGGTGTGAGGGTTTGTGCCTAGTCTTATGATATCTTGTGCAATGTTCAATGGATGTCCCTGGGGCGGGGACTGCTCTTTTCTAAGGGTATACTGGGGTTGGGGAGGTGGATCTAGGGGAAAGGGGAATTTGGGGAAACTGGGAAGATTGAATGGAGAAGCTGCAATTGGGATGTATTGAATGAAAAAATAATATTTTTTTTTTAAATAAGAGTTTAGGTCTTTACAAATTACCAACTAGCATTTGTGAGCATAGTCAAGATGTTCATTATATAATCATAATGTTTAGTTCAAGGAATTATAAAGTTCACTGTGTGGCTGTGCTCTGTACACTATTCAATCTGGAAATTTAGCCATTTTTTTTCTGCAATTTCTCTACATGAAGATTTGTCAGATTGTGTCATGGGCATAGTAGGCCAGCAAACTCCATGACGATGACCATCCCACTTCATTTCCTACACATTTCTGTGACAATTAGGTGATTCAACAACATGCATTCAGTCAACATTTGTGCATAAAATGAGGTAACCTTTCAGTGAAAAATTATTCTGTGGATTTAATCAATTCAAAGAAATCCCTCTACTCTTCGCATGTTGTAAAAATATTTAAGTATTGACACATTATAATACCTGCAACTTCACACTCATGGTTACTCAAGCAAGAAACAGACAAATAAAAAAGCCTAACATTGATTCCTAACAGATATGTGGATTGACTTTCTTTCTCTGAGAGCTTGATTGTTTAACCCTTTTCTTGAGTCACAAGCATTGTTGATCAGAGGTAGGTACATGGTCATATAACTTCCCCTTAGAGGGTTATAACTCACTGGGAGAGTCCCTGACTGGCAAGGTAAGGCCCTGGGTTTAATCCCCAGGACTAAGAAAAGGACATGCCAAAACTCACAAATTCCCCTCAAATATCTCACTAATAGCTAAATCAAAATGAAATATTGTAAACCTCATTCTCTGGAAGCCCCAAGGGAAAATAACAAAAGAGCCATAACCTGACATTAATGAACCAAATGTTGATTGTGGGAGGGATTGGCAGATACAGACGTAGATACTTAGTGAAACTTAGCTAAAGGCAAGATGTCAAATAAAGACATACTACTCCATCAAAATTATATTAGCAATTATGTATTATTTCTATGAAATGCATGTCAAGAGCAATTGTTGCTACTGGTTTTATTCAAAAAAAAAGCTTACATTGGCAAATCTTATATCATAGAAATCTTCTATCTAATCCTGTATTGGTATGCAGAGAGAATTTTTACTATTGGTTTGCATCTTGCAGTTAAAGGCATCTTAGACTATACAGATGAGATATTCTAGAAAACTCATGTAACTCAGACAAAATGTACTCCTGAAATTATTAACTCGAGTGCATCCATGAAGTTATTCTTTCTTGACTTTTAATTGAAAGCTCTATAAGTCACAGTTGCACTTACTAGATCTTACAGTGCTCTCAAAATTCTCATCTACCTTTAGTTCCCAACTATTCCAAGCACATTTGTCATTGTGTAGTTTATGCTACATTTTTGTCTAAGCAGGAGGTGATATGATGCTTAATCTTCCTTGGAACTGGTTGGATCAAGAAGTCCTGATGGGACAGAGGTCGCCCCAGAATAGATAGCGTAGTTTGATCTAAACGGTTAATCTTTATGAACCCACTTTAAGAACTGGATTTTTAGCTTGCAATAATTTATTTTGTTCAGAAAGTGATAACTCGTTAGCTATTGAGTTAGGTCACTGATTTAAAACAATCTCGCAAAGTTCAGTATGTACCATATATTGCAGTAAATTCTAAAAGCAAAGTGATGGATGCCTGGAGTTAGTTTATTAAAGTTTGGCTTTGAACATTTCCACTTGGTAACTATCAAACAGAATGAATAAAGATACTATAAGGAGTTTCCTCCTAAGAACAATTTAATAACAAAATAGAATCTTATATATAAATAGCTGGTTTCTATTTTTAACACTACCATGATTAAATTGATTTGAAAGTGTATCTGCTTGTATTTGTATTAGCTTACCACTTTAGGAGAAAGACCAACAAAACACTGGCTCTCAATAATGTAGTTCTCTGGGTTTACTTTATCAACATATGACCCAGGAATATCACCCAGATTTTCAGTACTTTTTGCTGCATAAAGTAAGCAATGGCATAGAATATTCTACTGAAATGAAAATTCGATGTTGACTAAGTTTGTTGATTAGTTATTTCCAATTGCATGTAAGGATGTTCTTGTGTGCATGCCGCTTTTATACAGCACACAGGGACTGAGAAATAGCCATTAAAATTTTAATTTCATTCCCAATTTTTAAAATGTCTCCCAGTAGGACAATGTTTTATTGTCTCAATTTGCCAGGAATCCTTCTCTTGTAGTTACATGCCTGCCATTTCCTCTCTCACGCTGATCTCTCCTGAATACAGAGTTATCTTCATCGTGTTCACAAATGTGCACATTCAGGATTTTAGCGTGCGTTAATATAAAACTAAAGCTCATACCTTAAACATAGCATTATTAAAAATCCCCTGTGGCTCAGCATTTACTGCCTGGGGACCTTTGTTCTTCCTAGGCTGTGTTGTTCCTTCGAGTATTCAACTAAAGTGTTTGATGGGCAGATGAGGAGGGGCTGAGTGAGGCAGGGACATGGGGAAAGCACTAATTTACCCAGAGCTAATGTCTGAAATACAACTGCTGTCAGAATCCTTTAAATTAAATCACAGCCACACAACAGCAAGAAGAACAGCAACTCATGTTGGGTTTTAGGACAGAGGGTATAGCACCATGTAATTTAATGCTACATATGAGATGTGATATCACACAGTGTCAATGGAAGCTGTCAATCACCCTTCCTTCTATTTATGTTTCCCTGATTTCACAGTCAGACAAATCTAATGGTGAGACATTAGATTTGGGAATCATGGTGCAGAGTAAGAAGAAAGTATATGGAAGAAGCTGAGATCTAATGAAAACATACATTTCTCCCTTTTAGAACCCATCTATCTTAGTTATACAGGTTAACTGCTGGTTTTACTTTGGACAGCTATTCTTTTAACTAAGAAAAGAAATTATATAGTAATTGAAAGAAAACTGGATTATGGTATCTTAGAAGAATAATTTTACCAAATTATATTTAGCTTTACGTATTGTGATAAAAGTATACATCTATCTCCTAACTAGTCTTCTTTCTACTTCACAGGTTGTTTGTGACTGTGAAGGTTTGTGAAGGCAGACGTGCCTTGTAATTAATGTATAAATCTATTTCCTAACTAGTCTTTCTTCTACTCCATGGATTGTCTGTGACTCTGCAGGTTTGTGAAGTCAGATATAGTTGTTCTTGATCACATCTGCCATGCCATGTCCAAAATATAGCAGTTCATAGAGCTCCTTCCCAGTCCCCAGCTCTCAGTAGAGTTTCACCTCCTTTTCCATGAGGTTTCCTGGATCATTAGTCCATCAGGCATAAAGTGAATGTCTGATTTGTGCCTCACAACTCAACAGTCATCCATTCTCAGCATCCTAAGCCTGAATCTCTGTACTTTCATGTGATGCTGAAAGATCATTGTTAATCCAAATGGGACAGCAGCTTTAGTCCAAGGGTGTAAGGTATTGAGAAGTCAGTTTGTCCACTATTCTATTTAACCTAATATCAGCACTGTGCTTTGCCATGTTCCCAGGTATATAATTCTTCCTGTGGTTCAGCCTTCCCATCCATTCAGAAACTAGTCAGTTACTTCCAATGTTATTGCGCTACTGCTGCCCCCTTGGGTACATCCTGCCTCATAATCAATATTGTAGGATTTGCAGCTGGGTGAGATTATTGGTATGGCTTCTCCTACCTCTTCCTCTGCCCCATAGCCTACACATCACCTTCAGTACTTTGAGAAGTAGTTGTGCTCCCTAGTTTTAGGTCAACTTGACACAAGCTACAGTCATCTGAGAGGAGGGAACCTCAATTAAGAAAATGTGTCCATTTAGATCAGGATGTAGGCAAGCCTATTGGGCACTTTCTTAATTAGTGATTAATTAAGGAGGGTCCAGCTTGTTGTGGGTGGTGGCATCCTTGGGGTGGTGGTCCTGGGTTCTATCAGAAAGTGACTAAGCAAGCCATGGAGAGCAAGCCAGTCAGCAGCACCCCTCCTTGGCCTCTGCATCAGCTCCTAACTCCCAGTTTCTGCCCTGCTTGAGTTCCTGTCCTGACTTCTTCAGTGATGAACAGTGATGTGGAAGTGTAAGCCAAAAATTGTTCCCTTCCCCAAGTGGCTTTAGTGATATTGTTTCATCCCAGTAATAGTAACACTATTGTAGAGGAAGCTTCCAGCCTAATTGCATCTTGCTGCAACTGTGCACTGCAGCCCACATGTGTGGTGTCTTCAGTAATGGCAATCTATTCTCTAGTTCTAGTAAGTGACCCAGAGCATTGACAATGCCTGTGATTTGGGGGAGTCCCCACTGTCTCCCTCAGTACCACACAGGAAGAAATCTCACACCCAGAGCTTGAGTTTTCTACAGAATTGTGAATTGAATTTTGAAAGCATCAGCTACAGTATTTTACTGTCCACTTTAACTAAATAAGAGATTATTTTTCTTGTTAAAAATTTCATAATGAGATAATTATTAGAATAGGATGATACCCCTAACAACAACTAAATAGCCTTTTTATTGTTTTGTTCATTAATATTTTATGCAAATTTTCTCAAAGATGTACTATTCCCCTTCATCCTTTATCATTGAGTAGTTACATATTCATATGATGTATGTAGATTTACACACACATATATAAATACATATACATATACATATATATATGATCTTTATCTTTGTGTACCTATTCATATATCTTCTCTCTCTCTCTCTCTGAAGAAGAGGTCATGGAGTGAGCCAGCTCACAACATTTTTTCCTTCTACCAAAGACATGAGCTACTGACAAATGCAGATGTGATCAGAACTATGTCTGATCTGTAAGTTCAACATATAAATTTAATTTTCTTGTGTGGATTCACCACCTCTATATTCTCACTCTTATAGTACTATTTCTTCTTTGTGTTGTTTTCTTTATTGTGTGTGGGAATGTTTCTCATTACATGAGAGTCATTAATGATTTCTTAGACTAGTGTCATAATTAGTTAGACTTCACTTGGCTTTTATACCCTCTGTATCTAAATGCATCCTATGACTATATGAATCCCTGGAGTTTTTATATAGGGTTGAATCCCAAGGAATTAGAATATATTATAGACAATTTCTGAATTACTATTTGACCTAGGATGCACAATAATATCATAAAATATAAAATATTTTATAACCTATACACATATTTTCTAAAATATTTAAACATATACACATATTTTCTACTATCAAAATATACCATGTAATCTGATATATATATATGTATATATATATAATTGTGATATATAAATTGAGCTATAAAGAAAATCAAATAATATTTTTCTCTTTAAAATATATTTTTGATTTTTTTATAAAACTCATATTGTCCATTAATCCCAGTCTGTGGTGGTTTAAGGAGAAACAGTGTTCATGTTACCATGGATACCCATAATGATCTTACTGATAGCTTTGTGGCATCAGCCACAAAATCCATAGAGTATCATAATCCGTTTATTTTATATTTTGAATCACAAGATACCGAGGGGTATTATAAATGATGCATCTGATTCACATGCACCTTCTCCACTCATCAAATTAGCCCACATCATTTTGTAGGGTCTAGCCTGTTGAGTCTGCCTAATATTTCCAAATACACACCTTCTGCAACCTGCCAGGTTTGTCCTGGGTTTCACAGCCAGTGTTGATCCTGGTGGCCTGCATTGTAGCCAACCACTAGGCTTCCTTCAGGACCTGTGTTACCTGCTCCGAGTCCAAAGGTCCTTCCCAGGCCACACCTAATCTCCCCATCCAGACAGATCTTTGCCTACAGTCTAAGCTTTGAAAAAACCATACATCCTCCACACCAGTCCATCTCTCTCTGTTCAAGTAACTTCCTTCCATGCAGCCATTTCAAACATTTAGGCCCAGCCCACCTGCACATCCTCTCTTCTGCACCAACCTAGTGTCCATATCAGACTTAAAAATGATAAAAGAAGCCCACACACCCAGATCTCACCCTAAAGATACGGTCACCCTAAAGAAAGATCAAGCCAGTATCTCCTCTCCAAAGCTTCTCAGTTTGGTAGGAATGTTTGCCAGTGAGAACTACGTAGAGGAACCTCAGGACACAGAATTTTAAAAGACCATCATAAGGTTCATCAAAGAACTCAAGGAGTTTAAAGAAAACACAAAGAGCTGACAAAACTCAAGGGGACAGAGCTCAGGGAGGAATAAATGCCTGAGTGACACCCAAGGGAACACAAAAGTAAGTTAATGGACATGCCAAAAATAAGCCAGGATGCAGAGGACTCAAGACAAAATAAAGATGGACTATAAACAAACAAACAAACAAACAAAAAAGTTAACTCAATTATAAAACTCAAAGGCAAGCCTTACACATAGAATGAATCTCACAGAAGAAGACAACATCTAGTCCCAAATGAAGAAGATCTAGCCCAGTAAGCAAGGAATATGAAAAATTAAGAAACAAACAAACATGGGAAAGGAACATACGGTAAATATGGGACACTGTACTGGCTGGTTTTGTGTGTCAACTTGACACAGGCTGGAGTTATCACAGAGAAAGGAACTACAATTGGGGAAGTTCCTCCATGAGATCCAGCTGTGGGGCATTTTCTCAATTAGTGATCAAGTGGGGAGGGCCCCTGGTGGGTGGTACCACCTCTGGTCTGGTAGTCTTGGGTTCTATAAGAAAGCAAGCTGGGCAAGCCAATAAATAACATCCCACCATGCTCTCCGCATCAGCTCCTGCTTCCTGCCCTGTGTGAGTTCCAGTTCTAACTTCCTTTGGTGATCAACAGCAATGTGGAAGGTGTTAGCTGAATAAATTCTTTCCTCCTCAACTTGCTTTTTGATCATGATGTTTTGTCCAGGAATAGAAATCCTGAGTAAGACAGACACCATGAAATGACCAAACCTTTATAGGCATAGATGAAGGAGAAGATTCCCAGGTCAGAGATAAAGACCAAATCTTTAGCAAGATCATAGAAGAAAATGTCCCCAAACTAAGGAAAGACACCCACACAGAGACAAAAGGCACACAGAACATGTAATCAACAATATCAGAAGAGAAAATTTCCACAGCATACCATAGTTAAAAAACTAGTATACAGAGCAAAGGAAGTGTGCTGAGAACCACAAGAGCAAAACACTAATTCTTCACAGGCAGTGTAGAAGTCAAAGTACTGTAAAGCATAGGACTTCTGACAGTGTGGAAACCATCCCATTGTGCAAGGTGGAGTCTCTAGATGTTTGTGAAAAGCTCAATGTGATGAGACCTGTAGGTCAGGAGAAGGACCTGGAGAAACTCCACATTGCTCTCATCTGGCAGCGCCCCTTCTGATGTAACAGCAGTAATAGGTGGAATATCTGAACCTTAATTAGTATTTTAGTTTCCTAAGAGAAATATTATTCTCCTTACTGAATCACTGCTAGGAAATGTCTCTTGGAGACATATGCATATGCCCTCCTAGACTGTAATTTACATTTTTTAAAATTTGTAATTTGCAATTAGCCCTATCATTACCTTTTATCTGGGGAGGTAGACTGAATCAGTTCTCTTAAAGTTTCGAGAAGGAAAAAAAAATCCATATTTTGTTATGCTCTTCTTAAGCATATGATACTGAGATGTATTTCACTGTCTGCCAAAACTGTTCTTTCACAGCAGATTAATTGTTCTTTGTTTCTGAGTACATCTTTGCTACCACTGGTGGGAGTCTCTTTTTGCGACTTTTACAATCTTGGTTCAGAAAATTAAAGAAACTCATGTGCTGCTGCAGCCATTCAGGGCTAATACATCTTGTTGCGCGCGACTGAGGACAAGTGCCCTCCAGATTAAATTTTTCTGCTCAGCACCCAGCATTTTCATAAAATATAGTCCTCACACAGCTCCACAAATATCCCAAGCATGTGGTTTAATTTAAACCAACATGCTTGAGTCACCCATTTAAATAAAATATCCGTAGTGCTCCAAAACCATTTTATAAATGCACCTTCTCAAAATAAAACAAGCAAACTCTATAATTTCAAGTGTCATAAAGTCATATCTGCACTGACTGATAAGCAGAGCAATCTTCACGGAGGATTTCCCAAGAAACCATAGGGCTGGATCGTGGTTCCTGAAAATTGGCAGAGGAGGAGAGCCTCTGGCCTGTGTCACCAGTTACTGTGGGGGTTGCCTGGGGCATCCTGACACCCCCATCTCCCATGGTCAAGGCAGTCTGAGATGCAAGATATGAAAAAGGTAAAAAGTTTCATTCTCTAGTGTTATTCTGTTTAAAGGTGGCCTTCACCTCTCATTGTGAAAGAAAATTCTTTATAAAATGATCATCTGAATGTGAGTCAGAGTGTAATCAGAAGAAAAGAGGATACTAGAATGAATAAAACAAACCACCTTTAGAGAGGTTGCTTGTATATATGATGTATATATGTATATATGTATGTGTATATGTGTATATATGTATATATGTATATGTGTATACATGTATATGTGTATATATGTATATATGTATATGTGTATATGTGTATACGTGTATACATGTATATGTGTATATGTGTATACATGTATATATGTATATATGTATATGTGTATATGTGTATACATGTATATGTGTATACATGTATATGTGTATATATGTATGTGTGTATACACGTATATGTGTATATATGTATATGTGTATATGTGTATATATGTATATATGTAAGCATCATGGTTCTTTCTTATTGGAAGAGGCAGTAAAGCCAGGGAGGGAGTTCCTGCTCCCTGTGATGACCAAAACCAACCATGGTGAACATCTACACTCCAAGCTCCCTTCCTTTTTTCTTCCCCTCCTCATTCTTCCTCTCTCTTCCTTTCCCCTCTCCTCTCTGGTTTTTGTGTTCTGGTCTCAACAGAATAGTTGAAAAAAATAAATTTTATTTTAAGACCTTATTATTGAACTTTTGGCCACAGAGAAAAATTTTGTGAGCTAAAAAGGAACATATGGCCTTAGACAAGGCTCAGTGGGCAAAGACTCCGGGTTCTCAAGCCTGAAGCATGATTCACACAACCCATGTGGTAGAAGGAGAGAACCAGACCCTGAACGTTGTCCTCTGAATTCTACTCATTCTATGGTATGCATATGTGCACTAGCAAACAAACACATACAAACACACATACACACAAACACACTAAGTAAATAAGTGAAATAAAAAGCTTGTGAAAACTAAAAATCGATTTACATAAAAGTTTAAAGCAAATGAACCTACATTTTGATGGTATATGTGCTTGTTACTAATACTGTCTGAAGGGGATGCAGGAATGCTGTCATCACCAGTTGTTAGAAGCATGTTACTCATCAGGTATGGGGCAGCCTGAGCGTGTGTTGATCTGAAAAGGCCACTGCAAACATTCTGTAGGCAGGATGGCTTACAGAGTCATCACGTCAAACTTTTACTCTACAAACCACTTCTTAAAATAATGAAAAAGTTGTTAAATTGATTGATCCAGTTTAAACATGGAAATATAAAAGCCAAGAAGCAGATTAATATAATGAAAGAAAGTGTAGAATCATTTATTCAGATATGATCAAATCTGACAATGAAATAATTCCTTATTTGTGTATAGGTTGTTTTGACAATTTTGCCAGTTTTCTTTATATATAAAATATTCTAGGTAATTACTAGACTAAGATCTAAGGAAATGGCTTCTCAATGCTAGTATACAATGGAAGAAACTTCTGGAGATTGGGGAAATTAGAAAGTATGGAAAAGGTGAACATGTAATCCACATTTCATCTGTGAACCCTGAAGTCCCAGGTGGGGCTGTTCCATCAGGTGACTGAGTGATGCTCTTTTCTGTCCCTGAGTCCTATACAAGTCAGGAAATGAGTTGGAGAACAGCCCTCCTCTTCTATGAGCTACATGGCATCTGTTTATGGGCCTCTGTGACATTTCCTTGCTGAAAGTAAGATGCATCAAATGGATGAATGCCTGCTTTTTTTTGTAAGTGATTACCTATAGAGTCACCAACTCAGCCAGTGGCCAGTCACGGAGTAGTTGTTACATGGCCTTTGTCATGAAGGTATGTCGTCATACCTGCAGAAAGAATGTGACTCTTCCAAGCATTCAGTAGTTCAAATCATGGGAGGGAGAGAACATCTCTATGATGAATTCAAGGTCAAAGATATTTATATACTTGAAGAGAATTTACAATCATATATTTTCATAATGCAATTAAAGTACAGCTTCTCATTTGAAGAGAGACTCCTGGGGTTTTACAAGAATTAAGCTGGATTCTGGAAACCTATGGAAAATGAATGCGACAATGTGCATTTGTGTCAGCAAAGTATCATGTTTCCTTGTTAGAAAGTGGTCAAAGATGTTCATAATTTCTTTGAACAGTTTGAACTCAGGAAAATACAGGAAAGCATAGCCTAACTTAAATATATAAGTGGATAGATATTTTAAGTAGCATTCATAAATGTCCTGATGCCAAATCTTTTGTTTAATTCATCAAATTAAATAAATTTAGAATTAATGTTTAGCAAATGAATGTTGGATACTGAACATGTTTAAACCGTGGGCAAAGGATTCAGGGTCTACTGAATATGTACTAATGAATATGTATCCATGTGTTTAAGAGCAGATGTTGGTGCAAGCAAATGTGGGGGAGTTTCATGTTTGGTTGTGTCTGCTTATTCAGAGATCATTTAAATCATTCAAAACTGAAGTTCCCATCATGATTGACAGTTGATCTTTGCTGAAATAAGATTACAACATCTCCTAAAACACTGTTCAGAATGGTACAGGCAGAAAGATAAAGTCTTATTTCTGGTACTGACCATGAGCCATTTCTTGAGTCTTCTGTGTTGTGTGCAAATAAAACACAGTTTACAAATAGAAGAGTTATAGTAATTATAAAAGACATTTCATTAGGGAGAGGCTATAAGTCTTGTCTTGGATATTCAACAGAAATCAATTCTATTGATTCAGAAATATGAAAGAAAATCTCATTTATTTATTTATTTATTTATTTATTTATTTATTTATTTATTTATTTATTTAAAACTCCAGATTTTATTCCCTTCCCCGTCCACCCTCCAACTGTTGCACATCCCATAACTCCTCTCCGCCCCCTATCTCCACGAGGATATAATATCCCCACTCTCCACTCCCACTCCACCAGGCCTCTAAACTCCCTGGACCTCCAGTCTCTTGAGGGTTAGATGCATCTTCTCTGACTAAACCTAGACACAGCAGTCCTCTGCTGTATATGTGTTGGGGGCCTCATATCAGAAAAATCACTTTTTAAAGCAAGAAGTACTAAAAGCAAAAAAGAATTATGATTTATTTTACACCAAAAATTAAACAATGCCTATCCTGTCAGGGAGAGTGACTCTAGGTTACAGTGGAACAGAGATTGAGAAGCAGGGGCATGAGTGGTGACAACAAATGGAAATACCAGAGAGGCACATAGTGCACACACATATACACACCCACTGCACATGTGCACATATATGCATGTGCACATATGCACATACCACACACATGCACACACACATGCAAACATGCACACATGTACACATACATGCATACACACAGAGACATACAAATACACATACAAAAGAGAGAGACAGAGAGACAGAGACAGAGAGACAGACACACACACATACACAGAGAGAGGGAGGGAGGGAGGGAGGGAGAGAGAGAGAGAGAGAGAGAGAGAGAGAGAGAGAGAGAGAGAGAGAGAGAGAGAGAGAGAGAACCAGTCTGCCCACTTCTACAGATTTAAAATATTCAACTTTTTAAAATAGTCTGGTTTTGAACCTTTTCTGACTATTTTGAGGAACATGTACAGGTGGGAACTGTGGAGGTAGGTGCTCCCTACACCCCTGTGCTCACAGTCAAAACATTCGACTCTACAACATTTAATACTCCAGGGGCTTCATGAGCCTACACAAATCTAATGCTTAGAACACTAAATATTTGTGGTGCACTAAGCTCTGCCTTATGCATTTATTAAATTGGCCACAATGGGGCAATACAAACAGCACTGCACAGAGAATGCATGTAGGCAAGTACTGTAACATTTAATATGCCACAACCAGATATGCTTGAGTTTGATTTGTGGCACTATCTTTCCTTAACTCATCCTCAAATGAGGAATTAGAGATAATGCTTAACCTAACAGAAATGACGATCAGCTGAGAGTGTTCATAGAAAGCTCTCAGTCCCCTACCCAGCATAGGTCTCTGCTGTTGTCCTTTAACAGGGATGGAGAGACATGACTCTGTGGTTCAGGGCAGATGCTGCTCCTGCAGAGAACTTCTGTTTGGTTCTCTAAACTTACAGGATTTCTTAGCACGACCTGTGACTGAAGCTCCAGAGAATCTGCCTTCTGGCCTCTGAAGGGGTCTGCCATGCATATGGTGGTGCACATACAGACAAGAAGGCACATAGAAATAAAAATAAAAAAATGTACTTAGATTGGGAAAGCAAGTTGCATGGTAGCTGTAAAATGACATTTGCAAGTTGTAATTTGTTAATTTTTTGCTTTGTGTTACTATTTTTTGTTTGGTTGGCTGAAATAATTTTTCAGTTATGTTTGGTTCTGGATATTAAGAAAAAATTGAGTGAAAGGCATTCAACATCTGACATTTTGAACTGAGCATATGTATATTAGTTTAAATCATTAAGTGACTGGATATTTTTAAGTAGCATTGACTAAATCTTTGGTCCAATTGACCAAGCCAAAAGAATTTAAAATTAACTTTTGACAAATGAATATTTATACCGAAGATCTTTCAAGTACTATGCTGGATTCCTTCCACCATTTCAGTAAGTTTTTTTTTTCCTAGAAAAAGTCTCATAGAAATGATAAGCAAGCATTCTTTGGGTGAGAAAAGTTGTAGACACTGCAAACAAACCTTCAAGGGTTAAGGAATTTTCACGCAGTTGTGCTCTAGCAGGAAAGCGAAGAGAAGCTCTAAGTACCACAAACCCTGGCACTGTGGTGTATCCACACATCACAGCTCTCACATCCGTACCCATAAGCTGCCTGTCCATTTTCTCCCGTGGCTGCCTCTGCTGTCTTAGCATAAACCTTGCCCTAGATGACACTTCATGAAGTGCCAAAGATGAGCTTATATTAAACAATATAAGCCCTTCAGGTGAGGAGCTGAATGCTTAAAATGTGGAAAAAACAGAAAATTGGCCCAGATTTTTTTTTTCCCCTTCTACTGAGAAAATCTGGCAAAAGCTCCATCTAGGGAAAAAGCACTGCGAGTGTCACTGCCCTCTAGTGGTGAGTGAAGCTCCTGCAGCTGCAGTGATGCTCTTTCCAGGGTATCCTCTGTGCTCATTCTTATAGATACTGACAGTGTAGATACTGACAGATATAGACAGACAGTGTCCTTTGCCTTACAGAAACTTTACGATTTTATGAGGTCCCATTTGTCGATTCTTGATCTTAGAGCATAAGCCATTGGTGTTCAAAGCGGCAACCAACAGACTGGGAAAAGATCTTTACCAATCCTATATCCCACAGAGGGATAATATCCAATATATACGAAGAACTCAAGTTAGACTCCAGAGAATCAAATCACCATGTTAAAAACTGAGATACAGAGCTAAACAAAGAATTTTAACCGAGGAATATCGAATGGCCAAGAAACACCTAAAGAAATGTTCAACATCCTTAGTCATCAGGGAAATGCAAATCAAAACAACCCTGAGATTCCACCTCACACCAGTCAGAATGGCTAAGATCAAAAACTCAGGTGACAGCAGATGCTGGTGAGGATGTGGAGAAAGAGGAACACTTCTCCATTGTTGGTGGGATTGTAAGCTGGTACAACCACTCTGGAAATCAGTCTGGTTGTTCTTCTGAAAATTGGACATAATATTACCTTTGGACCAAGCTGTACTACTCCTGGGCAAATACCCCAAAATTAACTAACATATAACAAGGACACATGCCCCACTATGTCATAGCAGCCTTATTTATAATAGCCAGAAGCTGGAAACAACCCAGATGTCCATCAACAGAGGAATGGATACAGAAAATGTGGTACATTTACATAATGGAATACTACTCAGGAATTAAAAACAATGAATTCATGAAATTCTCAGGCAAATGGATGGAACTAGAAAATATCATCCTGAGTGAGGTAACCCAATCACAAAAGAACACACATAGTATGCATTCACTGACAAGTGAATATTAGCCCAAAGTTCTAAATACCCACATACAATTCACAGACCAGTTGAAGGTCAAGAAGAAGGAAGACAAAAGTGTGTATGCCTCGGTGCTTCTTAGAAGAGGAAACAAAATACTCACAGGAGGAAATATGGAAACAAAGTGTGGAGCAAAGACTGAAGGAAAGGCCATCCAGAGATTGTCCCACCTGGGGATTCATCCATATACAGTCACCAAACCCTGGCACTATTATGGATGCCAAGAAGTACATGCTGACAGGAGTCTTATATAGCTGTCTCCTGAGAGGCTCTGCTAGTGCCTGACAAATACAGAGGTGAATACTCACAGACAACCATTGGACTGAGCATGGGGTCCCCAATGGAGGAGTCAGAGAAAGGACTGAAGGAGCCGAAGGTGTTTGTAACTCCATAGGAAGAATAACAATATGAACCAACCAGTACCCTCCAGAGCTCCCAGGGACTAAGCCACCACCAACCCAGGAGTACACATGACTCCAGTGCATATGTAGCACAGGATAGCTTTGTCAGGCATCACTAGGAAGAGAGGTCCTTGTTCCTATGAAGCCTCAATAGATGCTCCAGTGTAGGGGAATCGAGGGCGGAGAGGGGGTGTGGATGTGTGGGTGCTAGAACATCCTCAGAGAAGCAGGAGGAGAGGGGGAGGGGATAGAGGGTTTCCACGAAGGGGGGAAACCAGGAAAGGGGATAACATTTGAAATGTAAATAAAGAAAATATCCAATAAAAAATACTTAACTTTGTATTCTCAGAAGTCATTGATGGTTTGTCATTTTTGCATTGAAATTACATGTCAGATTCTTAAGTCAGAACACAACACTGATCTGTGAGTAATTCATTAAGCAATAAGGAGCCTCAAATAAAGGATTTAAGATTAGGTCTACTTAGTGTGTTAGTTTCCGTTTAAATAAATAAGATAAATGAATCCTACTACTGTGTTGAGATCCATCATGTTATGAAGTTTCTTTGGTGTGTGCTCACTCCATTAGGATCTACACAGAGACTTTCACGACTCTGCTGTGCTGTCCCACCCTCAGTGCCATTGTGCTCATCATTCTCAATGGCTTAGGACACACAGCACCTTAGGCTAGGAGTTATAAATTATCCACAGTGGACACTTATGGAGCAAAACCACTTCTACTGAACAAAGAAAGAGCAATGATATGGGAAAGAGACTATGATTGCACAGGAAGGATGTGTGATCCTCAGAAGCTGATTGTGGTTAGTGTTTGAAAATGATCTAGGAAGCTATCAAACTAGCATGTTGAGTTTCTGTTAGGCTCAAAGAACCCAACGAGTTTGAAGACTGGTTGATCTTGTCAGGGAGAGGCCCCAATGTACAATGAGAGAAGCTGTCTTTTGGGGAGAGACCTCCATTCACTGTATGAAGGCACATCTGTCATCCTCCTTCTGAGTGCCTGCGTTGGAGAGCTACAGAGACTAATTGCTAATCTCATGTGATTATTCTGAAGGTTACAATTAATGTGTGGTACACACTTCATAAAATGCCCTAATATGTGATATTTAAAATTTCATTTGAAATGAGATCTAGAGAGCTGTAATAGCCAAGTCCAAAGTTGAATAATTGTGATTTCTCCTACACCAATGAAAATAAATGTATGTAGCATTTTATCTGACCAATGATATAAACCTTTACGTATTTTCTCTTTCTGTTTATAATTTCTTTGCTTTGTGTTCAGGAAGGCAGCATAAATGCTGGTCTTTGTTACCTAAAAATAAAATTGAATAGTCGATTGAGATGCACATAGATAGATCTTAGAGAATAATTCTACCAGAAACATTCTTTCTTCTCGGGGTCTGGCCTAATAAAATACTGGTTATATCTTCATATTTTTCATCTTGTCTCTCCCCCATGTTGTTGGCCTGGAGTAGGAAATATCGTTTTAATGTTAGAAAATGCTATTTAATGCATGGAAACATTCCAACGAGTTCCATTGCCATCTGTGCAGTTTTCTCTTCCCCTGACTTAGTGCTCTGCCATTCACCTGGGGAAGGCAGTCTGTTGTTTCTCAATTTTCAGAGATGCACATGTAATTGCTACATTTATGATGTCAGTATTGGCTGGGGAAGTGCAGCTCCCATGTTTTGCAGACATACTCGTGAAGTGTGTGCAGAGGTACTGACAGTCTTTCCTCTCAGTGAAGAAGTGTTGTTTCTACATACTCCTGGTAAAGAAAATAGAAATGCAGGATTTAAATAATTGACAATTTTGACAAACTGATAAGGAATCAATCAAAAATTCTGAGTAGGGGCATGAGCTCAGTAATTGGGTACGAGGATCAAATTGGCTTGAAGATCAACCAAACATTTAAGGATGTCTGTTTTAGTGTCCTTGATAAATCCAATTAAATAGACATTAGTCATGCATAAAACACAGGCAAGGAAGGCAAAACTCAGCCAGAAACGTTGAAGCTATGGTCAGGGTTTTCCCATTTCTCTGTTATTTCTTAGTGGACTGTGTGAGGCTTATGAACTTGACTCTCAGTATCCAACCACATGGTCTGGAATGTAGTTTGTTATCCACAGTCAGTTTTTTCCTATTAAAGATTCACAATGTTTTATTTTCCAAATAGTATCTTCTGTTCCTTGTAGTAGCTGCTTTGGGCACTGTCTCTTTGACTCTGCACTTTGCTATATCTTACTTAAGTCTTATCTCCTGAACTAAGTATCCTTCTGCTGTCCCCCCTCCTTGCCTTGTTAACAGAGCCTGCTGTTCAGTGTCTAAGTATACTGGATGTTGCCAGTGGGGTTTCTGTCCCATGAGCACAAGGAACTCAGATACCCTTTGTTACAGTTCCTGCCAGTGCAGCCCAACGCATGAGGAACTTTGACATTTTGTATGTGTGTGTGTGTGTGTGTGTTTTAATTTTTTTCTATATTTTTTATTTACATTCCAAATGATTTCCCCTTTCCCGTTTCCTCCTTCTCCGAAAGTCCCATAAGCCCCCTTCCCTCCCTCTTTTCTCCATTCAACCCCCTCTCACTTCTCTGTCCTGGCGTTCCCCTACATCCAGTCTTTCCAGGACCAGGGGTCTCTCCTTCCATCTTTTTGGAAATCTATTGATATGTGAATTGCAAAACAATTAAGAAATGTTGGAAGCAAGAAAAATGACACTAGTTGAGCTCCAGAAGTGTTGTCTACACAATGGCTCAGTTACAACTGGACTGATAGCTAAGGAGTCAGGATATCCTTGAACATTCCTTAATGTCCTTTGTCTATGTCCTGTTGGGAATGACACCTGGCAACTTCCTTCTTCCTCATCCTTTTAGATTTCAGAAAATATTACTAGGATTTGAATTCTAATCTCATTTGTACTCTTTCTTCTGGCATTATAAATAATTTATGTTTTTCTCTACCTTGTAGATTCCTTGATCATAGAACCTAGAGAAATGCATTGAGGGTAATATATCCTCACTAAGGCTGAATCTTGATATGTTAAAGTTGTTCCTGACATCATATTCTTTACAACTCATATTAGCCAGACATTGTTTTTTAATAACAGATGCTTTAATCATTTATAACTGTTTAGTTTAGATCTTCTGGGATTAGATATATCATCTTCATAGATAAAACTTAAGAGAAAGGTAAAAGGAAGATACAAGAGAGGACAAAGACAGACTTCAGATAGTGCATAAACCTTCTGGAGCTGTAGCCAAAATGACAAAAACATCTTACAAAGAGCAATTTCTGAGTTCAACACTTGAGCTCAGAGTTTCTGTCATTAGACCTTGGAGGCATGGATGCTTCCCTGCGGTGAGGCAGAACATCATAGAGGCTGGAGCCTGGGCAGAAACTCCACAGCTCAAGGTGGACAGAGGGAAGGGAAAATGAGGGACAAAAGGAAGAGCTGGGATGAAATACATCCTTGAGGAGCTTGCTTGCAGGGACCCAGTTCCCCAGGTGTGGTGCTATGATGGCTAGTCTCAATTGCCAACTTGACTTTATCTGGAATGAACTACAAAACCAGAAGTGGAGTAACACCTGTGACATTGATCTTGAGGCTGGATGACACAAGCTTTTGATCCAGATCTTGAGGCACAGTATTAATCTGGGCCATATCTTCTGCTGGAGGAAATGAATACATAAGGACAGTGGAAGAAGGAAGTCTTCTTTACCTGCTGGCACTTACCTGCCAGCACAGCTACTGGAGTCTACTTCCTCAGGATTCCAGCTTATACAGAAGACCAGCTAAAACACCCAGCCTCCTGGGACTAAGAAATTGCTAGATTCTTGGGCTTTATTCACAGCTGGCCATTGCTGGGTTAGTTGACTGCAGCCTGCAAGTCATTCCAATAAATTCCCTTTATATATAGATTCATTCCATAAATCCTGTGACTCTGGAAAACGCTGACTGATATAAGCATTGTACCTCAAGTTTCCAGAATCTCCCAAAAATAGCATCATCAACTGAGGTCCAAATCTACATCTCATGCCCAGACACTGGCTGGAAGAGTATGTACACACATGTGCAGTCTAGAGCACAACCCTGGGTATTGATCTTCCTGAGCTTTCAGTCTTCCTGATATCTCACCAAGCTAAGAAGCCCTTGACCTCTCCATAGTAGGATTATAAACACCCAACACTGTTCCTAGCACTCCATGTGAGTTCTTGAAGTTGAACTGACCACAGACATGTGGAACATGTTTTTAAATCTGTAGTAGTCAGCCCAGCTCTGGCCAAGAATTATAGCTTCGGTTTGGCTTACTCCTAGCCCATAGGTGTGAAGCAGATTGCAGTTTCTGCATTGGGAATTTTACAGAACACTGAGCTGGTTGTGGGGTTCTCTTAGTGATCTCATGGTGGCTAGTCGCCAAATTAGGACACTGGAGTCTATTTAAATGCTAGTCCTGAAACTATCATATGTTCAACTTTATTTGTAGCTCAAAGCAGGAGATTGTAGTAAAGGTGCTGTATTGGAGGCCATGTCCACCATGGGATGTTCTTCAACTATGAACTAGCAGGAAGGATGACTCATGGAGAACAGCGACTCGACATACAAATATATCAAGGAACAAGTCATTCTTTTCTCTTTTTTATTTTAAGATTTATTTTATATATTCGAGTACACTCTTGCTCTCTTCAGACACACCAGAAGAGGGCATTGGATCTCATTACCGATGGTTGTGAGCCACCTGTGGTTGCTGGGAATTGAACTGAGGCCCTCTGGAGAGCAGTCTTTTTCTTAAGTGCTGAGCCTTCTCTCCAGCCCACAAGCCACTTCTTATTCTGAAAAGGAAGCTCAAGCATAAGAGAATTTAAGGCCTCCCATAGTTTTCCAGAAATCTTGTGCCTGGCTGAAAACATTGCAAGACGTGACTTAAGCTTCAACATATTGTACAAGTAGCATATGGCATGGGAGAAAGGAATAATCAAACATTATTATTGCTGCATAGAAAAAGCTGAGAAAATGGGAATATTTACACACACACAATGCCCGAACCTTCAGGAAAGTATCTAATACATTTCCACTACAGTCTTTCATGCATTTGAAAATTCCATAGAATGTGCCTGGAAGGAAAATAAGAAATGGATCCAAAGTTGTTATGAGGAAGTAATGCTGGAACCTTAGAGTTCTTTTAGCCTTGGGAAAAGAGAGGGGTTAACTCTGAGAGACAGACTCTAAGCTGTAAGAGGCTTCAAGCTGCTGCTGTCCCTATTCAGCCTTCTGGTTCATACAAACTGTCAAACAGAATCAGTAGAGGAGAGGGAAGGGCCCTGACAGACGCCTCTGAGAAGAGCTAATCGGGACTCAGCCACCCAATGGGTGCCTGAAACACAGAGGAGAAGCGAGCAGTTAACAGACTAACATGGCATTAGGAGTGAGTCATGAAAGTCACAAAAGACAATTGGGTAGCGGGTGAACATCCGATATCTGTGGTATTTTTAGTAAAATTATTTTGAGGGTGAAATTAAATGAGGATAAAACAAAAGGAGAGGTGTTGGCCTTCACTTTGACCGCGTAGATGAATTGTCTCCTGTAGTCCCTTCTCTCTAAACAACAAAAAACAGAGAAAAAAAATGCAATACAATATCCTCCATTTCCAGCTTTATTGTATAATTCTTTGCATAGAATCTTTAAACTAATCTTCCTTTTTTGAAGAAATATTAGCTAGCAGTATCATTAATTCATAATATTCTGAGACTCTGGCATGTGGAATTCTCGAAGCTCATAATTAGGACCTGGAGAGGAACACGGCCTAATGTCTGTGCATCAGGGGGCTCTCCTTCTCTGTGATGCACTGTTAAGTTGTAAAAATAACCCAGGAGGGCACTGAAATTTTTAGAAAGCTTGATGCCACCCCCCCCAAAAAAACAGCCATGCAAATACATTTAAATGCTTTGTTTTATTTTTCTAGGAATTCAGGATATCAATGCTTTAGGAAGACACAGAAGTAAACAGGGAATTAAAAAGGGTTTTAAAGAACTATGAATTAGGTCTATTCCAGATAAACACTAAAATCATGAAATTAAACATGCAGTGAATATACACAGTGATGCTCAATGCAGCATTAGAATAATTAAATACAGGAATATGAAATGAAAGTCCAGTATTAGGGTAGATTAAAGTGTGATGCTTGTTGAGCGACCTGGATTGGTTCTGAGCTTCAGAGGGAGACACTGGTTTCCAGCAAAGGTGTGGACACTGGCATGGTTGTGGCATGGGCACAGAACAGGTGCAACCTTTGGGATGGGCATGGTGTGGGCGTAGATGTGGGTGTGTTTCTGAACCCACTTGCATCATTCCCCAGTCCTGACTTGTCAGTGGCCACGTGGTGGCATGAGAGAAGCTCCTTGCCAGTTCCTTGCATCCAATTATTTGTTTGGAAATTAGTAAGAAGGGGAGCCATCTCCACACAGCCAAGAACACATGGGTACCACATGGGTATGTATGTACATTAGCCAAGACCACATAAGCACCATACATGCCACACAAATACTAGATCCTCAATGAATAGTAGTAACTGTATTACATCTTTAGGAGGCCTCTCATTGTTGCATGTGTGCCCTTCTGTCTCCATTGACATCCAGATACTGCTCTGAAGCTCTGCCATCATTCTGCCTCCCTCTCATCTATTAGCTATCACAAAGTCTTTATTATTTCTCTTTTAAAATGAGAGGGCTTTTTCTTTTCTTTTTTCTATTTTTCCAAACCAGCACCTTCATCTGTCTATCCCACAAAGGAAAGTCCTGCTAGCACTGGCATTTCATGACAACTCTCTATCCATAAGCATGCTGCCTCGCTGGGCTGGCTTCCCTTGAAGCCAATCTTATGTGGTGCCTATTCTCTGGACACTCACAGCACTTCACCTTCTGTGACTACAGGGCTACTCTGGTGGATTTCCCACATGGACTATGGTAGATTCATCTCCATTGGTGCTGGATGTAGGCTGTACAATCTGAGGTTTGCCATAGTGCTCAGGGCATGGTGGGTTGTTCTACAAATCTTCTAAACAAACAAACAAAAAACAAAAAAACAAACCACTGCATAGGTATAGTATTGTGAAATTGTAAGTGTGGTTACAAAATACAATGTTTGTGATACTTTAAGAGATGATATAGCTGTGACAAAAACAAAATTCCAGACAATTCCACATAGCATCAGTATAAGTGGGAAACAGTGGTTAAAAATGGCAGTTGACTTATGGATAATTTTATATTTGTTTTTTAATTAATATGGAGTGAGATATTTGATATGAATTCACTACTAGTGCAGATCATGTGTTTTCTTAGATAATCTTTTGAAAGGATTTAGTCCTTGCTGATGTTGAGTGGCAATGCTCTAATGCTCACAAATTTCCCTAGAGCTTACAAAAGCCTTTATTCCCTGGCTTTTTAAAGATTGTATACTCAAAATAATGCCCCAATGCCGTACTTCTCTGAGATATCTCAATTACAAGAGCACAAGAAAAATCCATTGCTTTTCGTATGAGATTTGGAGTTCTATAAAGTGGAAAACAAAACTTGGTTGTTCACATATAATATCACACGTGATCGTCTAAAACTGCATTTAAAAGTCCAATTAGTTTATTGATCTTATCCCTGTCACAGTCAGAGGAACAGCAGATGGTCCCAGCATTATCTGGAGTTAGGAGCCTCTGGGAAGCTCAAGGTATGAATTAGCTTTTATCATGGTGAGCTCCAGATAATAGACACCTGGCCATCTTAGCATGCATTATCTACATCTGGTAACTGCTGGAAGCTGAGGATGTACACCTGTTACCCAGTGAATGGGCAATGCTCGAGGACTTGGCTCCCAGTTGGTGGCACTGCTGTAGAACCTTTAAGAGTTAGAGCAGTGGTGGAGGAAGTGAGTCCTGCGTGTGGGCCTTGGGGTTAAATAAGCCCTCCTCACTTCCTGCCTGCTCTCTGATGCCTTGCAGTAAGTGAGAGGCGCCTCCTTGCCCTCTCTGGTACAATGGGCTGCATAGTCCTTAAACTGTAAATCATAATAAATCCTCCTTTAAGTTCTTGTCAGGCATTTGGTACTTGAAATGCTGTTACAGCTGAAGCAGGTTTATGACATGAACATGATTTCAGTCTGTGATGTCTTCAGTGTGTGGTAACTGATAATATACACCTGGCAGATGAAGTGATTAAGTCCTGTCTTTGAGCACCTTGCCTTAAGGAGGCACAAGCTCTTGTCTTCTGAATGTTTTCCTTTATTCCTTCTCCATTTTCCACATTGCCTGTCTAAGACCACAGAAACACCACAAAATAGAGGCTTCAGGCATGAAAAAATCTTCCTTCAGTTTTGTAAACTATTACAAAACACAAGTCTCTTGTTTTTGTAATCATCAACATAAGGCTGAAAGTTAGTCAAAGACAAAGAGTAAGACAGGTCATTGAAAATGCTCGTGGTGTTAGAAACCTAGAACCACACACCTGACTAACCGGATGGCTCAGAAAAGGCCTGTGAATATGCCTATCACAGGGTTAAAATTGTTTAGCACAACTCTGGAGAGAGCAAAAGGTCACCTTTGGCTAAGGGATGGTCTCCATGGCTCACAGAGAGCTCAGGGCTCTAGAGGCATCCCTGTCTTACTGGGGCAGTGACGCATGGCATTATCTAGTTGTCCCAGTAGAATGATTGTGCAGTAGCAACTGTAAAGTGAGTGGAGACTTGAGTCTGAGAGACAGTGAGGATCAGAGATGACAACTGTCTGTTATAGGGGTTCCCTCCATGGAGTGTCAGTCAAAGAGACTCTGTGTGTATGGCAAGGAATTTGTGGGTAACTTCTGTCCTAGCCACTCAAATTTTTCTGTGAGTTTAAAACTTTTCTATTTGAATAAATTTAAAACTTAATTAAAGTATTATTTCCAAAACCAGTTTGTGATGCCCAAGTTAGAAGATCATTTAAAACAATTGGGGAGTGAGAAAATAGTTCAATAATTCAAGGCATTCTAGAAAATTCCAGATATATTAGTATTTCCACTATGTTATTATTTCCACCTATGTTTTATTACTTAGATGAATGGAAACAGTAATAAAAATTAAGAAATGTAATTAAGATGTAAGCTGGATATGAACTTATTGGAATATAGGTAGTCCTAAAAAATGAGAGGAGTCATTAATTTCTCAAATTGTTTTATTTCCTTAAAAATAACCTCTTAAAATAATGTAAGAAACACATTTCTAGCTTTCCATGAAATATCAAATATTGCATTAAATAAAATTCTCTCCCTGGACCACACAAATAGTTTAGTTTACTTAGTGAAAGGGCACATTACATCAGGGTGAAATGATCAGGTGATGCTGTGTGATTTAGGAGACTCAAGTCAGGAAGCTTGCTACAGACAGAGAAGGTGAGGGCTGTGTGTGGACAAATCCATAATTTTGTTTTTGAAGATGGGAGGAGACTCTAGAAGCCGGGACCGTAGAGGAAACAGATTTCTCTGAAGAATATGCAAGAAGAAATATATAGGTGAACTTGACTAGAACCCAGGGTGAATTTCATGCTTCTGAGACTAGCAGCCAGCCAGGATAAGTTAGTGCCGTTGCAATCAGTGGCTTTGACAGCAGCAAGAACCTGAAAGACCAAACTCAGCCTTGAAGGTCAGGGGTGTGAGGCTTACCAAAGAGGTGGAGCCTTGCTGAAAAGATGAAAAGGCATGGAATTATTTTCAGGCCAAATAACTGAGAATTCCAGAGTGAAGACTAAAGACTCATTTGAGCAAGTTGCATTTGATGTGGGCCATTGTCCCTACACATATCTCAGAGCTATCAGCACTGTGCTTCTAGCTTACAGCTGAATGGGGAGGCGTTGAAAGTGTCCCATGAAGTTTTGTTTTTCCCTTGATTCCCTGTTGCTTCCTTGAATATAGAAAAAAATAGACATTGTTGAATTAGGATGCCAAGCAATTGTGACATTTGATTATAATAATGAAACAGTTTAAATCCTTGATCTCAAGGAAGACCCAGAGAGGGCATCACACTGGATATCTAATATGCAGACACATGTGGGATGCTTTGATTACAAATCAATCATATAGGGTCAATAGAAAAATGACAGAATCATTTCCCTCTGTCTCCTAGTCCTGATGACCATTTCACAGTCTGAAAGTTTTTAGCTGTAGCCTGCTAGTATTTTTCCCATTCAGTATCCCTTTGAGACAGTTGTTCTTTCAAATTCATAGCCTGACCAATTGAGTCTTAAATTTTCCTCATAGCATATTCTATATTTAGAAGCAGATCCAGGTTCTAGTAACTTGGCCAAAGATGATCAGTTGTTGAAGCAGTATTTTAATATTTGTTTCATCAAATTTGCTACCTTCTCGTAAGACCTCACAAAATAGTTTTAAACAATTCTTAGAAATATCTGGAATTTCTCTTAGTAGTCAGTAAGAAGCTGATTTGAATAAAGTTTGGTAATATATGTGTTGACATTTTCAATGTAGTTTAAATTTATTCTTTATCCAGAGAAAATGTAAGAGAAAAATATAATAGCATCCAGTCTAAATAAAAATATACACACATTTAAAGCTGGATAGTATGGTGACTTATGACTGCAACCCTACCTTCCATTTGGATGTTGAGGCTGGAGGATTGCTATGGTTGGCCATGAATCTGGGTTTCAGAGTAAGACCATGTCTCAAAAATTACAGTCTCAAACAGTTAATAGTGACTTGTGCACTTGCTATCAGTTGAATATGCATCTACTCCGTATATCAATGACAAAATCACTGGAGGATTTCACGGTGCTCCTTGTGTAAACCAGGACGTGCTGGTGCTGATGTCCAACATGCACTTTCATCCACATGTAAATCAAGAGCCTGGGCCAATGGCCAACATGTACTTTCAGATTTACAGAAACAGCACAGTAATAATGATGTCCCAAGAACTGGACTTTTCTTACATGGTGGTTTTATAAGCAAATTATTGTACCTCATATAACTGCTGGAAACATCCAGGTATTCTGCACTCAGCCATGAGTTCTGATCCTATTAACAAGGTACACACTTCAGAACAATATTTTTCTGTGTGAGACTTCTTCAAAAGAATAACAACAAACTATATAAAACAAGCACGACTAACCTTTCTATAAATATTTCTCAGGTAGGACCTTATAAATAATTTGGGCAGAGACTTATTTCTGCTGTTTTGACACACAGGATAATTTCATTAGGTTTTTTATTAAATGAGGAAAATTTCAGAGAATCAGTTACTCCTCTTTCTTCCCAACTACTCTGATAACAAAGTAAAAACTATCAAGCTAGTGAGATCAATGTGCCTTGGCTATGACTTGAAATATCTACATCAGTGACAAGAGATTAATCTTATCTTAAAATGTGGACAACATTGAATAGAAAATATCATAAATAAAGTAGTATTGATCTGGAGTTATTAGTTATCTTGTTAAATAATTAAAATGATCCCAGGTGATAACATAAGTTACTAACCTGAAAGATTTATGGGTTCCCTAATTCTCTTCAAATTTGGAAGTTCATCCCATCAACTGAATAAATAACACCAATTATTCACTTAGTACTAGAAACTGGCTTTATTGCAGAGCACAACATTGCATGCCTCAGCCCTCTTGAGGCTTAACTTTTAGATAGGAGACAGACAACAGAGAAGTAAATGACTGATGTCATCAATATACAGCACATCAGATTCTGATGAGGATTATACAATGACTCTGGAAGAATGGTCTCAGAAGTGTAATTTCAAATCCGTTCAACAGAAGTATTTACATTAAAATGAAACTTAGGTGGAAAACGTAGATTCACATCACCAAAAATATGCAACAAAGATGTAGTAAAGCATCTATTAGAAAAATAGCCAATGCCTCTGAAGAGTGAACCCTGGGCACTTGGGGAGAGCAAAGGTAGTCCATCTGTCTGTATCATGTAGGGAACAGGGCAGGAACTTCTACTTATGAAGGCCTAGGCTGTGACTGGGCAGGAAGTTTAGAAAGTGTTAAACAAACAGTCCATTTCTGCATCTTAAGTATCATCTATGTGAGTGATTTTATTGCTAATCATAAACAGCCGTTTGGAATCCACAAATCTTGAACACTGGTGTGAGTGGGTCCTAAAGTTACTTAATCCAGAAGACTGGGCTGAGGCAGCAGCCTCTACTCTTGTCCACTGAACAATTGTGGAAGTGTTTAATTTGTCTTCCGCTACCCTCTAATTTGTCAGTGAACCTTTAAATGACATTTGCTAAAGTTCACTAAATTTGGAAGCACTTCTCCAGGATTGAGAAGCTTCAGGCATAATTTTATGTTGAGGACAGTGGAGAAAGGGAGCTTTCTGGGTTTGTCCATTCAGTGGAGAGCTGGCCTCATACAGAGCCTTGCAGGGGGCAAAGCTGTATTTGCATAAGGGTTACCATTGGAGAATTTATACTTCATTAACCTGTTGAATCTTGGAAAAGGTCAGTGGCAGAAATAATATTAAAAACCATAAAGGATTCAGTGGAGATAATATGCTTAATTCCTAAATTATGAAATTACATAGTAAGTTCAGGCCCGAAGCAAGATAGCGTAGCATAGATGAGATCAATTTAAAACCAGAATGAAAATTACTTGAGGCAGTATATGTATGATCAAATTAGTATACCATACAATAAATTGTTAATTGAGCTTTTAAAAATAAATCTATGGTTACATTGAACACTATGTACTGACAGACACACCTTGATGGCTTTCAGGAAAATAGTCTTTTAAGATAATATGAAGATGTGAATGAGACCAAAGTGCCTGTTACATCCATCACCTTCCAAAGACAGATGAGAATTGTACAGTTCATATCCCCTCTTGTTAATGAACTTTGAATATGCAAGACAATCTAACTCCTTGCCACTTTTTACTAATTCCCTCATTTATTCGTCTGAGGAAAGTAAGGTTAATAGTTTTTCTTACGATAGGTCTTTTAAATTTATTTTCATGTCCACTCTGCTCCCTTCATCTCCTCTAACATTTAGATTCATGCTAATTTTTTCTCATATTTGCATTTGATAAAGTTTCTAAAATCTGAAAACTTTACAAGATCGACAGATCTTCTAAGTCTTCTAATATTCGTGGCTTTCTATCACTCTCCCTATGGGCAGTGAGACTAGTTAGTGTTCTGAAGAGATCTGAGTCTAGACAGATGTGTATCCCTCCCATCATCTGACATATGTTGTCAATTATTCTACCCAAGTCTGTTTGAGCTTCAAAAACTGACAGCCAGTGTCTTTTCTATCTTGCATACATTGTGGGTGCATCAACACTGTGTTCAAACAGAACAAAAAAAAAAGTGAACGAAATCAAAGAAGCTAACGCTCCTTTTATTTCTCCAGTCTGCTTCCAAGCAATAGACTTCTTTATCTCTAGCTCAGAAGTTGGGGGCAACACTTTTTAAATTAAGCTTCATTTGTAAACTTGGAAAGTTGATGCACCAGAGATGACCTTATGTAAACCAACACAGAGCTACAGGGCTTCCAGGGAAGCATCCCATCTACAGAACTACATGGAACCCTTGGCATTTCATTAAATATATTAAATGAGCTCCTGTCAAGGTTTATTTAAATTTTACCTCATCCAGAAAGTGAAATTAAAATCAGCTGTGGCTTTGTGAAGTTTAAAAAAAAATGAAAAGATGCAAAGATTTCAGAATAAAAGGAGGTTTTATACAGAAACAAAAAGAAACAGACACATTAAAACCACTTGAATTTGTACTGTTTGCTTTATAGATTTGAAGGCATTGGGGGGATTTCTAATATATGCTAAACCAACCTGTGTATCATATTGAAGTTATCTGTTATAAGGATCACTAGGACATAGAAGTCAGGAGGAGGGAAGGGAACTATGAGGGACTCTAGAGCTGGGTCAGAAGAGATATGGGGCAGAAGGGATATGGGTGGAAACATGCCACGCCAGACACATGTGCAAGAGAATGCAACATATCAGTGCAGCTAACATGAGCTCATCATCAAAGTAGAGCTCTCACTAAGGTCTCTAAACACTCACATTGAGAAAACACACAGAGGATAAAAATGTCAATTCTAATATCTAGTAATAAATTTAAAATGTTCCGACAGTCAGTTTTACTAACCTTCAGGGATAGCTTCACATTTCCTTCTACCACGAGTTCTTCCTCACCATCTCTGGATTGATTCTTTTCTCTTTACATCTGTGAGCTCAGCTTTTTTCATATACTGCTTGATGAGATGAAATTGTGTGGGAATTTTCCTCTGTCTGGCTTGTTCCCCTTAGCTCAAGGTTCTCAAAGTTTCACCTGTTATTTTGAAATAACTCAAGTTCCTTACATACATCAGTGTACCACATGCCTGTAGTGCCTGTGGAGACATAAAAAGGGCATCAGATTATCTGGACCCAACACATGGGTCCTGGGGACTGAACTCTGGTCCTATGGAAGAGCAGTAATTGCTATTAACCATGGAGAAATCTCTCCAGACCCATGAATCCTACTCTCTTAAAGGTTTCATAGGATATATAGATAAACAATATATGTGTGATCTTGTGCACATATATGTATGTATCCGGAGTAGATTATCTGACAATAGTTCTATCTTTAGTTTCCCTTGTTTCCTTGGTTGCTGTGCTAATTCATATTTCTCATGCACACTTAGCTCTCATCTTTTTAACGGTTACTATTTTTACAGGTGAGCAGATATAATTTCTTAACCTAAAGTCTGGTGACAGGAGTCTAGTTTTGTGGTGAGCATATTGATACTCCAAACTCAGACCTTCACTGGATTCATATCTCAGGCCATTCCTCTCTTGTGAAAGAGCCTCAGAGAGAGAAAACTACAGAGAAAAGAAATAAATATAGGAAGAAGCACATATCTAATTCCACTTAGCTCTCCACACCTGTTACCCTTCTTTATTGTACAGGATGGGCAGTTTGTTCTGGCTGTTCAAATGGAGGCCATGAAAAGGAGAATGTTCTGACCCAGACAAGCAGAAACATTACATTTTGAACCATGCTCTTGCCAGCACCAAGGTAACTGCTATCACTGAAGACTTAGCCTCTAGGAGAAGGGATGCTTCTTAAACACTTAAGGTGCTTGATCACCCAGAGACAGTGTGAGGCATAGTTCCATTTTAGAGCCATGTGTGGATACAGATGTGTTTCAACTGGGGCTTTGGTGGGTGAGGCCTTGTATGTGATCAGGAATGAGATAGGAGAGCGAATATAGAGTAGGGTATGCTTGGTGTGCTATGCACAAAGAGCTGGTACCTAACCTATTGCACCAACAGATATACATTGTACCACAGTGAACCTTGGGTACTGCTTTACACTCCAGAACTTTCTGAGTGGTGCTGAACAAAAGTTCTCAGAAACTAAATGGCCCATGTGCTGTAGAAGCATGAGGGCTTCTTCTCCTTCTGATGTCTTTATGAAGTCCTGCTAATGTTAGTCTGTGTATTTACTAAGCGTTAGAACCAAGAGTTTTCCTTTACCTACAGGATGTCTTCCATGTATCAAAACATGGTTCACCCTTAACTGTTTCTGAATGTGGCTGAGCTTTCTAATTAGAACTTACCCTGCTGGGTTCTAATAGAATAACTGGAGACAACTGTTATTGCTCCTCCCCCCAATTCCCTTTATCAGGGTTGATTTCTTAATGCTAGATTTTGCAGAGATGTTCTAACAAATTGTAATTACTTCATAACAGCCATGAGGTAAGTTTAACATGACGAACTAAGGGAAGCACATTATAGGTGAAGGAGCCAGGAGAGAGGTGTTTAAGAAGAAAAGTAATTTTATGTTGGAACATTTTCCTGATGATATTTAACATACACCAGGATTGTCTTCATTATATATTGTTGCAGTTCTGTCTCTGTCCCTGTCTCTCTGTGCCCCTGCTTTGTGTGTGTGTGTGTGTGTGTGTGTGTGTGTGTGTGTGTGTGTGTGATCTCCTCTCCCCTTGTTCTAAGCAGGGTCTTTCTTTTCCTTTGTGCCACATTGCTGCAAACTCCAGTCTAGCTGGTCCACCAGCCTTCATTCAACTGTCCTGTCTCCCTTTCCCAGCTCATAAGTTATGAGACTGCAGATGTCCCCCAATGATTTATGGGATTTCTAGAGACTGGATTCAGTCTTGCCTGGCAAGTGCTTTCATCTAAGTACCCATCTTACCCATCCAGGGACATTGGTAAAACATGTCTTTCCTTCTCAGACTGTTTGTTTTGTGTCTGTCCATATAGCTGCTACATCAGCCTACCAGATCCAAACAGATGCTCTTCATTTGGTTTCTTGAGTCTGGTGTATCTTTCTTTAACACCTAGAGGAAGAATGAGAGAACAAACAGAGCTGTGTGTGTGTAAACATTTAGGACACAAGTCCTCTGCTTGCCTTTGGGGATTCTATGACCAACAGTACACTGTCCACCATGTTTTTAGTTTAATAACCCACTGTTCCTAGGAGTCCCTTCTTCAAACCCTGCATGGCATCTTCCTCCTAACCCTTTTGTTTTAATAAAACCTATATTTTTAAATTTAGCTATAAGATGGTAGGTTTCCATATGGCTTTTTATTTCAGAAACATTTGTCCTGGATTTTGCAAGCAGCCCATTTAGGTACTGTAGTTAAATCAGATAGTATTCTACCTCTATAGTAAATGCTGCCTTAAGAATTTAATCTTTTGGCAATTATGTTTATTATCTCTATTTAGATAGCATTTTTTACACTTCTGGCTTAATGATAGTTAATCTCTCCCAAGTATGTTATGTTTGTATGTGTGTGACTCAGGCATAGTAGGAAGCAAACAGAAGCGTAAGTGTAAATATGAGTGATGATATTCAACAAAAGGCTTCACAGTTAACTTTCTACCATGTGCTGTTTGCTACAGATCTGAAGATATGGATATGGGCCTCAGCCTCCACTACATAGGCTTCACCTACTAATATTCTGTAATCAAATCATAATTTTGTGACTGCCCAAGACCAGGTGCTTACCATCATCTGCTGTGATAAAAGACATACTCTGAGTGATGAACATCTGGTTACAGTCAGGATGGAACTGTGATAGGCCTCACAGCCCCTTGAGAATTCTCATACTGGCCTTCTTCTAATCCTTCCCCGACGATAAGCAAAGTTTCATTAAACATTATAATTCAGTTATTTTTCACGATTGTCAAAATTGAAAGCAGTGTTAAATCCATGTCTCCTAAACATGTACTCCCTGTAACCTTCTAGGAAAACAGCAGCCTCCCATCTTATCAGGAAGATGTGTCTTTCTCTAGCAATAATGGTGTTCACTAATAATTTTCTCACTAAGTATGACAAGCTGCTAAAACACTTAGGTGTTCATTATTGCAATAACCTGTTAATGTTATCTCCAAGAGAGCAGAAACACAGCGATTTTTAACCACTCTGTTCTCTTCTCAGGGCTGAGAGCTTGCTTTGTATATTAAGTTATTTCATTTTATAGAAATATATGTATA
This sequence comes from Tokudaia tokunoshimensis, assembly GCA_036184795.1. NCBI lineage: Eukaryota > Metazoa > Chordata > Mammalia > Rodentia > Muridae > Tokudaia > Tokudaia tokunoshimensis. The sequence goes on along the minus strand of BTHU01000003.1, from coordinate 3,346,048 downwards.
AATATTAGTTATGAAGTAAAGTATTTACCTAATTCTTGTAGTCACTCCATCCTATGCAAGATTATATAATGATGTTTGATGGGGTTTCAGCCCAAATCTTTAGTCATAATTTCTGGGATGCCCTAGACATGTTTCTTGTACTCTCTACTATTCATGGCCTTATAACTGTGTTTCCCACCCGAGTCAGACAGGATGCCATTGGTTTGCTGAACACAACAGTTTGACCTACCAGCTCTTGCTTGCTTTGGGACAATAGAATGCCTTTCTGTTTCTCTGATTTTTTTTCCTTATGTGCCTGGTATACAGTTGTGTTGAGCCAAATTAAATTTCCTAAACCTGGCTGGGGTAGCTGATGTCTCCATAATTTCTACATATAAATCTAGTTAAATGAAAACTTAAGGAGAATATAAGATAGTTATTGTCCTACTTACTAATTCTGTAACCCTTTAATATGGTTCCTCAGGATGTGGTGACACCAAACATAAAATGATTTTTCTTGCTATTTAGTAAGTGTAATTTTGCTACAGTTATGAAATCTAATGTAAATATGTGCTCCATGACCACTGTGGAAGGGTAGTTCTGCCCCAACTGGTTGAGAACTGCTGGTATGAGTAGAGAGGAGTGGTTCATCTGAAATGCTGGTTTTGTGGTATTTGTTCTTTGAACAGGTGAATGTGTTTCATTTTATAGGGTGTTGAGGTGTGTGCCTGTCTTTTGTCTTTGACATGCCTGTTTACATCAAGTCATGTCAATCAAAACCATTTCAAGATGTTTCCAAAGTCCCCCTGGGGCAATACCAGCCAAGTGTAGGTGCACTTGTTTAGTCCCTTTGGAACTTGTTTAAGCACCCAGACTGGGTGATAGGCATAAACTTCCGAAAAGTGGAATGGAGAGAGTCCTCTGAGTATCAGGCTGAGGATCAATAGATGGTCACTCTACTGTGAGGGCACAGCCTTTCTAGGCTACCCTTGGCCACAGTTCTCTGCCCAGGCCCTAGAGGTTCTAGAACATTGCTCAGAGCAAAAGCCTGCAACTCTGTAGATGTTACTGAAGCACCGCCATGCTGACCTCACTGGACACATTGAATCTCACCACAGCCTCAGGACTGAAGGGCTGAGGCACATGTGGCACTGTCATCCTCGGACACCGAGCCTCACCATGCGTGGGACTGAAGCAACGGTAACACTGGCCCCACTAGACACACAGGCTCACCACAGCCTCCATGGAGGATGAAAGCACCTCCACAGTGACCTCACTGAACACACCGAGCCTCCCCATAGCCCCCACGTGGAACTGAAGCACCTCCACGTTGACCTCACTGAACACACCGAGCCTCCCCAGAGCCCCCACGTGGAACTGAAGCACCTCCATGTTGACCTCACTGGACACACCGAGCCTCCCCATAACCCCCATGTGGAACTGAAGCACCTTTATGCTGACCTCACTGGACACACTGAGTCTCACCACTGCCTCCATGTGAGACTGAAGTACCTCCATGCTGACCTCACTGGACAGACTGAGCCTCACCATGGCCTCCATGTGGGACTGAAATCCATACAGCATTGCCATCCCTGGACACGCTGATCCTCACCTCACTGCGGCCCCCACATGGGATAGAAACACCTGCACACTGACCTCACTGTATTCAGTGAGCCTCAATAGGGCCCCCAAATGGATTTGTAATCACCTTTCCATGAGTAAAAGTAAACAGTGAAACTTGACTTCCCTAGTATTTTCAGTGACTCTGACTTGATAGAACTGCTGTATATCATTGGAAATTGGGATACTTCAAAGTTCAAAATTAAGACCTTAATAATTAGATTATCTACCATGTCTGCTGTGTCTGAGGTCTGAGTGCTATTGAAGTGATCATCTTTATTAAACATTTCATTTAGTGTCCTATACAAATCCAACATAACATTGTAAATGTTTCACAATTGCACACTGCATTTGCATTGAGAATGCAAGCTAATATCACTTCAGAGATAGTTATAGTTTTAGACACTTTACAGTTTAATTTGCCTTCTGAACTTTACACATTAGGGAATTTAAAGGTGTTTTGATAAAATAGCCTATTGAGAAGAGTCCTCATCACCAAATGGCCTGATCTTTTTAGTGTTATTATTGTCCACACACGAACACCTGCTCCTTATGTGATGGCGGCAGGTGTGAGAGTTGGAAGCGGGAATGAAATCATGATTCCTTCACATCCAGTGCTACTGTGCGAACAGCTCAGCCAGTGTCTGAGAGACCCACTTGTCTTTCAGAGGATAAGTGTGGCTTGCAGAAACTTTGGACACTTGTTCAAAAAGTCACCACAAGCATCAAGATAAGCTGTCAAAATAAAAGAATGAATAATTAAAAAAACAATTCAAATATGGCTCAAAAGTACTTTATGTTAGACTCTAGATATTGATGCAGGGCTAATATTCCTGAGACATAATGGGTTTATATATTTAATATAGCTATTTTAATTCTAAAACTAAATTCAGAAAGAGAAGATACAAATCCAGATGAGGCTTATTTCGTCATATATTTCTTTTACATATTCATTTAACTTTGGCCCTAAATCAGGTCTCACCAAAACAATTGAAAGTTCTTAAAAAAATAAATATGACAGAAAATAAATTATATTTAAATAACCAGAATTACATGCAATCAGAGATTATAAGATTATATTCAAAATATAAGAATTATATTCAAATAAAGTATTGGGTAGAAAATTAAAAAGTACAGCCTTTGAATTCTTACATTGTATCTTAACTTGTGGACACCAGGTATCTAGGCTTCAGAGAACAGGTTTATGTCTCTGCCAGGTTAATGCTCAGTGAGAGCCAGCATTTGTCTTCCTTGTTGAAGTTCTGTGATACTGGATACACTTGACACCTGGAATTGTCCTTGAAGTGGATGAGAATCTCTTGGGTTGTGCAGAATCCAGTTACCCATGTTCTTTCAGACGAAACGACAATATTGCTCCATGCTCCTTGCACCTGCTCTACCTCAGTGTGATGCTCAAAGTGTTTGGTTCATCAGCCAAGACTGACCTTCGTTTTCTTAGAGCTGAAGTTTCTGTATTCCATATGAAGGATGGAACTGGAAAACAGATAGAGGACTCATACAGACTTCAAAGTCTTAAGGTCTCTGAATCTTTGCCAGAAATATGAAGTTACAGTTGAGCCTACAATTCAGTAGATTTTTTTACACCAACTACTAAAACCTGAGGGCAATGGCTGTCTGCAAGAGCACAAGAGGTGACTATGCCTAACCTCTAAGAGCTGTTTGGGAACCATTAGGCTCTGTTTAAATTACATAGCAGGTTCTCCCACCACCACATGCTCCTGATAGTTTTCAGTCCTTTGAGCGCCTTATACCTGTGTTTCTTTTTACTGAAGGTTTGTTTTATCCTCTTGGGTTAGATTTCCCTAGGAATCACCTACAAAAATTGAATTCTCAGACACTTCAAGTCATTAACTTTGCTTAAAAATCAACAGTATCTTCATTGTGATGGTCATTGTCACATTTTCCTACAGTCTAAGTGTCCACTGTGCGACAGTCATTGGGAGCACATATTACCCTTCTACCGCCCATTCTCAGTGTTTCAATGTATTGTTCAAATAGCTTTCCAATCTGGGATGTGATTACATGGATACTGTACAGTCTTCCTTCTTTTGTTTTGTGTTTTTGTCTTAGAGATTTCTCTCTTACAGTTGTGAATGACTTATTTGATGCTGTGCCCCAGAACTTTAGTAGCAAATGTATTAGCAGAGTTAGGGCTGAAGGAACGTGATGGCAAGAGTCATCCAGTAGATCAAGCATACGTGGGCAGGGTCACTGGTATTTGCCATGTGCAAAATACAAGAGCTATCCCCAGAGTCAGCACCTTCAACTGCATCACAGCTGCTATCTGACTGTGTACTGGGGAGAGCTGGGGAGATCTCAGAGCCACAGGGACATATCAGCATCTGACAAATGTGTTCTTTCCTGACATGCATCTTCTAAGAGTCTTCACATACTACCAATGTTGAAGAATATAATCTTCATTAAAATAACCTTAGTATGTCTGTTGGTAGAGAGCCAACACTCCTGTCTCTGTAAGTCCCTAAATTCCACTAAGAATAGCATCCCAGTCCCTTATGTGGTGTAGAATGCCTGGATTGTACTGGTTTCTCAAATGTACTCCTGCAATAATATTCCAAAATTACTAATCACTTCCATTGTCTAATTTCAGCATAATTTCCATATATTGATCCTCATGTGGCTTTGAGGAGCCTTCGTCTCTCTTCACAACACTACAATGATCAGACAGTGTAAATAGAGAGATTTGTTCAACAAATTGCACTTGACACTGGCTCCTAGGTGACTGCTCCCTATACTCTCAGGACCTTGTCCATGTGCAGCTTTGTTCTTAAGTGTATACCAGTGTTAACTGTCTTCAAACAGAATTTCATATTCTGTATGTCAGTTTTAATGAGTCACAATCCCCACAACTCATGGATTTGTGGCAAGCAGTCACTCTTGCCCAGGCACTACATTCTCCTTGTCAATGTCTTCATCATGAGAGCCCAGCTGACAAGCACATGTCATTAGTTTAGCTCAAATTCAGGGAATTGTCTTTGCATATGAAGACGACACTTTGGAATCATCCACCAGCCATAAGGGTGAGGGTTGCATAAAAAGAAAGATCTTAGGCTCAGCTCTCTTCTCTGCCATGCAAATCTATGTATGTGAAGCAGGAGAAACGTACTCCAGAGTCTAGAGATCACCATCCCAGTCAGTGACTGTGTTAACAAAGTATAAGGCTCATGAACATGGACACTGAACATCCTTCATGTGAGGCTAATCTTGGTTCAGGAAGTTGGTTCAGTGCAGTGGTCAGTGTGCTTTCTATGCCACTCTAACAACCTGAATTCAAATCACTGATTCTCACTTAAACCTCTAACCCAGCACTGGGAGTGAGAAGGGAGGCTGGAATAGTAAAGTCCACAGAGACATCAGGCAGATATTCAGAGTACAGAGCAGAGAGAGAGAGAGAGAGAGAGAGAGAGAGAGAGAGAGAGAGAGAGAGAGAGAGAGAGAGAGAGAGAGAGAAGAGATTGGGAGGGGGAGGGGAGGGGAGGGGGGAAGGAGGGGAGGGGAGGGGAGGGGGAGAGAAGAGATATGCCAACTCCTGAAACTTGTTCTTTGACTTACACACACACACATACACACATTTTGACCATTCATGTATAGATCGAATATCTTTCTGTGGAAGCCACTGTCATTCCTCAGTGAAGTATTAAAACAAATATACAACTAAGCGCCTTATTCTATGGAGTTTATAAACAACTAAAGGGTAAAACATTTTATAAGAATTGGGGTTTAGAGAAGGTTTCATTATAAATCTTTTTTGAACACCCAATGAATGAAATATATTCAGAATAAAAAATGAAAACATTTCTATGATGTTCACTTAGCAAGTGTGAGATTTTATCCTCTTACGCATTGTATTCCATGGATGCTGATAACTGGTTTGTACTGGATGATATGGGGGCATAACTTAAAAATCAAAAGTAGAGCTGTTACTGAATTCTGCAGTTCTTGGTTAACAAGAATACTATGGGGTATGAACAATGACAAAAACAGACAGAATGCATAGGTAAGTTTCCTGAAGATCTAGCCTATGCCCTGTACATCTCTACAGTGCACAACGATGTCCAGAAAAGCCAACTTCACCTGGGGAACAAATGATGTTCTGCTAATAACAAAGTCCATCTGAAACACAAAACAACACATTCAGTAAAAATGAGATGAAGATTGTATTGTTTTCAATAGATAAATAAACAATCAAAATGTGGTTTTTGTTCTGCTTCAAACATGAGAGGCAATTCCTTTGAAGGCTTGTGCAAAAGAGCTAAGTGTCTTCCTTGGTTCCAAAGGCCCTAAATAGCCCAAGGCTGAAAAGTGTTTTTATGCTAATGGGAAATTTACAACAGGAATTTGATTGTTCATAACATAACATAAAAGCTGTAGTGGATCTTGTCTGTTAAGTCCTTTTAAACACTCACATGTACGAGTATAAGCATCTCCCAGGTTTGACAACCTCAGAGTGTGTGTGTGTGTGTGTGTGTTTGTGTGTGTGTGTGTGTATAATGACTTGGTCAGGCTGTAGGTACTTTTTTGTGTGATTTTTTTTCTCATGAAAAGATTTATAGCTCTGCTTCATCTTCCCAAGCCCTTTCCCATCTCCTGATGCTCTTAGAATGGGTGCCTCCCTTAGTGCAGTAGGCAGCAGGTCAGTTTCATAATCTGATGCTCTTAGTGCAGTGTGTTAACATTATTTTCCTTTTTATTTCAAATGAATCATATGTAATTGGAAAAATCCCTTGGGTTTTTTGTTTGTTTGTTTTTTGGAGTTTTTTTGTAAATTTGTTGAAATGAATTTGCTAATTTTCAAATATTTGAATACAGGAAAACAAAAATAATGTTATCTCCCCTTATTATGAGAAGGATATGAAAATGAAGGATCATTGTTAAAGTCACTGCATGCAAACTTTTAACAGCTACAGGTAAAGATTATGGTGGTGTCAACCTCACCTAGCCAAAAAGCTTAAATAAAATACACAATATTGGACATTCTTTGTCCAAATCCTTTGAAGTCAGAAGAGCACTTGTTTTCAGGTGTATTCTGGTCACACATATTTATCTACACAGACATTTTACTCTGAATGCCTCATTGGATATAAAATCCCATAAGTTTTTGAAGCTTTTGAATATGATGGATATTCAGGGTAGGGATATTTACCTGATGAGTGAAATGCCTTTGTAAAGTGGTACTAATGAAATCTCTGCCTCTCATTAGAATTTTTCGGGGATGGAAGAAAACAGGGTCCTTTTTAGTTCTACATCATTGAAAAACCGAAGGACCCAGAGTGCAGAAGACCTCTTTCTATGCCCTGCAGCGGCTGCTGTATACTCTTCTAGTTCCTCAGTGGATCAAATATGGCAGTTTAGTGGCAGATTTTACCCTCATGGCATCTTTGACTCTCTGTCAAGTTAGTGTTTGAGGCTCCTTGGTTAGCTCTCCTCGTTGTTCTTCTGTTAAACAACAGTTTCATCATCTTTATCAGTTCTTTCCTTGTGTGTGGAAAGCTTTCTGTTTTCCTTTCTGATTACATAGGGAATGCAGGAGTTGGAGTAGACACAGGATTTTGCAAGGTTTATGTTCTCTTATTTGATGTTCTATTCTTACTGTACAGAGTAAGTCTGAGCCAGGTATGAAATCTCTTATGTTGAGCTAAGTCAATATATTTAAAGTTTTTAACAGACTAGAGAGAAACATTTTATTTTGAATTTATACCCTGAATTAGTGACAATACTCAAATTTCATAAAAACTACCACATAGTTAATATTTCATTTTTAAAAGAACCCAAGTAGCAATAAAATTACTAGCTATAAAGAGACACCATCCTTGCCAAAATGTTAATTATTTCAAAATGGAAATTGGATTATTTTTAGGATAATTGACTGAGCCACTAGGTGATATGCTTTGGTTCCTCCTGACATTTCTTCCCTTAAATGGTGACTTGGGGATTTCGTGAGGGCTGCTGTCTATTGCCAAAGCTGATAGCTCATCTCCCAGTGTCCTTTAACGGCTCCCATTTGAAGTGAGCACTTTGCTGCCTAAGAGGTGCTCTCAGAGCCATGACAGTGAGGAGTCACTGTGGCTTTAGCAATGACTGAAAGGTTAGAACAATTAGAAAGTTCTCATGGCATAATTGAGAGGCATGATTTTTCTGGAACATCCTGAAACTTTTAAACAGTCACAGCAAAGGTGAAATATTATTTATAGAAAGAAGAGTTGTTGCTCGTGGGTGTTTAGTCAGAATAGTGTTTATGAAGGGTGAGTTTAGACCCCAGAACCACACGAGAAGCCAGGAGTGGTGATCATTCATTATTAACCCAAGTGCCAAGGTGGAGACAGGAGGAGCTCTGGATCCACACACACATTGTTTAACTGAATCAGTGAACTCCAAGGTTAGTGACAAACTCTAGTTAGTGACTGAGGAAGTCAAGCAATGTGAACCTCTGGGCTTCATGTGCACCAGCATACATGGGAACATGTACACACATGTGCATACATGAAAATCTGCACACATGTACACAATGTACTCAAAAACACACAAGGGCATTTAAAATCCTGGCTTGAGTATAGTATTTTTTCTTATCATGTTGTTCTATTTCCCCCAATGGATTCTTATCCTTGCTTGTGATATAGATTATGTTTCTCGCCATGAACAAACAATAGCAAATTCATAGTCTTTCCTCTTAAAGAAGCTCCATTTGAATCTTTCCTGTTCCAACATGGTCTGTGACATTCATCTCAAGGTTAATTTATTAATGCATTAATGTACTCAATGACCTGGAGACACCCGCTAACTGTTATAGCAGCAGGGCTTGTATCTTCCCTGTGGAGAATTGTTATCCTAAAGGTCCTTTCAGGATGTGACTCCAATGTTACTGCAAGTGTCCGTTGTCACTTTGAAAGTTCAGATTCTGAATTTTTTTTTCATAAAATGCATCGTTGTTACTTTTATGTTTCAACCAACTGCAAATTTATTTTTAGTTTTGATGTTTTAACTTGTGTTTAGCATTCTTGCAATTATTCTCATATGGGAGAGGTGATCCATATGATAAAAGATTTTACATTATATAGTTGCTATCTACATAAGCTCTATGCTAGGACTGGAGAGTTGGCTAGGTGGTTAAGAGCACTTGCCAGTCTTAGAGAAGACCTAGATTCTGTTCCTAGCACACATATGGAGCTCACACACACCTGCATCATTACATCTGGAAGGATCAGGCATTCCGTTCTGGATTCTCTGGACACTGCACATGTGTTGTGTTTATGCAGAAAGCAGGTACACATACATACATGCAAACATACATATTGCATGCATACAAATTATTTTTAAAGAATTATTTTATAAACGTTCTATAATGCCAGTATCCCCTGTGACCTTAATTCAGCTTCCTGAATTAAGCTGATGCTAGAAGATTCTGAGGAGAGGTCAGCTTCAGGAGGCTGTATACAGACCAGGACCCAGGAAGCAAAATATAGGAGTTTAACATTGGTGTGTCTGGAAAATTCAACTGAAGCAAAGTGCTCAGGAGTACACTTTATCCCTTAAAATGTTTATACCTGTGTCTGTATCTTCTTCCCAGCCACCACATCAAAGCCACCAGCATGTTTGCTTGCCATCTCTTGCCAAAATTATAAACATTGCAATTATTCCTACACTGCCTTCTCTTATCCCACACTCACCCACCTTGGCATGGCCTCTAAGCGCAGAACAAGAAAGAGCACATCTTGGTTTTCTGTTGCCACACATTCACTTTTAGGCACTGAAGATTCTTGCGAGATGACATCTACTCTAACATTAATGAAACTTTTCTCTTTGCCATCACAGATTAACGGACAGCTGTCAATCACTTGCGTATTTGACCTGTAGTAAAATTATGCTGTGACTTCTCCCAGGTGCTTTCCTGTTGTATATCTTTCCTCACGCAATTCGCCTGTAGCCTGTTGTCTTTCCTTGCCTGTCTTTTATTAGTCATTATCTACATAAGCTCTATTGTAGACCGAATTCTTCCATCACCTGAAATTACTATCAGAAACCCAAAACATAACCACATGCATGAGCGCTCTCCAGACATGCCTTGTGCCTCACACTCACTCACAGGCTCACACTGTCCTTTCTATGCTTCATCTCCATTTACACAGTTTGATATTGTTTGAAATCTTCAGTCGAATAAAAACATCCTTTCGGATGTATCTAAACATCAATAATAAAATGTCCCCGGAAATTGGTTTTATAATTACAATTTTTTCATTAAATTTGTTCTTTGACAATTCCATAGATGTATGTGATGTATTCTCTCTACTCTCACCTCTCCTATCCCTCCCCTCCCGGGATATCCTGTCCTTCCTACAATCGCTTTCCTCCATCAGTATCTTTTTGCTGTTTTTGACCCACTGAGTTTAACCTGGACTGTCTGTGTGATCACTGGCTAGGAACTGTCTGTTGGAATCTGGTGGGGCACATAGCTGAGAACGATTGCTCTTTTCCCAGAATCCATCAAAAACCAATATCTTGCAGAGAAGGGGGAATCCCTGTGAGTCTCTCTCAGATCCACAATTGGCTACTGATAGGTCCAGTCTCCTGCAGGGTAGGACAGGCAACCTTAGTAGCTGTGGGATCTTTTTTGCAATGGCTGTGGGACCTTAGTGACACACCTCTTCTATCTCTTGGGTCTTACATTCTTTCTTTGTCTCTTTAAATGCCTTCTCTTGGGCTAAGCACCCAAATATAACTTACTCTCAGAACTTGATTCTTCTAAGAAAACATTTTATACCATGAAATAGGTTCAAAATAGTGCTGTGTGCATTCTCAGAAATGTGTGTCTCTCTCTCTTTTACTTCCTGACATTGTGTGTTTCACTTTGTTTGGTAATTTTTACCAGTTTGTCCATTGAACAAACCTTTGAGGGATGTGCTGGTATCATCAACAAACTGTGCTAAGTCTGTGATACTGTCTTATTTTTTACAGGCTTACTTTCCCTTTAGCCTTTATGAGTTGATACGGTTGAGTTCTTACTTAAGTTGGGTACTAACTTCATATGCATACCTTTCTTCTTTCTTAAAATATTTGTTTAAAACCACAGTTCTGTCTTCCAGGATGTAAATAATAGCCAAATATGCCCTACATGCCACTATTCTAAATTTTAAGATTTTCAAATAAACACTTTATTCTGATGCCTGTCCTAGATATTCATTAAGCTTCTAGTTACTCTCTTGGTTTCATTTACTAATCTCCAAATAGCTTTATTAATATCTTCACATTTCTTTCAGCTCATTTTTTTTTCAGTGCTTAAGTTTCTTTTCTCTGATAGTTCCTCAGCTTTGCATGGTTAATGGGAAATCTCAACCAAGTTTCACCTCTTATTATAAATTCTTTTAAAAAGAAGTGATTAATGGCTCTTCCTACAAAGTCAATGTGTGTCAGGTGCAAATTCATAGTGCTCTTGTAGCTTAAAAGCCTCTGGCTCCTGACAGCTGTCAGGGTCAGTGGTGACTCAGACGAATACTAAAGAGTGACAAAGTAGAGGCGGAGGAAGCTGGAAAGTTAGTCAGTAGAAGACACTCAATCCGGAACATTAATGCCCACAAAAATGAACTGCTGCTAGATAAATCTGAAGACATTCGGAGTAGTGCTGTGTCAAGAGGATCACACAGAGATACTTGGAGGCTTTTGGAGAGTCGTCCTGACACACAGACCATGGGCTGGTCTCACAGTGATTATCTGAGGGCTGAACTATCAACTTGTTAACATGAGATAGTTTATTCAGTGTTTCCCTCAGAAGTTTTAATTGGAAAAATTAAAATTATTATTAAAAATTGGAAAAATTAAAATTATTTATTCATGTCAATTTTAAATTTAAATAGTTCTCAAATGACCATTCTTTATGAAGAACTCTGTTGTATAAGCAGCAATTTGGAAAATGCAGATTTTATTGCACAAACATGAGTTCACATAATGCACACAAACACGCTCATGAGTGCATGCACTTGCACACACATGAAAATACAATATACATGTGTACGCACATGCACATACATGCACAAATACACATCTATATGTGTATATACAAGCGAATACTTGTGTGCAGATCACATGTACACACATATGTGAGAATGCATGCCTGTACATGTGTGCTCTCTCTCTTTCTCTCTCTCTCTCTCCCTCTCCCCCTCCCCCTCTCCCTCTCCCTCTCCCTCTCTACACCATGCATATGATCACACACCAGTATAGAAATTCTTCCATTCACTAAGGGGAGGGGGATGTACCAGTTCTCTCTAAATTCGAAAGTGATTGTACGTCATGATACAGTAAGAATTCAACTTTCTCATGCACTACTTTTCTCAAAAGTGTCCTTCAACTTTACAATCTGAACAGAATTATCTCAATTCTAAAATAAAAAGAACATAGGTCATAAGTGATGAAAATCTATCATTGGAGTAGAAAGTGAAATTAGGTGTGTGATGCCCTATTTAAATATGGAAAAGTGGACGGAGTAAGGACTATATCCCTCCTCCAACTGGACTGATAATCACCAAGGGAAATAATACTATTTTTATAATCAGATGAAAACTTAGCAGCGTTATGGTGTGATTAGACTAATTAAGGCAAATAATATCCAAGAAAATAAAAGGTGCTAAAGAGAAACATTTGCGGTCACAGAAGAAAACACAGCATCAAAGCAGAGTTGCCCTGGGAAACCAGCCATTCTGCAGGATGTATCGTGTGTCATAAATGCCTCTTTACCTGAGAGAAGGAGGGCATGCTGTACAGCTCAGTCCCACCCTAATATGACATCCGATGCATCCACACCTCAAGTGTGCACGTGACTACTCCGTGTCACCTGTGTGCTCAGCACCCTGGGCTTCCTGGGGCCTTGCACACTCTGCTTTCTGTTTCTGTAATAGAAGTAGATGTTCCTAGCTCACAGAATCTAAATGAGTGAAATGCTTAGAACAACATCACAACTACCTTCCTCTATCCAAGAGGAGCCCACAGGATGACAGTTGGGTGACAGCATGGAGATAACTTTTCTGGTGTCTTTCTCACTATTATCCGATCACACTGAAATGGGCTTGTCCTATGTAACTTCTCTCTGTCCTTCCTCCAAGGGCCCTGTGCACACCCCATGTCTCTTTATAAAGCTTCTGATTCACTGTTGTGGGGGAACCTGTTTTCTGTGGAAGTTTGTTAAGAGAATGATACCTAATAGCCTGGGCCACAAAAGACAAGAATTACATTTGTAATTCACCAAGGGGAGAGATATGAGAAGAGAATCCACACAAGAGAGCAGAGTGATTTTTAGGCGATGGAGTGACAGTTACAGAGGCAAGGAGATATTAAATAGAGAAGACCAGAGGCTGTCATGGAAGAATGGGTTCATCTGTGGGGCTGGTTACACAAGGAAGACTCCAAGGATGTCTATTGCAGTGAACTCAATAACATTACTGTTTGTTTACATGTAAAATGTGCATCTGCTTAAATAGGAGTCTTTGCTAACTATGTACATACCACCAGGTTCTCTTCAGACTAACTGCTGAATGTATAACACTGTCTCTTTAATGTTGAGATTATATCTTTTTTATATGAGTAAAACATACCTCAAGCACTGATAATGCTGAGAACCCAAGGTCTCATTGAATGATCATGTTTTCCCAGAACCACTGAATACTGAGTGGGCAGGTGTGTGTCTGTCAGCTCAATAAATGAATATAACTTACACTCTCTGATAAACCCCTCTGCTTTCTGTGCTTTATCATGAACAGGGGGAAATCACATGTGTTTCTGGAACATTCCACTCATACCTGACTGTGGCCCTGCCTTTGTTACTTTACCTGAGGTTATGATAAAATCCACAGGAGGGAGGAAGACTTTACTCCAGCACAGACAACCAGAGCTCTTAGCAGTTGGTCATGTTAGGTCACCTTGAGCCTGCAGCAAGGAAGGAGAGAGAGACTCCTGGGATGCTGCTCATTGCCAATCTTACTTCCTCAATCAACCCCACCCACAGGTGCTGCAGAATTGTCTCCTAAGGCAGTGGTTCTCAACCTGTGGGTCACGACCCTTTTACAGGGGTTGCCTAAAGCCATCGTAAAACACAGATTACAATTCCTAATAGTAGCAAAGTTAGTTATGAATTAGTAGAGAAAATAAGTTTATGGTTGGTGGTCATCACAACATACGGAACTGTATTAAGCTGTGCAGCCTTAGGATAGTTGAGAATCACTGTCCTGTGGGCTACTGTCCAACACACCTCACTCTGCCTTATCAGAATCCCATTTTCTTGGATGACAATGGTCTTTTTACTAATTCTAAATATTCTTCAAAACAATGAGGAATATGAGTTCCATCAAAAATAAAATCAATGCAAAAAAGAGAAGTGTGAAGAAAACTCTAGGTCTCTCTGCAAGTCCTGCCCCTTGCCATACCTCTCTGCAAGACATACCCCTCGCCATACCCCCGCTGCAAATCCCGCCCCTCAGCACACCCCCAATTACTTAACATGAATATTTAAAGTAGTTTTCTCTGTTGTCAGGCATTTTTATGGAGTAAACACACAGTGATCTTAATTTGAAAATGAGAGTTACTAAAGATTTGTCTGTACACATATAGGTAGACAAAGAATTATTTTCTACTTCTTTCCATAATGATTTAAAGTATATTTGCCATTAGATGAAAAATATCTTCCTCAGAGAGTATTCTCTTGTGGATGGGAAACGTGAATATTTAATCATAATATTAAAAAGGCCTGTCAGTAAGTTAATCATGAAATTCATACAGTACTATAATCACTAAGAATTATGCAAGTTTTAAACTAAATGGATTTCCTTTTATCTGAAATGTTGGCCACACTGTTTTCTCTAAGATGAGGCTACTTCAGGCTCCTACCTCCCTCCTCACAGAAGGCGAAATGGCTGCATCCAGGGAGGTAAAAGGAGACTGGGGTTAGAGGGCCATGCCCTGCACGGAGGAACACTGTATGAAGACTCTGGCTCTTTCAGATTAGGAATATGTCGCTGTTGTGTATAAGGAAACTTATTCATAGTCAGCTTTAAGAATGAGTTTGTTTATCCAAAGCCATGACTTTGACAATAATATTGTCCAGTGATTTAGAACAGAAACAGGAAAGGGGGAAATAGGACCCTCAACACTCAACAAAAAGTTCTGCCAATGCTTAAAATTGTGTACTTTTAATAATTTCATTTGTTTTTTTTTAATTATTATCTGGACATGAATTGTTTGTCAATTGACTTCAATCCATATTGTCTATCTAATCCTCATGAAAATATGTGACAGGTATGATTATAATCCCCTTTGAATTAGGACCATTTTAATCCACACTTGAGAAGCAGAGGCTCCATTGAGGTCAGTAAGTTGATATTTGTCATAGAAAACTGAATGTGGCACTCAGAACATCTGTCCATGCAGGGCGGCCTGGACTTCATTCCGGCCGGGCATGGTCACAGAGCTGCCCTGAAAAGCCTTTTGTGAATACAAGGTCAGGATTATGGGTAAGGAATGGTCTCCTTGCTTTTCTTTCAGGACTATTTTATTTCTTTTGGTGTTCTTTAATGGCTAATTCAGGAGTATTTGCTTCCACATAGGGAGATACATATAACCATTCAGTAGAACTGTAGCCAAGTGGTTTGTGTGTAGTATATTCTTCTCAGTCCCATTCCCATGTCTCCCAAGTGTATGTGTTTGAGCTGTGAACTAAGTGGACAGAGAAGGATGCTGAGTCCAAGTGCCATAAACTGAGGAATATACAGAGAACTGGGGTTTTGTTCATCTTTAAAGAATAATCATATATAAAAATAAATCATAATTACAACTGACCATCTCTTTTCTATGTGTTCTAGAGACAGTGGAATGCAAAGTGGACAGAATATTGTTGTTAAATTGCACTGATACTGGGTCTAAGGAGATACTTTTAATCACTGTGTGCTGAGGAATACAATGTGATGGTTTTATATACAGTGGTGATGTACTTTATACTGTAAGTACTCTAGAGATGAGATATACTACACAGGAAGGTATGCTGAGGTCATATGTAACTGGTATAGCTGTGTGTGTGTACAGACTTGGAATACATACAGAACCAGTTTCCCTGTTTTGTTAAGGACTGAGT
Organism: Tokudaia tokunoshimensis; assembly: GCA_036184795.1. Classification (NCBI taxonomy): domain Eukaryota; kingdom Metazoa; phylum Chordata; class Mammalia; order Rodentia; family Muridae; genus Tokudaia; species Tokudaia tokunoshimensis. The sequence continues at coordinate 3,330,303 of BTHU01000003.1, read as the reverse complement.
GTTTTAAATATAAAACAACAGTGGCTCCTCATATATAACCATTTAGCCCTTTTTATATCTCTTATCTGCTAACCTTCTGTTACTGTAACAAAATAGCCCAGAGCCTTCAGCTCTTTTGAGGAAAAGGTTTATTGCTATTCACAGTCCTTTGGAGATTCTGGTCCATGATCGATTCTTCTTTTTTATTTTGGACCTGGCTGAAGTGAGCATATCATAGTGATTTACAGTAGGCTGAAATGAAATGACCTAATTATCTTGGAAGTTATAGAGAGGAAGCAGGAGGTATGAAAATAACATGGTGATTCCAATAGCAGGGCTGGAAACTCTTCTACCTGACTCCTCTGCAAAGCCACACAGTTTGCCTTCATCCCAGAGTTGGGCCTTTAACACATGGGTTTTGAGAAATTCCTTTCCAAACCATGGCTTCCCCCAGCAAGCCAATGCTCATGGCTCATACTCTAACTACAGTGTTTGCATCAGGAATGTCTTTCTTACAGAAACACTGGCAACATTTGGGAGGTGAGGACTTCTCATCACTCACCATCCAGTAAGTAGTGAACTTTAATTACTGATGCTGTAGATAGGACCAGAATCACATTTTTTATGGTCATGTATTTTCATTTCTAAATGTCTCTGATAATCATTTAGAATTGCCTTTTGCTTAGAAAGAAATAAGAAATAGCACATCCTGACAGACTAGAACCCTTTCTTTTTTTTTTTTTAATTTAATTTAATTTTATTTTTTTTAATTTACATTCCAAATCACTTCCCCTTTCCCGTTTCCTCCCTCCCCGAAAGTCCCATAAGCCCCCTTCCCTCCCTCTTTTCTCTGTTCAACCCCCTCTCATTGCTCTGTCCTGGCGTTCCCCTACATCCAGTCTTTCCAGGACCAGGGGTCTCTCCTTCCATCTTTTTAGAAATCTATTGATATGCTGATTGTGTCTAGGGTATTCTGAGATTCTGGGTCAATATCCCCTTATCAGTGACTTCATACCATGTGTGATCTTTTGTGATTGGGTTACCTCACTAAGGATGATATTTTCAAGTTCTGACCATTTGCCTAGGAATTTCGTGAATTCATTGTTTTTAATTGCAGAGTAGTATTCCATTGTGTAAATATACCACATCTTCTGAATCCATTCCTCCGTTGAGGGACTTGAACCATTAAATTATAAAATCTAAGTACTAATTACGTCTTCAGACATGAGGGCCCAAGCTGGATAGTGGTAAATCAGCATGAGTGAAAACTTTGGTTCTTCCCATCCATACTGCCCCTTATAAATGAATGGTCTCTTAAAGATTTATTTGTATCACTTTTAATTTTGTGTCTATGTGGAGGAGAGGGTGTGTACATTTGTGAGCACAGTGCCTACTGAGACCAGAAGAGGACGGCAGATCTGCTGGAGTTATAGGCAGATGTGCACCTCTGGGCAATGGTGCAGGAAACCAGACCGAGGTCTCCTGCAAGAACAGTAAGTACTCTGGACAGTTGAGTCATCCTTCCAGCCCTGGATTGCTACCTAACAGGGGTATGTCTTCACACTCATTAGAGTCATCTGAATGTTCTACTCACATGCTTACTGCATTGCTTTTCTTTATTAGCAGCTGACTTTTTATTGTGGTGCTTTTAATTTCTGCTGTAAATTGTTAATTATGTCCTTGATGGTTCTAGTAAAGCTTTTATTAACTGTCCTTGTTTGACTTGCAGTTAGGGAGATTTACTTCTGTGAACCGAGCATGGTAGAGAACCATAAACCACAGAGTACAGTGCATTGAAGAGCTTGTTTGCTTTTGTGGCCTTGGCCCAAAGGGATATGTGTGTTGTTTTATGGGGTCTTTTACCATTATTTGGGTGAAGACTTTAGCCAATCATTCTTGGGGAACTATGTTGCTTGAATTAAGCTGTCATTCTTTGGCCCATATTCTCATTGATGACTTAATAAAATAAAGCTTAATAAAACCTACCAGTAAATTGAAGGACATTTATGTCTGATTGTAGTTTCAACTAAATTGAGCAACATATTCAATCTTTAATAACCCTTCCAGAAATATATCTGGATGTTTCATTCCATAAAGTTGCATAGAAGATCCTGTTTATTGAGTGTGCAATTTTGATGCCTATTATTTTAATTTCCTTGTAAATTTCTGTATCATTCTAAGACTAGAAATTATTTGTTACAGGTCTCATTGAATAACAAAATACTGGGTGAAAGTAACACACCAGAGGATTTTTTTTCACAGTGGGTTGAGGGGCAGACAAACTGTCCATTCCATCGAGGTGGGGACATTGGGCTGTGGCAGCCAGGGCCTGAGGGGTTGGGCTCATCATACCAGTGATACAGTGATCAGGAGATGTGAACAGAGATGCTGGCTTAGCCCCATTTATATCTCCACAGTCTCATGACTCTGTTTGCCTGAAAGGTTTGGGTTTACTGCCTCCTGTATCCCACTGTTCTAGAAGGGTATCTTCTGTACGTTAGAGGGCACGCTTCCCTGGAGGACAGTTCCTGTTTCTGCTGGCTTTGGGCAGCCTGACTGTGGCTGCTTTTATTCATTTCTCTTGAGGTTGTACTTTGGTTTCTGAGAATATTTTTACTATTCCATTTTACTTGCTTCGATCTGTGATTTTGTAATTTCCTCAGTTGTTGAAATATCTCATCCTTATTTTTTCTGAAAAATCTTTTTTTTTTCATTCTCCACTCCTGTGTGTTGGAGAACACAGTAGGTGGTTTCCTCTTCCACTCCTGTGTGTTGGAGAACACAATAGGTGTTTTTATTACACCTGGGTTTACATCCACTAACATTTTGTCTATATTTTAAAGTCATTTTTTAAATTTTTCATTTACTTTTCCATTTGGAAAATTTGCTGTCTTCAAGCCTTGGTCTTTTTTTTTACTGAAAATTCCTACTCAATGCCAAGGCTAGTTCATGGGTTTTTACATAGACCATTTTATCTATTTCTCTCATCTCTCTCTAACTTATTGAAAATATGGACTATCCAGGGGATAACTTTTAACACCTGCCTGCTAATTTTAAACTTCTACTTCTCATCCTGCTTTGATCAGATCATTTTCTCCAGTGTAGTTATTAAGAAACCAACCAATATGACATTGGTTTTTTGTATGGAAGATTTGCTTTCACTGTGGGATAGGAATGTGAATTCTGCACTGTGCTGGATCTCATGTTTTCAGTTCTATAAGTGCTTCTGGGCATGCTTGGTTGTTTGGGCTGCTCAAGTTACATCTGAAGTATTTTACCCAGTGAAGTGCTATACAGATATGTGTGTTAAGACACATGAATGCATGCGTGCACACACAGAAACACACAGAAACATGCACTATAAAATATGCATACACATATGTTCGGTACACTAAATTAACTGTTATGTTTCTCATGGACTGGCTTGGGTATCGAGTGTCAACTTTCTCATACAAGCTGTCTGATGATATCCTTTGTATATATAGACACCCTAAAATAATCATGATATCAGCCTTGATGTGAAAATCACAATTTCACTAAGAAATCCTAATCATGTATTTCAGTGAAGATAAATTGTTGAAAAAGTCATGTGCTTCTCAAGGCAATTCACATATTTTATTCTGATTATTATTGATCATACATATGCTCAAGAAGAAATTCAAATAAATTCCTTAAAATGGGTTTTCTGTTTTATAAATATAGCCTCTTGTAGAATTAAAAAATAAATTAATTCCTTTGAAGTATTTGGGAATATATAATCATTACTAAATAGGGAAAACCTATAGATAATTACATTGTTACATTAATTTTCATTAAGGTTTGTTTACAAATAATCACACGTACATTAGAAAGTTTGAATAAACAAAACAGTGATTGATCAGTGTCTATCAAAAGATTGTATTGTTGAATAGCAATTACAGGCTTTCGTGGACACTGTAGTTCAAATAAACAAATTTGTTATAATTGTCCCTAAATTTCCATGAGTGACTGATGAGTTAGTTTGTAGACATGGATTGACTAGTAACTCCAGTCTCAAAATACTCATTTGAAATGACCTCATTCATGGCAAAATCATTGTTGAATTTTCACAAAGTACCAGATCTGTATTTTTGGAACAAAACTGAATATCAGACGTGTTCAGAGGAACCAACCCAGGCACCTTCACATCGCTCTTGTCTTCTTCCTGCTAAAGGGTGTGTAAATGACCCTTACCCTCTCGTGACACACCTGTCTCCTCCATTCTGTTTTAAAATATCATATTTGAAATTTATTCTTGTTTACCATGTACAACTGAAATAGAAAATTCCCTGTATTGCATGTCATATATTTTATTTTTAATTTTATTTGTTTCAATTTTTATTATTTTATTTACATTCCCATCATTGCCCCTCTCCTGTAGTTCCTCATTGCATTTCTCCTCCCACTTGCCTCCTAGACGGTGCTCCCCCCCACCACCAGACCTCCTTTTTCCCTGGGGCCTCACATCTCTAAAGGATTAAGTGCATCTTCTCTCACTAAGGCCTGACCAGGCAGACCTCTGCTGTATTTGTGCCAGGGTTCTAGAACTGGCCCATGTGTGCTCCTGGTTAGTGGCTCAGTCTCTAGGAGCTCCCTGGGGTCTGAGTTAGTTGAGACCTATGGTCTTCCTGTGGGGTCGCTTGCTTTCCCCTTCAGGTTCTTTCCCCAATTCAACCATAGGGTTCCCGGCTTCAGTTCAGTGATTGGGGTTAAGTATCTGCATCTGTCAGAGCAGCTGCTCGTATGGCCTCTCAGGGGATGGCCATGCCAGGCTTCTATCTCTAAGCACATCATAGCATCAGTAATAGTGTCAGTCCTTCATGGACCCTTATGAGATGGATCCCAAGTTGGACCAGTCATTGAATTGCCTTTTCTTCTATCTCTTCTCCATTTTTGTCCCTGTAGTTCTTTTAGACAGGAATAGTTCTGAGTCAGACATTTTGACTATGGGTTGGTAACCCTGTCCCTCTAATTGAGGCCCTATCTATCTATTTAGAGGTGGGTACTTTGAGTTCCCTCTTTCCCATGTTGGGCATTTTGGTTAAGGTCACCCCCATTGAGTCCTCAAAGTCTCTCATCTACAGGGTCTCTGGTACTTTCTAGAGGGTCTCCCTACTCCCACCCACCTCCAATGCTGATTATCTGGGCTTCTTTTCTATCAGCCAAAAGGCATACCTGATCTTGTTCCCCTTTCCCCCTCCCCATCCCCTGTCCCACCCAGGTTTCTCCCTCCCTCTGCCTCGAATGATTATTTTCTTCCCCCTTCTAAGTGGAATTGAAACATCTTCACTTGGGCCTTTCTACTTGTTATACTTCTTATGGTCTGTGGGTTATATCCGGTTATTCAATACTTTTTGGTTAATATCCACTTATCAGTGTATACATACCATGCATGTCCTTTAGGGTCTGGGTTACCTCACTTGGGATGATATTATCTAGTTGCATCCTTTGTCTGCAAAATTCATGATATCCTCATTCTTAATAGCTGAATAGTCTTCCATTGTGTAAATGACCACATCTTCTGTATCCATTCTTTGGTTGAGGGACATCTGGGTTGTTTCTAGCTTCTGGCTATTAAAAATAAGCAGCTATGAACATGGTAGAGCACGTGTCCTTGCGGTATGGCGGGGCATCTTTTAGGTCTATGCCCAAGAGTGGTAAAGCTAGGTCTTCATGTAGAGCTATTTTCAATTTTCTGAGGAAACGCCAGATTTATTTACAAAGTGTAAAATTCTTACTTATGAATTAAAAGCATAAATGTGCTGCTGTCATAAGTACTTGGTTTTCTTGTATCCCTCAAGTCTACAAATTCTTAAAAACTTTATTTAAAAATGGGAATTTCATCAGAATATTGCATTTTCTGACTGCCTTGTTTGGATACATCTAAATGTACTTAATATAGCATTTATTTCTTCTCTATCTTGATTGTTACATTGCATTTTCTATGTGTAGGCATATGTGCCTCTCCCCATTGTACTATGAGAAAGCCAAGTGAAGGGTGTTATTCTTTATTTCATTTACAGAAACCCATCAAGATATAACAAACACAGCACAAATCTCTGTTCCTTGTGTGCTATCGAGTACGCTGAAGTGAGATGTGTGAATGAGTTTCTTGAAGTAAAATTGTGTAATTTCAATCTGAACATAATAAATAGTGGGAGCAAAGTTCTGACTATTCAGTTATCCCTCTTGCAAAGTGGGGCCTATGGTCCCCAATTATATGCCTGTGTTAGGACATCAGTGTGACTGGTTAAATAGGTGTGCTCTTCCTTCAGAACCTTGTGCTCATGTGTTTCATTCTCCCATTACTTATCTATGTCTTTATCTTCCCTTCTTTCTTCTGTCATTCACACACTCATGGTCTATATCTCTCCTCCCTTCAATCTTTGTATCTAAAATTATATATAAGCATGTAGGGCTTATGCTTTTGTAATTTATTAATATTAGTTTTAGAGACACAAATACCATAATTACAACATCTGTAAAGCTCCGTTTCCCTCCTTCAGCTCCTCCCATGTTTCATTAATCACCTCAAGTCCATGGCCTGTTCTTCTAAAATTTTTGTTACATATAGTGTTAAATATATATTGTTACATATATAATTATTGTTTCAGATACATATAAAACCTGCTGAGCCTAATTGTTGTTATACATATGTACGCATTTGGGGTTGACCATTTTGGCTTACCTATCATGGGTCCAGTCCATGGAGAAGACTGGTTCTCCTTTTCTTCAGTGGCCATTGATTGCCTGTAGCTCATCATGGGGCCACAGGAGACTTCCTATCCGAGCTGCTATGTTGACTGGTTCCGGTCATTATTCAGGTCTAGTTTAGCTGGTCATTTTGATCAGACCTCATGTGTGCAGTGTCTGTGTCAAGAAGAACCTGTCAAGCTGCAGATGTCTGTTCCTCTGGCTTTCACAGTCATTCTGCCACTTCTTCTGCAATGTTTATATTTTTTTCACTTGTTAATTATCAATCTATTTTGTTTTGGAATCAAGGTCTCTCTGTAGGAACTTGCCATGTGGCCTAAGCTGGCCTCAAACTCTGAAAACTCAAGATCCATTTGTTTCAAACATACATTCTTAGAACGCAGGTGTCTGCCACTGCACACAGCAGTAAGTGTGTGGCATTTTCTAGAAACTCATCAACCTGGCAAGAGATGTAACTCATGAGTATTTGCTCATGCTGTTTATGCCAAGTTTGGGACAGCAGATGGATCTTCAGTGAATTCAGAGTCATTGGAATTGTCAAAATAACTAAAAGGGTCAATATCTCATAAGAGGTAAAGACTCAGAAGCACTGCAAATTAAGGATTGAAATCTTAGTGTTAGACTCATCAACAGAAAAGTGATAGCACAAGGCTTTGTATCAGAGGTTTCCCAAACCACCAAATCAGGTATCACTAGGCACCCATCTAAAGTGCTTAATAAAGAAACTCATATACAGAGGACATTAGCATTCTCCTGACAGAACAGAAGTGCTGTATCCCACTATGCCCCTATATATGGTTTACATGGAGGCTAAAGGATACTGTATTTGGTGGAAATAAGTTTCTTTGTGTTCAACAGTTTAATCCTTCAATCTTTTTTTATCACACCTCAATCAGAGTCATTAATTCAGAGGGAACATTTAAGTTTGGTCTGGGTTCAGATCTTCTCACATGGTCACAGAGAAGACAAGTCAATCAGTGCTCTCTCTCTTTAAGCACAGAGAAGGAAATGGGGATCTGGGGCTAGGTCACCAACTGCCTGCCCACTGCATAAGAAAGTGGAGTCATCTCAGAATGAAATGGGAAACACTGGATATTTAAGAGGAAGAGAATTACTAGTTATTCTGGACTGGGTTGTGAGGATCACCTTGTGAAGACATGGTGGAGGCAAGGAAACGGCTGTAGTAATAATGGCCACTGTCACTTGGTGACTTTGTTTCTGTTGAGACTTCCCCAGGTCACTCTCTGTGAGGTTAATATCTTGATTTATTTCACCATTGGTTTTTGCTCTATGGTGAAAACTGATTAAATTCTAAATATATGTTGAAGGCAAATAAATTACACACTTACATTGCTACATCTCAACCCTCATCAGAGAGGCTCCTTTTTGTAGTAATTGATGACTAATAAAGAGACCCACAAATGTGCAGATGATAAAAGTCTGTTGAGAGCTCAGCTGTAAATGGCACATGCATACACTCATTCTCACATACATACCTACATATATATATGCACATATATATATGTAATAGGTATGTATGTATGTATGTATGTATATGTACCTCTCTGCACCCTCTCCCCTGCCACAAGAAAGGCTCAGGGATCATTGTGGAATCATCAGAGGACAGAAAGTTATAGGATCAAGAGGAGGTGGATGCCTACAAGGAAACTGTATAGCTAACTATGACAGGCAGGACTGTTTGACATGTGAACTCATGGTGACTTTGACTGCAGGCACAAGAGAAAATCAGCTAAGCTCCCCAATGGATGGAGAGGGGAAGTATTTTAGATGTTCAAGTCCATGTTACACATAAGGACGTTTCATATCTTAAATTCCAATGCTTCCCTATATTTTGTTGGCTGCATGGGAAATTTGAAAGAGCCATGGTCACATGAATTCTAGCAATGCTATTTTGTACAGCAGTGTGTAACTGATACTGTCCAGCGTCATGCTGGCTTTTGAATTAAAATGTACACTGTAATGAATTGGATGGACATGACAAAGACAATAAACAACCAGAGAAGGTCATAGAGTCTTTCATTAGAAATTTACATTAACTTACAGATTTTTACACAGAAATTGAACAGTGTTCACAAACTAAATGCTTTAGCATGAGGCTTATAAAACAACATGAACAGAAACTGGAGAATGTTTTAAATACAGTTTCATAGGAAACATCAAGGGTTCTGCTTAGACATTATGAGAAGGCAACTAGAACTCTCACATTTCCATTATGGACTTTTGGATCATTTTGTTTTGATAGAATTTGTTAGGTTCAGTGTATCTGTTAGGGTCAGGGAAGTGTCCTCCAGTCAGAGTTAAACAGTATTTTAAAATGGAAGTGTCTTCTAAAAACTACTGACATAGCATACCCTGCATATTTCTACGGCTTGAAATATACTTAAATAGAATTAAATAAATCTCCAAATACAAACATGTCAAACCTGCATTGCACACACATCAGAAATATATCACACACATTACACGTGCATCAGACACCTGTCCCACACATCACATACATGGCACACACATAGCACACACATCATGCACATGGCATACATACAACATACACATGATATGCATGGAACGCACGTAGCACATACACCACACAGCACACATAGCATACACATAGCATGCATGGTTCACACATGGTACATACACCACACAGCACACATAGCATACACATAGCATGCATGGAACATACATATGGCACATATATATATTACCCATTAATGATTCAACTATTATAAGTAGGGTTATGTACTTTGCAAAAGGAATAAATAAGTATTATTAAACACGTACACAATCTCTGTTACTGAGTAAAATTCATAGAGTGTATCTTCTTTCCTCTTTCCTGAGTATGATACGTGCACTCCAGTGTTACATACAAGGTTTGCACACAGAGTTTCTGGGAAGGATGACACTAGAGGAAACTCCTTGTTGCTTTGATTGCTGATTCCCTTGTGGCAAAGCCACCTTTGCTATCACCACCAATGCTATGTGTTGCAAATAACTGCACCTTGTAGAGGGCTGTGTATTCTTCCTGGACAGAGCTGAAGATGTGTTCAGTTCTGTATCTGTCAATTATGAGTTGATCCATGCTGGACATTTAGAGTTTCAATCTTTGGTCTTGAAGACTTCTCAGTAAACCAGCTTCAGGACACAGCTGGGTTTGCTTTTTCTACCCTTGTAAACAACATTTACATACAGCTCTGTAATCTGTTTTAAAAGGAACTAAGATCCATTGTGACTACTGTGGATCAGTTTTAAAATTTTCCTGATCCCTGTTCTACTACAACATATTGTGAATAAATATCTAGAAAAAAGCATGTTTTGTTTTCCAGAAGGAGGGTCCACTGGACTTCACCCACCAACATATTTTGCATTTTGCATCTCTGAACTTCTACCTGGTTGCAAATATTCAAAGATATTTCCTGCCAGCTTTGGTGGGAAATAAAGTGTCAGCTCCATTTGTCTTCTGGACAAAGAACACTGTGTATAGGGAGAGTATATCATTGCACTTTGTTTTATGTTTAATGTACAAGCTGGAGGATATTAGAGCATAATTAATATGCTTGTGGTGTGTGTGTGTGTGTGTGTGTGTGTGTGTGTGTGATGTCCATGCCAGTGATTTGTGTGAACCTCCTGTGTGTAGACACGGAGGCCAGAGATTGATGTTAGGAGCCATTTATCTAAATACTTTTTTATATGCATATGAGTATAGTTTGTGAGCCATCATGTGGCTCCGGACCTCTGGCCCTGATCATTATGGCCCAAAGATTTATTCATTTCTGCTTGTTCAATGAGGAGGGTCTCCAAGTTAAACCTGGAGTCGACAGACATGCCTTCTGAGCAACTAGCCGGCTCCAGACAACTCAGACCTCCTAGTCCAGAATGGGCCGCTCCACATACCTGGCATTTATTTAGGTTTCTGTGGATCAGATTGCAGGAACTCATGCTTAGAAGTCACACACGTATCAACTGAGACATCACCCAGCTCTGGCTGTGTGATATTTACAAATCTCAGCTGAGAATTCTATGCAAATAAACTTGAAACTCCTGTAATGAAAAAAAAAATCAAGAAAGGGTAAACTGTGTGATGATGCCTCAGAGAGTGACCTTAGCTTTGTGGGTGTATGGGTAGGAGTTGGGATTTTTCTGTAAACGTCAAGGTAAAGGCATGTCACCACACTGGACAGTTTATATAAAAGAAATGTAAGACAATATAATAAGAAAGAAAAATGACACCACCACACCAATTTTATAAGTGTAGTTTTAGTGTCTATAATGCCTTAGAGGCCTGCCCTTAGCTTTTCCTGGTGAGTAAGGCTTCAAGACTGGCATCTTCATTACCTATCATTAAAATACACACACACACACACACACACACACACACACTCAGATTGTGTGGTCTACCATTCTACATTACAGTGAACTGTAACTATTTGAAGTGTACAGATTCTGAATGATACATCAGCCATTGGAAGCTGCCCAGTGTGAAGGGAATGGGATGAATTTATAATGGGCTTTAATTTCATCTTCTAAAATATGGATTTTGTTGAATGGGCATCTTATGAATTGTTAAATTGCATTCAGATAGATGAGACATTAATGCGGTCTGCGCACCAGCGGTGAATTTCACCTCTGGTTGAGCTTATTTGCAGAATGTATGTTTCCTATAGTTTCAGATTTACCCTTAAATAACAGAGTTTTCTAAAGGACTCTCTTTCATCAGTGAGCCATTCTTGTTAGCATAATGTGCGTTTGTAGCTTAGATTTCACCTTTCTGAAAAGCAGTAAGATTATTTTGTACAGGAAGAACATGCAATTAGCCCTCTCTTTCCAATGTGCTTGAACCACATTATATTTATGAATTTGCTTCCAGCCCACCACCCCAAGTGTACCTTATTGGGCTGCCTGTGTTCCCTCTTGTGCTGGTGTTTGGGAACCCAAGGGATAAGATTAAAGGGTTATGTAGCTAAATTACGTGCAATTCAGATGATCCTCTTCTTACCAGGCTGCTTCATTTTACTTGTCTTTTTAAATTTAGAAAAATTTTTATTTCATTTGTGTGCATATGTGTGGTGTGTGTATGTGTGTGTGTGTGTGTGTGTGTGTGTGTGTGTACATGTATACACGTTTACTGGAGTACAGAGAGACCAGAAGAGGTAGCAGATCCTTGGAATTGTAGTTACTGCCTGCTGTGATCTGTCTGGTGTGGGTACTAGAAACTGACCTCAGACCCTCTGCCCGGTCTGTCAACTGCTAAGCTGCCCACCAGCCCCTAACTCCTCTTCTTTGATCCACTATTTGCCAGCAGGTTATTTTAAACTCACAGGACTTAGGGAAGTGAAGCTTTTCTCCTATGCTTGACCAGACACACCTGAAAGGTGAGTGTGGCAGAATGTGAGCTGTCTGTAAGTTAGCCATGGAAGACTCCCACAGGAGATGTTCTGCTGTGTCACACCTTGACCATAGCCATGGTAGACTCCCACAGGAGATGTTCTGCTGTGTCACACCTTGACCATAGCCATGGTAGACTCCCACAGGAGATGTTCTGCTGTGTCACACCTTGACCACGGCCATGGTAGACTCCCACAGGAGATGTTCTGCTGTGTCACACCTTGACCACGGCCATGATAGACTCCCACAGGAGATGTTCTGCTGTGTCACACCTTGACCACGGCCATGGTAGACTCCCACGGGAGATGTTCTGCTGTGTCACACCTTGACCACGGCCATGGTAGACTCCCACGGGAGATGTTCTGCTGTGTCACACCTTGACCACGGCCATGGTAGACTCCCACGGGAGATGTTCTGCTGTGTCACACCTTGACCACGGCCATGGTAGACTCCCACGGGAGATGTTCTGCTGTGTCACACCTTGACCACGGCCATGGTAGACTCCCACAGGAGATGATCTTCTGCTTCACACCTTGACCACAGCCATGGTAGACTCCCATGGGAGATGTTCTGCTGCTTCACACCTTGACCCTGACCATGGTAGACTCCCACAGGAGATGCTCTTCTGCTTCACACCTTGACCATGGCTCACCTCTTTTCAGCTTTTGGCTGGAGCCAGCATAAGGGCCATGGAGCTCAGAGGCCATTGTAGCTGCTGCCCTCCCAATCCATCCTATTAGTAACATAGTATCCATACCTGCTATTACACTATCAGGGTATTGCACTATTAGGGTTAGAGCAACCTAAATCTCTCCATATGCTAATAGCTGCCCTCAGTATGTCAGGAGGTCACAGTAACCAGATGAGAACCAGAGAAAAGTCCTGACACTCAGGGCAGTCTAAATAGTGCCCAGTGATGCATTTCCTCCAGGATAATAGCCCAGACTGTATCTCCACCTTCAGGATGATAGCCCAGGCTATCTTTCTACCTCCAGGAATAAAGATACAGAAGGGCAAGGAGAAGCAAGTAGAATGTGAAGGGGAAGACAAAGGAAGGGAAGAGAGAGGAAGTAGAAATGGAAGGGGAAGGGAGGGAAGGGGGAAGGAGGAGAGTGGAAGGAAGAGAAGGGAAAGGAAAGTAGAGGAAATGGAAGGGGAAGGAAGGGGAAGAAAGGGAAATGGGGAAGGGGAAGGAAGTAAAAGGGGGAAGGGAGAGGAAGTAGAAGGAAGGGGAGGAAAGGTTAGGAAGAGAAAGGATGGGAAAAGGGGAAGGGAAACTCTTATCCAAAGGGAGGCCCTAGCTCTGTTCCTTGCCTGCCAAGCACCCAGTTCACCCTGGTCCCAGAAAGAGAGCAGACGCCCTTCTGTGTGAGCAGCTACTGTGTTTAGACATCACTGTGCAATCTCAAGATTTCCTTGCTGTACTTTCCTACTTCTCTTAAATAACACTTGGCTGAAGTTTCTAGAGCAGGTGGCACTTGGGGATCAAAAATACCTCTAGGCAAGTGAGCATCCTGCTCACAGCCTGGCCTGTACTAAGAACGCAAAGCTAGCACATGTCCATGCCCCGCACATTCTGTCTAAAACTCCTTCCCCTAGGAGGATTTTCCTCCTCTTAGGGAATGTGCCTCTGCCTTCTGAGACTGGGAAAAAAGAGATGTCCTTAGATTATCACTGTGCTAGGGTCATCCTGTGTTAAGCAGACAGTGTGTCCCCAGTGTTATAGCTGTCTGGAGATGAGGCCTGTCCACATGCTCCTGGTTTTGCTGTCTTCTCTTCTTGTGTAGACCTCCCTTGGATGCTTCCTTTGTGCATTGAAAGCTGACAAATTTCAGGGCAGAATTAACCACCTGTCTTGCTAAATTCTGCTTTCCCTTCGTTCAGTCCTCATTTCCAAAGAGGTAATTTGTGGGTGTGTTCAAAGACTGCTGATATGAATAGCAGAGGCACAAATTCAGCCCTTAAACCTTGTGTCTGGGATTGTTATATATAAGAATCCATGTATAAGCAGGTTTTGCTTTAATAAAAGAAAGATGTAATCAGGCAATTCTTATAAAAAAAAAGGACACAGGATGTTTTAGGAGCATGTGTTATACATAATGTGTTAAAAAAGGAGCCTCCATTCTTCCCCATATTTTATGTATATTTGTCAAACTTGTCAACTGTGATAAAGTTACAAAGACTGAGGGAAGAAAAAAAGAACTTAAACTAAAATGGTTTTTCCTTTCCCTCTCTTCTGTTTGAACCAAAGTTCATGGAAGACAACAAAAGTTTCTAGGCCTGCAATAATCAGACTCATTCCCAGAGCTAAGCTATTAATGAACTATTTTAATGTTTCTTATTACACTTCAATTAATATCCTTATCAAAATCACTGAAAAAATGGCAAATGTGGCTATCAGAGTAGAGTTAGTGTCAGCAATTTTGTGCCAAATAAAATAAAAATAAATAATGCGACACCGCTTTTCAAAACTATTTCATTTGAAGATTTAAGTGTTAATCTCTATTTATATAATTTAAATGTGTTTTTAATTAAGCTATTATCTAAAAGTCGGCATAAATATTCTGCATAAAGCAAACTAATTAAAATAACTTTGTAAGGAGTGCACCATGGAAATCATGTTGGGAAACTTTATCTTCATTAAGTGGGGATTAAATTAGCTGTAATTAGCTGAGAACCACTTCTGCCCATTTTATTCAACAAATATTTATTGATTATATTGTATATGCACTACAATTGTGCTAATGAGTACAAAGTTAAATCATTAGGGCTTTCAGGGAATCCAGATGGTTAAATCTGGGGGTTGTAAATCTCATAGTTTTGTTCACAGTTGAGAAGGGTCATCATTTGCATTGCAGACCTCAAATGCCAGCTCCTGTGGGTACAGCTTTGCACATCTCAAGGACTTTGCAAAGAGATTAGATGGATACATGTGTTTTAGCTCATGTACTATAGCTTTGCTTTCTTTGTATCTTTTAATGTGCATATTTAGGAAAACACAAAACTACAGAATCCAATTACTTAAAACGAAAAAAAAAAATAATCAGGTAGCGAGGGAGTTAACTGTACTGGCAGTTAAGTGCACTGATAGCTCTTGCAGAAGACCCAGGTTCAGTTCCACACACACTCAGGCAAAGCATTCAGACACAGAAAATAAGATAAATGCTTCTTTTTATTTATTTATTTTTTTAATTTACATTCCAAATCATTTCCCCTTTCCCGTTTCCTCCCTCCCCGAAAGTCCCATAAGCCCCCTTCCCTCCCTCTTTTCTCCATTCAACCCCCTCTCGAGGCAGAACGTTTACTGCCAGCTCTCCACACAGAGTGGGACTTCAGATCTGTTTTTCAAGAATGAAAATCTCAGTTCCCCTTCTGCTGACTTCCCATACTAAAGGATTAGTATCGACTCTCCAGATTTTCTTGCTCATATCTATTCCTGTTTTTAAGGAGGATGACTATTTTTCACAAGTATTTAAAGTTAGAAAATACATACCATTTCCTCACAGATAAGAGCAAAGAAAGCCTCACTTAGGAGAGGAGAGGGAAGTCTAAGCCATGTGAACACAATAAAATGTTTCAGGTTTGGAAACCAGGTTCTTGACAATTGTATGGATCCCACATAGGCAAAAAAAAAAAAAAGTAACAAATATTCCCTTAAAAATTTCAACTTTGTTCCAAAGCTTGGAGTCTTCATGAATGCACAGAAACCACTTTAACTTTAATAGGTTGCAGGTGAAAGTGAACTCAAAGTTTGGTTCCTATGTGAACAGATTGCTCCAAGGAAAGGTGTGCTAGTTCCTTCCCCTGAGTGGGAAGGTGGGCCTAAATAAAGGCCATTGTCTACCTTTCCCTGCTTCTCTTTGGAAAGTCGAACATAGAGGGTCTCACAAAATGCTGGCCAAAGGAAGGTGTTTTTATTTATGTAAACATTCTGAGTACCATCATGTTCATGTTCTTAGGGAAGGTGGCCCAGAGAAGCAAAAATAATAGTGTGTGTGCATGCATGTGCTCTTGTTTTTATGTGTGTGTGTGTGTGTGTGTGTGTGCATGTGTGCTCTTGTATGTATGTGCATGTGCTCTTATATGTATGTCCATGTGCATGTGTGTGTGCATGTGCGTGTGCTCTTGTACGTATGTGCATGTATGTGCATGTGTGTGCATATGTGTTGTCCACATGCATTGTTACTCATATGCCTGCTTCCACAGACAATTCTGAACACTTTAAAGTATTGTCAGGTACAGTCATTTTGTATTTGTGGCAAGCAGTTTAGGCAACAACAGGACACATTGTTAGTGCATAGAAACAGCACTGGGTTTAGTGGGTCTTCTGGAGAACTCATGAACAGCAGCAGGTGATAGATAAATTGGTATATGGGGCTCTCACATGTAAGAGTTGAATGCCATCTTAAGAACTAAGAAACTGATAGACAAATGGTATTGACGAAATCCACCTCACTGTGAGAGGACAAATTCCACACAAAGTCTGGGATTATGGAGAGAAATCACAGTCTGAACCAGGTCAGAAAGAGTCCTTTGAAATAAGCTTGTGATGGTTTGTATATGCTTGGTCCAGGGAGTGGCACTATTAGGAAGTAGGGCCCTATTGGAGTAGGTGTGTCACTGTGGATGTGGGCTTTAATACCCTAGTCTTCTGCTAGCTGCCTTTGGAACAACAGGTGGAACTCTTAGCTCCTCCAGCCTCACATTTGCCTAGATGCTGCCCTGCTTCTACCTGGATGATAAGGAACTGAACTTCTGAACCTGTAAGTCAGCCCTGATTAAATATCATTCTTACAAGAGTTCCCTGGACCATGGTTTCTGTTCACAGCAGTAAAAGCCTAACTAAGACAATGCTCTAGAGTAGATCCATGTCCTCTGCCTTCCCCACCATTTTCCGTACTTTCCCACAACTTACCTACTGTCTGTCACTTCCTATTTACCCTCATATATTGCTTCTGTTACTCTTCCCTCAATAACACATACAAACATACACACATTCACATATATGTGCAAGAACACATGCATATGCATACATACAGTCCTATAGACATCCACCAAAATACAAACATAAATATACACATGCACAGGCCACACATATGTATATACATGCACACATTTATGTACTTATACACATGTAAGCACACAAACACAAAAGCACCATTCACTCATGCACAAAACATACATGCAGGTGCATGTGCAACTACACATGTGCACACACATACACACTTAATATATACATATGCACACATGCATGCTCACACAAAACATAATACACATTTGCAAACATAACCATGTTGATATACATGCATGTACATGCATACACATAAATGCCTTATAAACATTTCTTAACGTCCTTATATTTACATGCATTTATAAATGCGTAAGTTTTTCTTATGAAAATTTGCTTCTGTTTTCCCAGCCCCTCTGGCTACAGTTAGTACTTACAAGACCATGCCATTTTTCTTGACCTACAAGATTATTTTCTCCGCCTATTTCAGTCTCAGATTTGGTGTTTCTATTCAACCATAATAGCAATAACCTGACCTGCAACTTGCCTGCAAACAACAAGTCTTGAACTGATTGCATGCAGACACTGAGCCTTGGTTTTCTGGGCATGGTCATCTCTTGTAGGTCTATGGTTATCTTCTCTGGGGATGGATGGCAGTAAACAAGGATTGACATATTGGACTGATTCTTGACCTTATTGCTACCCCTCTTCTTTAATTCATGATGGGACAAGGTTGAGTTCACAATGCTGATGCCCAAGACCACTGACCATTCAAATTCAAAATATGAATAAGGGTGAAGATGTGTTGCCAAAAGCAAGTCTTGGAGAGAGTGCTGGGCCATGAAGGATCCACCACAGAAGGGAGTTTGTACATTAAGGCTCATGAGAACAATGATAGATCCATCTAGGAGGAAGCCTGTAGCACCATGCATCCTGACACGGTTAACAATTATACTGACTGGGAGATGAGAAAAGGGTTGTGGTGTTGATTGGAATCCTCATTGCAGCCACAGCACAGAAAGTTGACATGCAAAGGAGTTTTAATCACACCAGTTAGAACATGTGCTGACAGCTGAGATCTAAAACTTTTCCATTGATTTCAAAGAACACCCTCTTGCTGGAGGACCTTTCTGTTGGAGGATTGAGGAATCAGGCATGTGGGAGCTCTCCAGCCTTGCAACAAAGAAAAGGAGAACTAATTTCTTTTTCTTATTTTTGTTTGTTTACTTGTTTGTTTAAATCCTAAATTTTGCCCCCCTTCCAAACTCCCTCCCAGAGGCCATCTCCAGATCCCCATCCTCTTCTACTCTGAGAGGGTACCCATCCCCCTTGGTAATCCCCCTCTCTGGCAGGACTATGCCTCTGCAGGATTAAGTGCATCCTCTCCCACTGAGGCCAGACAAGACAGCCCTATTGGGGAACAGATTCTATAGTAAGGCTACAGCTTGAGGGACAGTTGCTTCTTCAGTCGCTGGGATACCACATGGAGACTGAGCTGCATGTCTGCTACATATGTGGAGGAAGAGGAGAAGCTCAGTGCAGCCCTTGTATACTCTTTGGTTGGTGACTCAGTCTCTGAGAGCTCCCAGGGGTTGCAGATTAGTTTACCCCCCTCCCCAGTTCATTTTCCTCTGGAGTTCCTATCCCCTTCTGGGCTTTCAATCTTTCCCCCAACTCTTCCAAAGGAATCTCTGCGCTTCATCCAATATTTGACTGTGTGTCTCTGCATCTGTTTTAATGGGCTGCTGGGTGGAGTCTTTCAGAGGACACATGCTAGGCTCCTGTCTGCAAGCATAACAGAGTATATCATTAATAGGTTCAGGGATTAGTTCTTGCCCATGGGATGGCTCTCAAGTTTGGCTGGTTATTGGTTGGCCATTCTTTAGTCTCTGCTCCTCTTTGTCCCTGTACTTCTTTTAGACAGGACAATTTTGGTAGAAAGTTTTGTGGGTGAGATGTTGTCCTTTTCCCTCCACTATGTTTCTGCCTGGCTACACGAGGTGGCCTTTTCAGGTTCCATGTTCCCACTATTTGGCAACTTGCCTAAGG
Organism: Tokudaia tokunoshimensis; assembly: GCA_036184795.1. Classification (NCBI taxonomy): domain Eukaryota; kingdom Metazoa; phylum Chordata; class Mammalia; order Rodentia; family Muridae; genus Tokudaia; species Tokudaia tokunoshimensis. The sequence goes on along the minus strand of BTHU01000003.1, from coordinate 3,311,132 downwards.
TCACTCATATTGACTCCTGGGAGCCTCCCCCATCTGTAGACTCAGAGACTTCCTAGAGATTCCTCCCATCCACCTACCCCTGGCAGCTGCAGATTTCCATTTATTCTTATGGCCCTCTGGCCCTCTCTTCTGTCTCTCCCTACACCTGATACTCCCCCATTCCCCTCCCCATCTGCTCTCCCACCCGCTTACATCCATCTCTCTGCCTTCCATGATTCTTTTATTTTCCCTTCTAAATGATATTCAAACATCCTTTCTTGGGCCTTCCTTCTTGTTTAACTTCCTTGGGTCTGTGGGTTACCTCCTGGATGTCCTATATTTTATGGGCAATATTCACTTATCAGTGAGCACATACCATGCATGTCCTCTTGGATCTGGGTTACTTCACATAAGATCATATTCTCTAGTTCCATTCATTTGCCTACAAAATTCATGATATCCTTGTTTTAAATAGATAACTACTATTCCATTGTGTCAATAAAGCACATTTTCTGTACCCATTCTTCAGTTGAGGGACATCAGGGTTGTTTCCAGTTTCTGGCTATGAATATAGTGGAGTATATGTCCTTGTGGAATGATTGATCATCTTTTGGGCTTATTCCCAGGATTTCTGGGTCATCAGGTAGAATGATTTCTAGTTTTCTGAGAAACCACCAAACTGATTTCTAAAGTAGTTGTAAAAGTTTGCAATCCCACCACAAATGGAGGAGTGTTCTGCTCTCTCCACATCCTCACTAGCATGTGGTATCATTTGAATTTTTGATCTTAGCCATTTTGATTGATGATGCAATTCAGAATCTCAGGGTCATTTTGATTTATACTTATCTAATGACAAAGGTTGGTGAACATTCCTTTAAGTGTTTCTCAGGCGTTCAAGATTCTGATGATTCTTGGTATTCCTTGCTCCTAGGAAGACAGAGAACCATTCTTCTTAGTTACCACAGACCCTCTCACTCTGCACATCTTTCTTTCTTCTGCCTAAAACTTGAAAAACAATTTGTAGCCTGGAAAATGAAACCTCACTATGTTGGGAACCAAGTCTTATAATTCTTGAAGTCATTGGCTAATGCCTTCAGAAAAGGAAGAAAGCAGCAATCATTAACATGCTATTTTATCAGTTTCCTAATGAGTCAGTTAATTATAAGAACACAGGTGAGTCTGCAGGAAAGGAAAATGATATCACAAAATAAACCACTGAAGAGTCCGTTATGATAAATGCTTATAAATTAGGGGAAAGATTATGAAGAGAATGATTGTAATGAAGATGTAAGGAGGAATGAGTCCAGTAATTACTTTCAATTTTCAGGTACTTATGTTCTATAATATAGTGAAAAATAAGAGAAGGAGGTGAAGAGAGACAGAGGGAGCAGGTGTGAAGAATTAGACTTTTTCTCCCTAACACTTGTGTTGAGAAAGAAAATGGAGAAATGGTCTGAGATTCCCAGTGCTGTGAACTATCCTGTGATGTGGAGTAAAAATGGCACAAATTCCTGTTTCATACAACCACTTAGGCACTCAGATCCTGAGACTCACATCTGGGTGTATCTTGCCTGTCCTCAGCGTTACTGTGAGTATGGAAGAGCCCAGCTCAAGCCCTGCCTAGTAAAGGTCAGGGCTCATCTTGTTTCTCTACCCTGTGCTATACTCCTATCTCCCGGACCCCACTCCTCTCTGTTAAATTTCCATGAACTCTCACCTGGTGTTACAGGAAACATGGCTTCACTGTGCATCTAACCTTTGGTAGAGAACATTATAATGCTTGTGCAAACATCCAGTTATTGCAGGAAATCATGTCCTTGTCTAGCTGCCTCGAGAGGCATGTGTCATAGGGTTTTCCTGGAAACCAAGGCACTCCCTCAGGCAGTGAAACATTCAGGCCACCTGTGTCCCTCTGATTTCTATAGAAACTAGAAAATCATGTAGAAGTTTGGCAGAATTATTAATCTTAGACATTAATCTTGCATTCCCTGTCTAGCTTGAAACCACTATAATATCATGGCAAGCACCATTTTATTCAGTTTTGATAAGTGCATAAAAATCTGATTGCTTGGGATAAAAGTGTCTCTGGTTGGTCTTCTTGAGACCTCTCCAACCTAGCCTGGTTTTCATTCCCTCTGACCATATTAAAAAAAAAAACCAAAAACCTGGTTCAGTACAACTTGTATCTAAGTCTTTATCCACAACTTAAAAATAATAAATTAATCTCTAATCCTTCATAACCCAGGGTCTTCTCCATTAAAAATTAAATAGGTTTGTTCGTTGGAACTTGACACTATCTTCCTTAATCACATTTACATTGTGGTTTTCCATTTTAGGACTTGAGAAGGCATTCATTAACCCACCATTGTAGAGGAGTAAGCCAAACATTCTGAAAAACAACTGCTTATTACTCAAGTCTAGGTAGCTTGCCACTTAACTCTTCTAGTCTCATTATTTCATAGTTACTATTGAGAGTTATTATCAAAACTGTATTGTGAGTAACATAAGTGAATATAGATAGCAATGTCTACTGAACTTTTTTCTATACAATGTAGGCATGTCTGTGAATGAAGAGCTTTGGGGCAGGAGACAATGGAATTTCCATATTATATGGTCCTCAGGTCACTGCTTTCCCTAATTGGATCCAAGTGCTTCATTGTTCCTCTTATGCTACAGAGCAATGTATCAGGGAAGGCTAACTGTGAAGTTCAATCCTTATACTGACAACAAGTCTCTAGTGCCCTTGCCTGGAAACCTGCTGATATAGATTATTAGGAGAATTCTTCTGACTGTAGGCAAATGACTTGTTTCTTGAAAATTCTTTGTCATTGCTTTTGGAGTCACTTTAAAGCTGAAACTAGTTTACTGGTAATTATTCATCTTCACCCATCTTAACATTTCTTCCAAAACAATAAAATAACTTTTAAAAATTATCTAATATGGTTTTTTTTTTACTCAAAAAATAAGTTTAGCACCTACCTATTCTAGGGTAGTCATATTTTTCTTAGTTACATCTAGATTTTAATGTCCATCTGGCATCTCTGGTGAATTTTAGATTGTGTTTTCTTTAAATGTTTCTGAAAATGTTCCCCTCTATAAACTTAAAGCCACCTTCTCTTTGCAGTTATGAAAAGCAACGTTTTTGCAAAAGCATCTAAAGATCTTTAGCATGGACCTGCCTGTCCTTCATTCTCCCTTCTTGGCTATGCAGTATCAATGGATAAAGTTGTTCTTTTTGTGAGTATTTTCCTCATTTGAAGACTTCAGAAATAAAGTAATGCATGCTCTTTCAGAGCCATGTGATCACTCACTCTTCAGAGTCATGTTTCTCCTGAAATTTCTGATATGTTTGTTCCCCTGGGTGCCACATCCTGTCACCTTCATTATCATGCACACTCTCAGGTGTAGTGCAGTCTTGCCTAAATATTCTCCTCTTATAAAGTTGTGGAGTTGATGAGTCTTCTCACAGTCACTCCCCTTGAGGATAAGGCCCACTGAGGGATAGAAGCAGGTATCACATACCCTGGCTTTAATGACACAGAGGTTGAGTTTCAGCTTCAGTTGCTGAGATTGGAGGTGCTCTGCTCTGCATCCATGCTGAAATAGAATCTGAAATCAGAGTCATGACAGCTGACAGGTGAGGCACATAAGCTACTGCCTGAGAAGACACAATGGAGATTAGCTATCAGCTTTTAATAATGCAAACCAGGAGTCCTACAAGGCTAGACATTTGCTTTCCTGCTGAGATTATGTGACTTTACCTATTTACCAGGAATGAAGAGCTCATGGAATGCTTGATGGGTTGTGTCTCAGTCAGGCCATCCATACTCAGTATGACCAACAACTCATCCTTTACTGCTGTGGTGTATGTTATCCAAGATATGCTCTGTAGCCAGTTGCTATCTGATCACTGCACCACCATATCTTTATACGACTAGTGTTTCCAGTTTTGTTATATATTTGGTTGGTATGTGTGACTGCCTCTGCCCTCAGAACACTGCAATTAATGGAACTATTTTTTATAGCTGTTAATCTTTTTTAATTTTTAGGATATATCTTCTCTCTCTCTCTCTCTCTCTCTCTCTCTCTCTCTCTCTCTCTCTCTCTCTGTGTGTGTGTGTGTGTGTGTGTGTGTGTGTGTGTGTGTGCCTATGTGCATGCATGTGAACCACAGACACATGTCTGGTAAGAGAAAAACTTAGAGGAGACACCATGTTGGTACTAGAACTTAAATTCATGTCAGGAGGCTTGGTGGCAAGGTCCTGTGCCTGCAGAGTCATATTGCCTGTCATCTAGGCACCACTCTTAAAATACAGAATAATGATGTAACCTTTATTCTTCCTGTGTTTCTTTATCCTGTCTGCAATGAGCATCCAATGCCCTTCTCTTAGCATTTCTGCAGTCTTCAACCTATTCATGACCTTCTAACTTCTCTAGTAAAACCCTAAGGTAATACCAAATCTTCTTATGACAGTTTTGCCCTATAAAATGTCACTTCAATCATCTTACTCCACATCTAGAGGACCCAGTAACCTGATCTAAAAAGGGAAAGCAAAGGTTTGGACTGACCATAGCCAGGATAAAAATAAATATTCTTGTTACTATGGAATACAGGGAGTGAGGGTGCACTGAGAGCATGCTGCTTTGCTCTCTGCACCCAGGGATGTGTTACTAAGTTCCTGCAAGACTGAACATGAAAAACAGAACATCTTTCTGTCAATTCCTCAACCCATATCTCTATTTCTATCTCTATCTATCTATTTATCTATCTATCTATCTATCTATCTATCTATCTATCTATCTATCTATATCAATTTGCAAAATAACCCTGAAAAAAGCCACAATAGTTTTAAAAGTCTAAGAAGGTCATATTTGAAAATTCTAACTCATGGTTTATAGTAGAAATTCATATTGATAAAATCATTTTGTGCAGATATGGAATTTGCCTTGTGGAAGAATATTTCCTTCCCAGGGAGTGAATAAACATTCCAAGGAGTGAGGGAGTGGGAACTGTGTGCATAAAAAACAATCAAATATCACCATGAGTAGTTTTGTGGTTGTAATTGTTTTTTTTTTTCTTTTCTTTCTTCTCTTTTTATCTTTTTCTTTTGCATTTTGGAATATTGTGTTCTGGGTGCTTTGAATTTGGCCAACTGTGCTTTAAGATGAAATGAAAGAAATTCAAATAGAAACTGTAGCTTGGTGTTAGGTTAACTGTTAGGTGCCTGTGAATGTTGCTCTCCTGTGAATGCTTGGCATGTGTTAATGGCAAATATCTTTTGGACAAAGAAACTGCTCTGTGTAATTTAAAATGTTCCCAGTGCTCTGACTCCTGTGTTGCTTCTGGTATAGGATAAGCACACATTTCATGGTTAATAAAAATAAAATAATTCTATTTCAATAATTATTCATGGAGAAATTAAGTTTGAAAAATAGCATTTACTTTGTTCAGAAACCAAATAAATAAATAAATAAATAAATAAATAAATAAATAAATAAAAAAAACTGGTATAGATAGAATATATTTCTTTAGAGAAACTGTGTGGTTTTGAAGGGTGCAGAGTTACAATGACAACTTTTATTAAAAAATATCTATAATATATCTTTACTTTTTAATACTGGTGCATTTTAATGAAAATCATCAAATATTTGTTAGTCATACTTGTGTTTATATAAATATGCTGAATTAACATGTTGATAAAAATGTTGCCTGGAATTTGGGTTGGTCCTGAGCAAAAGCAAGACCATTGCCATCCTAGTCTTGAGACTTGACTGTCCTTGGATGTGAGGGGTAACCTTAAAACCCAATAGCTCATAATTGGAGTCAGTCTGGTATCAAGCTGGCTGAAGACTTTAGAGGAAAAAATTCAAAAATACTTCTAAATAAGCAATATGTGGAGTGAGGAGTGAGGCATATATTAAAATGTAGAGGGTTAAAAGACATTGTAAGGAGAGACCTATTCTCATAGTCTTGGGAACCCAGCAAGGCATTGTGGGGACTAGGAAGATGGTGCATTTGTGGAGGAAGGACCATGTTTTATAACACATATGTGCAATGACAAAAAACCTAGTGGTAGTCACAAACAAAGCAGATTAATTGGAGGACCTGAGGATGAAAACAAAACAGATCAGAGATACGTCTGGAAGACCATTCTTGAAGAGTATGGAAAAGAATTTGAAATCTGGAAGGATTAGATTCATGGTGAAAATAATGGTGGGTTGATAGATAGATAGATATGGATGATAGATGAATGGGTGGAAAAGCATATAGAGTATAGATAGGTAGATAATAGATAGGTAGTTAGATAATAGATAGATAGATAGATAGATAGATAGATAGATAGATAGATAGATAGATAGAAGATAGATAGATAGATAGATAGATAGATAGATAGATAGATAGATACATAGATACATAGATACATAGATAGATAGATAGATAGATAGATAGATAGATAGATAGATAGATACATAGATACATAGATAGATAGATAGATAGATAGATAGATAGATAGATAGATAGATAGATAGATAGATACATAGATAGATAGATAGATAGATAGATAGATAGATAGATAGATAGATAGATAGATAGATAGGATGGATGGACAGATGAATGGATTGGCGGATATTACACAGGACAGATGATTGATAGAAGATGGATGGATGGATGGATGGATGGGTGGATGGATGGATGGATGGATGGATGGATGGGTGGATGGATGGATGGTTGGGTGGATATATGGATAATGGCTGGATAGAGATAGACAGACAGACAGACAGACAGACAGACAGATAGATAGACTTGGTAGATAACTAGATAGATGATAGCAAAATAGAGCATTGACTATCTTATTCTTATCAATTCATGATAGAGTATCCTGTGTCAAGCCTACTTTAAAATCTATCCCATGGAATGGGTGGTAGGACCCATCCCTCATTCACATCTTGGATGCTGCTATCCCTGGGCAAACAACTTCTTTCTAATGAATTCAGACATATTTCTTTCTATTTGTTGAGTTGTGTTTTTAAAGCCTAGTTGCATTTGTTTACAGATGCCAATTTAATTTTCTTTGTAATTAGGAAAGTTAATTTAAAATAATCTTAAATGAGGATACATAAAGACAAAGGAGACAGAGTGTTTTTCTATAAAACTAAATGGAACACTTGAGAAATATAAATTTAGGGCTCCATCAAGAATCTGGCAACTTTGCTGCAGCTGTAATAACTGTGGTTTGATTGGGTGAGGGTGAACCTCCTCATTATACAACTACAGATATGTGGCTTCAGAACAAAAGTTATAGTTGTGCCAGCAGTCTCCATGGTAAGCTATAGAGGTTTAGAAACAGGTCAGCAGGGTATGTCCTGTAAGAAGCCAAGGAAATCATTTAACTTTTCTTACTTTTGAAAATTATCCATTATCTTTGTCATATGGGCTTCTTTTTAACTTCAAAACCACCTGGCCATTTGAGTCTCTGCCTCAGTGGTCAATCTGCTTCTTCACGTCTTGTCTTCATTTAATTCCTTTATTTAAGTCTCTTTCATTTAAAACACTTTTGTGATTATGTTGGGTCCAAATGCATGATTTAAGATTAACTTCAAGTCTGGAGAATTTTACATTAATCACTTCAGCCATTTAAGGTAGCCACACTTAATTTAAGACAACTTAAATACGTGGAAGTATAAAGACAATTTTTAAGTAGTATCATTTAAGACAGCTTCTTTTTCTGAAATTATCCCAGACAGCCTTTACCTAGGAACACATGAGAGTGACTATAACTGGGGAGGAAGTAAAGGAAAAGAAGTATGGGAGAATGTAGAGAGGAAAGAAGGAGCGAAGAAAGAAGGTTCAGACAGAAAAGATGAAGAGAAGAGAGAAAGGGAAAGGAAGAAAGATGGGAGCAGGAAAGGGAGTTGCAGACCAAATGTCAGTCCTGACATATGTTGGAACTTAAAATTAAGTACATGTCATTCCTTCCTAAAAATAGACATTCACATGGTAGCCCAAGTCCATTGGTTGTGAATAGATATCCATATGGTTTTCCTTAATCAAGTTGAAGGAATTAGTAGGAGACAAATCAGTAGATGTTATTTTGACTACATCTTAAATTATTAGCTATACAATAACCTGGGATAGTTCAGTTTGCTTGGAAGGTCATGAAGTCACCCAAAATACTTGTTGTCCTAAATAGCTCTTCTCTGAGCCCTTACCAGCTGTCAGTTACCCAGCAGGGTGTCCACAGGGCTAAGCTGATCTCAGTAGCCTGTGAGAATACATTGAACTTGAGATATTTTCACACTGGAACTGCAAAGGCCACAACTATAGGGAAGGAAGGCTGAGTCTGCTGCCAAGTTCTTATGAAATAACCAGACTGCAATATTTATGCAAATCAACACTATTTTTATTTATCATGTTAATTTTAAAGGTCATAATCACGAGATCCATGTAGCCTTAGTACCATTAGACTTCTGAATATTTTAGAACATAATTAAGTTGCAAGGGGGCTTGAAATACCACCTATGACATGATTCATCAAATATCTAAGTAGGCTTTTCCCCTAAGATTGCTGTGGGCAGGTTGTTGTGGGTGTCATGGTAGGGAGCATTCATAGAAAACTAGGACTGAATAATTTTTAGCTTCACTTAAATCCTCTCTTCTCCCCACTCTGTTATCGCCCCCTCCTCCCATTCTTCCTTTTTTCCCTTCTTTTTTTCCTTTAGACGAGGTCTCGATATGTAGCTCAGGCTAGGATTCAAGTCCCATCACTACATGGAAAAAAAAAACTTAATAAATTTTTCTTAAGAACTGTTGTAGACTGAACTGTGTGCTTAAAAGTTTACAAGCTAAATTCTTAAGTTTTTCATAGAACATTGCCTTTGAGAAGTGACTGAAATTAAGTAGCCATGGTCAGATTGGAAGAAAAGCAGTAGACCTCTTTCTGTTGCTTCATATGGGAACAGCGACAAGACCAAGGAGAAAAAGAATGGCCTCTGTGAGCTCAGAAGAGCATCATGATGTTGGACATAAAATCTCCAACTGAGAAAAGGTGATTTATTTCTATGAAGCCATTCAATCTTCGCTGTTTTTTTTTGTTTTGTTTGTTTGCTTTTATGACAGTGATAGTCAAGTGTAAATCTGCAGTGTGAACACAGAAGTGGACCTTACTTCCCTCCTGGGTCCCTTTGGTTTTCATAAGAGGATGAATATAGCAATGAAATACCATTAATGGATAAGTTTACAAATAGTTCAAATAGTTTCATTTGTGTTTCTGAAGAAGACCATACAGACTGACTGCGTCCCCAAGTGGAACAACTCAAGGAGCTGTGATTGAGAGGAACACAGATCCCTGAGGTAGGCTCTGTACAAGTGCTGAATCACTGCATGAGTACAGAGCTATCGAGAGCCTGTGAGGTGTCTTGTATGAGCGGAAGGGATAATGAGTTGATTCTGTAATTGTAGTAATAGAAAAGGAGGGAGTAGTGAAGTGAGAGAAAATCAATTTTAAGTTAAACAAGGACACCAATGTGTAGTTTTCTCTGCTGCGGCCACTATGGAAAGTTTGGGTCGAACTTCTTAACTTTCCTTGTGGATGTTTGGAAATTAAGTATTGATTTGGTGTTTAGCTCTGCTCTTGGGTCCTCTCATAGTCCTGGCTCCAAATCACTCTTTATACTTCTCCAAAATCGAGAATCAATGAGATGGAAATTACAAGTGTATTTTTAAAAGTTTTTATAGTCCTTTGAAGAAAATAAAATTGCTTTATTTTTCTCACAATACTATTTAAATTTTATTATTCTATATTGACGATTCAGAGATCACTATTTCTATATTATTTATCTTTCATTACCATGCAGTTACAGATGCAAACACTGGCAACTTCACACCCAGTTGTAGTGTTATGGCTGCATAGAGATACTCAGTCATTTTGTTTACTTAAAGCAATATCAACCAAAAGAGATTAGGACTATCTTCAGAAGCACAATAAAACATTAGATGGATCTGATTTTAAAATAGCACCCAAATTTATACAGCAGTTGAATGCTCACTTTATCAACCAGAATTATGTAGGTGAGAAAATAAGAAAAGGATAGGAGGTGGCAAATCCCTGATAGGGGAGTAAAACCAAAAGCCATTATATTATTTTTACTTATTTTCCATTAATTTTACCAGTGAATTAAAAATATGTCCCCAGCTGTTGTTAGTAGGGACCACAGTGAGTGGTGAGGGGTGTTCTCTATACTCATAAAGAAGACAATACATGAGGACAGAAAGGGTTTGTCCATTTGCTTTTTCAAATCAACAAGTTAAGAAAGCAAGGTCAAAGGATACACTAACATCTACCTTTTTTTTAAATTTTTCATGTGAAAATAAAAATCTCAGTCTCAAAACACTATGAATCGCAGACTGGAAACATCTTTCGGCAAGTTCTCACTAATGTTTAAGAGAAATTGTATCATAGTATACCGTGAATGTATGCCAGGCTAAGAAGCCAATTATACTTTGAGAGAAAACCTTTATTAAGTGTAAGAAAGAACTTCAAATTCTGCCTTGGTGAAAAATGAGAATGGATAGGAGAAATACTAAAAATCTAATTATTTAAAATATCCTGGGTTTCTTACAAATTATCTGATATAACTTTAATACATGAGACTTAAAGAAAAATTAAAGACATCATTCTATCATCAAAAACTTCCTAGTTCAGAAAAGTTTCTAATTCAGAATCAATATAATAATGAATATATAGTATAATTAAAGGTTCCATAATAAATATATTATAACAATATAAAAGTATTAGAGAGAATGATAAGATTTGAAATTTTAATTATTACCTTGCTTCCAATTTTATAATGAAAAATTTTGGGGAGAATTTAATGAAATACTTAGTTGTATTAGTTTAATTTCCAAACTTTGATTTACCTTTTTTCAAAAAGAAAATGCCACCTCTGCACAAAAGGCATGGGCAGTTTCCCCACATTGTAAGACTTTCGCATAAATCAGGAAGTCATGAGAGTAAAGAAACCATTTTGAATTTTCATCTGTGGTTAAAGCTATTGAGAATAATTTATGACTGAATTTACTTCCTTTCCCTTTAAACAATTCAGACAATTTCTGAGAAGAGAATTGTGTTAAAGAGGCAGCACCTTAGAATCAGGTGCTCCAGATGCAGGCCTTGGAGACCTGCTCCAGATGTGGGCCTTGGAGACCTGCTCCAGATGCAGGCCTTGGAGACCTGCTCCAGATGTGGGCCTTGGAGACCTGCTCCAGATGCGGGCCTTGGAGACCTGCTCCAGATGTGGGCCTTGGAGACCTGCTCCAGATGTGGGCCTTAGAATCAGGTGCTCCAGATGCAGGCCTTGGAGACCTGCTCCAGATGTGGGCCTTGGAGACCTGCTCCAGATGCAGGCCTTGGAGACCTGCTCCAGATGTGGGCCTTGGAGACCTGCTCCAGATGTGGGCCTTAGAATCAGGTGTTCCAGATGCAGGCCTTGGAGACCTGCTCCAGATGCGGGCCTTGGAGACCTGCTTCAGATGTGGGCCTTGGAGACCTGCTCCAGATGCAGGCCTTGGAGACCTGCTCCAGATGTGGGCCTTGGAGGCCTGCTCCAGATGTGGGCCTTAGAATCAGGTGTTCCATACGTGGGCCTTGGAGGCCTGTTCCAGATGTGCGCCTTGGAGGCCTGTGCCATTGGGAGGGACAGGACAGCACAGAGATTGTCCCCTAGTCTTGCGGAGGGATCCTTCCACACTGGTGACAAGTGGCCTGGGGCACTACTGCCAGTGGCTGCAATTGCACTTTTTCCATATCAGTCTTCAGAACATTCTTAGGAAAGAGAAGCTGCTCTGCTCTCTGCCTTCCTAGATAGAGATGCTCACTGACTTCTGAATGCTAGTTAGCTTCAAGAAGCTGGTAGCAGGTTTCAAATCTAGTCTACTAGAATATTTATCTTTTAACTGTTATAAAATTCTAACCCACAAATGTGGGCAGGACATTAAAATGAAAATTAAAGTTGAAACTGAACACCTGTGGGAGACTTCATAAAATGTTATTTTGCCTTTAAATCTAAAAGTATCAGTTTACAACATGTTTAGTCACAGTGATGTGTGTGTGTGTGTGTGTGTGTGTGTGTGTGTTGATTTGCCTATGTGTGTAGATGTCTGTATTTCAAGATGGAAGACAGAGGTCAGTAGCCCATGTCAATATCATTTCCATCTTATTTATTTTTTGAGAAAGAGTCACTGATCTTGCTTCTCAGACTGCCAGCAAGCCTCGGGGATCCCCTAGTCTCTGCCTTCCTAGTGCTGGATTTATAAGCACATTGTGCTTTTATGAACATGCTAGAAAGTGTGTGAAATCACACTCACTTGCTGAGCCATCTCCTCAGTCCCAGTCACACTGACTTTCGAGTTATTCTTTTCCTTCAATCAGTGATACTTCTCTGCTGTTCTTGTTTCTCAGTTAACAGGTCTGAAATAACCATTTGCTTTATTGTTTTATCTACTCAAACTTTATTTCATCAAAATTCTGATACTGTATAAGCTCAGAGTAAACTAATGTAAAGGTAATTTTTCTTTTTTTTAATTAAACTAATAAAATTTATTTTAAAATATACAACTCGCTATTGACATTTTTTAAGTCATCAAAATAATTTATAATAGTTAAATGCCTCTTAAATATATGTGATATCTTCTGGAGTTAAAAGTTACATGCACTCAACCGGTTTTTAAAATCTATTTGGAATATTAAACATGATAGAAGTAAAAAAAAATCTCTCTTATGAAGTCCTCTATGAAAGAGAATTGGGACAAATTCCTGATTAGACAGAAACCATTGCATCTCTAAAGGAGAATACACAGCATAACTATGGCTTCACAGAATGAATTGGGTAGTGTTCCTTTTGTTTCTATTTTGTGGAATAGTTTGAAGAGTATTGATATTAGATCGTCTTTGAAGGTCTGATAGAATTCTGCACTAAATCCATCTGGTTCTGGACTTTTTTATTTTTTTTGGTTGGGAGACTTTAAAATGACTGCTTCTGTTTCCTTAGGGGTTATGGGACTATTTAGATTGATTAACTGATGGTATTTGGTATCTGTCTAGAAAATTGTCCATTTCATCCAGATTTTCCAGTTTTGTTGAATATAGGCTTTTGTAGTAGGATCTGATGATTTTTTGAATTTCCTCAGTTTCTGTTCTTATATCTCCCTTTTCATTTCTGATTTTGTTATTTGGATATTGTCTCTGTGCCCTCTGGTTAGTCTGGCTAACGGTTTATCTATCTTGATGATTTTCTCAAAGAACCAGCTCCTGCTTTTGTTGATCCTTTGTATAGTTCATTTTTTTCCTACTTGGTTGATTTCAGCCCTGAGTTTGATTTTTTCCTGCCATCTACTCTTGTGTGTATTTGCTTCTTTTGGTTCTAGAGCTTTCAGGTATGCTGTTAAGTTGCTAGTGTATGCTTGCTCCAGTTACTTTTTGGAGGTAAGCAGAGCTATGAGTTTTCCTCTTAACATTGCTTTCATTGTGCCACATAAGTTTGGGTATGTCCAAGCAAATGGTCCCAAGAAAGAAGCTGGAGTGGCCTTTCTAATATCAAATAAAATCGACTTTCAACCAAAAGTTATCAGAAAGGATAAGGAAGGACACTTCATACTCATCAAAGGAAAAATCTACCAATAAGAACTCTCAATTCTGAACATCTATGCTTTAACTTCAAGGTCACCCAAATTCATAAAAGAAACTTTACTACTCAAAGCACACATTGCACCTCACACAGTAATAGTGGGAGACTTCAACACCCTGCTCTCATCAATGGACAGATCATGGAAACACAAAATAAACAGAGACACATTGAAATTAAGAGAAGTTATGGACCAAATGGATTTAACAGATATCTATAGAACTTATCATTCTAAAACAAAAGAATATACCTTCTTCTCAGCACCTCATGGTATAGCTGTCCCCTGAGAGGCTCTGCCAAAGCCTGACCAATACCAATGTGTATACTCAAAGCCAACCATCAGACTGATCACAGGGACCCCACTCGAGGAGTTAGTGGGAGGACTGAAAGAGCTGAAGGGGTTTGCAACCCCATATGAAGAAAGACAGTATCAACCAACCAGATTCCCCACCCCCACCCCCCAGAGCTCCCAGAGAATAAATGATCAATCAAAGAACACACATGGTGGGACCCATGGCTCCATTTGAATTTGTATCAGAGGATTGCCTTATCTGGCGTCAGTGTGAGGGGAGGGCCTTGGTCTTGTGGAGGCTCAATGCCCCAGGGTAGGGTAAAGCTAAGGCAATGTGATGGGAGTGGATGGGACAGTGGCTGGAAGAGCTCTGTCATAGAAGGAGGGGGCAGGGGATAGGGGGTTTGTGGACCAGAAACAGGGAAGGGGGATACGATTTGAAATGTAAATAAATAAAATAACCAATTAAAAAAAAGAAAAAAGAAAAATTAATCAGGGCATTTGCTTCTATAAAAATATTGAAAATGAAACATTCACTTTAGCTGTGGTACATCTGAAGTGGAGTCTTAAGGATTTTTGGGAAAGTAATTTGTGTTGAATGGTGTTTTGCTGTGGCAAATACGTGAAGGAGTGTTTTCCTGAAGTGGATGCAAGTAAAAGGCTGAAGCAGACACAGGAGAAAGAATGTTCTGCTAAAGCAAGCACCTGAAAGGACACGTGATGAGGAATTCTTGGCTAATGGTCTGCCTTATATTGCTTAGTTGAACTCCTTTTTTCTGGGCTCCATAGAGAGAAACTAGTCCCAAAACTTCTGGTGGTGTTCTGCTTTGGCTGACTCGGGCTGATTGGCGAGTGATGTCAGCTGAGACAGACACACATGCTGAGGCAAGACCTGTGGAGGACACCAGATATTTGGAAAGAATATAAAAAGGACTCAATGGGCAGTGACAGAGGCTGAGCTAGGCTTGCTTCTAGAGTTAACGGTGCAACACTGGTTGGTCTAGAGTCTCTGCTGATCTTCACTTTGCTGAGAGAGGCACAGCCAAGAACTTTTTCTGGGATTCCTCCTTAGTCCCTCCTGATGACTCATGCCAAGTCTGAGGCCTGACTATCTCTGCTAGGTCACACCACTGTTTCCTCTTTGCTATCCCAACTCTACAGAACTGGAGTGCTGGTGTATCCATGAAGTGTTTTCTAGTGGACTGAGCTGCCACTGCTGACCTGCGAACTGAACTGCCAATTTCCAGACAATGCAGAAGGGAATTGCTCCAAAGAAACATTTCTGAACAGGTCCACTTTCCTCATATCCTTTCTTTCTCACTACCTATGGTGGGTCATGAGCTAAAAGGGATGGAAAAAGAACCATCATTAAAAATGGATCTGAAAAATTTGAAGTTATATGCATCAGATATCCTTTCTACTGATTTGGTATATTTTCTTTCTTTTTTTTAATTTTTTTTCTTAAGATTTATTTTATTTGATATGTATGAGTATTTTATTTGCACGTATGTTCAGTGCATGGGTTCCTGGTGCCCACAGAGACCAGAAGATGGTGTCACATCATTTGGTACCAGAGTGTCAGGCAGTTGTGAGCTAGTCACCTTGAGATTGCTGGAAATCAATCCCTGTCCTCTGAAAAAGCAGCTCCTCCTCCTCCTCCTCCTCCTCCTCCTCCTCCTCTTCCTCTTCTTCTCAGATATTTATTTTATTTACATTTCAAATGCTATCTCCTTTCCCAGTTCCCCTCCCACCAAAGAAAATCAGTCACTTAAAACTCATATTTGAAGTGTGAAGAAATGAGATCCAGAGACAGAAAAGTTCTTCAGTGGGTTTGTGTACCCTCTTTAACAACATGACCACATACTTGGGAAATCAGACTCTTCAGATCAAAGCCTAAGGAAAAAGACATTTTACTCCATTCATTTGGTCATTAGAAGTCAGTGTGAAAAGGTAGGAATTGAATGAAAAGTGCAAGACTAAAATGAAATAAAAATACTTATACAGCCTGGTGGTTAGAATCAACCCTGCACAGACATTTGCTGAGGCTGGCTACACCCAAAACAGTGGGATATTAACATGCTTTAGTTCATGAAATGCTTAGGTAAGAAAGAGCCAAGGAAATAGACAATGACCTTAAACAAGACCTTTTTAGAATCCTAATTGTAAAATATGTCTAAGATTCTGAGAAACAATAAGCTAACATGTTCTGATTTTGAGAAATTTAACCAACATGCTAATGTTAGCTTTCAGAGAAAGCCAGGACTTGATCTAAAGCAGTGTTGGTGCAGGATGAGTACTGCGCAAGAGACTACTAATTAATATAAAGTGTTCAAAGGAAATATACTGTTCTACTCAATTAGGAGAAGTGTTCTTAAATATTCCTTTTGATTCCTACTATAATTATACCGTGAAAAAGTTGAATAATTTTGCACAGTAAAGTACCAAGTAGGAAATCATTTATGAAGTAAGAAAAAGATGACTACAGTCTAATTATTCAAAGCAGCAGAAAATAGATTTTCAAGACAGTATTTATGTTCTGGAGTAAAAATAAACACAAATTATTATTATCAAACTATTATTACTGTGCTAATCTTGGCACTGTAGAACCTGAGGTAACGTGATTTTATGGAGTGGGCAGTCTGGGTCATTCAGCAACTGTGAGGCCATCTTGGGAAATGTGGTTTGACCCTGTTAGAGAGAGCAGGGGGTGAGACAGAGAATGAGAATTAGCATTGATTAAAGATATTCTGTGACAATGTGACTCAATCTCCTGCAAATGTCGGATATACTTTAGAGTTTTGTTGCACCAGTTATGGACATTGTGAAGGTTGTGACTTTATGGCATTGGAATTTAATATCTTGCTTAATCTATTCACTTATCTGTTGCAGTGGTGCTTACATGGGATTAGATACATTTGTGTTCTGGCTCACAGATATCTTTCCTTTTATTGGCTCTTAGTAAATACTGGGAACTTCCAAAGTTGCTGTTAGTTTCACTGGTTTCTGTTATTTTATAATATTTTAGCTTAAGAAAGAGAAGTCCTATATCTCAAGAGAAGCCCACTTTAGGCATTTTTTTTCTTGCACTTTTTTTTTTATGTAAAGCTACCAAGAGGGATTGACTATTGAACCATTGATGGGGGTTGTGGCATGCGGAGGGGAGGGCTCCATCAGGAAACAGAATAAACTCATCAGGAGTTAGAATGTAATTACTACAGAGAGATTTCTGCTCAGTGACTAGGATCCAGATAGTCTAGATGTGAGCAGGGGTGGAAGCTGGGGATGGAAGCTGAGGAGAGAGTAGGCGTAGGTCAGGATGGGGGAGCATGGGGGCAGTGCCTTTTCTAGGAAAAACAGAGTCACCAGGAGCACAGAAACCACTGAGAAGCCAATGCAAAGAGGAACAGATTACTGACTCTCTGGAGAGCAGGTGAGGAAGTATAGTGGATTCAGGGAAGTATCTTGGTCTTATCGTGGTGTGTTGTGTCAGTAAAGAGGGATCACCTTGAGACTGAATGCTCTTGTTCACAAATGTGTCAGTGTTCCTAAGGAATCTGGTTATTAAATTTTACTTTCAGAAGCTACTGTCTTAGTGCGGAAGATGCAATTAAGCAAGTAGCCATGGATACTCTGGGTTGCTATTGCAAATTCTTTCTCTGAGGGGTCTGGAGGTGAAGAGACAATACTCATGGATCCAGAGCTGGCAGTAAACACCTGAGGATCTAGTCACTGCCCAGGCATGGCTTCCCCTCCAGTACTCTGGCCTTTCATCCCCCTCACACCTCTGCCCTAGACTATATTGGTTCCTTTCCTCTTAAAAATCCATATCACCAATAAATAAACAACTATCTAGACAAAATAATTGAGAGGCCAACCCAATAACTTTGTCTGGGGCTCTCATTTGTCACTTAAACTAGGGCTATACTCCATAATGGAAACACGCTCCATAGTTAATCAACACAGTCTGCCAACTCACACCGTGAAAACCCACAGCATGTGTAGCATCTCTGGACCCTGCAGTGGTTACATTGAGATACAAAGAATGAACAGGTGGCTTTTCTCTGACTCCATCCAGCACTGTATGACAAGGACTCCTGTCATCCAGAGTACTGTCTATTCATTCCTGGTACCTGTCCCACCACAGGGAACCCACCTCCTGTTTTTCTTTTACAACATTCTGACATTATCTTTCTTATCTATCCTTTTTCTGTTATCTGTGATTACCAAATCATTAGAAATATAGATTGTGAGCACTAGGAGAGCTTCAGACATCCTAGCAATGCTGTTTTGAGAACTATGCCTGGTCTTCAATTAGTGGAAAGTAACCACTGATCATTAAATAGAAGGCAAATGTAGGGGAGAGTTCAAAACCTTGACAACTTGATATGTTAGAAATCTGACTTTCATCATACTTCTACAAAATGCATTATATTGCTCAGTTTTTTTGCTGTAATGATTAGCCACATGTCTGATTCTCTTTCTGCTTTGAAGCCTGAAGTCCATCAGCCCAGAAACACAGGGATATTTGCTGTCTGAGCAGCAGCATGCTAATTATCTAAGCCTTTCTTTTGCAAGAAGCTCGTTAAGAAATCAGAAGGTTATGCTGAGAATATTTACTGACAAGATTTATAAATTTGATATAACCAAGCCATAGTTCTAGTAAAATACTGAATTATAAGTAATAGCCTTAAATGAGATTCCCATTTGCAAACATCTTTCTAGGTAGAAAAACACATTACCAATATAACTCTGTGTCAGGATGTTCTCATATCTCATTAGGTTTTGATATGTAAATATAGTTTGCATTCAGAATAATAAACACCTGACATTAGAAAACATAATGGCCACAGAATAATCTTGGCTTTACACATTTGTAAACATTGGATGATTAGTAATAAAACTTGCAAATAAAGTCTTCCCTAAATCCAGAAGATGCAGAAGCCAATTCTGGAAGTTTGTTTGAGAAGAGGTATCAAGCTAAATGGTTGAACAAATAATGTTAAGATATTTAGCTGTTTGCTTTCACATTTGAGTCACTTGCTTTAAGGAACTTTAGTGGTGAAACAAGCCTTTTCAATGGTCCCAAATGAAATTAAATACTCATGAGTACTGATAGGAATCTGAGGATACGATTGATGTATTGTGGGATCAGAAGAGGGAAAGCTGGACTCTGACATGTTCACTGTGGACTGAATATGAGACAAAATATCACAATATTATTTTGATCACATCCACATTCACACACTCATATAAGACTCACACACACACACACACATACACACACAGCCCATACACATACATAACCACATTGATACACTCACACAAGACACACACACATACACACACATACACACAAAGATATCCACATTCACACACTCACACAAGACTCTTTCTCCCACACAGACACACACACAGAAAGAGAATAGATCCTATGAGCATATGAGGTAGCATCTACTTACAAGATGACAGAAGATCCCTCTGAACAAATTACTTTAGTCAATCTTTGTAGAGGATTGCTAAGCCTCTTGATTTCCTGATTGCTCTTGAAGTAAGTTCTATTGTTTAAGCTTCCAATCTCTGGTACTTGGTAAAGGTTCCAGCAGAAAACAATATCGCTCACTTGACTTCTGGAAGAGTTAAATTTGTTTATGCTATGCAGTCTGTGGTCCATGATCCCACCAAGACTGACAAGTTCACTCCAATCTGGCAAAAATGGAGTAAAACTTCTCTATAAAGCTTGCAGTCTCCTCCCTTCCACAAAGTAAATCACAGGAGCCCTTCTGTGGTCTATAACCCTATGGTGCTTGAATGCAAACATTGTGCAACAATTTACATGGATCACTGTAGTTAATTAATCATTGCTCTTATGATAACCTTGACAATATCGAGCTTTCACTCAGTCTCATCATCAGGCATAAATGAAGGAAGAATTAAGGGATGGAAGGAGAAAGTAGGAGAACCTAGGGAGTAATTAGATAACAGTAAGCAGACATGAGAAAGGAGAGGGGATTCAGGATGCAGGTCTGCATCACCCTCCTTGTAGACACACTGGGTGCAACATTGGTGAGAACTCATTTTAAACACACGAGTACAGCCTGTACCTCCAGGTTCCATGTGAGTGAGTCCAGCCTGTACCTCCAGGATCCAGGGAGGAATTCTTCTCTTAGTTTCTAGCACAATGATCAGCCTGACTGAAAACATCATTAACTATTCGGCAGGAGGATTACCCAATCAGTCCATACTGCAATAAGCACATTGGAGGCAAGAGGCAATGTATGTTTTCCTAATAAGCTTGCCATACTCTTAAAACATCCTCACAAATTCTCTAAAACTGTTCAGAGGGAATTGCAGCATGGAATCTCAGCTTGGCATCTCTGTGGAGAGCTCAGCCACTTTGAGAAGTAAGAACTAGACAGAGGGCCCCAAAGCTTCCCCTCCATTCCCTTGTTTACTAAGGAAGCACAGATGTCAGAGTGCTCCAGTGTTCTGGGCGCTCAGGCTTCTGAGAGCAAGGCCTCTCTAGTATTCATGGAACAAGAGTTGGGGTCAGGAAAGCTTAGCAGCGTGTGCAGCAAGCCAGCTTGCTTCCTGCTTTAAAAAAAAAAATGTCAGGATACTGGACTTACTCTAAATAAAGGCAATGTAGAAAAACTAGACTCACTCAGATGGGTTTCTTGGGCTCATAAAAGTAAAGTACCTCTTTTGTCAATATGTGAGGTAGAGGCAGTTCTTGTAAATGTGTCAACTAACTTGTAATTTCTCCTGCATATTAATTATAGAATATGCCCTCCATGCATTACACAATGTTTCCATCATGGAAGCTCTTGCTTTTTAAGAGAGACTCAGAAAACCACTATTCCTTTTGTTTTTACCATGTTAAACAGGGTTAGTTATTTAGAGAAATCATCACCCATTTTACACATCTAATTTTTGGTAGAATTTGAAACCTAATGATTTTGGTCTTCAAGCCAACCCAACTTTAATTCTCAATTTTACCAGTTCCATCATTTTACCACGGATGAAAGTGATACAGAATGTGATACTAATCATTTTTATATTTAAGAAATTAGAAGAGCCTTCATACCACATGTCCCTGAGGTTACATATAATTGAGTGTTCCTTATCTCAACCAAATTTAAAATTAATCACTTGCCTAATTAGCTACATACATTTAATAGTCCATAATTTAATCATGTGTCTTTGGGGCAGGATATTATTTAAATCATTCCAAGTAGACACAGGTGATAACTAATGAGAATTACAGGAAAGAAAAAGAATATCTTGGAACACAAGAGAGGTGTGTCAAAGTTTAACACATTATTGTTGATAGACAATAATGTTCATGGAACTAAGAGTTAAGAATGTGGTCTGAATTTGGAAACTCTATTCCACGAAACAAATTTCCATGAAAGAAATAGACATTTTCGGTAAGATTTTTCCTCAAATATCATATATGTGGGGTTTTTTTGTGATTTAGTCAATTAAAACCAGGCTGAAAACATACAAGTTGAGTTGCTCAGTGATTTCCATTTTTCCTGAAATGTGAGTCTTGACACATTTATAATAATCTTTATTTGTATCTTGTTCATCTGAAACACTGTGAATATGTTCACGTACTTGGGATTAATCATAACAACTTATTTAGTAGAGTGTCTATTTAAATCATTATAATACTAATAAAAATAATTTGATGGAAGCTTTTGTACATGTGTTACCATTTTGCACATCTGAAAAGCTGTCATAAATTAACTTTGTCTATGTGAATTATACATTTTCGTAAAATGGACAAAATGTGCACAGAGTGCACCCCAGTATGAATAGTATCCTTGATTGTTAAGGATGATGGTGTGGGTTCATGGGGTCTGAAGAATGTTTTTGTCACCTAGAGTGGGACATGAGGAGGGCAGAGGCCATCCTCACAAGGTAACCGGAACAATCACTAAAAATCTTTGTCTAATCCAGTTTTCATAGTTAACTTTGCACTCAGTCTTAGAAATTACTTAAGGAACCATGCAGGATCTATCATTCTGTGTGAGTTTTTCCTTGACTTCCAATCCATACAAGCTTTGCTAACCATAATTAGTAGCATGCAGGGAGTGCTAGCATGCTTGATTTGTTTCTATAACACAGAAATATTGACCCTAGAGATTTAAATCATGGACTATTGATATTTCCATTGATTTTAGCTCACTTCTTAACACTAAAATACATAGTTGTTCTGTGTTTTGGGTGAGCCGATTACGGTAGAGAAGCAGTGATCACTCACCTCAATAGCTACACAGCTTTCCGCATGCCCTCAGTCCAATGTGGAAGCCTGTATTTCCATACCCAGCTTATATGCTTGATTTGACGGCCATTCTTCTTGTCTGCGATGGAAGTTAGGCTTGATGTTAATGTCAAATTTTGTTAAGAAAACATCAGGAGAGCCACATGTTACGTGAGAGTGCAACAAGGCCCTAAGACTTGAATTCCCTGCACTGTGATGCTTCAATCCTGCTGCTTTTCTGTTTTGTATGAGTGTTGTGATTTAAGTTCTTGCATTCATTCCTATCTGAGGATAATCCAGGGACAAGTCTCACTGAGGAAAGGAACACTCTTATAATAGTTATGAGGTTTCTTTATTCTGTATTTCCTTTGGTGTGCCCTCCGAAAACAAGGTTGCTCATAGGCGTGTGTGTGTGTGTGTGTGTGTTTCTGTGTGTGTGTATGGATGTGTACTCATATCAAGAGCAGAGAACAACATTGGATATCTTCTTCAATTTCTCTCTATCTTCTGGAGCAGGATCTTACACTCTCACTAGAGTTCCTGCATAGTAAGCACTAAACACTCACTTTCCCTGTGCACCTAGGAGTAAGATCATAGGTACAGGCTGAGCAAGGCTTTTGCATGGGTTCTGGGCGTTTGAATTTGGGTTGTCCTTGCACTGCAGGCACTTCGCCAACTGAACCATCTTCCTAGCTATAGGGGATAGCTACAGTAAACCTGTTTGATGATAATGGTTGAACCTTTGCTATGACTCTGGATTCACATATGGGTTCAGAGGTCTTAAGTAATCTTTGTTGCAAAAATTAATAATATTTTGAGTATAACAACTGGGTGGCAATTGTGACTGTGAATATGATTCAAAAGTCTAGGTGTTAATGGCATTATTGGGAAGTTTTGCAATCTCTGAGAGCTGGAATCCCATAGCAGATTTATATCTAGATCTTAGATATAGGCATTTAAAGGCTTTGGTGGTGTCTGGGTGCCTCCTTTATGAAGAGAGTGAATTTACTCTGTCAAATGCTTCACTGTGGTGCATTGCCTCGTGACCATCAATCAACATCAACCTGCCATGGTCTCGAGTCCCCCTAACTGCCTCCAAACAGGCCTGTGTTTACTGGCTGATGCTTTCATGTCTCCATTGCTGTAATGGGTAACTAAAGGCATGTCACTATTATTTTATGTATTAATGCCATTCATTATTGTTAACTTCTTAGGAATGTTGAGTGACTTAGCAAGAAGTGTGTGGGTTGGGAGTGATCTCCACCACTTTCTAAGGGAGGAGTCTTTGTAATTCAGATCCCTTCTCTTTCCTTGACCCTCTCCCTGATCCTGTACAGTGGAAGATGCTTTAGAGAACATACCCCAAACATCTACATTTTAAAATATTTCCTTATTTTTTTAAAACATTGGTTTTCTATTTGATGAAAGATGCTATAGTAGGTATTGAAAGATATTTATTCATCCATACAACTCAAATAGCTACAAAATACTTTATTTTTAACTTTGAAACCATTAGGGACTATGTTTAAAACTGCAGAGGCTTTTTTATTACGTAAAAGCAAAACTTGGGAGTCTCTTCAATACAGTAGAAGATCGTAGAAGTATATAGCAATCATTGCTATTGGATTATTCTAAACTTAAAACAATTAGTCAGAACAAGTCTTGATTATTTCTGTAATAGCTCATAGATAACACATATAACCTATATTTGTGTTGCCTGAATACTAGACATGAAATACATAGAAATAGATATTTATTAGAATTCCAGATCTTGTTCTATTTCCACAGTCTTCAAGAAAAACTTGTAGTTTTATGAACTTACTTACTCCCTATCTACTTCCTTCCCTCCCTCCCTCCCTCCCTCCCTCCCTCCCTCCCTCCTTTTCTACCTTCCTTTATTGCTAACTTAGCTTTTGTAATAAGAAAGCTATATTGTGATATCTGGTATGGTATATGTCCTAAGAAGTGACCTGACATAGTATTTTTATATGTGAGTCTAATCACTAGAACAGTGACTAAATTGGTGGATTTATGCTTCCACTAGCCTAATAAATAAGCAGAGTTTTCTGCAGTCTAGAAATGACAGTGTGTCTTTGGTTTTGAATCCAAACTCTGATTATGAATAACCTCATATCACTCAGAGAACGGTTATAATCTCAAATAATGTGGTAAATGACATATTTGAATTTATGTACATTTAGTCCTAAATATATAATATTCAATATACGAAGATTGTATATATGTGTATGCAATAAATTTATATATATACATTATAAATATAGATATAGATATAGATTAGATATAGATGATACAGATATAGACATAGACACACATGAGGATGTATATATGTGTGAGTGTGTGTGTGTGCATATATTTGTGCATGTGCAGTTTCCAAAAAACTGTATGCCCATTATAATAAGACAGTTCATAAAATGAGACAGTTAAAAACTTCCCAGATGTGGAGACAAGAGTCAGTAACTTCAGCTGCTGGGAGTCTGAGGAAGAAAACATGAGTTGAAATCACATTATATGACCCTGTCTCAAAAACAAACAAGTTATCATGGATGGAGCTATCAGGATTATATTGTTTTGAACCAGATGGTGTAAGTCATGAGCTAATAAAAACTGGGCAGGTGTCTGTCACTCATCTCCTCTCTACTATGGTTATTTAAAATTATTTGCTACATCGGAACTATAGAAAAAGACTTAAAAAGAATTGTCACTTTATCTTAATTTCTAAGGACTATACACCATTTAGATCATTTTCATCTCTGTGCTTTATACTCAGCATGATAAAGAATGGTTTTAAAATTATTTTTCCAGTGTGAGTGGGAGATTTACCCTGAGGTGATAGGAGCTTTGATTTATTTCTTCTTCATAACGTTTTAGTGGTAATTTTATGTGCAGAGAAGAATAGCCACAATGATGTGTTGCCACCAGCATCAGTTCTGCTGCCAAGGATGGGTGCTCCCCGGGGGCCTCACTTCATCCTGACACCCAGCTGCACACACAGAACATATAGGAGTTGCCCAGTGAGGCTTCTCCAACTGTACAGATCATATTCAGGGGCTGTGCATAGAGAGAAAAAAACGATATGAGGAAAGTGTACATTTTCTTTGATTCATCGAGTCTGGACCTTGACTACCAATTCTACCCAGCTCTCATAGATCAGCTATGTTTTCTTGATCTACAAAGAACAATAATAGGTTCAGTCTGCCTGTTTATATCTCTATCTATCTATCTATCTATCTATCTATCTATCTATCTATCATCTATCTATCTATCCATCCATCCATCCATCCATCCATCCATCCATCCATCCATCTATCTATCTATCCATCCATCCATCTATCATCTATCTATCTATCTATCTATCTATCTATCTATCTATCTATCTATCTATCTGACTAACTATACATTACTATTTATTACCATCTATTTATCATCTGTTGGTCATTTATCATCTATTTATTGTCTATCAATCATACCTATCATATATATATGATATATCTATTATGAATCCATCATGTCTATCATCTATTACCTCTCAATTTATTATCTATTATCTATCTCTCCTTATGTCAACCCACCTACACTCTATTAATTGTCTATCTATCACTCATCAATTGTCATCTATTTACATGTATATCCTATACATATGTGCATGGTATGTGTGTATATATGAATGATGGAATACTTATGCTATTATATTGATTAGGCTCACAATGATGAGAAATCAAATAGTCAACTGACCACATGAAAAACTGGAATATCTTCCACTATAATTCACACCTGAGCATGATGTGGGAGAGGAAAAATCAGGTCAGTTTTCTACTTCCATGTATTAGCTATGCTCAGACAAAATAGAATCAACTGTGTAGCTTATAAACAAAAGATGTTGTTTTATTCACAATCTTTTTATGCCAATACATTCAAGTTCAAGATGCCTACAGATCTCTTGTGTAATGAGATATTTCACTTCTGTTGATGGGAAGGTGTGCCTAGTCTATGGTATCTCCTAGAAGGGCATTGATCATATGAGACTCATACTCTCATAACCATATGACACCCAGAAGTTCCATCTTCCACCTTATACTTTAAGCGTGGGGGAATCACTTTTCATGATAAGAGTTTATGAGAATAAGAATCAAATTTTACAACTAGAAAGTCTAGGAAAAGGAAAGACATGAATAGGGGAACAGTTTCTGTGACCAAGAGCAGATAAAAGGGAAAGCTGGGTTTGGATAATCAAATGAACATTGTAAGGTAGGGAATGTGAGCTTCACTGTAAAGGTTTAGGGATTTATGCAAAATGCACACAGCCTGTAACATCTTCCAGTATCTAAAAAGGTAAATACAGAAAAGATTCTCTGTAATAGGGATGAGTAGACAGAGCTAGAAAAACTGGGGTAGGGAAGTGGGATGAAAGACGGTGGGAGGGAGGCATATAGGAGAATCTTCGCTTGAAGGCAGCATGTTTCCTGGAGGACCACTGAGAAGGAACTGTGTGCTGGTGAGGGTTAATTAACCATGTGCTAATCTTTGTGAGGGAAAAGATGTGAATGTGTAGACTCTGTATCTGGTCTTGGTGAAGGAGAACAAACATTTCATCTGGGATTCTGTCAGATGTAGAAAATGTTTCTTCTCAGGGCAGTGCAGCCTAACCTATGAACTGATTTCATCAGTTTTCTGTTCCCTGGGATTATGGGTCTTGAGTAAACAGAAACTCTGTCACTGGACTCAATCATAGGTTCACTAAGGAAGAATGACTTAGATCACTTAGATAATACACAGCTCTCCAGTGATAATAAGTAAATAAAACCTATAAAGACAGTCATACTGGACATACTTCTGTCAAAGAATTTGTCATGAACAATGCCATGAAAATTCAGGTTATGATCATTTGCAAAGAATGATAATTAAGTCACCCTATGAGAGGCCTGAACTCACCAGTGTAGAAAGTACTCCTTGGATTGAACTTGTTTGGGTGGTTCTAAAAATGAGGAAGAGGAATCAATCAAGAAATCTAAAGACTGACCTCTAGTCAAAAAGGCCAGATTCCCTCAGATCCTGAACTATGCATACCAGCATGCTGCACAGCATAGCTCCCTGCAGACTGTACTGAGGAATTTCCTGCTTTTGATACACTAGGTCTTTACTGTTTTATTTTTTGCCTTTGGAAGGAATGACTAACATTTCTCTTTATCACACTAAATTTCCTGCAAGTTTTTGTTTGGTTGGTTTTTTTGGTAGTTGTTGTTCTTTGTTTTGTTGTTGTTGTTTTGTTGTGTTTTGACAAGCATCAGTGCCCCATTCCCACCAATTCCTCTGGCTTTCACCAGACTGCAATAAGACCATAAGAAAGCAATGTTTTCTCTACACAAGACTGTTACTTTACCACTTCGTAGAAAGATGTATGTGTGCTCCCAGGCCTCGTTGGCAGTCAATCTTTGTTGATGGTTTTGCTGCAAGAGCTTGTCAAGAAGATCTAGGGACTCAGGCTGAGAAGGTGTTCTTTGGGTTTTTTTTATTAGATATATTCTTTATTTACATTTCAAATGCTGTCCCCTTTCCTGGTTCCCCCCTCCCCCGAAAATAACATAAGCCATCTCCCCTTCCCCAATCAACCCTCCCCTGCTTCCCTGTCCTGGTATTCCTCTACACTACAGCATCAAGTCTTTCCAGGACCAAGGACCTCTCCTCCTTTGGGTGTCTAACAAGACCATCCTCTGCTACCTATGTGTCTGGAGCCATAGGTGACTCCATGTGTTCTCTTTGGTTGAAGATTTTGTCCCTGGGAGTTCTGGGAGTACTGGGTGGTTCATACTGTTGTTCCTCCTGTGGCGTTGCAAACCCCTTCAGCTCCTTGTGTCCTTCTCTAGCTCCTCTATTGGGGTCCCTATGCTCAGTTGAATGGCTGGCTGAGAGTGTCCCCTTCTTTATTTTTCATGTACTAGGAGAGTCTCCCAGGTGATATGTATATCTGGCTCCGATCAGCCAGCCCTTGTGGACATCCACAATTGTGCCTGGGTTTTGTAACTGTATATAGGATGGATCCCTGTGTGGGGTAGTCTCTGGATGGTCTTTCCTTAGACTCTGCTTCACCTTTTGTCTCTGTATCTCCTTCTGTGGGTAGTTTTTCCCCTTTCTACAAAGGACCGAAGGATCCATACTTTGTTCTTCCTCCTTCTTGGGCATCATTTGATATGTGAAATGTGTTTTGGGTATTCCAAGCTTCTGGGCTAATATCCACTTATCAGTGAGTGCATGCCATGTGTGATCTTTTGTGATTGGGTTACCTCACTCAGCATGATATTTTCCAGTTCCATCCATTTGTCTAAGAATTTCATGAATTCATTGTTTTTAATGGCTGAATAGTACTCCATTGTGTATATATACCACATTTCCTCCATTGAGGGATATCTGGGTTCTTTCCAGCTTCTGGCTATTATGAATAGGACTGCTATAAACATAGTGGAACATGTGTCCTTATTACATGCTGGAGAATCCTCTGGGTATATGCCCAGGAGTGGTATAGCAGGGCCCTCTGGTAGTATTATGCCCAGTTTTCTGAGGAACTGCCAAACTGATTTCCAGAGTGGTTGTACCAGCTTGCAATCCCACTCTTTCTGAAGAAAGAAATCGAAGAAGATCTCAGAAGATGGAAAGGTCTCCCATGCTCATGGATTGGCAGGATTAATATAATTAAAATGGCCATCTTGCCAAAAGCAAAATCCTAACTCAATTCTTCATGGGTTAGAAAGAGCAATTTTCAAATTCATCTGTAATAACAAAAAACCCAGGATAGTGAAAACTATTCTCAACAGTAAAAGAACATCTTGGGGAATCAGTATCCCAGACCTCAAGCAATACTACAGAGCAATAGTGTTAAAAACTGCATGGTATTGGTACAGTGACAGGAAGGTAGATCAATGGAATAGAATTGAATACCCAGAAATGAACCCACACACCTATGGTCACTTGATCTTTGACAAAGGAGCTAAATCCATCCAGTGGGAAAAAGATAGCCTTTTCAACAAATGGTGCTGGCTCAACTGGTGACTAGCATGCAGAAGAATGCAAATCAATCCATTCTTATCCCCTTGTACTAAGTTCAAGTCTAAGTGGATCAAGGACCTCCACATAAAACCAGACACACTGAAACTAATAAAAAAGAAACTGGGGAATAGCCTTGAACACATGGGCACAGGGGAAATTTTCCTGAATAGAACACAAATAGCCTTTGCCCTAAGATCAAGAATTTACAAATGGGACCTCATAAAATTACAAAGTTTCTGTAAGGCAAAGGACATTGTCCATAGGACAAAACGGCAATCAACAAATTGGGAAAAGATCTTTACCAACCCAATATATACAAAGAACTCAAGAAGTTAGATGCTAGAGAACCAAATAACCCTATTAAAAATCGGGTACAGAGCTAAACAAAGAATTTTCACATGAGGAATATCAAATGACTGAGAATCACCTAAAGAAATGTTCAACATCCTTAGTCATCAAGGAAACGCAAATCAAAACAACCCTGAGATTTCTCATCACACCGGTCCAGAATGGCTAAGATAAAAAACTCAGGAGACAGCAGGTGCTGGAGAGATTGTGGAGAAAAAGAGAAGGTGTTCTTACTATGAGTAAAGTTTTTCAGTGCTGTGAATCTGAGGGGACTCTTCCTTTTGATTGCATGGGGTATGATAAGCTTGGATCTGTTAAACACACACCTGCATTGAACAAGATACTGTTGTAGAACTAACACATTCTTGAAACAAGCTCTGAATATCTGACTTCCTATCTATTCCATTGTGGTCTGGTTTTCTTGAGTGAGAATTAAGGCTCAAGATTTAGCAAAAGTCAACAGTCTGTTCTGACATACTAGCCTTATTTACAAAACCAAAACGAAACGAAACCAAACAAACAAACAAAAATAGTTTTTATCCTCAGTGTGTTGTTCAAGAGAAAGGGGCATTTCTTTCTCCTTTTTCCTTAATCTTTTGGATCTAAATGTTGATCTAGATTTACTCTCCAAAGTGGTTTAGTGTTTGCAATGTGTTCCAGTGCCTATGGGCCACAATCACTTTATATCCTTAATAAGAAAGGTCCTTGTCTTCTTATTATATGGATTTTGTGTTCTGGAAATTTACAGGATTTCCTTCTCAGTGAGAGATGTGGAAATTGTTACTTGTGTTCTGGACCTAGTCCATCCAATTTAGATCTACATGCTTTAACCTGAAGGCAAGAGTAACAATCACACTTGGATGATAGGCACTACCACTTATGATTGATTCACCCAAAATCTACTTAGATATTTATGAATGGATAGTCTTATATTTTGTAACTATTTTTGTTTTTATAGATACTCATAAGATCTGCTTAAGTTATATAATCACTTAAACAAACAAAAATAATGTCATGTACTTGACACATATAACATTAAACACATGGCACAGTTGATGTGTGATTCATATCCACTTCAGGATAATTACTTAGTCTATAACATTCTCTGTTTTTGCCTTAAAATAAGTCACTTTAAATGTTTATTATTATCACACTTAAAATGGGAAAGTGAGAGTTCATGAGCCTAAAGATTTACAAATTCAAAATCAGGAAACACACATATCATCATCCAAAAACCCAGCCCAGACCCCAATCTTGGTCTCCTGATCTCTTTGTCGGGGTCAGGAACCGTTACTCTTGCTCCTACAGCTGATATGATTTAAGACGGAGCAGAGGAATAGGAAGGTGGGCCCTCGTCCATCCAGCTTGACAAAGAAGCTTCCTCAGGCCCACAGAGACAGATTTCCAAGCACCAGGCATGACATTAGCCTCTGTGTAAAGGACCCGCATGGTCCCCAGTTGCAATCATCCTCCAGATGGTCAGCAGCATAAAAATCTGGATGAAAATTAGGACATACAGATGATCTATACAAGGTTCACAGCTTGACACCGCTCAAGTAATTTCAGACATCACGCCTAAAGCTCACAATTTTTATTGTTTTGAAATAGAGAGAGAGAAAAAAAACAGTCTTACTTTTTTTTTTAAATTCCAGTAAATTCTCTTCATGATTCCCATGCTTAGTGGGGTGTTATTTTAAAGCTTTTGGATGTTTTTCTTTTCTTTGTCAAATTATACTATAATTACATCATTTCTCCCTTCTGATTCTTCCCTCCAAATCTTTTCATATGGCCTTTTTTGCATTAGTGTTATTGCATGGGTGTATGTCTATTACATATGCCATATATATATATATATATATATATATATATATATATCTCACATGCTCTGTCTGTATAATGTCACTCATATGTATGTTTTTCAGGTTGATAATTTGATATCAGTTAGCCAATTAGTGTTTCCTTCCCTAGGGGCTACTATTTCCCAATTCCTGTTGTTCTTTGTATCGGGTTGAAACTTTATGACCTCTGCACATCCTCTTTGGTGTGTCTATTATTGTCTTTGTTAAGCTCATGTTTAGACAGTCATGGTAATGATACTTTATGGGTGTAGCTTCAGACATTATTAGGAGATACAGTCTCTCACTAAATGATCTTATCCTCCAGCTCTTAAAATTTTTTGTCCTTTCTTCTGCAATATTTCTCTGAATATTGAGTGGCACTGTTATAGGCACATCCAGAAGAATTTATACGAACATAGTCTATATTACTTAACCAACTCATCTGAATCAGGTATACTCTAAAGAAGCAACTAGAACACAACCTTTCTTATAAATCCAGGAAAACTCATTTGATACATAGATGCTTCTTCAACTTCATCTATAATCATAAGCTCCCCAATTTGCAAAAATAAATACTTGTTGTGTTTTAGTAACTGTTCAGTAGCCTAAAGTACAGTAATAATTTGAATAATATCCAAAGTTTTAACATAATTCATAGAAAAACTTGACATGCCTAGTGATTTGGGATTATATTTAGGGGTGGAATGAAAACTACAATGTTTTATGCTGAACTTTATTTGCATTTATGTCCCTAAAGGTAAACCTGGGAGTGTCAGTTAAAATGTATATTTTAGATTCATGACTGGAAATAATAACCTCACCTAAATTAGAAACATTAAGAGGAGTGATGGCTACTGCTAATTGTCATTTTGACAGAATCTGGACTCGCCCAGGAGACAATGCTCTAGGCAAACCTAGGAGTGATTATTTAGATTAAAGTTATCCTCTGGTGCCTGTGAAGGATTATCTCTTAAAACCTCATTTTGATTAGAAAATAACTACAGCATTTTCCTCCTAATCTTTTGTCCTAACTCCTTCCTTGTCCCTCTCCAACTCTCTCTCTCTCTCTCTCTCTCTCTCTCTCTCTCTCTCTCTCTCTCTCTCTCTCTCTCTCCCCACCCCCATTCATGCTGCTTGCCTCATTTTCTTTCAGTGTGTGAATGCACGTGTATGTCAATGTATCACCTGCAGAGTCACTTTACTGTTTTTTTATGTATTTTTTTTTGAGTTGGTTAATTGAAGTTGTATGGGGACTTTGCTTGTGTGGGAATCCTGAAATGGAAAATGGATGACTGAGCATCAGCATCATTATCCTCTGCTTCCTTTCTGCGGATACCCTGTGCTCAGCCTGTCTGTGGATGCCCTATGCTCAGCCTGTTTGTGCATGCCCCATGCTCAGTCTGACTGCATATGTCTTGTAACCAGCACTTTCAAGCCTGTGCTACCTAGACTCTTCACCATGTTATGCTATATCCTTGGATAGTAAGATTGAATAAGATGTTTCTCCCTTGAGTTGTTTTTATCAAACTAGTAGAAAGACTTTCATGGAAATAATAAATAAAGTTAGAATGTAATATGTAGATATTAGAACATGAATGACAACTAAAGTCATGACAAGGTGGATGATACCTATAGATATGTCAGAGTGGGTAACACCTAAAGACATGATAAGTGGGTGATACCAATAGACATGCCAAAGTTGATGACACCTGTAGACATGCCAAAGTGGATGACACCTATATACATGCCCAAGTGGGTGACACATATAGACATGACAAGGTGGATGATATTTATAGACATGATACATGAATGCCACCTATAGACATACCAAAGTAGGTGACACCTATATGCATGCCAAAGTGGATGACACCTATAAACATGACAAGTTGAATGACACCTATAGACATACCAAAGTGGGTGACACCTATAGACATGCCCAAGTGGATGGCACCTATAGACATGACAAGGTGGACAGAAGAAAGCCCTTGAGACCTCAGCCTCACACAAAGAACTATAGACAACTGAGAGATATTGGGAGCTAGAGAAATAGTTTTCCTCATGGAAGAACACACTAATTGATTATTCCTCTGATCAAATCATTAGTCCTGAAAACACACACACACACACACACACACACACACACACACACACACACACTCACACATACACACACATACACACATATATATATATAACATAATATTATATATATGTTTATTAATATATATAAATATATATAACCTGAGCAGGTTACATTTAGATATGTATATACATGTAATAATACTTAATGAGAGGAGAAGGCATGAATCTGAAGGAGAGCCAAGAGACATTTCTGGAAGATTTGGAGGAGGAAAGGGAAGAAGGGAAAGGCATAATTATAAAATTATAAGGAATTGTAAGAATAGCTTAACCTACCATACCTGAGACCCTGAATAATTTCAAATCATAAAATGGAATAAAAATAAAAATATCCCAGGAGAGCCAATGACAATTTTATATGTAATAAAATTGGTGATTATTGTCTTTCAATTAGTTTCAGGAGATTTAACCACACATATCTCAAATAATGAACATTAAAATCATACCTTCACCTTATGCACCAAACTTTATATAACTATATTGAAAAACCTAAGACAATTAGTTTACAAGAAAGAAAGTTTTTCTTAGCATTCGTTCATCTCTAGAGTCTTCAGTCCCTGATGAGGTTCTGCTCTTGGTTAGAGGCATTCCCAACAAGAATGAGTAGAGTACAGGAGACAGACTCACATCCAGGACCAGGAATAGTAAGAGAAAGGAATGTCACATGTCCAAAGCCTACACCATGACCATGTTCCTCCCCCTTCTCCTGAAGGGCTGTAATGTGTCACTACACCATCACCATGAGCCCAGTCTATACCACCACCATGAACCCAGTCTACACCACCACCATGAGTCCAGTCTACACCACCACCATGAACCCAGTCTACACCACCATCATGAGCCCAGTCTACATCATGACCATGAGACCAGTTTACACCACCACCATGAGCCCAATCTCATGTCAGGAGACACTCAAACTCCCAATAGAGACAGAGGATGTGGAAAGACTGCTCCTCAGTTCATTTTCAGCATGCCTTATGGTTTCATTTTTCTTTGTAGCTGAGTAAAACCTCAATGTGTGTGCCTTGTTTTCCTTTACTCTTGCCTCTGTTCAGTCAGAATGTGGAATCATTTATTATTTTCACTGAAACAAGACAGACACAAATGGTACCATTAAGTACCATTTTATTTCTTCTTGAAGATCACCCTTTCTAGTTGTTATTTTTTTCTTTCTAGCTTGTTTTCCACAACAGAACCACATTGTGTTCCATCTTCCGGACCCAAGCAGTCTTTATGTCATATTTTCTTGGTGTAAGTTCTGAGCTGCTATGTGGAATTGTGAAGTTTTTTTTTTGCACCGTTGGGCTTTTGGGGTTATTCTGCCGCAGTCTGTGAATATTGATATTTCTCAACATCTTTGCTGGTGCTATCTTTCTCCTTTTGTTTTCTCACAACTTCTGTTTGGTATGTTCCAGTGTGATAGGGTTAGTGTGCAGTATCAACCTAAATGTTCCCAACTCCCAACATAGCATTCCTAAATCGATATTTACCTGTTGTAGGCCTGAACTTCACTGTATAGACTAGGCTGGCCATGATCTGACAGAGATCTGCTTGCTTTAGCTTCTAGAAGAGATATATATTAATTTTGAATACGCTGCTAGCTCTGCTATCAAATAATTTGCTTTTATTCAATACCTTCTGAAGATTGAAAATGGCTGAACAAAGTGGCCATATTGTAGTATGGATGTATGTGATATGTGATATCTTCTTTATTTCTTGATGCAGTCCATGGACACCAATACCCCGGTTCACATATAATATTAGTCTGCTTTTAACTTCACAGTGGCATAAACTAAATAAAAATGCCTTGTGATTTAGTGTTCCCAACTCAATATTTAGCTGTCAATGTTGGAGCCTGTATATTTGATTACTTACAATAAAATTTTTCTTTTTTATCACATCCTAGACTCCCACCATATAGAACAATAAAACCAAAGCACAGGAAATTGAAGTGTTAAAACAGAGAAACATATTTGAGTAGGTCACTATGGATAGCTAATATTGACAAAGCTTAGAATAAGCGTCCTTTGACCCTTTGGGGAAAGCTGAGAACAGGCTGAAACAGCAGCTGTCAGGAATGAGATTTCAATTTTGTAGGTGCAAGGAAAAAATGTTAAGTGATAATTACAGAAGTTATTTGAGACATCAGAAATCTTGAAGCCAACTTAATTAATGCAATCTACTTTATATATATATATATATATATATATATATATATATATATATGAAGAATCCATAACTTGAGAATCAGCTTTCAAAATTTATGAAATTTTGCAGTGTGCATTTTTAAAACTTAGTATTTTGCCATAGAATAAAAATATTAAAAATCATATCATGAGACTCAGCTTTAATTATCATGGAATATAGATTATGAAGTAAATAAATCACATTGCTGTCAAGAATTACATATGGTCATGAAAAATTAATAAAACCATTTTGAATGGAGTATAAAAAAAATGAAAATCTTGTAGGTTTTAAAAGCCTATCCAGAGAGGGTAGTCTTTCAGAACTGCTGAAGGACATACGGAAAGACATATGTACAATCATGAGGTGATTGGATCATTTGGGAACATGTATTCCCACACTTGTCAGGAAGTATTCAAAGTCTGTTCTAGAGCGATTTCAGTGTTGCTACAACGGGCTCAGATACAAACATGGAAGCAGTTCATGGTAACTGGACACCATTTTCCTTGGCTCCAGGACTTCACTTTGAGGAGTGCTGGGAAAGGTTTCCCAACACAGAGTGAATAATGGTATCAGAAAGGGAGTTGGGTGCAGGTTTGAGGCATGTTTTGTTAGAAGAGTCATTAGATAGATGGTTTGTCCAGAACCATATAAAATTCCTCAGTATTTCTCCTCATCGCCAACAGATACTCTATGCCCTTAAACAATGCATGAAGCAGGGGGGATTAGTTAGGTTAACTATTTAATTGTTGGTAAAATATCCAGCTTTCTTTGTTAGTAAATACGGTGATTTTTCCAAGCAAAATGATTATTTCAAAATATTAACCAACCATTTATTGATTTAATATACCTTTAAGCTTTAATTGTTAAATAATGTAATTCTGACAATAGACATTTGTTGTTTCACCCTTGGAATATTATTTAGGTGCCAATATATGCCAGCAGTTAGTGAATCCCTCAAGATTAATTCCAAATGAAGAGCAGAAAGATGGCTCAATGGGTAAAGGCACTGACTTCAAAGCCTACAGAACTGAGTTAACTTGCTGGGATCTATATTGTGGACAGATAGAGCTATATATGTAGCTCATGTTGTCCTGTGACTTCCATATTTATGTCATGGTCTGTGTATGTGTATGCACAAATTCTCCTCTCCTCCTCTCTCTCTCCCTCTTCTCTGTGCCTTCCCCTAAAACAAATAAATGTAAAACAAAAATAAATAAATAAATTAGGAAAATTACCATACAATTGTTTGTGCATGGCCATCAGTGCCGATCAGTTCTGGTGAAGTTCCTCACATCTTCTCACACTGGCACCATCCTGGCAGAGGAGGCCCTGCTCACACATTCTCCCTGCTCACACCTTCTCACACTGGCACCACCCTGGTGAAGGAGGTCCTGTTCACACTTCTCTCTGCTCACACCTTCTCCCTGCTCACACCTTCTCCCTGCTCACACCTTCTCCCTACTGGCACCACCCTGGTGAAGGAGGTCCTGTTCACAATTCTCTCTACTCACACCTTCTCCCTGCTCACACCTTCTCCCTGCTCACTTAAAATCATTTGATTAAAGCAGTTGTCTTGTCATGCACGGCTAGTGTTCCCACATTTTCTAGGCTACTACCCACCTATTCGTCCACATGCCACAGCACACTGAACAATACTCAGTGAGCCTCTAATTTTGCTTTTAAAGTTATTGCAAGGGGATGGTCCTCCTGTGAAGGTTCATTTCCTTTCAATTGTGCACTTTTAAAAGAACTTTTCAACGTCCATTTTACAGCCAAATGTCACAATTCTTACCATGAGACACGAAGAGGAAGTCTTGCTGTGGTCCATCCCTGTGAAGATGTGTGCACAAAACATTTTGTGATGAAGTAATCTTGAGAATAACATGATTACTCATTGCAATTACATCCAAACTCATCAGAATTTCAAAGTACCTATCAGTTACTTATTTCTGAGGTAGAGAGCAAACACAAGTTAACTGTTCTATGGAAATGAAACCTTTTAAGAACATTTTTTCCCCATATGTGAAGTCTATTCAAATCCACCAACCTGATATTACTATGCATCACTGACTGTATTTCTTGTTAGACTGGGCAACAAAATTGACAAGCTAGAGCTCAGATGAGGAAAAAATCACTGGGTTTAAAACCTTAGTTCACATAGGATCGGTAGCTAGTAAATGGACTGTAAATTATGGCACTTCATCTTCAACGTTTTATCTATTGACTAAGTTGTAATTTCTAAAATTGAGGTTGACATCTAAGCAAGCTTTTTTTTTTTTTTTTTTTGTAATGTGGTAAGAAATGGTCATGTTGTTAAAATGTTGTTTTTAGGTGAGATGGACCTCATCTTTGCATGGAATCTAAATGCAGTTCACACTGAAACTTTTTACAAACCAGTTTGAGCTGCACCCTCATTAAGGGTATGAAGATTTAGCAAATGCAGACACTGTTAGACCACAACAAAATTTAACTCTCATATATGCTGCATATTACTGAACATCAAAAACTCATGAGATGAGCCAGGATCTTAAAATTAAAGATACATATGCTGTTGTTTACAAATCAAGCTGACCTCTCCTGTGTCTGTAAGAACTGGCATTTTTTTTTTTGACCACAGAGTTGCTTCATCTTACAAAGAAGCATTTGTTGCTTCAAGAAGGAGCCAATCACCCAGTACTTTATGAGCCTAATGAGTTGTGAGTAGGTCCTGGAGAATCTAAAAGCATATTCTCACCTTCTCTAAAGTTCCTTACCTGTTTTATATCTGCCTTTAAACATTCTTTCTATATATACATCTCTCCCCAGAACATATACTTACATGTATACATACATGCATAAATATGTGCAAACATACATCATTATACACACACATTACAACACACATATCACACAAGTATGATATACATCATGCACACAATGCTTATTTTATACATACATATTTCATAATATATACATACAGCAATGATGTGAGCTCAGAGTTAGTGGTGCTGACAAATGCCCTGAATCCAGGCCAGATCTTGCATGGTCTCTGTGCTGAATGGAAACAGGAGTCACCCTTTCCTTCAGTATCTCAAATGTGCTGTGGGAACTAGACAAGATGGAAAGCATCAAAACTGCTTTGCAAAATTTAAACAATCCAAATATCAGGCATTAGGTTCAGTTTCAAGCAGAAAATATTGTCCTAATTATTATTCTGGGGATGGGTATCTGCTGTTTTTGTTTTGTTCTTTGTTTGTTTCTTTGTAGAACTCGTCTTTTTTGGCAATACAGAGTCTATTAAAAATATATCTGGAAAGACATTTAAACTAAATACCTTCCATGTTACACTGACAAGAATGTCCATGTTTTCACATGAATGATGAAAAAATGGGGCCAGTTTGAAGGGCACCACTGAGGCTTAAGGCCGGCCAGCCCACTGTGATGTGATGCCCGCTGGCTGAACCATGAGAGGCTTGCTCAGACACTGTCAAAGCACACCTTGTTCAGTCGAAGTTTGTCTTACTTCAGTTATTAGTGAAGTAGCAAAGCCAGGAGGTAAAGTTCCCTTGCTTCCTCTTCACGTCTGGATAAAGGAAGGGCGAGAGGATTCCTTTACTTTGGGTAACTTTCTGGTTTATGTATTTGGAGGACTTATTTATAATCATGGAAGAGAGTGAGGCACTGTAAAACCATTAATCCTGAGAGCCTGGAATGGTGGTGTGATTTCTGATAATCTCCTTTCTCCACAGAATAAGTAACAGAACCTTAATTACTCCTCAGTCCCCACATTCCCTGGCATCAGCTCAAAGCCCTTCTACTGGTATACCTTGGAGTAAGACAAGTGAAGGAAGGAAGGATTCTTTCACACACACACACACACACATCTTTCAGGTATGTCCTTTTGTTCCAATAGAGGAAAATTTGTAAAAGTGTGTCTCTTAGATTGCTCTTTAAGCTGCAATTGAGTCTATAAGCCATCTCATCTCCAAGCCTTACTTTATAGTGCGGTAACTGTCAAAACCTACATTAAAGCACACACTCTGCAGGCTTCATCTTTAGTGGGGGATTATATGAGAATTAAGTCCTGGGAATAACACTGCAGACTGAACTCTGTAACGGATGGGGAAATGCACAGTGATGTTCAGGGTATGATAGTCCTAGATTTCTTTTGGGAATGGTATATGTGATTTTTATGTGTACGTGTTCATGTGTATGCACATGTACATGTTTGCACCTACACACGGAAAGCAGTGTTCAACCTCAGCTATGCATTTTTCATAGGTCTGGGACTCACCAGGTTTATCATCCTGGAGCGTACAGCCCAGGGACCCTCCTTTCTCTTCTTCCCCAGAACCGGGATTACAAATATCTGCCCCTATGCACAGATATTTTTATGTGGGTACTGGGGTTCAGAAATGCAAGGTAGGACTTTCCTGGCTGAGATATCCGCCAGACTTTTAAGATATTTTCATGATATGCTAAAAATTTTAATCTGTATTTTAAGTATACACCATTGACTTCCTAACCTATATCATGCCTTGGTTTCAGAATGTTTGGAAATTTTTTAGAAATGATTTCACAATAAGCAAAACTTGTGATCAGATTGGGTCTGACATAGTTATTTGTCTGTCTACAAATTTACTTGAGCCCAGGAATCTCCATCTATCCTACAAGAAATCTAGAGGACTAGAGAATATGTATGTAAAATAGTGTCTAGGATAAGAAACCAGCAATGGAAGGCACATATTTTCAAAATGCACAAATTGATCTTATAAAATGATTTTCTATTGATGCAGTGTGAGTGATCTAAGAATATATTTTATTTATTTCAAAACAAATACTGTACCTGCTCTGTGAGTGATATCCACAGTCTTTAAAAGAAC
The DNA here is from genome assembly GCA_036184795.1 of Tokudaia tokunoshimensis. Lineage (NCBI taxonomy): Eukaryota > Metazoa > Chordata > Mammalia > Rodentia > Muridae > Tokudaia > Tokudaia tokunoshimensis. The sequence goes on along the minus strand of BTHU01000003.1, from coordinate 3,270,482 downwards.
AACATAAAAAACCAACATAAACAAAAAATGAATCTCACAGGCACATACTACCTTGGTGATACCCTTTCTTGGCTTCTCCTTGGATGTGGGAGAATCCACAAATCTGAGTTCATTTTAGATCAAGGTAACTAACTTCACTGTGAACAGCTGAGGAGACCTGAGTCAAGCTTGCCTGCCCCAGTGATTGGAATGAAAGAATATGGGAGAGACAAATGTCTGGGGGCTTTGTCCCGGAAGTTCTCTCTAGCAAGTTTATTTCATGCTCTGTTTGCATTTATTGAACTAATTTCCTCACAGTACTCTGCAAGTTGGGGGTTTAAAATCAACTGAATGCATTCCTTTATCGCTCCTAAGAGAACCAGACACAAATGTATACAAATGTCCCACCTAATAAGTCTTGCTAGCATGCAGGTCATAGCTGTGCTTATCAAAGGACCTAGAATATATTATGGCATCACAGAATAAGATGTAATGAATTCTGGCTGGAATGTTCTCAAAGCCTTTATAGAACAGATGACCTCCAAAAGAAAGTCGGCTTCCCAGACTTACTAAATTTTGAGAGATGCAAATCCATGGTTGGATACATTGTATCCAACCATGTCTACAATGTGTCTCACGTGGAGTGGCCATTCAGGAAGCAAGTTCCAGGAGCCATTAGGAAAAATCTTCAATAACACATCATTATTTGGACTTTGTTTCTGAATGTTATAAGAGTTGTTTGGAAACTGACTGGAAACCCTGGGAAACAACTCATTGTGGTTAGGTTGAGGGGAGACTGAGGGCAAAGGTCCCCAAAATAAAAATCCTAAAGCAATCTGCAAAAGGAGGGCAAGATACCAGGATTCAGTGGCAAAATTATGCAGCATCTGCTTTTGTGGGGCAGGGCATCTTGACTGTAGCACACTGAGAATCAACTGTAGAAAAGAACTTTAACAATAGCACTGAAAATAGAATTTAAGGCACTTGCTGAGACTAAACTTCCTGAGACTGTTTTGAGCTGTTGCCAAGTTTGTCCTTTGCTGGTTCTACACACAAGCCACATACACTCTGGTTTTCACACCTCTCTTTCTCCCCATCTCCTCCCTACAAGTTCTCTCCCACAGTCATGACTTTGATTGCATTTTAACTCACCGAGTTTAACCAGAATCATTGGTGTGATCATAGTTCCAGAATTATCCATCGAAGACAGGTGGGCTCCTGAGTGGGTACAGATAATGGTGGTCCCCACTGCAGAATCTATAGGTAGCAGTCATTAAATAGGGAGAGAAAGGGCCCTGTAAGCCCTGACTCATCCATGATTGACTGTTGATGAGTTCAGTTTTGTGCAAGTACCTGCAGTTTCTGAGTCCATGCCTTCATTGGCTGTACTGTGCCCAGGAGACAGCATTTCACAGCCCTTCTCCCTGTCCTGTGGTTAGTATTCTTTCTGCATGCTCTCTGTGAGCCTTAATGGGGTGGTATAAATGCTAAATTTGGGCCTGAGCACTCACTCCTTACAAACAAAACAAAACAAAACACCCCACAAAACCAAAACTTGAATGTTTATGATGGCATTCCAACAATTCACTAGGTAAAGAAATGCCAGGTATAACTGTACACCCTAACTGAGGATGCACAGGTGACTTTAGTCACTTTTTTGGGTAGGTTCTTCTTGACTCAACTCTATATATTCTGTTCAACAGAAATATAGAGTTAAAAGATTGGAGAAATGGTCAGTCAATAAAGTATTTATCTGACAAGCGTGAGGACCTGAATGCAATGTTCATTACTACATGGTAAAATGTGAGTTATCTCATCTCTAGGGCAGCAGTGACAGGTGGATCCAGGAAATGTAAAGACCTTGCCTCAAATGAACAAACAAAACACACACACACACACACACACACACACACACACACACACACACACACTATGTAAAAAGGTAGGTACATGCACACACAGGGGGAAAAAAGTAAGAAAAACAAGGAAAGAAGAGAGAGTTTGTGAGTGGGCAGTGATGTTCTATGGTCAAAGTTGCATTTAACCTGTATTTGGAAGTGGGGAGGGTTCTGTTAACCTCCAAAGAGATTCTAATGCAGGAAGTGAATCTGGTGTGTTGTCAAATCCAGTTCCAACATGAGTCCAGCCAAACAACCAGACATCTGCAGTCTGCAAAAAGGAACATAGCAGGACTCCTTAGTCTTTCTTAGTTAAATATGTGGAAACTTCTGGAAATTGAGTGATATTTGTTGCTGACGCCGTCTCAAGCTGAATATGTCTCTCCAGTTGAATGCCACAGTGTTTGACTTATCCCTGATTTTGAAAATTTTCTTTAATCCAGGATCTTATTGCATTAATTCCTCCAAACAAGAGCAGGGGTGTGAGTGAAGAGGTTATTAAAATTGCCTGTAAAAGCCATAGATCTTTCATTAAAAATTTTGAGACAAGCAGAAACACATAAACCCAACTCAAGGAGATTAACAGGGTTAGGTTACAGGCTAATTGTGTTTTGCGTCTGAAATGTAATAAAAGTTTTACCCTTTGGGGGGAAATGCAGCCAGCATTCATCAATTTTTACCATCTTTAATTCTACAAACCCTGGAAAACTAATTCAGAGCAGTGGTATGGCTAGTTAAGATGATAAATCTCTAATTAAACAAGGAGCTGTCTTAAGTGAGCAATCAGGATGCAGATTTCAATGTGCCTCAGTATATTAAACTGTGTGTGTGTGTGTGTGTGTGTCAGGGTCATGGTAGCTGTTAGTCTTGGAGGTAGGGAGCTGGGGTTATCTAAAAAATGCTATTGACACGGGTGTAAATTATTAATATAGTAATTTCCTAAAAGCAATTTTTGCCACTTCATGAATATGAACTTTATGAAAATTTTATTAAAATTTTTCCAGCCAATTACTTCGTCAGAGGACTACAGGATGGATTCTTCAAACCTGACTTTCTGACCAAGTCATGATAAAATCTAAAATGCTTAAGGTACTATCTTGGAGAGACCACAGGAAAACAAAGATTTCAAGTATAGTAGGAACATCCTTTTGTCTTCCCTGTGTGCTCTGAGAAGGTTGTTTTATGTATATAGAGCATCCATTAGTTTATACTAATGGATGTTAGTACAACTGATGTTTTAACATTGTAGTATATGAATGCATTATTCTTTTATTTCATAATTATTAAGGCATATTTGTTGAATAGATATTCATGATAATTTTCAATTTGCTTTAGATTAAAGCAGAAAATTCTGACAGAGATAAAAATCAAATAGAGAAGGCCATTGTTTTACTTGGCCCCGTACATTGTCATTTAAACTATAAAAATACATATGATATTGAATTGTAACAAATACCTGCCTAAATTTGATAGTTCTTAAACTCCAGAAATAGTGTTTCCATTGAAAGAGGATCTGACATGTAACAACTTGTCATAGAAAATGAAATTTGATTCCAACTGGAAAAAAAAAACACTTTGATACTCTGTGAGTCCACAGACAAGGAGATAAAAGGTGGAATTGTGGCTGGAAGTGAAAGTATATACTTGCAGTGCTGCCTTTGGTTTGCTGAGGCGGGAGGATTCTAAGATTTTGATGCTGGCCTGTCCTACAAAATGAAACCCTGTTTCAAAGTTGCAGGGGGAAGAGAGATGGAGGGAGGGAGGAAGAGAGGGAGGAAGCAAACAAGCAATCTGGAAGGATGGGGAGAGATAAAGAGAAAAGTGAATAGTCGGTATGACTCTTAATGTGACTCTATCTGGGATCGACTGAAAGGCTAGCCGTGGATACTTTTGTTAAGAATTTTCTTGGTCAGATTTCTTGAAGTGGAAGAGGACACAATAAACGTCTAGATAAAACAAATTGTAGAAAAAGCCTTCATACTGTGTTTTGCTCTGGCTGGCAACTCATCTCACCTGCTGCTGCCATGTTCCCTCACTTATATCAGAGCCTAGCTTCCTCAGGTCTCCAATCTGGACTGAAGACCCTCCACTCCCTGAATATCCTCCAGGCTCACATCAGGCTGGGGTGTGGTCTGAGTGAGCAGCTCCTGTGTCTCAGCTTCTGTAGGGTAGAGCAGCCCTTGCTGGATGCCCAGCCATGGAAGATAAACAATCCCTTTGAAGATACATTCATCCTGATTCTGTCCCTTGTAGAAGCCGACTCACAGACTCACACAACCTGCAATGGCAGTGATGCTGACAACGACCATGTTCTGGACTAGACCCTGCCTTATAATCCACCATTTATGTGGCTTCAGCCATGCTTCCTCCTTATCCCACATCTGCAGACTAGATGCAGAGAGCACTCAGGTTGGAGGAAGACAGTGGTCTCTAGGCAGCTGTCTTGATATCTTTGCTCATTACCTCTGAAGTGAGGGCAAGGCAAAGAGAAAATGGACAGCTGAGGAAGGCACGGTGCTGCTGGAGATCTTGAAACGAATCTAAGGACAAGCTCCCTGTTTTGTTTCCAATCTGCCTTTTTCACTCTGTGCTGTGGTGAAAGCTAAGTCTTCAATAGAACCTCTGGTGTTCACAATCCCCACAATAGAAATAAAAAGGAAATGAGATGTTCTGTTTTTAATATTACACTTACAGTCCCGTTAAGGGTGCTTAGGTTAATTCCCCCCACTGAGGTACAGGAAAGAATTAAAGGAAACAATCTAAACATTTTAATTCTTTTTGTGAACTTCAAGGAGAAGATTTAGGCAACAAAACACAAAACAATTATATGTGTAATTTTAAAATGCATGCTGATTTGCTTGAGAGTAATAAGACAGTGTTACTGAGGGGCGGAGCTCACCTTGCATGGATGAGTCACCTACAGACCTAATAACAGATCCATTAGACAAGCTGAAAGTCGTACCCAGGTCACCAGTGTAGCATCAGGATTATGACATGACCAACCACCTTTCTTAGAGTTCCCACAGGGACCAAGCTGGACAGAGCCAACCCTGCCTCTGAAATGTTCCTTCTAAGCTCAGTGTATTTGAAGTCTTACTGGTTTGATTTTAAAGACTGATTATTCAACTTGATGCTAAGCAGTTATCATGAGGGCTGAATCCATGAGGCTATGCTGGTGAGAAAGGCTTCAGTTCTAGAGTCAAAGTTTGAGGCAGCCTTCAGCATATCCTCCTGTGAAAGCAGACCAGGCCCCACAGAAAACATCACCAGTGTCACAATAATGTTTCTTTTATTTTTTTTTACATTCCAAAGCTATAGACAGTCAAACCACAGAGACAAACTCCTACCAGAGAGGATCTGTTGTAGGCTCACATGAAAGGGGTCACAAGATCCCCAACTTTGACGAGAAAGGCATCCTGGGAAACATGAATTTGAATTCTTTGGAATGACAGTGTGTCATCTATCCAGGGAAGTCAGGAATATCCAGAAACGCACAACTTAAACATGATTTGTAAGGCCATCTGTTATAAAATCTTTACTTTATAGGGCTGCTGAGATGGGACATTGATGAGGTGGCTACAAGTAAGGTCAGCAGTGTGGAATCTTTGCACAGAAGGACTTACATCAAGAGGAAGATGGAAGAGACTTCTGTCTGCCATGAGTAGCCAAACAAAGCAATGGCCATCCTTCTTAGGGAAAGCCCTTACCCTTCCAAGAAACCAGACACTGGTTAAGCCTTCCAGTCCCCAGTGAGAAAAGAAGTATATAGTGTCGAAGCCTCTCACTTCACTGCCACTCAATCCAGGGTACTCTGTGTGAAGATCTACCAGGACATGGAGAACTTCTTCAGAGCTGTGGCAGCACTCATAGGTGTCTCTCCTGTCCCTCTGGCCTCATACCATAAGGCTGGGTAGTTTTTGTGTTTGTCTTTTCATGCTAAACTATGTGAATTGCAAACTATTTCTTCCTCACAATCAGAACCTTGCAATATTGTGAAGTTAGGATGGGTGTAAGAATAGCCTGTGAGGGAAGACTGCTATGAGAAGTACAGCATACTGACCATACCAGTGTAAAATGGGAAAACTAATTAGGCCCTAAGAAATACTCCAATAATGTATCATGGCACAGCTAAGTGATTTATTTATTTTTATTTTTGTATTTGCCTGCATGTACACCACATGCATGCAATGCTCACAGAGAACATAAGGGGGCATCACATCTCCTGAATTGAAGTTACAGCTGTGAGCTTCCTTCTGGTTACTGAGAACTGAATTGGCCCCTGGAAGAGCAACAGGTACTCTTGATTGATGAGCTGTCTTTTCAGCTCTAGCCAAGACATTTACATAGGAATTTGCTCCTTGGCTAATGCTGTAACTCGATATTTTACTCATTCATTTTAACATTAAATAACTGAATTATCCACTGGCGGGGGGGGGGAGTTTCCGCAGAGCGCACAGTGGGCTAAAAATTCACTGCTGTGATCTTTAAGACCTCTTAGATATTGAGGGAGAGCAAAGTAGTTCTTTGCTTCAGGATGGAATGTGCTGAGGTGGAAGGTCCACACCAGAGCTTCAGCATGGAGAGGAGAGTGGTTCTGCCTCCTCATGGAGGCTGCGGAGAGAGTTGCTGCAGAATGACCTGTAAGTCCCTACTTCATAGGCATGGGAGGACCATGTGACCTGAATCAGATCATCACTCTGGAGACAGGAGAAATCTGTCATTGAGCTTATACGTGACAAATAAAAGGACTGAGAATGTAAATAGGCTTCAAAACAAAAGTTAACTTTCACATCCTATTAATTCATATGTAAACACTTTATGTGTAATGAAAAGGAACTGATTTGATAAAAACAAATTACTGGCTACCGTGGTAGTGTGACTATGATCTAAGGACACAGATCAGTGGGAATGTTATTAATGAACAAAGGGAACATTTATATAGTAATGTGGTGACAAGCTAAGGTTGCCCTCAACACTGATGAGCTTCCTGCCCCCCTCACTGTGGGTCCTTCAGCTGATTTACTTCCCAGTTTATGCAGAGCTGGGGAAGGGTTCTGGCAGGATTAACAGTAGGTAAGGCTAAGATGGGAAAATTGTCCTCTTAGATTCTTACCATAATCCAACCAAATTCTGTATGGTCATTATCAAAGTCAGCTTTCTTATGTTGACAGATAAAGTATCAATCAATACTTTTCTAATTCTACTTTGGAAATGTGAAAATAAAAGTCTCTCTCATTCATATGAAACCAGGAGCTTCAGGTCCCCTGTCAGCAGCCACCTCCAGGCCTCACAGAACTTTCTGATATACCAAGTTGCCAAGAATCATACCCATGAAGCCTATTGAGGAGAACTTACATGCAGTCAAATAAGAACACGATAGAATGAAGGCGCTCTTCCAGGGAGTGCAGCCACTTAGGAACCTAGAACCAAGAAGCTGCATGACTGGACTGCTAATCATGCTCTCTGTACTTGTGTTATGTGTCCCCAAATGGCTTTGACAAGTGACAGGTCTGCTGTATAATTTGACTACCACTGAGAAGTAGATTTTGACTCAATTGTATTTAAAACTTCCCTAGCACATCCAAATTGGTATTTGTTTTCCAATTTTCCATGTGTTTGACATGTGCCTTTAATGCATTTAGAGATGGACTAGCACCCTTTTATCTAAGATTTATTTGTAAATTGATTTTGGTATTTATAAATGTGGAAAACGAATCATAATCTACGTAATCGGTCATATTTTGCCTATTGTCATTTGTAATGTAGTTACAAAAAGGTTACATTTATCTCCAAAGCATTGAGGGGAAATATGTTTAAACAAGAAATTCTGAAGAAAGTTAAGCTGCAGTGGGGATTGGGGAAAGACAGACAGCAAAGGCAATAATCACATGTTTAGTTAAGGGGAAAGATTTTTATCTTTTCAATTAATTAAAACTGACTGCAAATATCTTGTTCAAAAGACCTAGTCTAAGTCATGGAGGATAAGACAATGTAAACATTATCTTCAATGTAAATTCTCTGAATATTCTTCCAACTTCTATAACTACAACTATTCACAACAGGTAATAGAGACGAAATATTTTGCAAGTACTAGGCTCCAGCAATGAAAATTGTATACACACTCATTACCATAACACAATCATTTTATAAGGAAAATTATTGGGTTCAGGTGTCATTCACAGAACGTGCAATCTTGCTAATTGCTTACTATTTAGAAAAGCCTTTGAAGATGCTGTTGCCATGTGCTTTATCATTATTGTGTGCTATGGCCATTATGAGATGAATGAATTTGTAAAGGTAAGGCCATCTCTTTGATCTCTGGAATAATTAGTACCCACCTGCCCTCTCTTGAAATTTTAAGTCATAACCTCCTTAGCGTATAGCAGAATTCCACTGCCCTATTGTAGGGAGACCATGTCGTGATGTGTGTATTCTTCTCTGTATGAATAGTAGGGCTGTTTTTATATTATAAGTGGGTAAGGAAAGGGAAGTATTTAAAAGCTGCTTTAAGTGCATGCCACAGATCGCAAGTCAAATACATGATAAAATTCAATAGTAGAATGGTCATCATGAGGATAAAATGGCCATGGGCCCATGATGGCAAGATTCTGATAAGTCTGACTTAAAAGTATGTTAATAAGTGTAATTTTGCTGGGCAGTGGTGGCGCATGCTTTTAATCCCAGTGCTTGGGAGGCAGAGGCAGGTGGATTTCCGAGTTCAAGGCCAGCCTGGTCTACAGAGTGAGTTACAGGACATCCAGGGCTATACAGAGAAACTCTTTCTGAAAAAAAAAAAAAAACAACCAACCAACCAACCAAACAAACAAACAAATAAATAAGTGTAATATCAAGGCATTTTTACCAACAGACTAAATATGTTTTAAATAAAATTCTCTTTTGAAAATTAATTGAGTGTCCAGATAAAGGAAGATACGCCTGTGATTTGTGGCTTGGAGGGTAGAGGGAGAAGATTCACGAGTCCAAGGCTGACCAGACATATAGAGTATTTAAAACTAGCCTAGGCTACAAAGCCCTTTCTCTCTGAAAGCAAGCCAGCAGATAACAGGTCTGGAAATGCAATCTAGCTTGTACAGTTGAGTCAGGGAAGTAATTCCTTTGCCAGAGTCTGAAACTTAAGGTTCTAAAATAGGTTTTGGAAAGAAAAAAGATAAAAGGAGACAAGAAGATCTGGAAATTGGAGCTGGGACTGAAAGCTTAAATCCCAGCTAGCCTCAGGGCCTGTCCCGCCTTCTGCAGCCCTGACCCTACCATCACTCACTGTGAGCAGCAGCTGTGAGGTAGAAAGGCAGTTTTCTTTAGCTTTATTTTTGCTGCACTAGCTTTATTTTTATACATGAGATATTTCACTCTAATTTTCTCTACCTAATGTACCTATTATTTCAAAATTATTCCCCAGAGCTAATTAACTTCAGCAGGCTTAGATCGCATTGTGTCACCTTATGGCTTTATCTTCTTCTAATTGCTTGAACAACGCCTTCTGTCAAAAGAGATGGCTTCATTCTGAATATTTGGACTGTTCAATCAAGTTCAGCAAACATTTAGTTGAGGTTCTAATACAATTCCGGTAGAGAAATCTTTAAGTAAGATTAAACTAGGGAAAACCGTTCATGTTAATTTTAGAATCCCGTGACATCCTCTGACACAGGAATGCTGGGATAAATAGGAAGCACAGAGCTGACATCTGATTAGAAAAGTCTGAAGAAGTGAGGGCAGAAAAGAAGCATTTCTGTTTCTTCCCCTAATTTGTCTAAGCTCCCTAATTACAGATAGAATTTGACTGAGGATGCATGGCCTTTGAGTTTAATGTTAATTACTTTGCTATGTTCCTTGGCAATTGCTTTTAAAGAATTGATCAAGTCAACTATATCTAGAGCCAAGTGTGATTTATATGATGATAAAATTAAGAGATGATTTTAAAACATCTTCAAGCTATAGAGTCCTGATTTAATTGGCAATAGTAAAATTACTGTTTATCATTCACGGAAGATATTGGATTTAATTTAAAAATTACATTAAGTATATTTTTACTTATGTTTAAGCCATGTTTTACCTGGTGTTATTCATGGAAAACCTAAACTGTCTCAAGCACATTGCTTGTGTTATGGGCTTTACCCTAGTTTCCGTTGGGATTTCTTCATTAAACAAAGAAGAGGACAGCAATTATTTCCTGCATAAAACCACTTGTCTTATACACAGAAGCTCCCCACCCCCCAGAAATATCAAAACAAAGGAGAGGGTTTATTTACTTGTGTTTATCCACCTGTCAGCTGTGTGAGTCTGTACCATCTCCAAGATGCACTCATTAGTATGTGCATGAATAAAAACAGAAATATGTACTTTTAGTCCTGAATAAACTACAATCTAATGGCATACAAAGGAAAACATGATACAGTAAGAAAAGCAGTGTCATAGAAGCAGAAAATGGTGGTAATACAAAGACAGTCCACATGGGCTCAGCCTGGGAACAAAGCAAGTACTGCAAAGGGAAAGACGTATGTTCTTAATTAGCATTGTCACCAAACCCACTGAGGCTGTAGTGGAGTCACCGTGGAGACCCCACACTGGTGAGACAGAAACCTAAGCAGAAAATCAGGGCTGTAGATGAAATCTGTGTGATGAATTAGCATAGACTTTAGCTAAGATGTATACCAAGTTAAACTGTTCCAACACTGTACCACTATTTTCTGCAGAAGTTAATGGCATAATTCTAAAAACAAGAAGAAAACACAGGAAATCAAACTTGCTCAAATTAAAAATAAACCAGACCTTAACCTAGTTTAAAGTTAATTTTTTTCTATAGAATTCTATTTACTTTTAAGTTTGAACCTGTGCTTTATTGGGAACACTGGTTATGCAAACATCATCTTGATATCTACATGCTTGTCTCCTCTGGGTTGAAAATGCATCAGTTTTCCTGTTGGCTGTTATGTTTCTGGTGGGCTGGACACAAGCATTCTTGGTGCTGATATTAGGACCCCCAACATACATATAGTAGAGGACTGCCAGGTCTGTGTTCATTCAGAGATGATACACCTAACCCTCAAGAGACTGGAGGCCCCAGGGAGTTTAGAGGTCAGGTGGGGAGGAGTGTGGGGACATCCACATGGAGACAGGGAGTAGGGAGGAGGTACTACAGGATATGGAACAGTCAGAGGGTGGAAGGGGCATGGGGGAGAATAAAATATGGAGTGTAAAAGAAAATTAATTAATTAATTAAAAACAAACAAAAAAGATTCATTTCATTTCAAATCATTAAGCAAGTGACTGGCAACAGATTTGGGCCTAGTGACATCACCCATCTTTTCTTAGTCAATATCAAGGCATTCACTCTGTTTTCATTCTTTTTTTTTCATATTTCACTCAATTTATACTTATATTTTTGTCCTTTTTTATTTTTATTTTTATTGAGTATAATCTTCATTTACATTTCAATTGCTAAAACCTTTCCAGGTTTCCCCCCTCACCCAAAACCCTCGACCCCTCCTCCCACTCCCTGCCTCTAAGTATATGCCCCTCCACCCAACCCACTCCCACCTCCCCTGCTCCCTCCCCCTACCCCCTACCCCTGATTTCCCTTTATTGGGGCATCTATTAAACCTTCACAGGACCAAGGACCTTTCCTCCCTCTGATGCCCAACAAGGCATTCCTCTACCACATTTTTGGCTGGAGCCCCTTGATTGATGGTTTAGTCCCTGGGAGTTCTCGTTTTTAAAGCCCTGTCAAAAGAATCAGTCATCAAAATTCTGGGACTCTAGAATCTCAAGAGTTCCCTCTATCATTGCCAGCTGTAAAGATGTACTACTAGTCCTTGAAGTTCTTATAGATGCCTTTTCCCTTCTCTACATCCCTGTCTCCAATTAGCTACCTGTATAAAATAAACAAACAGACAAACAAAACCTTTAATAAAGTAAAAATAGAATTGGTTGAGGCCTCTGGGTTCCCCATAAAATACAGAAAATCCTCTGAGTAAATCAAGAACCCTCAAAGCTCTTTATTTTAATTTATTTCATTTAATTTATAGATGTATATGAATGCATGTATAGGCATACATGTATGAGCAAGTATGTACATGAATGTGTATAAGCCAGCATGTATGTACATTTTTGTGAGTACTTTGAGGCAGTGTCTCATACAGTTCAGGGTAGATAGGGATTCACTCTACACCTGAACCTCTTTTCTCCTGCTTCTACCTGTTGAGTTTTGTAATGATAATGTGGACCTACACACCTGGTCAATGTGGGGCTAGACAGTGCACCCAAAGCTTCCTGCATGCTAGGCAGGCACTTTCCAACATAAAAACACCACCTGCAACAGCAAATCCAGCTCTCACCTCAAAGAAGATAAAAGATAGTTTATTCTAGAGTCAAAGTTTGTTTGCTACCACTTCCATGGTTCAGAGAGGCAACAATTTCATGAAGACTCTATAGCAACAGAATAAAGAACATCATAAGTCAACACACTTAGCATATTGGTGGGATCACCAAGTAGACATGCTATGACAAAGCAGACACTCTCTGCTATAGACCTCAGCTGTTGTTAACTGATGATGTTCTTAGCTGATAGAAGCTAAGTGTCTATCATATATTCCAAAGAATTTATGTAGTCATCCCAAGAACATTGGTTTACACCCAGAATTATACTATATGGTTCTGTGTTGGGCTAAAAAATAGCCCATGATACTTTGGCTCTGGACTCTTCCAACTCTGTAGAACGAGAGATGTTGTAATTAGTCCATTGGCCTTGGTAGCTACAGCTTCTTTCTAGTAAGCTGCGGTCACACACTTTACCAATTGAACCTTATCTCTACCAAAGAAACAAATTTTCTATAGATTGTTCTAAGGTGGTTTCTATGTGTTGGCTGTTTCACTGAAGGTGGACCAGGGTCTCAGTGGGAAGCTCGGTGAAAATAACATGTATGTAGAAAAGGAACATTCTGTATTCTCCTTCCATACCCTTGACATGGTTCTTGAACTGTCATAGTCCAAGAACCTGGTTCTCAGATCACTGACAGCCATCAGGAGAGTAGTCCCTTAGCTTTGCTGGCAGTGTTCTCTGATGCTGGTGTGAAGTTTCTTTGTTCTTCAGAGCTGGGAAGTTGTGAATATCTCCTGGCCTCAAAGATATTCTTGAGGTGGAGCCAGTGTCCAGGCCTTTGCTTAGAAGCTATATCCTTCCTTGACCAAGAACCTTCTTACATGTTCAAGGATGTCAGTGGCCCTGATAGTTTTCAAATTGCTCCTAGAAAGTATTAAGTATTCAGTGCAATGAAATAATTAGTTATGTTCTTTCCAGGACTCAAACCGTGGCCACAATCACACCAGAAGAATCATTTATCCCTAGCTAGGGAATGTAATACTGAAAATAAAATTGTTTTAGATTCTAAAAATAAAGAAGTAAATTCAGGTATGGTTATATCCTTCTTGAAGCAAGTCGTGTGTGTGTGCGTGTGTGTGTGTGTGTGTGTGTGTGTGTGTGTGTGTGTGTGGTCTTGTTTTGATAGCAGTTAAGATTTTATTTACAGACACATGATGGACAAAGATTTCTTGACACTGTCTGCCCTTTGAGAAAAATCTTGCTGTGCATTGGTGCTAATATGTTTGCTGAAGTTGAATGAAGAATGTCTGGTCAGAGGAGACCTAGACTAGACATAGTTAAGTAACATCAAAATCAACACTGAGTAATGGAATGTACATTTGGGATTATAAAGACAGTTGGAAGTCTAAAGCAGTATATTATATCACAGAACAACCAGACAAAAGTGAAAATACAATGAACCAAATACCAAGAATCGATACAGGAAGTTTCTTTACATTCCTTATCTGGGGAAAGTGGGTTTGCATTATGCAAGGGTGTGATTCTGTTTTGTTTTGTATATATAAAGAATAGCTAATTTTGTTTAGTTTTCATGCTCAGAGTCTGATTGAATGAAGGATCTGAAGCAATTCCAATATAACTTATGCAGGACAGGCACTGTCTTGGCAGAAGGCTCCCATTATTGTTCTGTGTAGACCTTTCTACACATCTGCTTGTGGGTCTTCATGGTCTCTGCTTCCCCAAAGAGTCAACAACTCAACAAAGCATGGCAGATTAAGGGTCTCTTATGCCCTAATCTCAGAAATTACCTGTGGTCCTTGCCCTAATTTTCTGATGTGACACAGATGGCTTTATTGGTTGAGATATGATGAGGTAGAAAACCATGAACTCAGGAGGCAATGCTCCTGGGAGATTTTGGAGGCCACATCACTACAATACAACTGCTGTCATGACATGATACAATAGGGCATGGAGAGTCTGAACTGTAAGAAATACTCTTTTCCCTTGTTAACTGCAACTGGAGTGGACAGAAGATGTGTTCTCCAGAGGATAATCTACTTTTCTAAGCTGCAAGTTAAGTCAGGGAGAACTGAAGAAGAACTCCCAGTGACCAGAGCAGCCAAATAACTCTTCATTCATTAATACAAAGATGTGTGCACTGAGGGGTTAGTCTCAAGTCGTGACTCAAATACATTTAAATTACATTATTTACATATGAGCATGGTGCAAGAAGGCTTGTATCATGTGGGCAAGGATCTAGTTTAATTTGGTAACTCAGGAAATTTTTTAAAATTTCTATGATAAAACAATACCTTTCAAAATCACTGGCTAAGTTGCATGTATGTGTAGTATGTAGCTCTTTTGCAATAACTTAATTTGTTAAGGATTTTTAATGTATTTTTCAGTTGACTCTAGTTAACATCTTTATATGTAGCTCAGGCTGGCCTTGAACTCATGGTCTGTCTGCCTCAGCTTCCAAAAATCTAGGATCACAGGTGTGAAGCAACATGCCTGACTGAGATGACTTTTAATATTAAACCTTATTGGCGAATTTAGTTTAACATAGTGCAAACTATTTAATTTTGAACTTTTATTACTTTTTGAAACTATTACTTTTTATCTTAGTATTGAAAATATTATCTTATCTGAATAAGTATTATCATTTAATTTCTAATCCTATATTAAGTCACATTGAAAATCCATCACAATGAAAATAGTCCAACTACACATGAAATAATAAAAAAATGTGAAGAAGAAATAGTTTACCCTATGAAGAAGCTGATTCTGACTTAGATTTTCAAAATTGCTATTTTGAAAGGTTCAACACTTTTCCATTTAACAGACTGCATTACATGCAGATTAAAACAATTCAGCTTTTATTAATGATCCTCAATCTGCCAGAACTGAGCTGCATAGAACAGGAAGATATGATGATGCTAATGTGCAAAGGCTCTCCCTCATCGGGTATGTGTGACAGACAGACAGACCAGTCTGCTCATATGTGGAAATAGTGGAGATGCTAGTCTCTGCTCCCATGTCAAAGACCATATGCATAGCCTTACACATCAAGTATAATGTAAGTTCTTTCTTTCATCTTAGACTCTGGGAATTCTCAGCTTCTGGTCAAGCCCATGCTGTTACCTATGGTCACTTGAACAAATCGACCAGGTTTTATTTTCTTCTCCCTGACACGGCTTCCTCAGCTCCACCATGAAGTTGGGTGCCTTCATATTCTAGTGCCTACTGAAATCTATTCCTCAGAAATCATTTAATAAAACTTGTATCAAAGGTAGACCCATAGTGTTTTTTTTTACTTTACCATTGGGTATATATGTAATAAATTGATGTAAGCTGTGCTGTTGTTTAGTTACTGAACATTTGGCTGGTTCCTTTCTTAGAGAGTAAAACTAGCTTACAGGATTTGAGTCAGGTCATATAGAAACAATAATCATGGAGTCCTGACTCTGCGATATTTTGTTTTGCTCCTATACAATTGTTTACTTATTTGATTTAATTTTTCACTGTCTTCAGCATATGGTCAAGGCAGAAAAGAACTGGACTTCTGAGTGAGTGTCTGCTCACTTTGAAGGCGTAGGGCTCAGGGCCACAGTTTGTGAAAATGCTTATGAGAAAAATCTTGTATATAACACTGATCCCTGTCAGCCCCACAGAGGATTCTGCGGTCCACTCTTTGCTGTGGCTCCAGGGCTGGCTCCTGATAGAGTTTCTCTCTACTCTGTCAGCTATTTGGTGGTGTCCAACTGTGAAAGCACGACTCTATAAGCATGTACTTAGATACCAAGAAGCCTGAAGGAGCTTGGACATTTAAAACAATGAAAGATGACAGGCAGACTCTAAAATACAAGGCGGGAGGGTTAGGGGCAGGAGAGACGGCTCAGTTAAGTTACAAGCAATTAATGCAGAGGCCATGAGTTAGTTCCCAGTACATGGGGCTCACCACGGCCTGTAACTCCAGCTCTAGAGCATTGAGAACTTCCTTCTGGCTTCTGTGAGCAGCTGCAGCCATGTGTCCAGTCACACGTGCTCACCCTCCCATGAACATTCAATTTTTTTTTTAATTTTAAAATATAAGGTTGAAATGTCTATGAGCGAATGGAATGGACAGAGTCCCTTTTGCTCTAAGGCCATGTTTTAGCAATTTGCTTATTGGAGACTGGTTGTCATGAGCCCTGAACTTAGCTCAACTTTTGCATTTCATGCCATGGTACAAGTTTCTGTGAAAACAATAGACAAACCCAAGCCAGAGTTGTTTTGCTGTGGGCTGCTTTTCTGTTATGCAACACTGGCTTTAAAAAACCTTTAAGCTCATAAGAATAAGTTTTACTTCCTTTCTGTATAAATAAAATAATACACTTTACCCCCTCAAAGAATAAAAGATTTTAGGCTCAACAATGTATAATAAAACCTTAGTGCTATAGTTCTTAACCTTCCTAATGCTGTGTGAGCCTTTAATACAGTTCCCCATGTTGTGGTGACCCCCAATCATAAAATTATTTTCACTGCTACTTTATAACTGAGATTTTGCTACTGTTATGAACTGCAGTGTACATATCTGTGTTTTCCAATGGTCTTAGGGGAACCCGGTAAAAGGGTCATTCCAGCTCCACATACACAAAGAATTTGTGACCCACAGGTTGAGAGCCATTTGACTCAGTGATATAAATTGATAAAGAATGCTTTCAAGGTAGGAAGTCCCTTGCCAAGAAGTATGTCACAGGAAGAAATAGACTTTTCAGGTTGAGAGTTTTGTTTCTGAATTTTTCTGTGTTACTAGTTCATGAGTTTGAATGATGGTTTAAGACAAAAATAATTGCTTGTGGATTTAAAATAAACACTGATAAAGGCTAATCCTTCAAAGAGAATTAGGAAGTCTATTTCAGATTTTTTTTAAAAAAAAATATTTCTTTCTTTGTGTGTGGTGAGGTGGTGGATAGCATGGAGGAAGGCACATTTATGTTGAATGGATGTGAAGGTCAGAGGACAACTTTAAGAGAGCAAATTTTTCCTCTCACTGTGTGGGTCCTGGGGAACACACTTAGGTCACTGGTTTGGCAGGCAGCACCTATACCTGAGTAGCCACTGTCCTGGTCCCAGGAAAATTTACTATTATAAGCTACAGATTTAATGTTTTAATTGCTTGTTTATAACTAAAGAAATTATAAATTGTCAAATCTCTTACAAACAGTCACTAAATCCCTTGCCTCTTATAATCAGCAAACCGGTATAATCAAATGCTGTAAAATAGTTTGCACCATGGTCTTTCAGTACTCTCTAAGTATCTTGGAGAGCCTTTAATAACTGTAGCTGTCAGTACATTCAAAAGTCCATTCCAGATAATTAAAAATTTTCATCCTTATGTTTTTCATTTTTTCATCCTTATATTTCTATCACTCTAAAACCACTTCTGCTTTATACAGTACTAGTGCAAAATCTGTATTAGTCAGAGTTCTCTAGAGGAATAAAACTTATAGAAAAAGGAAAAATGAAAAAAAGAAATTCTTCATTAATATTTCATTAATGATGATATCACATTTTGAGAAGTTTGTGTTAAGGCTATATTTCCTTGGTTATCAATTTCTGTGTTTTAAGGTCATAGTCGTACAGAAGTACAGGTGATATACTGACAAGAAGTGCAGAGATGCACACTGACCATGCCACCACACATACTAGTGGTTTCCAGGCTAGTGTTGGGAGGAACAGACTTCTTCCTGGGTGTGGATTCATCAGGCTACTGAAGTTCAGAGTCAGCTCCTTCTGGAGTCACTCAGTGAGTGCCTCAGCCATGTGGTTAGGAATGACCCTTAAATCTATGACCCAGAAATGGCAGCCCAAAAGGGCATGGACTCAGAGGAGAGGAGAGGGGAGGGCATGGCCTTGTCCCTAGGGTGCCTAGTGCTGTAAGAGGCACAGTTGTAGGAGACAGAGCTCCAGCCTAGAAGTAAGTGAACATGGTCCACTTTCTCATTGACTGACATCCTGGAAACTGAGAGATAAATTCAGAAACAGGTACCAATATAGTTGTCTGTCAATTTGACTGTACTTTCTTGATACTAAATCTCACTCCTCTATTCTATTATTATGGATGAATAGATGGTAAAAAAAAGACATTGTTCATATGAGAAAAAAGTGTGTATCACATGCTAACATGTAAATAAACCTGGAAAGAGGAAGATGGGCCTGTGAGGGGAGGGAGGCTGGTCCTGCTCATAGTCTGTGTACCATTCTATTTGAGCACCATAGGTATTTGAAGCTGGATGCCTTCAATAAACAGGGACCAGAGACAAACCAGCCTGTGAAGTCTCCTTCCACCATGCTGCCTATGATGTGTGTATTTATTGTTTATTTGTTATTTGTTTATTTATTTACTTGGCCTTCAGGTCTTTGACTCTGAATCTAGGATCCATCCTTCACAGACAGAATTGGTTTCTTACAAATCTCTTTATTTTTATTACTATTTTATCCTCATAACAAGGCGGAGTGCCTGAAGACTTTGTAGAAATTCTGAAAAAAAAATTCTTTCTCACAAAAGGTGTATTGCTTTCTATCTTCTGATGTATTTTCTTTAATAGCCAAAAACTTACAAACAACTAAGTTGATTTCATTTTCTGATAAATACATGAGTCAACTTCTTGCTTTAATCTGTCCGAAGATAGATGCCTCTCACTTCGGGTCATGTACTGAGGACAATTTTGAGCCTATAATTTATTTTCTGTGATAGAATGCTCCAGACTCAATGTCACTGGGCTAAAGGAAAGGCTTGCCTTCTCTGGAGCCAATTTCTGGCTTTGTGTTTATTTCTCCTGTGGAAAATGTTTTAAACCATCATCCTGTGTACTTTTTTTTAAGCATGGGCCACGTGTGTTGTAGAATTTCCTGACCCAGTGTTTCTACCCTGCCTTAGACTAGTTTCCAGATAAAAGCCACATACACGCCCTTTACATCTACAATAAGTCTTAAACAGCACAAGAGCTGGACAGAAATCTACTCTATGCTGTTAGATTCTCCTTTCCTATCGATAACCCTGAGTTATTACTAAGTCTCACTTGGGTTGCTCTTAACCTCAATTGGCCAGCACTCAGGGCCACATGTTCAAGACTCACCTAACCCATGGTGGCTTATCTCTCATCCTTCACCTTCTTCTCCCCTTGAGGAAGTTCTCTCTTATGAACCTCCAAGCCTGGCCTATGTCTCTTCTTCCCTGCTATTAGTTGTTAGCATCTTTATTCACCAATCAGAAATAGCTTGGGGGCAAGGTCACATAGGTGACTTGGGTCTACATTCTACATGCAGAAAGACTCTTTCATCTTGGGGGCCCACACTTAGCTTTACAGTATACAATATAAGACAAAACCTCAACATATGTGTTTTGTCTTATGTATGGTTGAAGTATGTAATTTTAATTAATCCCACACTAAATGCGGGCAACTGGCGGTCTCTCCCAGGCTCCCCCTTGACTAGCTTCGCCTAGCCACTCTGCTCTGGTCTCTGTTTGCTCCTTGCCCACACAACAGCCCGAGATGGTGACCTCTGCTCTTCCTCCAGCTGACAGGTGTCCCTCCTGAGAACACCTGGAGTCCCACCATCCTCCATGCAGCTGACCCTCTCACTTGCCCGCCTGAATCCTCTCCAATGGAAAAATACCAGACAATATTTAAAATCAACCAGATGACACAACTGCTGGGCGTAGAATCTATTGTCCTAAATTCATCATCTATTTTATGTTAGAATTCTTCCAGTTCTCCCCTCCCCAGCCTATATTCTATGCATCCTCTCTCTTCACTGCCTCACGCTGAAAAGGCCCTTTCCTTTCTCTCACATCCTCCTCTTCCTCTGGAAAACCTGCCTCCTTATCTTCACCCAGCAATTGCTTCTTGTCATCTTTATTAGCCAATGAAATAATTAGGGGAAATACCCCTACATACGGTGGTCTGGGCAAAGTCTGTGTATTGAAGACGAGGTTCCTTTCTAGAACTTCAGCAGATGATGAACTGGCTCACTGGGTAAATCCTGGAAGGTACCTAGTCCACCAGCTCTGTTTGTCTCTTCTTCTGCTTCTTGGCTACTCTGAGATGTACGGGTTCTGCCATGCACTCCATCCACCATCACCTGTACCCTAGACACAGGCCCAGACCCTGGACTGAGCCCAAGCTTTGTCCACAATCTGGATGCTGAGACTGAAAACCAGCATCCTCCCTTGAGTGCTATGCTGGCAGGTGCCTTGCCACCATGTAGGGAACTCCAGCTATAAGTGTCTCTCTTACCTACAAATAATTGAAAAGACTTTGAATATCTCCCCACTCAATATTGAAATAAAAAACATTTCAGAGTTACAGGATTCTGACCAAACTGTGCATAGCCCGGTCAGGTCAGAATTGTGGTAGGCAAGGATGGAAAATTCTGAACAAGAAGGGTAGTAGGGACTTAAACACTGTTGGTTCTAGTCAGAGGAACAGTATGACTTCTTGACTCCAGAATATCTGCACCTACCCTGCCCTTGAGCACCACAGGATGGCACACCATTTGTTGTTATGAAATAGTTCTTTCTTTTTTTTTTCTGTGTTCCTTCTGGTAGAAAACACTGAATTAAGTGATTATTCAGAAGCCATTTTTTAAAAAACTGAACTGAAAGTACCACATACATCTGAAAATTTCCATTCCCATCACGTATTATGATGCTTATTATCGATGATTGCTACAAGAAGCCACTTTCCCCAGATATGTAAGGAATTTGCTCAGGGGCCAATTTGCATATTGGATTATACTTCTTGAGTAAGGTCTCAATTCTTTGACTTGCTCATAATTTGGTAATTTAAATGGTTATAGGCACAGCTCATCTATGCCCAAGTCTATGTGTCACCTAAATGAAATCCAGATCTATCCAGCGTGCTACTGTGCATATATCATCAGTGTGCATATAGGCCAGCCCATACTGTAGAAAGTATCATAACCCTCTGGGTGTCATCTGAGGACAGTATTCTTTTTCCCTCTCTTCTCAACCCATGCTCAATAGTCAAGTGTAAGCATAAAATTCTGCAACCTACTTTTAATAAGAATTCAACATCAGGGGCTGGTGAGATAGCTCAGTGGTTAAGAGCACAGGCTGCTCTTCCAGAGGTCATGGGTTCAATTCCCAGCAACCGCATGTGGCTCACAACCATCTACAAGGGGATATGATGCCCTCTTCAGGCAGGCGGATGTATATGTAGCAGAATAATCATACATTAAATAAATAAAGTTTAAAAAAAAAAAGAATTCAACATCTTCTCTAACCCATCACCCAGCAGAGGTAGTGGAAGAGAAAAGTTATTAGGATACGAGGGAAGTGGACCTGTTCAGCAATATCTCTTTGAAGGCAAGCTTCTAAGGCAGCAGTTCAGTCCTGTAGCAGACACCAAATGTGACTTAGCAATTGCAGACCAGTCCTCTAGGCAGGCAGACAACAGGCACAAACCTGCAGCTATAGTCCAGTCTTTCCAGCAAGCAGACATCAGGCACAAACTTGTAGTCCAATCCTGAAGAAACTGCCAGGCTCACCAACCAGCCTAGGAGAGCCCACTGAAGCTGAAAGCTGCTGCAGGAATCTCACAAGCAGTTCTTAGACGAGTTTCCTCTCTCAATGGTGGCATTATTACAAGTTGAGCTCAACAACACTATGTAAGGTGAACCAATACATGCATGTCTTTAGTGAAGAATAGCCAGGTGGAACAAACCAAACCAAGGCTAAGTGCTCATCTCCCACTGTCAGTAGGGTCAAATTTATACTCCTTCATCAAGCATCCTCTCACACGTCTGCTATAGCCAAACATCCTTTCACCTGTGTCTGATTGAGGACAACAGTCTTTCATGTGTTTGCTTTAGTAAGATATCTTTTTCACCTGTGTGCCCCAACAAAATATCATTTTGCATAACTAACTTTCCAAAGAACTGAAATTTCCACTTCAGTCAAATCTTAATTATGTTAACCATCATATATCAAGTAGCCTGGATGTGTTGGGCAAGCACTGCGTTTTGATCAAATTACATTAAGTGAAGCTCGGAGAGATTCGATATTTTCTGAAGCTTCAATCATGAAACCTTTCTTGTGTACCAGTCACTGTACACAAAGACAAGACATTTATTTCTGGAGTTTATCTTGTATCTTTTATTTTTAACTCTGCTCACTGAAACTTTTAGCTCTGGACTGTTAAGAAATGGAGACT
The DNA here is from genome assembly GCA_036184795.1 of Tokudaia tokunoshimensis. Lineage (NCBI taxonomy): Eukaryota > Metazoa > Chordata > Mammalia > Rodentia > Muridae > Tokudaia > Tokudaia tokunoshimensis. The sequence goes on along the minus strand of BTHU01000003.1, from coordinate 3,248,049 downwards.
TTTCTTCCCCTGGGATGGTTTGCTTTAGTGCTGAAAGGACAACCACAAAAATCAACACAGAATCCCGGGGCCACATTACATCATCAGTTCAGTGGCAGCATGGGTGGCTGAATAATGCTCATCCCAATGTATGCTGTACTCACCTTGCCCTGGAAGCCAATACATGGCTCATTTATTCAGTGCCATTCAGGCCATTTCAGAATATGATGGAAGACCCACATTTACAAACCTCAAATAGCATGTAATTGAAAAGGCATAGCCATCTGGTTCCGTGCACTGCCAACGCAATGACCCCAGATTTGCCTTATAAACTGTTCTATTCATTTTAGAGGACTTATTTTGTGATATGACCCTTATTTTTTTAGGTTCAATTAAAATTAAATATCTTTGGATATTTATCCTGGAGCCATTTTAAATTGTTTGTAGAAAATCTGTAAGAAAAGTCTTTCAATAAATGTTTACAGGTTGTTTTCTCATCTCCACTGATATATATGATCCACTTAGGGAACATTTAAGCCATAGTAAAACAGAACCAGAGAAAAGTTGGTAATGTTTAATATTTTATTCAAAAAGTATTGAAAGTCTAGAGCAGGAAAGAGGGGCAGATGAGACCTTCGAGGACAATTGCTTCCAGATAAAACAGTTAAGTGAGTGTGGACGTGTGTGTGGCCTTAACCTATGGCCCTTAAAAGAGCCACTTGCCTCACTGACCCAGGGTAGACTGGTGTCTGACTTCTGTGAGGTTGACTTAGAACGAGAAGTGCAAATCTGTGTGTAGACGTGAACTGCACTTGGAAAGGGACGTTGGTCTGTGGGTCAAAGCAGAAATAACAGTTCTGTCTGCATCTGTCTAAAACTGCCTAAATGGGAATCAGGATTGCAAGGGAGAGGCTGGGCCAGAGCTTCTGGGTATTCTAGGCAGCGTGGGAAAATGAGAGCAGATAGTAGTTGGACATAGCCAGTGTGTCTTCAGTTTGATTCTGTGAAAAGTGTAATGGGCTAAATCCGTGTCTACCCTCAGCTTGGCCTCTCTCAAACCTGTAATTCACATAAGAAGGGAAACAGCTTTGGTTTCTATTCCTCTAGATGACTGGCACTTTTATAGCTTCTAAATTTTCTAAACTTACCAGGGGAGAGGTCAGAGGTCAAGTCAAGGAGAGAAAAGAGGCAAGGACTTCAAGTCTGTGCTTTCCTGTTGCACATATGTACTCTGTTCTTGGCAGGCATCCAAAGCTCGCACTTTATGTTTTATTTCTGTTCATATCTGTGCTAGAAATACTCCATCACCTTCCTCCCTATGCTGGATGCATGCTCTTGGCTGGATTCCTCCAGCTTATCCTCATCCTGACATTTATGTAGCTTCTCCCTGACTCAAGAAGAGCATTGACTTGCCAGGTTGTGTTTGTTTGCATCCAGTCAACATGAAGTCTGTCTGAGGTAACTCAGTCTGAAGAAGAGTATGGGATTCCTCAGGCAACCAGGCCATATGCTGCCTTTAAGGGACTGAATGGCACCATTGAAGTCCTTTGTCTCTGTGGATGGAAGACCTGGCTAGACCCTGTGCTATGAAAAATGAAGGCTCTGTCCTCTACCCTGAGGTATTGACTGTCTCCTGCCCCACCCAGTGCAGGCATTTCCACCAACACCAAACACTGCCTTTATTCTCACCAACCATTTCCTATGCGTGATATGTGACATTTTACAATGACATCACTGGAATGTACGGAAAACTCTTCCTGGTAAGGGAGTGAGGTCAGCATCTCACAGTAGAAATCAAGGGCATCCTTGCTAGGCACAATATCACCTTTATGCTTTGACTACATAAGAAGTGAAAGATTGAAAAGTAAGTAATTAAAATATATTGGGTGACAAGAGAAAGAAAGAAAGAAAGAAAGAAAGAAAGAAAGAAAGAAAGAAAGAAAGAAAGAAAGAAAGAAAGAAAGAAAGAAAAGGACTTTTAGAGGGTACGAGATGAGGTAGAACATTTGGAAATCTGAAAACCATAGAGGTTTTAATCAAGAGTGTTAAGTACTGCTGATGTAGATTAACTATAGCAACCATGTGCAGAAGCAAACAAACATTTGTCTGAGAATTGAAGAGCTTGAAGAGGGAAGCCAGGGACAGATGACCAGGATGTTAAGAACAAAACTTAACCCATCACCAGTGTAAGGAGTCCAAAGCTAAGTTGGCATATTAAAGAATATGTAAGTTATTTTGTGGATAATTTAACTTTTAGATTAAATAAGAAATATCCTGTCTGTGGGGAAATTCATCCTTCGAAGCACATTTTTCTACTGTAATGAGTGGCAGTTAAGTGCCATTGGCATCTGGTACCTGGAACATGGTGCTTACACATGGAATCCAGTTTATTATGTAATGTCCAGACAGGGATAGACCCCTTCTGCTAGTATCTGCCTTTAACCCACAGTCTTTAGTAGAGAAATATTATATAAAAGATTGTAAGATTGGTATCTTGAAGATGGTTTCCTGTCATAACACAAGCTGGATTTCATTTTTGACCAAATTTACACTGCTATTTTCACAGCTTCCACCATGGAGATTCTGTTTTATAATCATTGCAGGTTATACAGCAAGAACTTTTTACTAAAGCATTCTTCTTGTCTGAAAGTCCCTGCACATATGTGCATGCATGAGCACATACAAACACACACAAGCACATACAGTCACACAAGGCACAAACAAACAGCCACACATGCAGTCACACACAGGCACACACACACACACACACACACACACACACACACACAGGTACACTCAAACAGGCATACACACTCACACACAGGAACATACACTCACAACACACACAGGAACACACACTCAGACAAATAGGGTCCTATACACACACACATACACAGGCACATACAGAGGTACACACACTCATATGCACACATATACAAAAGCACATACAGACACACATACATACATACATACATACATACATACATATGCAGGCATGCACGCTCACATAGAGAGACACAGGCACAGGAACACACACAAAGTCACATATACAGGCACACAGTCACATATGCATGCACACATGCACACGTGCACACACACACACACACACACACATGATCACACGCAGTTACACACAGGCACACACACAGGTACAGTCACACAAGCATACATGCTCATACACAAGCATACACATTCAGACACACACAGGAACACACACTCAGACATACAGGGTCACATACACATGCACATGTGCACAAGCGCAAGCACACACACACACACACACACACACACACACACACACACACACACACGTTCACACTCACCCAATTTCCTTCCTTTCAGAATGTTCCCAACTGATGGTCTTTTTCTCTGACTTCTTGTCAGGGCTCTTACTGCACACCGCCTGACTGCTAAGGGTTGTAGCCGGCTGACAGGTTCATCATAATCAGCATCTATTCCATTTCCATCTCATACTCAGGGTCTATTGTCACCAATTCACTCAAGAAAGTGGTTTTATTTAAGTGGAGCTTAAGTACTGGCTGCTCTGCTCTGAGCGAATGCTGAGGACAGTTCTCTCCTGTGATTCCAGCTCTTGTCATTATTCTGCAGACTCGTCAGGGACTCCCTTCCTCTCCTGTGACAAGTGTTTATCTGGCTAGCATTACCCCAGCATTTTGCAAGCTGTGGGACTTAGATGATGGCTGTGAAAAAGTCTTTGTAATCAGGGTCTTCTACTGCATTTGGAGCTTGAAATCACATGTAATATAACAGAGATCCATATACATTCCCAATAGCTTTAAATAATATGTTACACAGATGTTTAAATAGGTTTTTCTTTATTTTTCAGATTTGAAATTATTGGAGGCTTTGAGCATCTCTCCATGTCTTTTCAGCTGCACAGAAGACATAAGCTACCACTTTGTACATCTGTGTGCCCCGAGTCCTGCTCCTATTCACATTGGAATATGTGGGGAACTCTCTTTTTTAATGAATGCATAATATCAATCTTGTACCTGACGATAAACATTTCTTACATACTTTAGAAATACCAGTGTCATCAGTTTTAGTAAATTCTGAATAAATAGTAGGTCTTGTAGTCATCAGAGAATTACTGATGTGAGGAAAGCTGCAGATCTGTCTGTGCTCTGCACATCATTGTTATTTCTATTTACCCACAGGATTTCTTTGAGCATTTACTCCCCTTACAGGGCTGCTCAGCAGCTCTCTCACATGCTCCACACCCTCTGGTTTGCTGCAAAGTCACGATCCCACAGTCTTCCTTACCATCTTGATCACAGGGTTGAGCTGTATCAGGGAAAATGAAGCTTGTTTCATCTCTCCAATGCTCAGTGTGTTCTTACTGTACATGCAAGGTAGATTAATGCTGCATCATTACAGTCTGGAGAATCATAATTGTTCACGTTATTTCTTCCTGTGTGAGACATCTGATGGCTATTTTCCTGCCGGTTTTCTATTTCTGCTGGGGAGTCTTGTCTGGACTTCTGAGCAGTGGCATACCTTGCCATCTGGTATCTTGTTTATCTCATGGTTTTGAGTCCTGGAAATGTCCAAGCCTATGAGCTGTTCATGCTTCAGGAAGTTTCCACAGACTAAAGTTCACCTTCCTTCCTCTACCAGCCATTCAGTAAGTCCTGTTTTGCTTTCTGCATCTTTCCCTCTGTGCTCCATTGGTATTCGGACTCATTCTCTGCTGTCCATTGAAGACAGCCATTTCTAACATCACCTCAAGATGGTTCCATTGATCATTTGCCTTCTTTCCGGGTTACCCTTTTAGGGAGAAGTTTCTCTTTCATTTAGTCCTAACTTCTCTTTATATATTTTACAGGAGTTATCATAGACTGATATGGAAGTTAGACACATTGCTCTCTGTTAGTCAGCAAGACCCCATGCCCTGAAGCACACATTTATCAAGCAACAGTCTTGGCACTGGCAATGGAGTCCTGTATAAAGTGTATGTTTAACAACTCTAATGAGATCGAAGTAGGGGCTCCATCCCCTGCACTTCAACCAAACAGAAAGAAAACCATTGCATATCCTTCACTTAGTGCTTAGAAGGCAGTGAGATCCCAGTGTCTTGCTTTCAGTCATTTGGCACTGCCTACCATGAAAACATTATTTTAAAAGGCCTTAAGTTTCCAGAAACCTGGGATGTTCCCTCCCACCTTCATCCTTGCTGTTTTGCGACCAGGAACAGTTTTCAAATGGTAACCTTGTATAAAAGACATTTAGAAATAATGTATCTTCCTGTCGGTCCAAGCATAGTATCTGCACTGTGCGCCCCTGACCTTGTCAGTTACTCTGAGGCGGCAGGCTTTAGTGAAAGGCACTTGAACTTGGCTTGGAAAAGAAAGGACCTTGTTCCAGACTCAGCGGCATTAATCCACAGTTAGATGACTATGGCTGCACTTAAGCAGATGTCCGTCACTGGAGTCAGATCTGAATGAGCCACATAAGGTCATCCCACCAGTGTGTGAGGAGCCTGCTCCTGCCCTCACAGGGAGCACTGGAAATCGTGGGAGCCAATAAAGGAACTTCTCAGCAGATCTCTGACTTACTTGGGGTGCCGTTTACTTAAATGTACGTCAAACAACTTAAACCTGACTACTTACTAATTACCAGACCCCTGTACTCAAACTTGGTGTGTATGGCCATAGTATCTAGAAAATGAACAATATGATCAATATTGACTAATGATGGAAATATGATGAGGAACCTAGTAGGCGGTTGTGACATGGTGAGGCAGCCAGAACACAGGTGACAACAGTTAATTATATAGCACCCAGGGAGTACATAAAATTAATGACCTTGTGAATCTATATGTTGGATGTACATTTACTAGTGAGTTCTCTGTTGATATGTGCTGTGCTAGGCTGAATTAACAACGGGAAAATTCTTGCTAAACACAGTGGGATGTTCCCATGGTACAGAGTGGGCCAGTCTTACCCAAATTCAGGAAATGGTTGATTTAAATTATTTCATTCCATTATTTTTTCCCTTTGGTGTTGGGGAAAAAAAAACCCAAAAACAAAAACCAAACAAACCTGTGAGATGAGATTCACTCTGCAGTCAGAGAAGAGGTGGAAAGGCCAGAGCTTTCCAAGGAACTGGCAGAACCCAGTGGGGTGTATAGGGTATGGAGGGCCCTAGCTCTGCTCTGCTTGTGTTTATGTTCATCTACTGGTGATCCCATTACTAGGTGTGTGACTCATGCACAGTTCCTCCTTTGAGAAATGACAATAACAGTGCTATTGATTTTCTGATGAAACCGAAAACATTAAATGAGAGAGCTACAAAATAGCTTGTTAGCAGTAGCCAGGATTTTAAAAGCACTGAGTAAAATGTGACGATCATTCTTTCTGAGCATTGTCTTAAAATGTATTTGCATTTTTTTCTGTATCAAATATCTATTCCTACGACTATCTACAGCCTGCATACTCAGTCTTTCTTCTTCCTTTTTAAGATTTTTAAGATTAAAAGGTAGGTGGTAGAGAAGGGACCTAAGGTAAAGACTGATGCAACCTGACTTACAGTGGGGGCAGAGCCAGGGTGAGAACGGCTCTGCCCAGGTGGTAGCAACAAGGCTGCAACTGACAGACAGATGGTGTCTGTAGCTGCAGTGACTCCTGCCGGAGTGAGAGATGTGAGCAATGGGTTTTGTGGCTGCCACTGGAGGCCCCAAGCTGGCTTAGTAATATCCCATTTAAGTACAAATAATATTGCTCTAGTTAAAGGTTTTGATTTTACTGTTGTGTTCAGTTTTCTATAGTCTTCCCATTATTAGATTCATTTTTGACACCATTGTAGTACATAAGTGAGAATAATAAAATGTCACATTGATTACCTAGTTATTGTCCAACTTATGCATGGCTTTATCTTCTAGTATTAAGTTCTAAAGTGAGTGATCAGTATAGAGATGCCTAGGTCTTTCTCCTTCAATATTGTAATGCCACAATCGAAACAGACTTTAAAATGTGATTTTTATTTTTCACGTTTTTACTTTGCGTTGTTTTAATAGCAACTTGAATATATGCTTTCCTAACATAGCCTAGGTGGGCACAGGGCCGTATGAACAATTGTGAAATTCACAAATATTAAACCCATATTAAGAATTCTCCTGATTTTTCTATGAGCATTTGAGCTGCAAAGCTAAGTTCATGCCTCAGTGTATAAAGAAGTTACCCAGACTGTCGGAGCGGCTGTCAGGGAAGACAGATTGCAGGAGATGAGGCTTGCTCACAGCATCTCCTCACCATGCACACCAAACCTCACAGCAGTTAGAAATCATGAGCTGTTGTTGGCTTGCTGGGAATCACACCACTCTGGAACCCAGAGGAGCAGGTCTTGAATTGGGTATTTTAAAATTCTCAACTATAATGTGGTTCCTTCTACTCAAAGCCATTTCTAAATATGTGTGATTTCTGAAGCTCATGGGACACAGTGATAAGGGAAGAACTATGTTACTCCCTCCGATGACACAGGCTCACAGTCACATGACCTTTCACGAGGTATTTTGCCTTCTGGCTTTGTCTTGGCTCGTGTGGGTAAAACAGATTGCAATGGAGCTGCGGTTTGTGAAGATGTATGGACAAATTACCCAGTCCACACTGGGTTCATGGTCATGTTGGACCCTCCTGTGAGTACTGTTTTTAATTGAATGCTGAGACTGAGGCAGATCTCTCCCTGTCTGCCAGCGGGTCTCCACCCTGTTCATCCATCCTCACTTCAGCTTTATATTTCATGGGAAAGCCTCTAGGCATGGTGGAGCCATGAGCTGCTTGGGTTTGAGCTCTGTATCTGCTTACTGCCTGAGTTTAAGCAAATGCTACTAGCTTTCTAAGACCGGGGTTCTCTTGAAACTGCAGAGGTGATGTGTAGCTCAGTGAAGTGATGGGTGTGAGCAGATCTGGATCCTGGTAATTTGTGAAAATTGTGAGTAAAATGTAACTCACCTGATTTCTCAGTTTTGCTCTAAAGTAAGGCCCAGTATGGTAAATGCCTATACTGACTTTTCCTAAGGCCTTTTCAGCTATGTAAAAAGCAACCTTCTAGTGCTCAGATCCTGATCCACAAGTGAGTGTCTCAGCTTGTTCTCTTTAACATCATCAAAAAGCAAAATCTAGTTAATAACATGGAAGGTGAATACATTTTTACAAGGAGAGAGATGTGGAGATGGAGAAGGACGGGGGGGGGGAAGGGAGGGAGAGAGAAAGAAAGACAAAGGAGAGAAGAGAGAGGGGCAGAGAAGAGGGGGGAGGGGCGGGGAGGGGAGGAGAGGGGAGGGGAGGGAAGTAGAAAAGAGAGACACGGAGTTACAGTGATCTCCAAAATGATCACTGAGTTAATTAGAAACAAGGTAAGAAGTAAATATTGGAAAATGTTTTTTCCATCTCCTGTCCTGCTTGTCTGAGAGGAGAAACAGTTTATACAGCACAGTGGGTGGTCACACCTGCAGCACAATAGAGCCCCTTCTGGTGTTTTCTGAGTGTGGAAGACATAAAACGGTTAGAGATGGAGGCAGTGCACCTGTGTGCTTTTGGCCATGACTACTGTGTACTTAATGGCCAAGTGTTCCAAACAGGAGTGTTCTGAATCTAATTTTACATAAAAAGTGAGGCCAGTCTTTCCATCTTGCAAGTTTTAAGAGGCCCTCTGCCCCACAGCTAAATAGTTTTTAAAAAAAAAGTGCTTGGAGGGACTCCAGTTTCATCCCTGCTTCATGAAATACATACAGCGATTGAAATGTGTGTCCTGTAGTGGAAAGAAAATAATATTGCTCTTTTTTCTAATTTAAAGTAAAAAAACATGAAAATTAAACACTAACTCTGGGCAGCCAGCTATGCTGGATAATTGAAGCATAGCTTAGATAATATCAAGCTGAGCAGGAGTGGCTTCATCCACTTTGGGGACATGAGACAGTCCAGAGAGGTGCTGCCTGGTGTGGATGTGTTAATGTTTTGAAATGGAATTCATAAAGGAAACTGAGTTGGTCTGGGCTTTTGCAAGGCAGCACACACTGCACACTCTGAAATGTATCAATAGAGTCTGGAAATATAAAAGCTACTCTGCTCATAAATCCAATTAGCCATGTATTTTGGATATATCAAAAGTTTGGTAGATTTCTTGCAGCCAATTACATGATAAAAGCTAAACAATCGATTATGAGGTGATTCTTGCCACTAATGTGGCTAAATTTTAAGAGCTATGAATCCACTTGCACCTGAAGTACTGAAAAAGCTGCAATGAGCATTTCATACCTCAAGACACGACACAGCAACATTAATAGAAACGCTTGCAGCAGAATCAAAGTCCTAAGTGAACAAGGCTCTCCCCTTAACGGAGCTTTTAAACCTCCTTCCATTATCGCAGGGTAATAGCTTGGCTGTAATGCATGCTGTTAGAGAAGCAGGTGCTTGCACAAATATTAATCTTACATTATTGCTGTTAATATGCAGCTGATTTGAATATTAAAATAGCCCAAAGGCTCTTCAATATTATGTGATTCTGAAACAGCAACAGCCCTCTCCTCATGCCAGGCGTGTCTTACACATACATTAAGAGATTTCATAGTTACTTAAGCTAAGTAAATGTATTAATTTTTAATGGTGACAAAGCCTGAAGTTTAATCTAGTGCTTATGGAAATGCCCTTGCTATTATGTTCAGACTATCTCTTAGGTGGCAACAAAATCTTGATCATGCCAGTTGTTTAACCTCAAAAACTTCACAGTCATTTTTGTGATTCCTAGAAGGACTGATGTAAGTTTAGGAAAAAATTATTGAGTAACAGATGCTAACACACAGTGAGCTTCATATACAAGACTCTGCAAATACTTTCCAATAAGGTTTTAAGACAGATTCTGTTATTTCTACTCTGTGAATAAGGAAAATATGCAATGACTAAACCTAGCTTATTAATCTGAATAAGAGCACATTGTGATACAGTGACTAAGCCCAGGCTATTGTTAATATGAGCAGAAGTCACAAACTGAGCTCTTCAGCGATGAAAGAAATATGCTGAAGATAAATAGAATTAAGCAAGAAGATTTATCAAAAGGAAATATACACGTGTGACACAGATGGCCATAAGCAGGTGACTGTACTTTGTACGGTGAGCAATCTGTGGACTCTCCAAGACACTGAAAGGAACTGAAGAAAGTTATAGCCATGAACTTGAGTCAAGAGCCCCAGCTTCAGAACAGGTTCAGTGTGGTCTAGAAAAGACTCATTAATTATAAGTAGAGTTGGAGAAGCTGAAGTATTTGGCTGATGTGTGTTCCTTGTTGCCTCTTCCCCGAGACTGTATGCTGGAGACAATCAGGAAGGTTGACTCATGTGATTTAGACACTGGCAGGTATTGTGTATGACACCTTCAGATTCATGCTCTGTTTTTCATTCTCCACACTGCTTTCCTCAGCCCTTTGTCCTTCTGTGTCCAACCTCGGCATCCTTGCTAATTCCACTTTTGGGGATACATAGGATGGCCCACCCCGGTTATCTCACAGTTGATGAATCTTGATGTTAGAGATTTGAGAGCTGTCACATTCAGCTACCTGAAGATGGTCCAGTCAGTGACATAAAACTAGATCTGAGGAGTTAGCGTGTCTGCATCTGACTCGTCTGTGGCCATTGGTGTCAGCTGACTGGTCTGTGGATATTGGTGTCAGCTGACTGGTCTGTGGACATTGGTGTCAACTGACTGGCCTGTGGACATTGGTGTTAAAGCTGATTGAGAATACTTAATGAATCACAGATGCTCCATAATGAAATCCCTCAGCTTTTCTTAAATATCTCTGATGGTGGAAGCCACAACATACTGCCAGTTAGAGTTAGATCATTCCATAGAAAGTACATTCCAGAGACTGCTAAGACATGTCCCTCCCACCAACATTAGCCAGACCATGTCTTCATGGGCCTGCCTCACCTCTGTATCCAGCTGGGCCCAACCTATATACCCCTTTCCGAGTTCCCAAATTATTCTAAACCCTGGTCCAAGTCAAAAACAATGAAATAGATTTCACAGGATTTATTCCTCTGCTTTTCTCATTCATGAATTTGAGAATTTGCTGTCCTCCTTGGCCGGTGTCCTTCCAGTTTTCCCAGCCTCTGAAACTCTGAGCTGTGTTGAGGCAGCTATGAATTTCCTATCCAAATGTTGTCATTTAGTGTCAGGAGTAACTTTAGGCAGAAAGTTCTGAAGATCACGTTTTTTCAATATGCATTCAGTTTCAAACAAAATTTTAAGGAGAATTTTAATAAGCAACCCATGTTTAGTGGAGGGGCCCCTGATTAAACAGAACGGTTGGGACTAAGCAGTCCAGTCTTCAGGCCTGTCTTGCTTTCCTTCTAGAAGTCAGATCCATTCTCCACACACCACTTCCTGTTGCTAGGGGCTCTTCCGGGTAGCTCCATGGAGATTTGAAATTCACAGATGTAGTTTTAAAACCACTACAGGTAGCTAAGCACTGTTTCTTAGGACAATCTTGCTATCTTTGTGGTGAACAATGTAAGCTACTTCTCTGTGGCAGCTCAAGGCCAGGAAAGGCTGAGGCCGTGCATGTGCAGGTGGTCATAACTGTGATTCTCGAGGATCCATGCATAGGCAGGTGGTCAGACTCTGATTTTCGCTGCCTGAGAGCTGAAAACTCTGCTAACTTGTTGGGAGGCATCTGCAAATGACTCTTTTCAATAATGGAAGTGTCTGAGGGTTTTGGGGTTTTTTGTTTGTTTGTTGTGTGTGTGCATGTGTAAACTTCATTTTTGAATTCATGTAAATGTACATAGTCACATGTAGTTAATGGTTATCATATTGGACAATACAGCACAGGCTGAAAGGAGGGGAAAGATGCAATTTTATGAAACAGTACAAAAAGCTTGGGTAGCTCCATGCCTTGATGTGTCACATTCCCACATTCCTTCATATGGTATCATGGAGTTTCTTTCCTAGTATGTAGACTTCTCAGCTGGAGACCCCTGTGAACCGTGCTCTGTGACCCCTGCTGAGTTCATGTTTTCTTCTTTCCCAGTGTAGGAAATCTTAATCCCAGTGACTTGGGCGAGGCTGTGAAATTTTACCCACACTCACCTCAGATTTTAAAAGCACATATCACACAGTTCTTAAGAGTAAGAAAGCAACCAGTATCAGTTATTAAGAGGGGCTTCCACTTTCCAATGGGGGGGGTTGCAAAAAACATTTTATTTGGGTATGTTATTTTACAAATAGAAGATGTAGATGAACTAGAATTGCTCTAATTTGACTTTATTACCACTTTATCTCTTAGACAATTTAATTCCTCGACAAGATGATATTTAGTGCTAATTTCCCACTCATTGTTGTCGATCCCTTAGAGTCAGCTAATCTTAGAGCCTCTGTACCTCACCCCTGCTTTCTCTTCCATTTTGGCTTCTCTCTCTCTCTCTCTCTCTCTCTCTCTCTCTCTCTCTCTCTCTCTCTGCTTACAAAGTAAAGGTTTGAATAATGATTCAGTTTGACACATTCTTTTGTATTTAAATAGTCACATTTTCTAATGTGCCTATGTTCTATAGGAGATGGCATTGTTGGTTGATACGCCAGGCTGACTCTAATAGATCATGGAGTCCTCGCTGTGAGTGTCACTCCCACCTGCAGACCGGCTGCAGGCACCTGAGCTGTGGTTTCTGCTCTTTCCTTGCCTTTGTTCAACCATCCAAGGTGCTTCTGACACTTTTCTTTCTTTCCTTTGTTGCCAAATGAACATCTTCTTGTTTCAGTTCTTTATCTTTTATCACTAGTGCTTTTTCTCTCCTTTCACATTTACATTTGTGAGTTATGGGCCTCAACACTCACATGTCAGTGTGAATAGTTGGGGAACCTGATAGGTTCTTTAGTCAACCATTTGATTCATTTTCCTTTACTATTGACTGTTTCAGAGGTGTTCAGATTAACATTCTACCTTTTTGTGATTATTCAGTTCTTTATTTTACTCCATTAATTAAATATTTCTATTATAACACTGAGTTAGAGGTAGAAGGCACAATTCATACCCTTAAAAGCTGTTCCAACCAAAGACCAAAGCATTGGAACTCTGGTAGTTTCCAAACTGGTATAATAGGGTAACACAGGAAATGTAAGCACACAGATGAAAACAGTCAGGTCAGACTGGAGAAGGTCAGAGCAGTTGGCAAAGTCAGAACTCGGAGGAGAATCATGAAGGTCACATAGACACTGAAGATGAAAGAGGGCGGAAGTCACTCTAGGTAAAGGTGTCTGGGTGGACAAGGACAGTGACCTGAAATCACTTAATGATGTGAACTCCGTGTGGTGAGCTCAGGAAGCTGTAATTTGGGGTGAAGTGGTCAGCGAGGTAGACAGGGGTGAAGAGATGGATTGTAATTTCACCTTTATCCTATAGGCAGAGAAAAATAATATTTGTGTTCATCTGCTCATGCCCAGCAGTTATCCAGCCTCTGGGTATATCAAGTACACACTTCACGTGGATTCCATAATTGCTGTGTCACAATAAATCCTCTGTGCAAATCCCTTTTCCCAGAAGAATAAAAATACGACTCAAGTTTTCTGAGAAATAATTCTATAGGGCATGAAAGCAAAGTCAAAATAAGTGAGATACAGAATGGGTCTGAGTGCTATTTGTCAATGTGATGAAGGCTTCATGATTACCTCACACAGGTAGGAGAGGAAGACAGGATGCTTTCTGCTATAGAAGCATCCAGTGACCGTGTGGAACGGAGAAAATGGGCACGGTGCCTTGCGCTTTGGTTGGGAGAACTGGCTGGGTTTAAAGAGCCAATATCAGAACAAGAATTTCACGTGAAAGACACAGTTAAAGATGAGAGATTCATGATATCAGCCTTACTGAAAGTATCGATCTCTGTTAATGAAAACAAGACAAAACGCAGCCCAGTTCTTCAAAGCTTAGAGTGTGTGTTAGGGTCACATGGAGCACTCTGTAGGTGGAGTTTGCTATGCAGTGTGAGGCTCTACCCATTGGTGTCCATGGGACGGCATTAGGTGGTGGCCAATTTCACATGGAAGACAACCTGAAAGTGCAGACAAGGGACTTAGTTTCCTCACTGAGACTCATAACTTGCTACACTCAGCACCATATGCTGTTCTTAGCAAACACTCTGAAACAAGACCAGACTTGCAGACAGGGCTGAGGTGAGGCTGCCTCCCCCAGTGAACAATCCCTCTACCCTCTGCATCACAACTTGAAGGGAGATTACCCCTCAGGACTGAGCCATGGTTTATGGCTGAAAGTTACAGAGACCCCAAACATGTTCTCTTGTCAGTAATTGGTTACAGGATCTTTAATGGACACCAGGAGTGGGCAGATGTTTGCAGTTGGGTGGTAGGAATCAGATCTTCATTTATTCTCTTTTTTAGCCCTGGCTGGAAAAAAAAATGATACCAACAACAGAAGAACTTTTCCAGTAACCGTGTTAGTAGATGTTCAAACTGTTCTGGGATTGATTATCAACTTTATTTGGCTAACTCCATTAGCTTTTGATTCCCGTTGATTAGCATAGAGCCTGGAAACAGAAAAATTGTACCCTATGTAATTTTTTCAATCAAATTTATTCTGCTAGCTTTTAACCATTTCAGTTAAATATCAAAACTGTTTTTTATTAGAGTAATACCTTTAAATGTTATGCGTAGAATATTAGTTTCTGGCTGTTGTAATAAAGTCAATATGATTTTAAAACTACTACATGACAGAGAAGATTACAATATGGATAACCAGTGATATTTGGTTTCTAAACTGACATGTAGTCTTTTTTAAAAGGCAAGGCAATAATTTTTGGAGATTTGGGCCATAGTATGCTTTAGAAAGAGTGATATTAAATTGTTTCACTATATCTTTCAGGTGTTGTGATTTCAGGAGAGTAGATGAGCTTGTTCATATAATCTAATTGGTTGCCTTGAAGGGAGAACCACTTATATCATGCTAATGATCTTCGCAAACCTGTGTTTTCCATTCTGAAATGTTGGCACATCTTGTCTCTAAGAGGCAAGTTTATAAGTATCAGGTTTTACATTAAGAGCAGTTTCAGAGATTTGTAACTGTCAGGTTCAGGGCATGTGAAGCCTTCTCACATCTCGTGATGACAGCCCCTCCCCTGACTTTAAATACAGAAACAGGTAGAAAGGATCTTGCTGTTTATTTGTATTTTCTTTTTCATTTTAAGATGAAGTTAATAAAAACCTGGGGAAGTTTCTTAGAAAACTTGCTTATTAAGAGCTTAGCTGAGAAGGGCTTTGCTTGTAAGGCCTGGAAACAAACATCAGTGGATTAGAATCTTCCCATATTCTTTTTTTTTTTCAGTTTATAGTCTATTTTTTTTTTATTTTCTATATTCTTTATTTACATTCCAAATGATTTCCCCCTTCCCGGTTCCCTCCTCCCCCTCCCACCTCCCTGAAAGTCCCATAAGCCCTCTTCCCTCCCCCTGTTCCCCAGTCAACCCCCTCCTGCTTCTCTGTCCTGGTCTCCCCTACACTGCTGCAAGGAGACTTTCCAGGACCAGGGGCCTCTCCTTCCTTCTTCTTGGGAGTCAATTGATATGTGAATTGTGTTTTGGGTAATAAGAGCTTCTGGGCTAATATCCACTTATCAGTGACTGCTTACTATGTGTGTTCTTTTGTGATTGGGTTGCCTCACTTAGGATGATATTTTCCAGTTCCAACCATTTGCCTAAGAATTTCATGAATTCATTGTTTTTAATAGCTGAGTAGTATTCCATTGTGTAGATATACCACATTTTCTGTATCCATTCCTCCGTTGAGGGACGTCTGGGTTCTTTCCAGCTTCTGGCTATTAAAAATAGGGCTGCTGTGAACATAGTGGAACATGTGTCCTTATTGCATGCCAGGGAGTCCTCTGGGTATATGCCCAGGAGTGGTATAACAGGGTCCTCCGGAAGTGTCATGCCCAGTTTTCTGAAAAGCTTAGTGGAGAAGGACTTTGTTTGTAAGGCCTGAAAACAAACAGATCAGTGGATTAGAATCTTCCCATATTCTAATGGACGACAGCATTGTGCTTTTCTGTGACAGAATTTACCAAGAAGTTCTTATTTAATTAGTTGATTTGCCTCTCATTATCATTTTGCTGCTTTGCTTCTATTTTTCTCCAGAGGTTTACAAAAAAAAAAAATCCTTCAATATTGAGCAACCACAATAAAATTTAGTTTTGGACACAGGTTTTTTCCCTAAATGTTTAGTAGTCTGTTGTTCAGTCATAACAGACATAGCCAGATGGGTACATCTGAGAAATCACCTGTGTAAATAAATATTTTAGTCTATTTTAGAATGGTAATTTTTCAATGAAAACAAATACATTTATATTAGAGCTCATTATAAATTATGTCTTAGGTTATATATTAGCATATTTATATTTAGTGCTTTTAAAGATTATTATTTTTTAACACCTTATTTGCTAGCTTCCTTCCTTCCTTCCTTCTCTCTTTTTTTCTTATATCCTGTGTGCATGCCTGTAGCTATGCATGTATGTGGATAGTCTGGCAAATGCCATAGAGCACCTGGGATTGTCAGAGAGCAACTTTCAGAGATCATTCTCTTCCTCCCACTATGTGGGACCAAAAGACTGAACTTTGGTTGCCAGATTTGGCAGCAAGTGCCTTTATATGCAGAAGCATCTTGTGGGATGCTAAGCACCATTTGTAACACTGAGAAGCTAAGAACTCTGCACTCTGTCAGTAAACATCATCCTGACTCTGTCTTTGCCTTAGACTAAGAAGTCCTTTTCTTTAAGCAGCTCAGTGTGAAAGGGTAGGAGGGGAGCATGTTGTGATCTGATAGGTGAGTAGAATAACACATAGCAGTATTTAGTAGACTGGCGTACTCCTAGGATGCCATTTTTGTTGGTTCATTAAATGGTTTTCTCTTTCACTTTAATGTCTCTTGATCCTCTGTGTGTATGAAAGCTTTACAAGGGTCAAGCCTTTAATTTGTTATTCCAGTTACTATTGTTGTGCTATTTATTAAGAATCTGTTTTCATCATAGTGTTTTAAACATGAAGCATAATCTAGCATGGAAGCCTTACATTAACTTTAAAAACCTTCTGCTTTAACTTACAAGATATTTCTAATCTCATTATAGGGGATTTAGTGCTATGACTCTCATTACACAGAAACAAGACTCTTTGCCTCTCTGTGTGGAGAAATGTGCTCCTGCATTTTAAAGACCACAAAGCCTCTTTAATATTCCCCTGATAAATCAACTCTGAGGATTCCTCCAGCAGATAGGTATGGGGAGAAGCTGTAAACTTAGCTCAGAGGTTACTGACACATGAGCAAATAAAGTGAGGTAATTTTATTTGTGTGAAGGATTTGGGTTTAATGTGAATAAGATGTATTTGAGCTCTGCTCAGGTTCCAATACCACCATGATAGAGACAATCCAGTAGCCTCTGCATGGGGGACTGGAATAACAGCTGACTTCTATGTAGAGATGCTTTTATACACAGGACAAACATTAAAGACTATGAATCCATTAGCAAGAGAAAGTGCTTTGTTTCTCATTTAGGTCTTACATCTTCAGATGTCTGTATTGTCTCGGGACATCATAAACCAAGGGAAATGATGATATGCAAATGAAATTATATATGATGGGATGGTTATGACATACAAATGATATATTCTTACTACTTTATTTATTTATATCCTTATAGTATCTTTGTTGTCTTCAAACTTTTGGGTAAAATTTGAAAACCTAGATGTGGCTCATACACCTTAAGTTAAATACAAGTTTAATGGGCTTAAGTTGTTCAGTTTTGAAATGTAAGAACATCCTTTCTTATGTAACTTTTGAAACTATTCTCACAAGCTGTGTGCCACTGTTCATATCCGGGTCACATTTTAACATTAATCTATATTTTGTCACTGTATAAAAGGCAATTGAGTTATTTTGTACTGAAAGCATAGCCAACAGTCCTACACAGTAGTTCATTTAATTATAAAAATGTATATTTATATGGTGCCTCAAAATGGATAATGGTTAATAACAATGTACTGAGGGAGTGTATAGTCCCCCTTTCTTTTTCTTGCCATATTGCTATGGATGAAATACTTCAAATATTTTTAAAACAATGGTAGATATTTAGTCATTCTGCAAAGGAAATGCCTTTGTCCATCCTCAAAGGTGTGACCCTTATTAGTTTGCACATCTTTTCTTATAAATAAATGAATATGAATTTGATGAATGGATTTTATTTACTATCTTTTTTTTAATATTTTACTATCTAAAGGAGAATCCTGGAACTAGATATAAAATATTTAAAGTGTATTCTTGTATAATTCTTGACTGAATTTGCATCAGAATTTTTGAATTATCACTTATTTAAAATAATTATTTATAATTTCCTGTTCTTATTGTTTCCTTGTTTGGTTTGGGTATCCAAATTGTGGTAAGTCAAAGCACAACTACATAATCTTGTGTTATATCTAATTGAATTCATTTAACACTGTATTACAGTTCTTCAAACAATGGATGGGATTTTCTCCTAAGTCACAGAGCCAGAGAGTCTTGTAACATGATCTTTCTCTGTGACTTAATTCCCTCAGTTCAGGGGAAATTAGAGTTTCTTCATGTTCTTTTTGAGAGAATTTTTTGAGATAAAAAAATAAAACAATTATTTTACATAGAAACTTAAAGTATCTTTCTAAAGTTGTCAAAATATTATATTTTTAATTTCTTTAATATTTCTGAATTCTGGTTTCATTTACAATATGGTTTTTATAAATTCTTTTCTATGAGGCTTACTAGATATGTCTCTTGAGCTCTGATTTATTACAACCCTGTTGCTTCTAAATTCTTATTATTTGGTTGTCTGCTCCTATTGAAACCACTTCTCTACTTCCCTTGAATTTATTACCTATTATCTCAGATGTCTTATGGATATACATATATGTGTGTATGTGTGTGTGTGTGTGTGTGTGTGTGTGTATGTGTGTGTGTGCGCACGCTAGTGTGTGTGACTTTCAGTATTCAGTCATAATAATATGATGTTCAGATGATGTTGTGGATATGAAATGTGGAATAAAGCTGTACAGGATGTGTGAGCAGGTTAAATCCAAATATGACATCATTTTGTGTAAGAGATTTGAACATCTGTGGAGGTGACTATCCAGTGTGTTTCTGTTGTTAGCCTCCATGTGGGCATGCTGTGAGAGGGTGTACTACAGTTGTGAACATCTCAGTGGCTTCTGGGTTTTTATCTTTCTCTTTGAAGTACTGGTCAATTATAACCAACCAATAAATCTCATTAATTAATTAACTTGTGCACATCTTTGTTTGTTTACCTGACATTTTTTTCAAATCTGAATAACTTAGTAATTATCAAAAGTTGTATGAAGACGGCAATTGCTTTCATGATGTTTATTATTATATCCCAGGAGCAGTGCTGATCTTAGGTTTAAATGCACCCCTGCTGTGTTACATTCCACACAAAATCAGGCCATTTGTATATTTGGTGCTTTAGACCTAGGAATACATACTTGGTCTCTCTGGTTTTTATTGGTGGTAATGCGATGGTTTGACGCATTTTGATATTAACTTAAACTTTTACTTATTTTGATGTCAACACTAGCAGATTAATTCTTTTTTTGTTTCATTTTTTATTGAAAAAGGAAGTAGAAACATTTTATGATAAAATTAAAGATTTACATGGAAAATGTTTCTGACAAAATTGAAGAAACATATAGAAAAACACATTAAGATTGACAATTTTCAAGCCGGGCGGTGGTGGCGCACGCCTTTAATCCCAGCACTTGGGAGGCAGAGGCAGGAGGATTTCTGAGTTCGAGGCCAGACTGGTCTACAAAGTGAGTTCCAGGACAGCCAAGGCTACACAGAGAAACCCTGTCTCGAAAAACCAAAAAAAAAAAAAATGTTTTGGCTCAGGAGCTTTTTGCATTTTGCATTTTCTTTGACTGTTGAGTCAATGTTTTCTACGGTATCTTCAGTACCTGAGATTCTTTCTTCTATCTCTTGTATTCTGTTGTTTATGCTTGCATCTATGACTCCTGAATTCTTTCCAAGATTTTCTATCTCCGGAGATGTTTCACTTTGTGATTTCTTTATGGTTTCTACTTCCATTTTTAGATCCTGGATGGTTTTGTTCAGTTCCTTCACTTGTTTGTGTTTTCCTGTAACTCTTTAAGGGATTTTTGAGTTTCCTCTTTAAGGACTTTTACCTTTTGACCCATGTTCTCCTGTATTTCTTTAAGTGAGTTACTTATGTCCTTCTTGATGTCCTCTATCAGAATTGAGACTTTAACTCCAACTCCTGCTTTTCTGGTGTGTTGGGGTATCCGGGACTTGCTATGGTGGGAGAACTGTTTCTGATGTTGCCAAGTAGCCTTGGTTTCTGTTGTTAGGGTTCTTGCGCTTGCCTTTCACCATCTGGTTATCTCTGGTGTTAGTTGGTCTTACTGTCTCTGGCTGGAGCTTGTCCCTCCTATGGGCCTGTAAGCCTGTGTCTGTACTCCTGGGAGACCAACACCCTGTTGGCAGGGTCTGTGCACAGAAGACTGTGGAGCTGTCTAGTTCCCTGCTGCAAATGGCAGCTGGAAGTGAGGACTCGTGTCCCAGCAGCTCCACTGATCATATGCCCTGTGTGCTCCTAGGTGTTCCCTTCCAGAGAGAAGGTGGAGATCTCTATTTATCAAGTTTTAAGAGCACAACAATTGAGCAGTTATTATTCTATCCTAATCCTCTAATCTGGTTACCTTCCAGCCCAAATCCCCAATGATACTTGCATTTTATGGCTTTCTCTGCTCCTAGCAGATTAATTCTTAAGAAGTTATCTAATTTTTTTTCTTATCTTGACTTTAATTTCCAAAGTTCCTATATGTTCTCTCCTTCTACCCTCTCTCTGTCACTGTCTGTCGCTGTCTCTGTCTATCTCTGTCTCTGACTATGTCTCTGTCTCTCTGTT
Organism: Tokudaia tokunoshimensis; assembly: GCA_036184795.1. Lineage (NCBI taxonomy): Eukaryota > Metazoa > Chordata > Mammalia > Rodentia > Muridae > Tokudaia > Tokudaia tokunoshimensis. The sequence goes on along the minus strand of BTHU01000003.1, from coordinate 3,227,100 downwards.
TCTCTGTCTCTCTCCCTGCCTCCCTCCCTCCCTTTCCTCTGTGCACACAAAACACCAGCTACCTCATTGCTTGGTATGAAGATCCCAGGATTGACACCAACTGTTCCCTATTCCCACTTATCATATCTAGTTCATGAGAACATGTGCCCTCCCACAATCAAATATTTTATTCACTCCTGTCTGTTGTGTCTTCTATTGTGTTTTGTTGTTTCTATAGTCTGTGCTCTTTGCAGCCAAACACTATTCTGGGAACTGAGGCCACCTCACCAATTCTCCACAGATTTCTTCTGTCTTCATATCATGAAGCACAGAAGCTGCAAATCCTGGCAACAGCTCTGAAAAAAACCCACGAATCAGACATGCAGCCTGCTGTGAGTCTAGGATTTCTCTCTCTTGGAGGCTCCCTTGTGGTCTCCAGTTACTCAGGATTAGCTTTCCCTTATTCTATATTAGCTTCTTCATGATAGTAGCCATCCTTGGGTTTTATGTTTTAATGGTTTTAATCTTTGTTTATTTCAGATGTTTTATGGCTTAGTTATACATCATAATTTCCTGAGAAGTCATTGAAATTATATATCCTGTGTGTGTGTGTGTGTGTGTGTGTGTGTGTGTGTGTGTGAGCACATACACATGCATGTATCACCAAGCCTGCTCAGTCAGTCGCCAGGGTCTCACATGAGGGAATAAGGATTAAGGAAAGAAAAGACAATTTAGACAACACTATAGTATGACTCCAGCAAGTGCTGAAGCAAGTTTACTTTTTCCCAAGCTGCTTTTATACCATTCTAAGAATGCAAAGATCAGTTCTAAGGCGTAAACAAAGTAGGCAAGGAACAAGCAAGGGATAAACAAAGGTCCGATTATCAAGATACAAGGAACACAATCTTCAACTGTATTCATCTTGAACCTACTTTCTTGTCCTAGCCCAAAGTCAAATTCTTGCCTGAGCCTAAGTTCTTGTTCTAGCCTGCCAATATCCTTGAAGTGGCAGCAAGAGCTCTCCATACCTGTAAGATAGTAGACTATTTCAGTACTCAATTTCAAGAAAACCTCAATAATCTTTCAATAGAATGGAGAAAGAGATAACTCAGTATTTATTAGTTGTTTAAAGCCTTTGGTTAGAGCCCAAACCAATCATCAAATTGTTCAGTTTTGTTTGTTCTGTGTCCACCAAACCATACATATATAAAGCAAGACTGTGAAGGTTTGTTCTTTATTTCTAGATCTTGAATTCTTCTATGCTATTGCAGACTTTCTACAGGTTTCTCACCATTCTAAACCTTCAATTATTCCTTTATGTGCCACATTATTACTGGCTTTAGGCAATTCTGAAAGCCTTGTCTCTATACATCTAGTTGTCCACGCATTACAGACATAATTACCAAGTGCCATTAGTGTGGTAGACACAATTGTGTTACCAAAAGTCAGTAGATCAAACAAATAAGTAAATAAATATAATTATCCTCATTGGGCTTCCATTCTTACTCAATGTTCAATTCCTGTAGATTGCTGAAATTTTGTAAATATATAATATCTACGCCAATCTGGGAATCATCATGAAATTAAATAATCTCTGTTCTTTTAATTCACTGTAAGTAAAATTGTTATTTTTGTGCTGATATTTAAAGTAACATCCCAATGTCATTTTAAAAGATACTTTCTCTTTTAAACTATGACTAATTAAGAGAAAACCAATTATCTACAAAAGAAAATAATTAGATTGTAATAGATTTGCAAGAAATACTGAATCTGTCTGCTGTGAGCTTTTCCAAAGGCAAAAAACACTGCTGAGGTGAAACTTCTAAGTTACCTTAGATGATAAAAATGTTAGATTGTTTAAAACTTCATTTGAATTTTTGCAGGAGCTGATCTTTCAGGTTCCTGCCCCCTTCCATTCTCTCAGTAAACATTCTTCAAAGAGAAAAGCTGTCCAGCCCTCTACTGAGCCCTAAGGTACTAGGGCATGTTTGATGTTCTAGTGAAGATTCTTCTACTATAGATACCTGGGCTTGACAAATACCAAGCCAAAGGTCGTCTGAAGTATGAACAGCACAGTGCAGAAAGCTGGTGAAGCTAGACTCTGCTGTGCCTCATAGCTCCCCAATCCCACCATGCTTTGGGACTCTGTACCTTTCAAGCTATTTCATGTCAATTGAGAAAGTCTGTTTTCATTCCTGTTATTTACCTGTTCACTTCTCCTGCTCCTCTAAACTCTCCTTGGCTTCAACATATGTATATCAATGGATAGAGTACACTTACAGTTATATGTATTCATGTCTCATAGTACAGTGTTCATGTTCTCTCTACAAAACCAAATGGTTATGGAATATGAGTGACCGTATGATACCTATTAGCAATGCAACATATGGGATGAATTCAATAAATCATTTATTCTTTCACACTTGAACTGAAAAAGAAAGTAACTAAATCCTTTGATGAATAATTATGTTGATAATTTAGGTATATTGGAAAAAACAAAACAAAACTAAACAAAACACATAAGTTCGAATTGGGTGGGCATAAAAGTAGAATTTCTAGAAAGGCCAAACCACTTATAGCATGCAGTAAACATTCTTGTTTTGAACCCAAACACCTCAGGCTTAACAGTGTGGGCTTTTATAAGTAGCCATTATCAACTTCTCAGTGGTAGGGATATTGTCCCAGTAGCTAAAAGCACTTACGATTTAACCATCCTAAATCCTGACTATGGCGCCTTGATCTGTGATTTTTAAATTGTACAGCCTTCCTCTGTGTGTTGTCTTTCAGGTAGTTTTCATGCCTTTTGTGTTTTTTGGGGCCAATGAATGTAGGGAGGAGGGTGGGTTGCAGAAGCACCTACACCTTAGTATAAGGCTTGGTTATCAATCTCAAAATTGGAAGACACAAACCAAGTTAATTTTTCTGACTCAGCTTCTCTGACTGTAAGAGGGACATGCATGTAGGGAAAAGTGATGGGCTACCATAATTCAGCCATGTGCTGGATGATCTTTGATAATTGCAATAAAATTATTTCCAGGTCTTCCAAACTCCTAATATGAGTTTCTTTCATGTTTAGCTTCTTTACATTTTATCTCATATTTTCAGTTAAACCCCTATTCTTTTTATCAAGTCAGCTTGGTTATTATTTCTGTAACTTTCAACCCAAATCAGCCAGAGACATGTCAAGAAACGTGCTTAATTTAAACAGACATTAAATATAAAGCTGTAAGATGAAATGGTCTTAGAATGAAGACTAATTCCCTACATTGGGAAAATTAGCTTAAAATAAAAGCCCTAGTTGCTGATTTTGCTCTTCTTTTTCCCTGTGGACAAGACAAAATCTCAGCTTGTTTCTTCACTCTTCAGCAGGAGGCTACCATAACACAGACACTCTGACATCATTGTGGTTGTGAACTCCTGATCATCTGTCCATGGAGGAAGAATAGGTGCTAAGCAGTGCTCACAGTGCCCTGGATAACTGACATAACTTTTAGAACACGTTAGACATAAGCACTCAGGCTTCTAGACTTATAAAACACATGTTTTATAATCATATTTTAAAAGAATCTATGTGTTTATTTTAAAATAAGATAGACAAGAGCTATGCTGTGTACTGTACATGTTTTTTAAGGCAAAAAAATACATTTCTAATTTCAGTTGTGCTCATTAAGGCACCAAATGAGCAATTCCATTCAGTAATTGTTGCTTATGAATATGTTCCTATGACAAATTCACATATACACAGGTTATATTCATATACGCACACACGTATATGTATGTTTTCTTGTGAAGAGAACAAAATAAACGACAAAACCTCTAGTCTTAGATTTCTCTGTAGGTATCAGCAATGCTGGAGGCAGGTCAAATTCTAGCTATAATGCTATGTGGAGCCTAGTCTAACTAATTTCCACTTCTCAAAATATATCCTTATAAAATAGTATTTTAATGCCATGTAAATAACAAATAAATGCCAAAGCTTTTGGGCTTTATTTGTTTAAGAATCCATCCTTGTGGTTTTTTTTCCTAGGAAGTTTAAGCTCAGATAGTTAGGAAGAATTGTTACATGTCAAACAGTGTAATCAGTACATATTTCTATACAAAGGTGACATCACGGTTAAAGTAAGAACACATGTATTTATTTATTATTTGTTTGTGGATTTTGGAAATGGGTTCTTCGTGGATATTTAGGTCATAAACTGCTAGTGATCCGGCCTCTGTCTCCTAAGTGCCAGGAATACAGCATTTGGCACCCTACCTTGACAAGAAGTGCTTGTAAAAACTCAGTGTTTAGTGAAAGTGTATAAGTAAATATTTTAAAATGTATAAGCAAATATTTAAGCATGGCATTTCATTGAATTTTGTTGTCAAAGTGTAATATTGTAGTGTGTTTTAAGAAACTCAGGTTACATACATATTTAAGTAACACTTTAATAGTTTATGTGCATGAATGCATGGTAGGTAACAGAAAATAATTGAGTAGCTTGAACTGAAGGCAAAAACAGTGCTAACAATGACGGCTAAAGGCTCTGACATCAGTATCTCAGAACGCCTTCTTTTCAAGTGAGTTAAATGTATTATAATCATGGAATATTTTTCTTTTTCCTTCATTTAAAGATTAATAGTTTTGCTGGTTATGGTATTCTGGGTCAGCATTGTTGTCTTTTAGAATTTGTAGAACATCCAACCCAGGTCATCTGGCTTTCAGTGTCTCTATTAGGAGTCAGGTGCTATTCTCATAGGGCATCCTTTATATGACACTTGGTCTTCTCCCATTGCATTCTTTAAAACATTATTTTGTTCTGCAAATTGAGTATTTTGAGTATTATGTGTTGTGGGAATCTGTTCTGATTCAGTCTATGTACTGTTCTGTAGACCTTTTGCATCATAAGGCATCTCCTTATTCAGGTTGGGGAATTTTTCTTCTACAATTTTGTTAAAAATATTTTCTGTACCTTTGACCTGGGTGTTTTCTTTTTTGCTATATCTATTATTCATTGATTTGGCCTTTTCATAGTGCCCCAGATTTCCTGGATGTTTGGAACCTGAATTTCTTTTCTATTAAACATTTTCTTTGACAGAAGGAATGATTTTTCTCTCTTGTCTTCAAGACCTAATATTGTCTCTTCCATATATTTCAATATATTCATGTGATAAGAAGAAACAAAAACATGTAAAGTATAATGATGTTTATTGGCTAAGAACATAGCTGTTGAACTTGGAGTTCATAACAGATTGAAACTTTAACATTTTCTGAGTTAGGGGCTTCTAGGGCTTTATTTTATAGCCAAGGTGTCTTTCGATAAGACAAGGTGTAATAATGTATAAATGTCAAGCAGCATAATGTTTGCAGTGAAGTCTTGTACAGCACACTCTAAGCAGTCAACACACTCCAGTTATCATGATGACAGTATTGACATCAACCATTTCCAAGGGAGATGTCCTGTGGGTGGTGCATTTAGAAAATGCTTCCTACAGAACAGAAGAACTGTTTTTAAAAACCTAGTCAGTGATCTGGGAGCTTTAGAAATGTGAATGTGCATTCTGAATCTCTTGAATTCCTACAGATTTCAAGTTTAATTATCTATGAAGTCCCCTGCACATGTTTTGTCCACAGAGAATCTCTTGATATGGTAATTCTCACCATTTAATTCTCAAGTGTTTTCTTAGGTAAACATAGAACTATTAATCACAATACATCCAAAACCCAGCGTCCTTAGACTGCTTCATTTGAACAAAATATATAAGCTAATTATCAAATATCAGAGTAGGGGATGTTCACAAGTGACTGCTCATGATGTTGTTAGTGAGGTAACCGATTATTTTGGGAAAATTTTAACTGCATCAAAATCAATATATCTTAGAACATTACAGATTCTCTAGGAAAACAGAGCATAACCTTCAACTAATAACTTCTGATATCACCAACTGCTAAGTTGGTTTTAGAGATCTGTTTGGTTACAAACACTTTATATTATCAAAAAATAAAACTATATACTTCAGCATTGACATTTACAAAGGGGAATATCCTTTTTTTTCTATATTTTTTTTATTTACATTCCCAATGATTTCCCCTTTCCCGGTTCCTCCCTCCCCGAAAGTCCCATAACCCTCTTCCATCCCCCTGTTCCCCATTCAACTCCCTCTTGCTTATCTGTCCTGGTATTCCCCTACATCCAGTCTTTCCAGGACCAGGGGTCTCTCCTTCCATCTTCTTGGAAATCTATTGATATGTGAATTGTGTCTTGGGTATTCCGAGATTCTGGGTTAATATCCCCTTATCAGTGACTGCATACCATGTGTGTTCTTTTGTGATTGGGTTACCTCACTAAGGATGATATTTTCCAGTTCTGACCATTTGCCTAGGAATTTCGTGAATTCATTGTTTTTGATTGCAGAGTAGTATTCCATTGTGTAAATATACATCTTCTGTATCCATTCCTCCATTGAGGGACATCTGGATTCTTCCCAGCTTCCGGCTATTATAAATAAGGCTGCTATGAACATAGTGGAGCATGTGTCCTTATTGCATGCAGGTAAAGCCTCTGGGTCTATGACCAGGAGTGGTAAAACAGGATCCTCCGGGAGTGTCATGCCCAGTTTTCTGAGGAACCAACAGACTGCTTTCCAGAGTGGTTGTATGAGCTTGCAATCCCACCAGCAGTGGAGGAGTATTCCTCTTTCTCCACATCCTTGCCAACACCTGCTGTCTCCTGTGTTTTTGATCTTAGCCATTCTGGCTGGTGTGAGGTGGAATCTCAGGATTGTTTTGATTTGCATTTCCCTAATGACTTTAGGTGCTTCTCAGCCATTTGATATTCTTCAGGACAAAAAGACAAAACTTACATTAGAAAAGCCAGACCAATTTATATTAACATACAAATATGTAAAATCTCTGCACATGAGAGTGTCGATAAGGAATGATTGTCTTTTACCTCAGAATGATTCAGATACTTATATGAGGGGACAATTAGGGCATGAGGGGAACAGGAAGTGATTTATAGGAGGAAAGGATGGGTTTATAATCAAGTATGACTAAGTCTGTTTTGCCCCAAGAATGTACCAGAATTCATGAATGATTCCTTTTGGGACCAAAGTCTTTCTGCATATGCTGAAGTTATCAATCTTTCTTCCTGTGATCAGTTTAGTGAAGAGAGAACCAAGTGATGGGCTTTCTTCTCTGGGCTTTAGAGTTGCCTGTCTGCCTGTATCTTAGCCCAATGGGTCTATCTACAGTTTCCTCACTAAAATTCAGAATGTACAGAAAGCTGCTTTTTTTTTCTATGTAGCTCCAAGTTCATTAACACAGCAAGGTCTTAGGCATATCCCACGCTTCAAACCATCTCCAAATATCCTGAAATTCCTCCAGTTTATCCCTTTCTACATTGACCTTCCAGGATCCCATTGCCCCTTGACATCACCTGTTGTGGAAGTGTTCATACTCCTTAAATTTGGAGCCAAAGTTAATTTCCTTTGATTTCCCTAGTTCTGCCTATAGAGGATGAGTCATTTTGTCATCACCTAAACCCTGGCTCCAAACCAGAATGCCATACAATTCCACCATGCCCCATCTCACTCTTTAATTGCTGTAGTGTGCAGAGCACATACAGTACACTCATAGAAGTGTCAGATGTTTGAGGGCAAATGCCACAGCTCATTAATTCCTGGCACCTCTGTGGAATCCTGCTTGAGGTCCTTTTGTTGTTTATGATGACCTCATTGTGTGGTAGGAAATATTTCTTTCCAGGGTATTAACCTTAAAATCTGGGAGTTTTCGGGTTTTCCCCTTAGTCTCTGAGTCAGTAAGTAAAGAAAGTGAATATTATTATGAAAACCTAAACTCCCCATTGTTGAAACTATCTGCCCACCCATGGCTTTTCTCAATTATTTTAATACCCACTGCATCTTACATATGCCATTGCTTGTAATGAGCTTCTTGGACATGCTGAGTTCACTAATATCCTCTGGATTCTCCTGTCTGTCTCATAACCCCATGGGTCTATGTTGTATTTTGCTTCACCTGCTGCCCTGGGATTTTGTGTCTAGTGCCCCATTACTGTAAGGGTTTGAAGTTAGGGGAATGTGTTTTCAAGATTTGCTGTGCCAAGCCTCAGTCCCTTCTATGCCTAAGATCGACCTCCTGTAGCCTAAACTAAGTGTGTCGGAGTTGCACAGAGCTCTGCTTGCAGAGAGTAAATCCCCCACCATCGTCTAAGAGGGGATATAAATAGCCAGGAGAGAACTTCATGGTGCTTTCGTTGAGCCTGGCAGGTATCTAGAGCTGTGTACTGTGCATAAGGCAAAAGCTGCATTTTTTTTTATCCATTTCCATCACAGTCTCTCCAGGGAACAGAAGGAGGAAAAATGAAGAGTATGACTTTATACTAATTAGAAAAATAGAGACAAGAATAGACGTTTTGAAATTGGACATTTTATGAGCATCTTGTGTTCTTCTATCCCCTTCTGCTTCTACCCAGCAACTCTATCTTCCTCGTCCCTGTACCTCGAATAAATTTTTGGTCTTTCTATAACTGCCTCTGACCTGATTTACAAGAGTGGTTTGCTGGTTTGTGGGGTCAGGGGTCCTCACACTCACAGTTGACAAAAACTGACTTTCCTTTGATTCTATGCCATTAAATGAAAAATACAAATAAACATGTGCTTTGACTCCTATTCCTTCCTTTCTTCCAATGGCAAATACATCCGACAGGTCAACACAACAGTGGCATAAGAATTTAGTTCTCTCTCTCTCTCTCTCTCTCTCTCTCTCTCTCTCTCTCTCTCTCTCTCTCTCTCTCTCTCTCTCTCTGTCTCCCTCTCCCTCTCCTTCCCCCTCTCCTTCTCCCTCTCTCTCTCTCTTTCTCTTGCACACACATGCACACACACACACACACACACACACACACCACATACACACACACACACAATGGTTTCCTTTCTTGTCATTCCTCCATTTGTGCTTTTGACAGTTGAAATGTTTTTATTATTGTACGATCCAATCTCTGCCTTTAGAAGCTAGGGATTTTTTTTTTTTTGCTTACTTGATTTAACTAGCTATGCCTGACCTCACAATTGGAGCTGTCCCTTAAATTACAATGCCTATATTCTGTTTCATTAATTCTCTAAGATCGAAATGCCTTAGATGTGTCTGGATTGGCAGATGTTGGAGCCAAATACAGGAAGAGAACCTAATAGTTATTGTTGAGTACCTTGGCATATAATGCCTCCTATCCAAACTGTGATGGGGAGCAGAATCCAGGGCCCTGAACCTCTTGGATGGCATGCAGTTTCTCCCACGCTTTAGGACATACATGTCCATTTCCAGATGGCAGCTGGTAAGCACACTGAGGAGCATGTTCTCCTAAGTTTATTTTTATCTGAAGGTTGTGCTTTTTATACATTTAGCAAAACAGCATTTAAAAGTAGAATAATTTTTTAAAAAGAAGGAAGAAAAACTGAAGTTGAGAAAAAAAACTATGCTTCTTTTAGATTTGAGTGAAATTAAAATTAGAATCTTATGTAAGAATCCGTATGTGGTTGTTCACAAGAACGTAGGTGGAGGGGAGATGTCCCTAACATGTGAGGGACACAGGGTGTCTTACTGTCTTGAGGCCTGAGGTGGCAGTGAAGGGAGTCTCTATTTGAATTCTGGTTACTTTTCTTTGGCAGTAACAGGGAAGTGTTTGTGAAGGAAGCAGACGATATGTTACAAAGCATGGCAGCTCAGGTGGTTTTAACATTTCCCAACACTGGTGTGCCTGAGCACAAGGGCTTAGTACAGACATGTTGCCTCTGTTGTTCTACACAAAGTGACTTCTGAGGATTTCTAAAGCTCAACCCAGCAAGTACACCTAGCAGACACTGCAGGTGGTTTTAATAAAAATGCCCAGGGGTAAAACAGTTTAACCCCTGAGTAACTATGAGCCTCTTATACCAGACAAGCTATGCTAAGTGCCACGTTCATTATGGAACTAACAGTACATTGCAGAGACCGGTGGTCAGCTCTAGCAATTTCTCAATTGCAGAGTCTATGGAAACACAAAACCATGGTGTTTATTACACGTGAGTTGTGATCACTCATCAGTCCCTATCATCAGAGTTTGGGATGAGGGGACAGTCTTCATTGCATCCTTCAAATGGCCCAGCAGTGAGGATGCCATCTCCCTAAACATTTGTAAGTGAGAAATCAGAGCACCCTACAGCTAAGAACTCGGCCTGTGTCTTAGACTCTTGCACAGAACGCATTTAAGTGTGTGATGCGTACTGGTGGCTCACAAAAGGGAAACAGAAGTAATTTGTTAGAACAAAAGAGAAACTATCAACAAGGGAAGCAGAGATGCTCTGAGAGGTTCATCTTCAGGTTGCAGCAGCTGCACCGAGGTCTCTAATGATCTTTGGTCTAGTTTTAAACTGAGACCTGGACACATTATGAAAGCTATGCTGTTTACTTTCTTTTAGAAAGGTGTTTCATAACAGTTGACATCCATTGAAACCACCAATCAACACAGACACATATACTATGTTTTTTCATAAGAGCAGTACTGCAGTTAAGTCAGTAAAATTATATGGAAAAGGTCTCCACATATTTTCACAATTAGAACATTTACCTACATAGTGGACTTCCTTCACTATCTCTCCCTCATACTTCAGTGCTTGCCCTCTTCCCACATTCCTCATAAGGCTCAATGACAAGTGGTTCAATGGATTCGTAAGCCTCAGAAAACAGGAAAATAAAGTATTTCGCCCTGTTCCGGTAGACTGCACTGAAGAGACAGGTACCCAGGTTCTCCCCAATATAACATCGCTTGGGACACGGCCTGTTGGGGCTTCCGTCTGCTCCCAAGAACGGGACAGCGCTGTGGTCATCTGGGCACCAGATCTACTGTAGGCCAACCCCTCTGCAGGGTAACCTGCGCCACCAAGAGAGTGCAGAGTGCACTCCGCCATCTTTGCTCCAATGGCCAGGTAGTTGGGACTGCTAGGCTCGGAGACAGACAGGCATAATATCGCTTGGGTCTCGGGCGCCTTGTGTGTGCGCTGCTCTCAAGAGTTGGGCAGATCTGCAGTAACCAGTGTGCCAGCTCTGCTGTGGGACTTCTGCCTGGCAGAGGGACGCCCCCTCCCCCCCCCCGACTCTGGGAGAGATCACACACCCCTGCACAGGGCAGGAGCCTATCAGCCTCCCTTTGGCGACCTCTGCTCCGGGAATCCATTACGCTGAGCCTTTGGATGTGCAGGGACTCCCCAATATAACATCACTTGGGGCAAGGCACATCAGGGCTCCAAAGTCACTCAGGAGCAGGGCAGGCCCCAGAAATCGGTGCCAGGGGAATCCTGGTAATCTAGGGGGGCCAGAAATAGCTTTGCAGGCTCACAGGAGGTCCAACCAACAGCCAGTGACAGCAGGACCAACTAATATCAGAGGTAACCAGATGGCAAAAGGCAAACGTAGGAACGTTACTAACAGAAATCAAAGTAATATGGCACCATCCGAACCCAACTCTCCAACAGCAGCAAGTCCTGGATACCCCACCACACCTGAAAGACAAGATCTGGATTTAAAATCACTTCTCATGATGCTATTAGAGGATCACAAGAAGGACAAAAATAAATCTAATAAAGAATTACAGGAGACCATGAATCAATGGTTAGAAGCCCTTACAAAGGAAACACAAAAATCGCTTAGAGAAATGCAGGAGAACATGGATCAAAAGATGGAGGCTGATAAGGAGACAACACAAAAATTGCTTAAAGAAATGAATCAACGGGTAGATGCACTTTCAAAGGAATCACAAAAATTGCATAAAGAAATGCAGAAGAATATGGGTCAACAGACGGATGCCCATAGGGAGGCAACACAAAAATTGCTTAAAGAAATGAATCAACAGATAGATGCCCTTACAAAGGAAACACAAGAATTGCTAAAAGAAATGCAGGAGACGATGGATCAACAGATGGAATCCCATGAGAAGGAAACACAAAAATCGCTCAGAGAAATGCAGGAGAACTTGGGTCAACAGGCAGAAATTCTGAAAGAGGTAATGCAAAAATACCTTAAAGAAATACAGGAAAATACAAACAAACAAGTGAAGGATCTCAGCAAATCCATCCAGGATCTAAAAAAGGAAGTAGAAACAACTAAAAAATCACAAAGGGAGACAACTTTGGAGATAGAAAACCTTGGGAAGAAATCAGGAGTCATAGATGCAAACATCAACAATAGAATACAAGAGATGGAAGAAAGAATCTCAGGTGCTGAAGATTCCATAGAAAGCATCGACTCAACAGTCAAAGAAAATGCAAAATGCAAAAAACATGTAACCCAAAACATCCAGGAAATCCAGGACACAATGAGAAGACCAAACCTAAGGATTATAGGTATAGATGAGAGTGAAGAGTTGCAACTTAAAGGGCCAGTAAACATCTTCAACAAAATTATGGAGGAAAACTTCCCTAACCTAAAGAGAGAGATGCCGCTGAACGTACAAGAAGCCTACAGAACTCCAAACAAACTGGACCAGAACAGAAATACCTCCCGTCACATAATAATCAAAACACCAAATGTACTAAACAAAGAAAGAATATTAAAAGCAGTAAGAGAAAAGGACCAAGTAACATACAAAGGAAGACCTATCCGAATCACATCAGACTTCTCACCAGAGACTATAAAAGCCAGAAAGATCCTGGGCAGATCTCATGCAGACACTAAGAGAGCACAAACGCCAGCCTAGACTACTATACCCAGCAAAACTCTCAATCACTATAGATGGAGAGACCAAGATATTCCATGATAAACCCAAATTTTCACAATATCTTTCCACAAATCCAGCCCTGCAAAGGATAATAGGTGGAAACCGCCAATACAGGGAGAGAAACAACACCCTGGAAAAAATGAGATAGTAACCTTCTTGCTTCAAACCCAAAAGTAGATAAGCACTCAAACATAAAGATAGCATCAAGAATGGCAGGTGGCAATAATCACTATGCCTTAATCTCTCTTAATATCAATGGTCTCAATTCCCCAATAAAAAGACATAGACTAGCAGACTGGATACGTAAACAGGACCCAGCATTTTGCTGCATGCAGGAAACACACCTCAGTGTCAAAGACAAACACTACCTCAGAGTAAAAGGCTGGAAAACAATTTTACAAGCAAATGGCCCCAAGAAACGAGGTGGAGTAGCCATCCTAATATCAGATAAAATTGATTTTCAACCTAAAGTCATCAAAAAAGACACAGAAGGACACTACATTTTGACCAAGGGAAAAATCCATCAACAAGAAATCTCAATTCTGAATATCTATGCTCCAAATGCAAGGGCACCCTCATTCGTAAAAGAAACTTTACTAAAGCTCAAAGCACACATCGCACCGCACACAATAATAGTGGCTGACTTCAACACCCTGCTCTCTGAAATGGATCATTCAGGAAAGCAGAAACTAAACAGAGACACAGTGAATCTAATTGAAGCCTTGGACCAAATGGAACTAACAGATATATATAGAACATTTCATCCTAGAGCTAAAGAATACAACTTCTTCTCAGCTCCTCATGGTACCTTCTCCAAAACTGACCATATAATTGGTCACAAATCAGACCTCAACAGATATAAGAAGATAGAAATAATCCCATGCCTTCTATCAGATCACTATGGAATAAGGTTGGTCTTCAATGGCAACAAAAACAAAAGAAAACCCACATACACATGGAGGCTGAACAATGCTCTACTCAATGGTAACTTGGTCAAGGTGGAAATAAAGAAAGAAATCAAAGACTTTTTGAAAGTTAATGAAAATGAAGGCACAACATACCCTAATTTATGGGACACAATGAAAGCAGTGCTAAGAGGAAAATTCATAGCCCTGAGAGCCGCCAAAAAGAAACGGGAGACAGTATACAGTAACAGCTTAATGGCACACCTAAAAGCCCTGGAACAAAAAGAAGCAAATACACCAAAGAGGAGTAGAAGGCAGGAAATCATCAAACTCAGGGCTGAAATCAATCAAGTAGAAACAAATAAAACCATACAAAGAATCAACAAAATGAGGAGTTGGTTCTTTGAGAAAATCAACAAGATAGATAAGCCCTTAGCCAGACTAACCAGAGGGCACAGAGACAGTATTCAAATTAATAAAATCAGAAACGAAAAGGGAGAGATAACAACAGAAACTGAGGAAATTCAAAAAATCACCAGATCCTACTACAAAAACCTGTATTCAACACAACTAGAAAATCTCGAGGAAATGGACAATTTCCTTGACAGATATCAAATACCAAAATTAAATCAGGATCAAATAGAGCATCTAAACCGTCCTATAACCCCTGAAGAAATAGAAGTTGTCATTGGAAGTCTTCCAACCAAAAAAAGCACAGGTCCAGATGGTTTTAGTGCAGAATTCTATCAGACCTTCAAAGAAGACCTAACACCAATACTCTTCAAACTGTTCCACAAAATAGAAACAGAAGGAACAGTACCCAACTCGTTCTATGAAGCCACAATTACACTAATACCAAAAGCACACAAAGGTCCGACAAAGAAAGAGAATCTCAGGCCAATCTCTCTTATGAATATCGATGCAAAAATACTCAATAAAATTCTTGACAACCGAATCCAAGAACACATCAAAACGATCATTCACTACGATCAAGTAGGCTTCATCCCAGGGATGCAGGGATGGTTCAATATAAGGAAATCCATCAATGTAATCCACTATATAAACAATCTCAAAGAAAAAAACCACATTGTCATCTCATTAGATGCTGAGAAAGCATTTGACAAAATTCAGCATCCTTTCATGCTAAAGGTCTTGGAAAGATCAGGAATTCGAGGCCCATATCTAAACATAGTAAAAGCAATTTACAGCAAACCGGTAGCCAACATCAATCTAAATGGAGAGAAACTTGAAGCAATCCCACTAAAATCAGGGACTAGACAAGGCTGCCCTCTCTCTCCATATCTTTTCAATATAGTACTTGAAGTTCTAGCTAGAGCAATTAGACAACAAAAGGAGGTCAAACGGATACAAATTGGAAAGGAAGAAGTCAAACTATCACTATTTGCAGACAAGATGATAGTATACTTAAGCGACCCAAAGAACTCCACCAGAGAACTCCTACAGCTGATAAACGACTTCAGCAAAGTGGCCGAATATAAAATCAACTCAAGCAAGTCAGTAGCCTTCCTATACTCAAAGGATAAGCAGGCTGAGAAAGAAGTAAGAGAAATGATACCCTTCACGATAGCCACAAACCATATAAAGTATCTTGGCGTGACTCTAACCAAACAAGTGAAAGATCTGTATGACAAGAACTTCAAGTCTCTGAAGAAAGAAATTGAAGAAGACCTCAGAAGATGGAAAAATCTGCCATGCTCATGGATTGGCAGGATTAATATAGTAAAAATGACCATCTTATCAAAAGTAATATACAGATTCCATGCAATCCCCATCAATATCCCAACTCAATTCTTCATAGAGTTAGAAAGAGCAATTCAAAAATTTATCTGGAATAACAGAAAACCCAGGATAGCTAAAACTATTCTCAAGAGTAAAAGAACCTCTGGGGGAATCAGTATCCCGGACCTCAAGCTGTACTACAGAGCAATAGTGTTAAAAACCGCATGGTATTGGTACAGTGACAGGCATGTAGATCAATGGAACTGTATTGAAGACCCAGAAATGAATCCACACTCCTATGGTCACTTGATCTTTAACAAAGGAGCTAAAACCATCCAGTGGAAAAAAGATAGCCTTTTCAACAAATGGTGCTGTTTCAACTGGGGGTCAACATGCAGAAGAATGCAAATTGACCCATTCTTATCTCCTTGCACTAAGCTCAATTCCAAGTGGATCAAGGACCTCCACATAAAACCAGACACACTGAAACTAATAGAAAGGAAACTAGGGAAGAACCTTGAACATATGGGCAAAGGGAAGAATTTCCTGAATAGAACTCCAATAGCTTATGCTCTAAGATCAAGAATAGACAAATGGGACCTCATTAAATTACAAAGTTTTTGCAAGGCAAAAGACACTGTCAAAAAGACAAAGTAGCAACCAACTAACTGGGAAATGATCTTTACCAACCCTACATCCGACAGAGGGCTAATATCCAATATATACAAAGAACTCAAGAAGTTAAACTCCAGAGAGGCAAGTAACCCTATTAAAAAATGGGGTACAGAGCTAAACAAAGAGTTCTCACCTGAAGAATATCTAATAGCTGAGAAGCACCTAAAGAGATGTTCATCATCCTTAATCATTAGGGAAATGCAAATCAAAACAACCCTGAGATTCCATCTCACACCAGTCAGGATGGCTAAGATCAAAAACACAGGAGACAGCAGTTGTTGGCGAGGATGTGGAGAAAGAGGAACACTCCTCCACTGCTGGTGGGATTGCAAGCTGGTACAACCACTCTGGAAAGCAGTCTGGCGGTTCCTCAGAAAACTGGGCATGACACTCCCGGAGGATCTGGCTATACCACTCCTGGGCATATACCCAGAGGCTTTACCTGCATGCAGTAAGGACACATGCTCCACTATGTTCATAGCAGCCTTATTTATAATAGCCAGAAGCTGGAAAGACCCCAGATGTCCCTCAACAGAGGAATGGATTCAGAAGATGTGCTATATTTACACAATGGAATACTACTCTGCAATTAAAAACAATGAATTCATGAAATTCCTAGGCAAATGGTCAGAACCTGAAAATATCATCCTTAGTGAGGTAACCCAATCACAAAAGAACACACATGGTATGCAGTCACTGACAAGGGGATATTAACCCAGAATCTCGGAATACCCTAGCACAATTCGCATATCAATAGATTTCTATGAAGATGGAAGGAGAGACCCCTGGTCCTGGAAAGACTGGATATAGGGGAATGCCAGGACAGAGAAGCGAGAGGGGATTGAATGGGAAAAAGAGGGAGGAAAGGGGGCTTATGGGACTTTCGGGGAGGGAGTAAATGGGAAAGGGGAAATGATTTTTAATGTAAATAAAAAAAATTTAGAAAATAAAATTAAAAAAAAAATAAAGTATTTCAACAAAGCCCAGAGTATCATGTTAATGTGTTCTATGAAGAATGAGCTAAAATTACTAGATGGATAGATAATTGTTGGTTTCTTCAAAATATGCCCTAGATAAATTTCTCGGAATCATTCTAAGCTTATCAGTTCCAAACATATAGGATTTTAACAAAAGGAAACAATGGTGAACTCTTTAAGAACTTCTTCAGTTCTGCCCTGTTCCCCTCTCTCCTGCTGCCTACAATACTTGCCTTTTGCATGCCAGAGGCTGTGGACAGTTGGAGATTAGCGCGGTCTAGCCAAGGGAAAGCTGAGTTGGTTGGAGACAACAGCTTCCTCCAAGCACCTTGGCCTGTCAGCTGCCAATCATCAAAGCTCACACGGAGTTTGACCCAGAAAATCGGTTACACAGGAAAAGAGAAAAATTTCTTCCGTTCCCGCACTGTTCCCTGCTCTTTATGTGCACATTTTGTGTCTTTGGACTTAGAAAGAGCAAAAGAAGTTTAAACGGATTTAATGCCTGGCTTCACTCTGAGACACTAATTTCAAAAAAGGAACTCCAGACTCTGAAAATGTGTAAAAAGCTGTGACAGAAATGGTCACTCATATCTATAAGCCCCAGGATATTAACTGTTGTGAGTGAAATCTAATGTGAACTAGTTGTTTACAGGCTAAACTCATGTTTATAAATGGCTATATCAGCCAGGCAGTGGTGGTGCACGCTTTTAACCCCAGCATTTGGGAGGCAGAGGCAGACAGATTTCTGAGTTAGAGGCCAACCTGGTCTACAAAGTGAGTTCCAGGACAGCCAGAGCTACAAAGAGAAACCCTGTCTCAAAAAACCTAAAATAAATAAATAAATAAATAAATAAATAAATAAATAAATGGCTATATATTTTTGCAAAGCACCCATCTCTGTTATTCTCTGTCTACTCTCTTTCTCTGCCCCTACTCCCTTCTCAACCCCTCTTTCCATACCCCCAAATAAATTTCATTTTATACTTAAAATTTTTTTTAAAAAAAAAATTTTTTAAAGCCCCTGTATTGCTTATCTAATTTCTTATGTATATGGGTGCTTTGCCTGTGTATGTGTCTGTGTGCCATCTGTGTGCAGTGTCTGTGGAGGCCAGAAGATGCATTGCATCCCTGGTTGTGAACCATCATAAGGGTGCTAGAAACCAAACCCAGGTCGTTTGTCATTAACCCTGTGCCTCTCAAGCCAGTTCTGATGAAAAGAACTGCTTATTTAGAGGAAGCATTTTGAACATTGAGGGGAATAGATTTAGATTCCATGATGGTGAGGAAAATAAAGGGAAACAGAAGCTCATTAAAACACATAAATCTAAACCAAAAGTTGTACCCTAACCCTTGTATATCTATTATATATTATATACTCATATAGAGAGAGAATATTATATATATATGTATATATACATATATATATATACTCTTTCTCTAGAGAATATATATAAAATATGTCAAAACATAATAGCAAAACTTAGAACTAATATATACATACATGTCTATATATGCCTATATATATATGTCTCTATATATGTTTATATATATATATATATAAATATATATATATATATATAAAATGTGTGTGTGTTTGCATGTATGTGTGTTTAAAGGGAATATTTTAGAGTAGCTTACAGGCTATGGTTCAACTAGTCCAACTATGGTCACATATTTTTTCAGTCCACGGGGGTGAAACTTTCAGTTTGTTTTAAGTTCTAACTCCAGGAAAAAAATTCGTCAGTACCAGGGTAGATCATGTTGCCAGCACGGATGAGGCCATGCTCTCCCGTGACCTTTTATGTGGGCTGCCACCAGGAGGTATGGTCCAGATTTAGTGTGGGTCTTCCCATGTTAAGTGATCTGATCAAGAAAAGCATATCCCTCCCAGGTGTGTCCACATGCTTGGATTTTGTTTGATTCCAGATACAGTCCCATTGATAACAAGATTGGCATCCCAGCCATCCACCATCATGTCCCTCCCGCCATTACCCTTCCATGAAGGAGCAATCATCCCTGCTCTAGCTTAAGTCTCTGTGAGAGGTGAGGATGCGGCAGAGGCTTCTTAAAGCAGAGTTGCAAGATCCTGTTAATGGCAGCCTACCCCAGTTGTAGCAAGTTGCCCCACTATACATCTCATGGTGACCTAGAAGTTGGGAAAATTGAACCTGGGGCCACTGCACAGTATTTGGATAGACAAACTTACCATTTTCAGTGGAACTTCTCATACAAAGGTTCTGTGAGTGACTGCCATGATCTCCCATTATGCAGCTAGATACTTGGATAATTATTGGGAGCTTAATGTCAAATTGCATAACTTACCCAACACAGTGGTCCTGCCCTTCCTCTGTGACACAGAAGCATACTCTTGAGTCACACGCTGCCCAGAACTGAATGCCAGCAGGCCACTTGGTTTGTGACACTGAAACTCAGGAGGGAAAGTAACTATTTTAGTAGAACATGTATCACATTTTGTGCTAGAGAATTCTAATTCTAGGGTTTTAAATGCACTGGGTGTTTCTGCTCTGCCTGTAAGACCGGCAAGTCCTTCTATAGGCAAGCCTTATTTTCACGTGTTCTTGGAAATGGACAGAGCTGGGACACTTTCATAGGCTAATAATGTAAGTGGACAGTCATAAGTGCCAATGTGCATTAGGAAAATGGGAATCTATTCTGCTTCACGGGTGAATTTGCTCTTCTCCAGAGATGGAATTTATTTGCATATTTTATTTCAATATATGTGAGTTCACTGGAAGAGGTTTGAAATTAAATAAATGATGTGATTAAATGGCAGACATAATAACAGCAAACCTGGCAGCCCATCGTGAATTTAGCTTTCCAAAGGAATTTAAACCGTTGATACATTTGGTGATGACACCTGCCCTGTAAAAAACCAGTGCCAAGACACAGAAGTGGCTGGGAGACTGGAAGGCATGTCTGATAAACTCTATAATCAGCATTCAGACATGAGAGAACATAGGATACACACAGTGCAGTGGTAAAATGCAGGTGGTTAGTCATACAGCAGTGTTTCCTCCATGATTTTCCTGCTTCTAAACATTTTTCCTGCATCCATATGTGTGCTCATTTACAACAAAAGCTTGTAATTACTGGAATCACTAAAAGCATCTCTCAGACCATGAAGTTGCTCTTTAAATGGTGGAAATATGTAATCCTGATTGACTCAGCATTCATCGTGGTCAAAGTTTACAAAACTATATGGAAAACAAAACATTCAACCAATCATATTCTGTGTTTTAATAATAGTCCTTTACATATTTCTGAAAAAAGAAAAATCCAGATATTTCTAACATTAAAGCAAGAATTATAAAATTTAAATATTATTGTAATATAGATTCTCTACCACGATCTTTAATTATAATAATTTGTAAGGACAAAGAACAGAATCGGAAGTCACTTCAGTTAGGATGTGTAGTTACTCTTACGTAAGCATCTTCTTGACGTTGATTTCCTGATTGCGATTTGGGCAACTTTCCTGCTTCTTGATATGAGGTGTGGGGTTCTGTATTCACCATCTCCATATATTTCTGCCCATTTTTCACTCTCATTTGTTATTCATGGGAAACAGTTACCACAGTAAGTAAAGAGACCTTCGGATCTCAGTGAATCACTGTTAGTTAGTGCTTCGACCCATTCTGTGTCCTGGTGTGACCATACCCCTTAGTGTCAGCGGCCTTGGCTGTCAAGCCTCTACCTGAGGGAAGCTGCCAGTGACTGAGATTGGCAAAAACTCACTCATCTCAATGTGCTACACCTAGCCCAGAATCCAGAAGGAAGAAGGCGTGGTGTGATAGTATTCGTATGACCACCATGGAGTCTATTTCTAGGTGTGCCACATACAGTGGACAAATTGTAAGATGTGTCTTTGTTTCCTTCTTATTAATCAAATACTAAGTCCTTGGACTCAATATACACAGATCTCTGGAGCACTGAAATGATTATGGAATGCCTTTCTTTTCCTAATTATCACATTTTAAGTCAAAGCATTATTTGATTTTTCTAGATATTTAAAACAATTTTTAAATTTTATCATAGCAAGGAAGTTATGATGCATGTGTGAATCACACCTATCTACCCAAATGGCATGACAAAAATTTATAGTACAGATATAAATGCTTCCAGTTATGACAACTTTTTCCTTTAACTGCTTTCTAGAATTCATACGCCTCTTTCTCTCTACCTTTTGATATATGTATATGTAAAATATGTGCATGTGTAATATATGGGTACCTATGAACAGGTATATGCAATAAACCAAGACATACATGATTATGAATGCAGTGCACAGTGGGCAAAAGAGAAGGATGGAAAGTAAACTCTGTGAGAAGCTGCTGTGTACAGAAGCAATGACTGAGAGAGGCTTGGTCACCCCAAGTTCATCTACATCTCAGTAACTCGACTGTGCTTCTTCACACAAAGATCAATCAATGAGAGAAACATACACTGTCATTTCCTACCCTTTATTTTCTGATTCATTGGTCTGTGAACTAACCTGTAACTCCATAGCAGGTACTCAAGCTCCAGGATAATGATAAGATAAAAAAAATCAATTACAGGCTTTATGACGACTATGAAATAGAGTAAAACATTTTGTCTTGGCATTCCAACATTTCAATTCTCCTCTGTCTTAAACTGCATCTGGGAAATTCCATAGAATACATCATTTTGATTTTTTTTTTGTATGCAAGTTTTCATATCATTTCTGCAACAAGCTTATGTGAATGAACCCAGATGAGGGGGGAGATCCCCGTGCTCAGTGGACACTCAGTGCTCCAGCCCATTTATCACTACCTTAGTTAGGACTGTTGCTTTCCTAAGCATCCTCTTTTCTACCTCCTTAAAAATATCACAACTTAGCTTTTAGATTTTAATCTTTAAAGATTTTAATCTTTAAAGTCTTTTCTTATACTGATCCT
Organism: Tokudaia tokunoshimensis; assembly: GCA_036184795.1. Lineage (NCBI taxonomy): Eukaryota > Metazoa > Chordata > Mammalia > Rodentia > Muridae > Tokudaia > Tokudaia tokunoshimensis. The sequence continues at coordinate 3,205,138 of BTHU01000003.1, read as the reverse complement.
GCTTCCTTTCCACATGATTTATCTTGTCTAGCAGTGTCAAACCTTGGTTTTTTAGCCTTCTTATTAAGGGTTGTCTGCATGTAGTCTGACTGGCTCTGGTGTCTACAGGAAGGCTGAATGCTATCATTCTTCCTCACCTTGGGTTTGTATACGCAAATGTTGATATTTACAAGGTACCCTTAAAGTGTGAGCATTAACCCAGTAGAGTCTAACAGCAGCTGGGCTGTAAAGCCTGACCTGCCAACCCAACACTCACAGCAAGGGTGCAGGAGGGAACCTCTAATATTTTCATGTGCTGCATAGGTTGTTACTGAATCAGATAAAATTTCTGTGAATGTGTCCCTGCAGAACTGAGTTCCTTGGTGTTCGCATCATCGATGTGCAGGAGTATGTATGTATGAATGTGACATTGTGTATGTATATGTGTGTGTGCGTGTGTATCTTCCTCAATAGTTTTTCTTCATGTGCTCTTCAGATGGTGACCCATTAGCAACCATTACTGCTAGTAAACCTAGGAATATAATACACTGAACATGTGATATGTCCTTTGCAGTGATTTGAGGAAACCACAAGAGATCTGTGTTAAACTCTTTGTTGCCATTTGCAAAGAATAATTAATGAGTTGCTGAGTTGCATTTTTAAAAGTTAACATTGATTTACATTTAAGAGTTGACAATCAATATGGCATTATTGATTAGTAATAAAACTATAAAAATTTTATATTATTTCTTCATCCTATATGGCTCCTTTACTCAAGCACTCTGGCACCCAATCCTTTAAGAGCCTATGGAGGGAGTATTTATTACAACAAGGTGGTCATTCTGCACTTGCTTTTCTGCTCTCTAACAAAAACCATCTCTGCATCCTCACTGGACCACCAGCTTCTGGAGATAGCCCGTGAGCAGGCTGTAGCCAGCACCTGCTGGCATCAATCAGGATTTTCCCTTGATGACATGGAATTACCTGTCTATAGCAAGGTGAACACTACTCGAAACTCAGTGGAATTGAAAGGGTTGTGTGTACTGGGGAAGGAGAGAGCAGAAACCCTCCCTCTCCACTCTGTAATAGTGGTGGTACGTTTTTAGTACTTCATAATAATTCCCTATGTCTTTCAAAAAAGTTGAAATAAAATGATAATATATTAGCAATTGATAAAATTGTTTATTTTACTATTCCTAGTGTATTTTCTCCCCCACTTAAAGCTATGTGACGTCAGGTCAGAAAGAGTTTAAGTGCATGCTCGAATTAATTTTCTCCAAAGAAACTAAAAATTTTTACAGAGAATTAAAAACACTATGTGGATTTTTGAAAAGCTGTGACAAAAGAGAAAAAAAATTAACTTGAAGGAAATTGAGGTTTTTCTTTTTTGTATTACTTTCCTAATTTTAAAATCAAATATTTGATTTAAGAAAACTATGTATTCTCTGCAAGTAGGAAGAGTACAGTGTGGATTCTGATGTCGATATTTTTTGAGTTGAGGATATTTGGGGGGCATGTTTGTATTTTGAGGATTGCATCTTTCTTGAAATGCAATTCCACAGAACCTAGAACTTAACCCTCCATCTAGCCCTGTGGTACCTCTCCCTTGTTCCCACTGGTAGCTCCATTCCCATCATGCCCTGGACTGCTGACAGTTGTGAGCAGTGACTGTAAATCAGTGTTTGCAGTAAACTTCTTTGCTTCCAAAGACCTGACAAGGGCCTGGTACCTGCTTTTCATTGGTTTTTATTTCCAATGATCTCTTCTGCGTGGCATACGTTATTTAATGTTTTGATTTTCACGATTTTTTTTAATATACCATGTATTTGTTCTCTGTGATCAGAGTTATGCCTCACATGTGAGAATGCATTTTTCAATACTATCTTGCACAGAGATTTTCAGAAGTCTTATTGCAGTGCAGACTCTGCTACAGAACGAATACTTGGGGTTCTGTTGTCAGGCCAGGTCTCAGAAGCAGGTTGTGCCGAACCTAAGAGAGCCCAGGAATAAAGTAAACAGCAAATCAAAGAACAACCGCTGCAGGATAAACTCTCCTTTACATGGTCTGCAAACTTGCTCTTTGGTTTATTGTTTGGTGCTATATAAATAGAAAAGAGGCTTCATGTTATACAGTACAAAAAAAATTTTTTTTCAAATTAAGAAGTGATAAAGTTAAAATGCAATTCCCCTCAAATGCAGGATAGTAATCACTAACACTAACGAAAATGCTTTTAAATCCAAGAACAATGGAATATATTTAGGAGGAAGTGAAGTTTCAAATTATATTATTCATCACACATGAGAGATTTATACTTTTTAATTTGATGAAGATTTAACAGATGTAAATTTTCTGAACAAGTTTGCTCCAAATCAACTTGACCTGTCAATAAAAACATTGTTACAGAGAATCAAATATATTATGATTATTTAATACTTTAAAAAGAACAAATCAGTGATACTTGTTTTAGTTACATTCATACTTATCAACTTTACCCAATGTTCAAATTTATGTAGAAACTAAAGACAGTTTATGAAGATGGTCATGCATGACAACCATTCTAAAATAGTGAACAGTATGATGCCCATGTCTCCAGAATAAATTGGAAACTTGGAGCCATAGATTTAGCTTAGATTTGAATGCAGAAGCCCAGAAGCTTGGAATACCCAAGACACATTTCACATATGAAATGATGCCCAAAAAGGAGGCAGAACAAAGTATGGATACTTGGGTCCTTTGTAGAAAGGGAAGCAAAATACCCACAGAAGGAGATACAAAGGGTGGAGAAGAGTCTGAGGGAAAGACCATCCAGAGACTGCCCCACCCAGGAATCCACCCCATATACAGTTGCAAAACCCAGACACTATTATCAATGCCCACAAGTGCTTGCTGACCAGAGCCGAATATAGCTGTCACCTGGGAGGCTCTGCTAGTTCATGAGAAATACAGAGGGGGACACTCTCAGCCAGCCATTGAACTGAGCCCAGGATCCCCAATGGAGGAGCTAGAGAAAGGAGCCAAGGAGCTGAAGGGGTTTACAGTGCCACAGGAGGAACAACAATATGAGTCACCCAGTACTCCCAGAGCTCCCAGGGACAAAACCGTCAACCAAAGAGTGCACATGGAGTTACCCATGGCTAAAGACATGTAGGTAGCAGAGGATGGTCTTGTTAGACACCAAAAGGAGGAGGGGCCCTTGGTTCTGGAAAGACTTGATGCTGTAGTGCAGAGGAATACCAGGACAGGGAAGCAGGGGAGGGTTGATTGGGGAAGGGGAGATGGCTTATGTGATTTTCGGTGGAGGGGGGCAACCAGGAAAGAGAACAAGATTTGAAATATAAATAAAGACTATATCTAATAAAAAAAAAAAGATCAGGCAATGTTGCACTGCCTCACGAGTGCTGCTTTTAGCACTGTTTTCTTTCTTTCTCTTTCTCTTTCTTTCTTTCTTTCTTTCCTTTTTTCATGTTGAACACTACTTTATTAACTGAATGTAGACATAGAATTATTTAATTCACTAAGTCAAATATATAGTTTTAATAAATATAGATGTTTACAATGCTTACATAGTCTTTACTATCTATTATCTTTCAAAACTAAATTTATCCTATAATTGTATCATATTTTTTGCTATAGATTCTAATGATATAAATATAATAAATAAATAAATAAAAATAATGATATAAATATATGATATGGAATTGCCAAACTGTTTTTCAAGTATGTCTAAAGCATTCTTAAATTTCAAAATTAGTTAGCCCTGGTTTCATAGTAACTGGACACCATGATAACTAAGGGCCGCATGGCAAACTCAACTCACAGCACAGTCCCAGCATGGGACAAACCTTAGTCATGGAGTTGACTTTGGAACAGAAGACTTTGTAAGAGGACAGACTGAATGAGACACAGGACTCTGACAAGGAAAGCACACTTAAAGCTGATGTCTGAAGCTCAGGGAGAATGATTTGGACCCCATGCACAAGAAAGTGTCTATTGACCGTATGACCTCAGAGCAAGGCACCACCAGAGATCTGAGGAGAGCTGGGTTTTGAGGTGCATGTACACTAGGCCCATGGAAATGGGAAAATGCACCTTAGAGATTTTCAAAAGGCAGGATCAGTAAGCACATATGAAACAGATGCTTGTAGAAATGGCTTCATGTTGGATCTGAGACCCACTTGTCCCAGCCTCTGAGTATTCTGACCTACTCCAATATCTAGAATTTCTGCTATTATTTCATCCTCCCCAGGATAGAAAAAAAACGATAGTGCTGGAAGAGGGGGAGGTAATGGTTCAATTACCATGAAAAGTAATCTCCAAATTGTCGGCAGGAACTAATGATGGACATTATTAAACTTGAAACGTTGAGGGATAAGGGTGGACTGTGAAACCCTATTCAAAGTTGAATTCTTAAGAATAGAAGAGATTTTCCCAAGTAATGATGGCCTCATTGAAGCCTAGAGTGGGCATTTTTATATTCCTTTCCAGCCCTGCAATTTTGTGATGTCAAAATAATTGGGACTCAGAAAGAATGTTTTAGAAATTGATATCTACCCATGACGCAAAACTGAAAAGGAGATGAAATTCTGCCGTCTGCGTACTTCCTAGATGGAGAGACAGAAACCATCCCATTTGATTATGTTTTTCACATCTGAGAAAAGTGGTCCTGATCCTGTGTTGTTTTGGGTCATGTATTAAGATATTTGTTACACAGATCACAGCAATGGAAAAGCCATCCCTATGCATTTTATTATCCCTAGTATATATTATTCTTATATAGAGTATCAGTGGCATAATATATAATACTGGATGTGCATGTATAGTATATATATATACTATATATATACTATATATATATATATATATATATATATATATATTAGTCATGGTATTTGTTTATTTTCTAAACAATAATCCAAAGCTGTAATTCATATGCACTGTATTCTGTTCTTTAGAATATAACATAAGGTTTAAATATGTATGAAGTAATTAAGTAGAGATAATAATATATAATTAGCAAAAATATGTGCCTGCATAATAATAAACATGTCATAAGGAGTGTATCTTTTCTTCAAATAATGATTTGATGTATAAGTAAGAATCTGCTTAGGAAGAAAGTGGGCAGGGACAGGAAAGTCATCTTATGTGGGAGAGAAATATAAGAGGCAAGCTTTGTAAGACTATACAAATAGATTAGATTTCTATTATAGAAACTATTATATTATAACCCAAGTATTTAGGGATTTGTTTTGTAAGTAGTGGAAGATGTGGGACCTTCCTATGTGGGCAGAAGATCTAGGAAGGGAAAGTCATTTGGGGAGGTCATGCTACAGAGGGAGCACCTGAGGCTGGGTTAGTGCCATTGGGGATAAGGCATAGAACTGCCTGAAAGCCATGTTGATTGCTTAGCTCTCTTCCTTTGTAACGACTTGCTATTCACACACACACACACACACACACACACACACACACACACACACACAGTCAGTTTCAAGATAACATCAGGTTTACCACGAAGATCCAGCTTCCTTATCTAGTATAACACATATTAGGTTGACACTATTCTAGTGGGGGTGGCTTGTAGCTCAGTTGCTGAATCTTTTTTCTGAGACTAAAAGCTCCACTAAAAATTCTAGTGTATTTTCCCTTGTATAGAAATCCTTAGCCTCATCCACAATTATAGCTGCCTTCACATTTTCTTCTCTGCTTTTTGAAAGTTGTATTTTTCATTCTTTCTCTCTCTCTCTCTCTCTCTCTCTCTCTCTCTCTCTCTCTCTCTTCCTCTCTCTCTCTCTCTCTCTCTCTCTCTCTCTCTCTCTGTGTGTGTGTATGTGTATGTGTGTGTGTATGAACCTTTATGTATATATGTATACCAATACATTCAGGAACATGGGGAAGCAAGAAGAGTGTGTTAGATTCTGTAACTAAAGTTGTGAGCAGGCATATGAGTGCTGGGAACTGAACCTATGTTTTGTGCAAAAGCAATATACACTCTTAACACTTGAGCCAACCCTCCTGCCCCTCAGATTTACTTTCTCAATTTGAGGATACTGAACACTTATTTTTAAATTGTTAAGTTTTTCAAATGAAAGATGAATATTTCAATGTTATAAATGATAAACAATAATATGTATAACTTTGGTTTACCCTTGGAGAAGAAGAAACATGGTGTCAGAGCTTATATAAAAATTTGAAATATCCCTGTCAAAATTGTTGCACATAGCTACAAAAAAGATATTCCTAATTAAATACACAAGTCATTTATAAGGTGGAAAGAAATGAGAGAAAGGCAATGCTTGTTAATGCATGGCTTCTGGAGTTGTTCTACTTTTAAGAAATGGTACATTCAGTTAAAACACACTCAAAGTTACTGTGATGGATTGGACAAAATAAAACAATGTGATTATTAGAACAAAATTAAACAATGTGGTTTTTTTTGTTTTCAGAAAGTTCATAAGAAAGTAGAATATGGTGAGTAAGCTTGGTCTGAGGAGTAGAAGTGGTGTCATTGAATATTCTAGAAGTCTCTGTGGGAAAGAGCATCTACGTTTGATCATTGCTAAGGTTTTAGCAGAACACAAGAGAAGAGAGCGCATTGCTTTCTCATAGGTGATCCAAACGCTGAAGTTTGGAATATACCTAACTATTGTACCTGCAGCTTGTCAAGAGTAGTGGGAGTGAAAAGTGGGGGATGGGACCTTAGACTTTAAACCAGAAGCAAGCACTGAAGTCAGACAGTGGGAAAGCTAGAGCAGCAATGGAAGCAGCTTGGATTCGCTCCCAGAGACTAGACACAAGGAAGGTGTCCAACTCTAAGTCACATGATTAGAGATTCAGATGCTAGGATATATAGAATGTGTGGTATGAGAAAAGAGATTAAAAATAAACATGTGGACTAATCAGGCTGTATTTATATGTTTAGGCATGTTATATACATATACACACACACACACACACACACACCAACAACAACAATTAAAAGAGACCACAAATTTTAGAGAGAACAAAGCAGATGGGTGGATAGGTGAGGTTGGATTGAAGAAAGAGAAGAGAGGAAATGGCATAATTATAACCTCAAAAATAAATATATACAAAAATAATAAATTAATTTATCAAACATTAAAACTGTAAGAAAAGTTCAAAGAAGACAATGAAAGCAGCAGGTCTTTGAGGGATACCCTTTTAGATTCAAAGTTCAGATACTCATATAACACTACAAGATTTCCAGGCTGTGTAACTGGGACTATACTGATATTTGGAAACATCAAAGGATAAAAAGTTTTGGAGTATAAAGGAATTTGATTTTAGCTATATAGACTATGGCTAATGGAAAGTTATTTGAGAAGTAATTGGGGATGTAAACCAGAAGCTAGGAACAGAAGTGAACCTCGATGTTCTGTTTTGAGAGATGTCGGGTAGAGGAGGCATGGCTGCCATGCAAGTTTCATCCAGGAATAATTGGACTGAGAAGGAAACAGACTGCAATCATCTTGAAAGAAGGAAGCAATGATAATTTAGAAAAAATGCAGTTTTACAGGAATAAAAGGAGAAATGATTTTTTTTTTAAGGATCAAGGAAAACAAAGATTGGAGAGAGGTCAACTGAGAGCTCAGCCTCAGCTCTGGAAAGCACTTACCCATAATGTGCAGGTCAAAGCTCACCAGTGAAGGATATATGTGGCACAGCAGGGGCCCCTCTGGAAGCAAAGACGCTCTTATTTACTGTTCTGTCTCTTGATCCTTTTATAGTGCCTGGAACTTTGAGGGAATAAAAGATTAAAGATTCACCCAGGTAAAGACTGGTGAGAAGGAAAAAAGATAAGGAAGGCAAGATCCCCTTTGCCTTGGAAGAAGGTGACTGCTACTGAAGCTAAGCTTGTGGGGAAATATGAGATGACTTTTAAACTAATTAGAAAGGGGTAGTGTCCAGCATAATGACTCTAACGGTTTCTGTGATGGGTGACTCGGTCCTCAGAAGTCCCATAGAAGCTTCAAATCATCTCTGTGGGCAAGTCTGAGAAAAAAGCAAAGAGAACCGGAGTTATTCTTAACCTGTGGGTTGCGGCCCCTGAGAGGGTCACAGGAACTTTTCACAGTTGTTGCCTAAAACCATTGAATACGAAGACATTTCCATTACAGTTCATAACAGTAGCAGAATTATAGTTATGAACTAACAACGAAAATAATTTTGTGGATGGAGATCACCACAAAATAAGGAACTATATTAAACAGTTGTAGCATTAAGAAGGTAGAAATCCACTGCCAAAGAAAGAGCAGCAAAGGCCCAAACATTGCAGCATAGCATGGTCCTAACATCTCCATAAAAATAGACGTGGCCTTTATGGGTAACTGGACTGAAAGCATAATCTCAAGATTATGACCTAACAAATACAGCACATATTTGTATAAAAACAAACTGATTGCTGTCAAAAGGCCCCCTGCCTGCACCCTGCCTATATTACAGCCCACCCACTTATTACACACCCAACCGAAGCCATCTTTCAACACCACACAGAAAGCCTTCTGTCCACAGGTTTCCCTGGTGGTTCATATGGTTGCTATCCTTTCTTCAGATTAGTGTCTATTTGCTACCTCATTTTATTGTCAGAGAATCTGACTTTTTGTGTTTGTGGGTATATAGTTGGAAAACCCAAACAAATTTTTTTTATATAAAACCCAAAACAAGTTATATAGTTGCAACATACAATAGCAGAGAGTAAACTTTCTCCTTCCAAAATGGTAAGGAATGATCAAGCTAAAGCAACACCAAATCCATAGTTTAAAAAACAAATTCTGCAACTAGCTCCATGCCGGGCATCTGGAGCACATGTTGTAATTTTCTGGACACCAAAGGTTTTAGGTAGCCCCACCTCTCTGGATAGCCTTGTTTGTTCTTTTTGTATATACTACTTATGTGTGTGTGTGTGTGTGTGTTTGTGTATATATACACACACACAGAATATAACAAGGATTACACACACACACACACACACACACAGAGAGAGAGAGAGAGAGAGAGAGAGAGAGAGAGAGAGAGAGAGAGAGAGAGAGAGAAAGAGAAAGATACTCCTAATCTGAAAAAATTGTTTTCTGAATCACTTCCAAACAATGAAGATCAAAGCTGGCTAGTAGGAACAGAAAACAATAGAACTTTATGAATACCATTAAAGCAAAATTTCAATTTAATTTCATTTAGAGAATTGTTCTAGAGTCTTGTGTTACAATTGTGATTGGTGGCTAGTGAAGTGATCAAAGAAAGAAATTGCTGACTGTCGATGACAGTAAAAGCTGATATGAGGCTTCTTGGCATAATTAGTCACAGGCATTATAGTCATAGAACACAGGCATTATATCTTCCCAGTAAGGAAGGTCAAACGGGTCAGAGAAGGAAAGCTAAAACCCTTTAATTCTATTTTCGTTAGTGGATATAGGTTTTTCTGGTTGGGCCATACATAGCCTATGCTGGCATCTGACTCACTGTGTGGTAGATAATGACCTTACTCCTTTTGCTAGGTGGGTGCCATCACATGAAAACATATATCTCAAGTCTTCTCATGCTATGAGCTGTTTTCCATTGGTTCTGTAGAGTGTTAATGAGCAAAGGTTATAAATTTAATGACCCCCACCTTTCAGATATATAATTAGTTTATCATTTAAACAATATATGTTTATATTCTGATCGTTCTACAAAACTCTTTCTGATTGTGGGTACTGAGATATGTGTACTGTCAATGTTAGTCATGGTGTAATTATAAACAGAGAGTGTTCTTAAATACAGATTCTCTGGGCTGCTCTTTGGGGAGTCTTCCAAAAGGGGCTTAAGTCATCAATTCCTCACTAGCTAGACTGCAGATCCATGAAGGTGCACACTCTGATGAAGATGCCAATGGTTGACTTCCCACCTCCCTGACACCCTTAGCCTCAACTTCTTTTTTTTTTTAATTTTATTTTATTTTCTAAGTTTTTTTATTTACATTCAAAATCATTTCCCCTTTCCCTTTTCCTCCCTCCCTGACAGTCCCATAAGCCCCCTTCCCTCCCTCTTTTCCCCATTCAACCCCCTCTTGCTTCTCTGTCCTGGCATTACCCTACGTCCAGTCTTTCCAGGACCAGGGGTCTCTCCTTCCATCTTCTTGGAAATCTATTGATATGCAAATTGTGTCTAGGGTATTCCGAGATTCTGGGTTAATATCCCCTTATCGGTGACTGCATACCATGTGTGTTCTTTTGTGATTGGGTTACCTCACTAAGGATGATATTTTCAAGTTCTGACCATTTGCCTAGGAATTTCATGAATTCATTGTTTTTAATTGCAGAGTAGTATTCCATTGTGTAAATATACCACATCTTCTGAATCCATTCCTCTATTGAGGGACATCTGGGGTCTTTCCAGCTTCTGGCTATTATAAATAAGGCTGCTATGAACATAGTGGAGCATGTGTCCTTATTGCATGCAGGTAAAGTCTCTGGGTATATGCCCAGGAGTGGTATAGCCGGATCCTCCGGGAGTGTCATGCCCAGTTTTCTGAGGAACCGCCAGACTGCTTTCCAGAGTGGTTGTACCAGCTTGCAATTCCACCAGCAGTGGAGGAGTGTTCCTCTTTCTCCACATCCTCGCCAACAACTGCTGTCTCCTGTGTTTTTGATCTTAGCCATTCTGACTGGTGTGAGATGGAATCTCAGGGTTGTTTTGATTTGCATTTCCCTAATGACTAAGGATGATGAACATCTCTTTAGGTGCTTCTCAGCCATTAGATATTCTTCAGGTGAGAACTCTTTGTTTAGCTCTGTACCCCATTTTTTAATAGGGTTACTTGCCTCTCTGGAGTTTAACTTCTTGAGTTCTTTGTATATCTTGGATATTAGCCCTCTGTCGGAAGTAGGGTTGGTAAAGATCATTTCCCAGTTAGTTGGTTGCCGCTTTGTCTTTTTGCCTTGCAAAAACTTTGTAATTTAATGAGGTCCCATTTGTTTATTCTTGATCTTAGAGCATAAGCTATTGGAGTTCTATTCAGGAAATACTCCCCTGTGCCCATATGTTCAAGGTTCTTCCCTAGTTTCCTTTCTATTAGTTTCAGTGTGTCTGGTTTTATGTGGAGGTCCTTGGTCCACTTGGAATTGAGCTTAGTGCAAGGAGATAAGAATGGGTCAATTTGCATTCTTCTGCATGTTGACCTCCAGTTGAGACAGCACCATTTGTTGAAAAGGCTTTTTTCCACTGGATGGTTTTAGTTCCTTTGTCAAAGATCAAGTGACCATAGGAGTGTGGATTTTTTTCTGGGTCTTCAATTCTGTTCCATTGATCTACATGCCTGTCACTGTACCAATACCATGCGGTTTTTAACACTATTGCTCTGTAGTGCAGCTTGAGGTCCGGGATACTGATTCCCCCAGAGGTTCTTTTACTCTTGAGAATAGTTTTAGCTATCCTGGGTTTTCTGTTATTCCAAATGAATTTTTGAATTGCTCTTTCTAACTCTATGAAGAATTGAGTTGGGATTTTGATGGGGATTGCATTGAATCTGTATATTGCTTTTGGCACGATGGTCATTTTTACTATATTAATCCTGCCAATCCTTGAGCATGGCAGATTTTTCCATCTTCTGAGGTCTTCTTCAATTTCTTTCTTCAGAGACTTGAAGTTCTTGTCATTCAACTTCTTATATATTATTGACTGCCTCCTTTTCCCATTCTTATTATAGCTAAGTTCCTAGCCCCTGAGTTGTAGCTGCTATAGTTTGCAAGAATCTTCCTCACATATTTGCCTCAGTCTCCAAGGTGAGTCTAACCCTTGTTAGGTCAACCATTAATCTCAACCATCACCAGTTTATCCTTTGTCAATGTAATATCCAACTTCAAGTGTCCATATCTGTACACTTCCAGTGATGCTCCAATTTTACATTGTCTTCTGAGATATAATCACTTAACTGTTGACCCTATAAAAACCTAACCACAAAACTACTCCCAAAAACAAGGTATGGGAGGGGGTGTTTTAAAAATAAAGACATTAAAAAAAAACATGGAAAACAACCCTGATACACTATCCCAGGCACCCAGGACAGGGTGGTGCAAGCTGGGCTCACATGTACATGGATAACCCCAAGATCCAAATGTCTGCAACATTCTGGACTCTCCATTCAATCATAGGCTTCTCCTTTACAATGTCCCTGAATGGAGTCACAGGGACGCTTCATGAGGTATCCAGCACTGCCACACATGTGCTGTTCTGAAAGCCTCATCTTAGTTCTCTAGTCTGATCTGGATGTAGCTCTGTTGTGAGCAGAGAAGTCTTTCTCCTGAACCATGGAATTCCCACATTCTCAGATATAGTACTTTCTCTTGAGCTCATGGGTTGGTTTTATTTTGGTGATGCTCTTCTAGACAATTGCCAGGGGATCACCCAAGCAGCATAGTAAACTCTTGTGAATTTGGTATTCTGGTGTATTTCCAGGACTCACTTTGTTCTGGATGCCTTCTGGCATCTGGGTTCATGGTCAAAAGTGTGAAAGAAGTGCCAGCTGCAAGGCCTTAGGCAAGCAAATGTGGAGACAAGAGAACAAGTCCAAAGGCTTCTTCTTCTGCCGAGTCTGAGTCTTAAACAGGAAATCCACATCACAGATCCTTGTTCTGGACGCGATCACTGTGTTAGGCATTCAGTCTCCCTTGACATGATCCTGAAAATTCTCCAACAATTCTTCTTCCCCTCCATAGGGTATGTCAGAAGCTATCTGGAAAGAAATAATTACTCCCAAACATCTGTAATAGCAGCAAGCTTTTCTGCACACACCTTGGCTCTGGACAACTTGAAGAATAGACTTCTTAAAGGTTGAGACATTGACACAATTGAATGTCTTTTGTTTCTCATTTTAAATACCCTATAGACCTCAGATTTATAAGGTCATGGAAATTTATTTGACACATATCACTGTTTTGGGAAATATGTATTTGCTCAAGTGTTCTGAAACACTACTGACCACTTGTGACTACTCAATGCTGAATAAGAGTATTATGAACCAAACTACACTGTGTCTTTAAAACTCACACTATATTTTACAGAATTAATATAAAAGTGGTTTTGAAATATTCATTAATAATTTTATGTCATTGCATGTTGAAATAATGTTTTAGATATACTGAGCTAAAGAAAATGTCAAAATTTATGTCACCTGGATCTTTTCACTATCTGTGGTTTAACTGAGACTACTAAGAATATTAAAATTACAAATGTGATTCATGTCATTTATATAGGGAGGTACTGCTCTCAACTTGCAGTTATGGGCGTTTTTAAGACTGTTACACTGCTGGGCGGTGGTGGCGCACGCCTTTAATCCTAGCACTTGGGAGGCAGAGGCAGGCGGATTTCTGAGTTCGAGGCCAGCCTGGTCTACAGAGCGAGTTCCAGGACAGCCAGGGCTATTCAGAGAAATCCTGTCTTGAAAAACAGAAACAAAACAAAACAAAAAAAATGAAAAATAAAAAGACTGTCACACATTAATGAACCTTCACATATTTAAGATATTTTTGACAGTGAAAATCCTTGGATCTTGCAGCAGTTTATAAAGTCTCGTATTTTATATTTATTTTTCATATTTGTGAAATATCACCTGCAATTCAATTTCTGTAGTAAAACTAATAGGTGTGGATGTATAATATTTAACTAATAGAACCTGTGGTTCTAATATTCTTCTTCCAAAATGAAACCTAAGTAAGTTATTTTTGTAGTAAATGTAGAATAATGCTATAAATTCAGTAGCTCCCATTTTTTTTGTCATTCAGTAAGCACCCATAAGAGGTACATTCTAGAATATAAAGTTCGATATTTATCTCTTAATAAAAATAATTTTTAATCTACTGGATTAAATGAATGAGGAGACACATTGCAGGTAAATGCATTCTGTTCTAGGTAATAAAACCCAAGAGTGTGAATAATGAGCAGAGAAACTCAAAAGAGTAGAACCCAGATCCTTGGAGGTCTGACAACCCTTCATGGCCATCACATGAACTTGGGAGTGCAAACATTACAGATATAGAAGGTGCTAGGAAAGGAGCCACAGAACATACCATGAAAAAAGTGTGTTTCACACAGAATAATTAATGTGTATTCTGGCTCCTCTTAAGAGGAAATAGAAACTAAAGAAGGTAACAGAGGTAAAAGTTGAGGTGAGGCTAGATATGTGACTATGTTAACTCTAATAAAGCATAAGGGACCAGTGGGAGAGGGGAAGTAAGCAAATTCCACAGGTCAGTAGAATAGCTCAGATATGGTTTATGGAGTTTGTGCTCCATAAGGAGTGGGGTGGGATCAATCAAACAATGTAATACAGAGGGTATCCAGCTGTCTGTCTCTCTCATATGGCAACAGCTCTAAAGACAGAAAACACAAAGACATAAGCAATACTGATTCTAGGGAACACTGTTGAGTGGAATGCACTGAAGCAGGAAGGCCTGAGAACACCATCTGGTTGTGACTTATGTAGATGCCTTGGGCATAAAGAGAAGGAATGCCATCACTGTATTTAAGAAGTAGTCACATGGAGTTCATGATGAGAACCTGCTCCCCATGAAAAAGAAATTGAGAGGAATCAGGAGCCTGTAAATAACATTTTTTTTCCTTCCATGTTTGGGTTCTTCAGGCAGGGTCTGTATAGATGAGACAAGATGTTCTACTTAGCTGAGACTGTCATTGATCCTCCTGTCAGCCTTCCTAGTGGAAATCAGATCTTACAGTGAAAATAAAAAGTATTAGTGACATATCCAGACAGAATTCATATTGTATATCTTACCTAATTACCAATATGAACTGTGACTGTGGTAGACCAGGGCTGTTCTAAAAGACATACTTTAAAATATAATCTCACTAAATTACAATCATTTTAGAAGTGATAAATAACAAGAAACACAATATTATTCAAAATTATGTAAATAAACTATAAAGATTCATTTTGCCAGTCATTTTTGGTCTGTGGCCAACAATTTCTGAAGAATGCACTAATGGATGTGAGCATTAGATATTATGATGCCCTTAAAGAAAGATGAAGGTCCCAGTGGAAGGGTGTGTGCAGATATACCACTTTCGTTGTAACAGTTACTATCAAAACTCTATGTATAAAACTATTGCACAAAATTTGAGGCAAGAGCAGCAATTTCATTGATTATTGTTCAACAATGACATATTTTTCTCTGCAAATTTGATGTTTTCCAGCACCTATGGCAGATGTAATTTAGCTTTTGTTTTTGTCATAATATTTTTATTAAATATTTGGGAATCTCACATCTTGAACCCTGAACATTCACCCCTAGGTTTTCCCAAGTCCAACACTCAACCCTGTGATAACCTCTCCCAACAAAAAACAAGTCTAATTTGTGTTGCCCATATATTCCCTGGAGCATGGTCAAATTCAGACATTTTCCAGTAACTCACCAAAATGACCAAAACAAAGGAAAGGAGGCACTTGGTATATATTCTCTGGGCCTTTTAGGAAACATGGAGTTGTTTCTTTGGCCACATACATGAGAATCTACAAGAAGGGTGATATTGTAGATATGAAGGGAATGGGCAGTATTCAAAAAGGAATGCCCCATAAGTGTTTCCACGGCAAAACCAGAAGAACAAGCAAGTTAAAGAGAGGAAGAAAAAGATTCTGGCCAAGAGGATCAATGTGAAGATCCTGTCTTAAAGAGCAGAGACAGCTTCCTGAAGCAGGTGAAGAAGAACGATCAGAAGAAAAAGGAAGCCAAAGAGATGGCACCTGGGTTCAGCTGAAACCCCAGCCTGAGCCACCCAGAGAAGCACAATTTGTAAGGACTAACAGAAAAAAGCCTGAGCTGTTGGAACCCATTCCATATGAATTCGTGGCCTAATGTACAAAAACAAATGAAATAAAGGATTCATACTGCAAAGTGTTTTCCTTAGGTTGAAAAAAAAAATACAAAAAACCTGAGTCCTTCCCCACACACATCCAATCAGAATCAATTGTGGAGAGCTAAACTGCAGCACCCTTATCACAATGTTAAGAGTTCTCTTTGACAGCTTTCTGTCTAGGCTGTTACTTTTCTTTCTTTCTTTTCTCTTTGTGGTGGTATAGTAGTGGTTGTCACATAGGCCTTCTATGTCTGTCTTTCTGAACTGTGAAGTCTGAAGTCATTAATACCCTGACAAAAGTAGTTTCCTTGCAACTTTATTTATCAGCAAGTGTACACATCATAAACTTCCATGTAGTTTCTGGCTTTTTTGTATAAGGCCAACAACTTCAACATAGCCAACTTGCTGTTTATCAGCAAAACTATTAAAACTGCACCACAGCCATTTGGCTCTGACAGAGAAGGAATATTGTAGACACACTAGATGCAAATGTTGATAGCACTCTGACTGTTAACATTAACATTGTGCTGTGTAGACAGGAGAGCCTTTAAGAGTAATTAACACAACATGCATACATCAAGTGGTGGACCTTGTTAATTGTCCAAGTTAGAGTAATCGGCCTTAGAGTGTACATCAGAGATCAGAAAGTGTCAGGGAAAGCAGCCAGGATACTTAGACGTATATGAGGATTTACATGATGGTCAGAGCCTGGAAAAACGGTCTCTGATATAAAAGTATAAACATGAGAAAACTGACCTTTGTTGTGATATTCCAAATGTGCCATCAGAAAATACTTCCAATGTCTTTGTTTTGATGTTTTACAAAAGATAAGTAGGGGCTTCTCCTAAGGATTGTGGGGGCTATACCAACCAATCAACTAAACATACAATTAAATGTTCTGGGTAATATATTTACTGGTGCGATTTATGTTCCACTGTAAACTTTATTTCCAGAGGTTTAAAGAACAAGCTGGAAGGATTTTTAATGGACTTGGGTCATTTTTAAAGATGTATTAAAATCATTAATAACACTAGCAGCTGTGAATGTGCCAGCCATGGAATATCATTACTCATTTGTCCTACTCAGGAAACAAAATGCCGCTGTTGGATTGATCGAACCTGCAGCTGGATCTTAGTGGCTCATTAATTTTTATCATATGTCGAGTACTCTGACCCTGTACATCAGCTTTCGAAATAGCCACTTGTCTTCCTTCCTTCTGCAAACAGCTACTGAAGCATTTTTAAAACACGAATCTAATTTATGTTGTTTTCGTTGAACATCTGTGCGTGGAAAGCTGGCAAACAAGGGTTGCAGCTTATGTGCACTTGGGGACTCGTCCACCTCTGTAAACTTCTTCCAGGATCAGCTCAGGCAAACATGTCTACACAATGAAGCAGGGCTTTGATGCCTTGGCTTTTCCTTTCCACTGCTTTCTCTTACAGAACCTACCCCACATGTATGTGTTATTTTTCTCTTCCTTCCACTTGGGTGTCTCAGAATGATTTAGATACTTGAAATGAGAAGAAAGTTGAAATAACTTTGTTTGCCTCTAGAAGTCTTCCAGAGTGGATAGAAACAGCGTAGAGTCCATGGTCATGGACTGATAGGTCCATATCCTACAGTAAGAGCTGCCTTCATAGAGAAGTACGTCAGTGTCACCACAGGGAGCTGTGGTATTGCTTCAGGGACTTAAAACCTCTAAGGCATGTTTTTCTCCTATGCTAGCCAATTTTGTCTCCTTTCTCGTCTGAATTCAGTAACTGAATTCTCTGCCCCACATCAATTCATGCTAGACCTTCAGGTTCCTCATGTATGTTGTAATAGTTTATAGCTTCAAAAACAGAACTCATTGTAGGAATGACTGGTGTGAGTTCATGTTTTGGGCACAATTTGACCCTTGGGTTAGGGTTAGGGGTTAGGGTTAGGGTTAGGTGTTAGGGTTAGGGTTAGAGGTTAGGGTTATGGTTAGGGTTAGGGTTAGGTGTTAGGGTAGGGTTAGGGTTAGGCTACAAAATTGATATGTAGTCTTTGCTTAATCTCTAATCCATGTGTTTCTATTATATGTTTAGAGCCATATTCTTGCATTTCTTATAAAATTTTAGCTTTTGAGACTATATATACTCAAAATGGATATATATATATATATATTATTTTTATAGAGTTATATATAATCTTAATATGTGCATACAACCTGTTTAGTCTAATACTCCCTTTATGGTGTTTCATTTGGTTTTGGATAACCAATTTGTATTCTGTTTCCTAGAGAAAGTCTATTTATCCCAGTTCACTTTGACATGTCAATTTGTGTCCTCATTCAGCTCATGTTCAGGCAGTCATGTTGATAATACCTCATGGGTGTAACTTCTAAAATTACTAGAAAATGCAATACCTCATGGGTAACAGAAAACTACCCAATCCTTTGATTCTGGCACTCTTCTGCCCCTTTTGCCACAAGGATACCTGACCCTTAGGTGCAGGAGTTTTCTGTAGCTGTATTCATTGGGACTGGGCTCCACAATTGGCATTTTGATTGACTGTGGCTTTGTGATGGTCTATGTCTATTGCATAATGAAGATTCATTGATGATGGGTGAGGGCAACATTTGCCTGTGGGTACAAGGGCAAAGGTTTAGAAAGTAGTTAGGGATTACCCTGCTTTCATGAAGTGTCAGCTGTGGGAGTCCTCTCCTGAGACTATGATGTCCCTAGCCTTGGTCAGATGTTCTGCCATTTTTATTGACCACAATTTGTGTTCCTTTAGCTTTCTCGAGACACTTGAAGATTTATAATGGATACATTTTCTGTGTGCTGCATGTTGAGATCTGTACCTATATTAACAGTATCTACCAGCCCTTGCAATTTATCTTCTTTAATCTTGTACTCCCTTCCATGTTGTGTTATCCTTACCCAAACTCCAGCCTTTCTTCTCTCTTGTTCTCTTTCCACATCATACTTGCTCATTTTTAATTTCTCTTTTATAGGGAAGGATGTGGCTTCTTGCCTCTATGTGTTATGTGACTTGGGATGAGCATTGGTGTTTTCCTAAGGGTAAATCAGAGACCAGCAGGCATTTGATGCCAGGTACCAGGCATGATGTATGGGGTTGACCACAAACTCCCTCTGCTGTTGCAGATGTCAGATTGTTCTTTTGTTTGTGCTCATCCATGGCCTAGAAGCGAGTGGCCTTAGTGAACAAGAAATGAGTCTTTTCTCATTAGCAGCTTAGGGATGGAGAAAAATCTCCCAATGATTTTAAAATACCCAAAATGCATCCTTTCGAATGCATAACTATGCTTTCAAGTTCCATGTGGCAAAGCTGATTATGTTATAAACAAACTCTCAGAGAGTTAATTACACAGAAAAGTAGCTAAGAGACTCAGAAAATAAATGGCTTTGATAAAACAGATTTTTATAAAAATCTCCTAATTTCTCCAATTCATCCTAACATTTGAGATTTTCCCTTGGCCAGGAATGGATATAATTTTCTTCCCTTTTGTGCCACTAAGTATTTTCCTGATACTCAGTAGTTGAAATATTGAGGGGAACTTACTTCAGCTGGTGTCTTCTTCAAGGGGTGTTGTCCCTGCACAATTAGAAGGGATCATAGAATATTCTAGGCACATGTCTCCTGTAACAGGAGTGTGGAGGCCAGGGACCCATTTTCCTTCTGCACCCCACCCCCAACCCCAGCCATCTTTGGTCAGTAGATGTACTCACTGATTAGCATTAGCCAGTCTCCTCTTCAACCCCCTTATCTGCTCATTCCAGATTCCATGGAGTGATTTGTATTTTCATAGTCTCTGCTGATATTCTCTCTCTCTCTCTCTCTCTCTCTCTCTATCTCTCTGTCTGTGTGTGTGTGTGTGTGTGTGTGTGTGTGTGTGTGTGTGTGTGTGTAGACTCTCAAGCAGCTCCTTCAGTACCTCCCTACATCTTGTCTCTTTTATCTTAGTTTAGTTAGCTAAGGCTAAAGAACATATTGGATTAGTAGGTCTGGAGAAGAATTGGACCTTAACTCTTTGAGGCTTCAAGGCTATTAAGGCATCTTTACTAAAATGGCAATGCCTCTTTCTGGAAACTTCTTGACTTCCCAAGCACTCAAATTTCTGTTTTATTGCACTAAAGCTTCATGAAATACTTCTGCTTCGTGAATAGCAAAACAGATATTTCACTCTCACAAACTATTGTACTGCCCCTCATTCCTTCTGCTAGGGGTCCTACATTCTCTTTCTGATCCTCAGAATTTTGCACCTGCTGAAGGGTTCTGAGTTATCTGCAGTAGAACCATAACACCAGAAAGGAGTACTTTAAAGGCAGTGGTGAGAGTGGATCGTTAGAATCTGGAGACTCCAGGGGAGCACCTGTGAAACATCAGAGCATTTATGGGTGTGTTTCATGCCATCGTCAACCTCAGGAAAATGGGAGGATGTGACATTTTGAAGCAACCTTCTTTGTAGACCATCTCCACCACATTACTCACTCTCTGGAAGCTTTCTGGTGTGTCTGGAATTTTAAAACCCTTCATGTCATATGTTCATGGAAAAGAACATACAAGTGAAAGTAAATAAATAAATAAATAAATAAATAAATAAATAAATAAGCGGGAACCAGGCGACGTGAGAAGGGAACAAACAAAATCAGGACTGGAAGGAACTGCAGAGAGAAGACTCATCTGCAGAGCAAAGCAGACATGATTAAGAACATGTCCTGATAGTGAGGTATAACATCTGAAGAAGCAGAAAACGAAGCTTAGGCATTCACTCAGCCAAGACAAATGCTTCTTTTAAAATCCCATAATGCACTATTGTGTGGGGCATATCTACGAGATTAATGGCCAGCTATGGGGAAGGCCTGGAGCCCAACTTTAAGCCAGTGATAAATATCCTGGATTTAGAGGATTAAATGTTTTTGTAGCTGAGCTATATTTTATAAAATGATAAAAAACAATTACCTTTCCACATACAGAACTCTCACACACTGAAACCAAATTTAATTAGCTTTGCTTTTCCAGATAAGATTGAGGTAAAAGTATAAAAATATACGAGTGTTTCAGGATTCCCAAGTCCTGCAGATTTTCCCATCTTTTCTTTCACAGAATTTTCTATTCTATTTTAGCTAATGCGTTTCAACTGTTTCCCATTCTAATTTCCTTCCTATGCAGAAAATTACCCTGTTTAAACATGAGAAGCTCTGGTGGTTGAAGAAATGTATCTTATTGAGTATATCATACTGACAAGTATGTTAAAACAATACCAGTTGTCTACCAATTAGAGAGCGATTAAGCAATCTATAAATGCCATCATTCCTAGAGCTCTGGGGAGCCACAGGTGTAAAATAAAGGAATTCTTAACAGATTCAAGATGGTCCTTCTTGAGTTTAACTGTGTATATTGCACCATGATCTCCATATCTAAATTATTTGATGAAACAGTGCATATAACTCAGCAATTAAAAGTACTGGCTACTCTTGCACAGGACCCATGATCAATTCCTAGCACCTCCATGACACCGCAAAGCCATCTGTAACTCCATTTCTGGGGTTCAACTCTGCTGTCTGGCCTCCACAGATATTGAGCACATATGTGACATAAAAACATACACAAAGGCAGGGCATTCATACATAGAAAATAAGAATCATTTAAAAAATGTGTATACAGGTTATTTACTATATGCATCCATACATTTTCCAAGCTATTCCTTTAACAATCTCACAAATGAATACTCTTCTTCAATCTTATGGAAAACTCTGGGAAATACAACAGAAATATGGAGTCCAGGTTTATCCTGCCCACATTTAAATTCTAATTAAGGCAATGTGTGTTTGGGTTAACTTGAACAAGTTACTTAACCTCCATAGCCTCTAGTTTTCTTACATAATAACCCTTTGAAGATTAAACATGCTTCCCCGTAGAAAATGCTTACCGCAGTGATTTGAGCAATTTTTTTTTTTAAATTTCGTAGACTCATGAGGAAATGTTTTCAAGAAATAAAATGAATGGAGACAGTTCAAGGAAAACTCGGTGCACTTTGTGTTTTGTAGTGTTCTGAGCATTTCACAAAGCCAGTTCTTCCCAGACAATTAGGACTCATGCTGATGTGTAGGTAGGGTTATGCTTTCTCTTGTGAAGAGAATATTATCCTTATAATTTGAAGAAGCCCAAGATCTCCTCACAGTATTAGCACAGTACTGAGAATCTACATCCAGTAGACAGACTGCCTTGGTCCAAGTTCTGCCCATGCCACTCACCTGATGAGAGTTCAGGGCAACGGAACCACTCCATACTAAAAGCTTATAATAATGCCGAGGTTACTCTACAGTATTCCTTTTAACTTGATGTGATTATTGTTATCATTTAGCATGCTTATACAAACAAAAGCATGCTTAAGACTGATTTATCTATGTTCTTGTTAGGGAAAATATCGATGTTCAGAAACATCAGTGTCCAGAAAATTTCCTCAAAGGATCATGGGATATTCAGTGGATGCTGTGTTCACACTGAGCCTTTTTTTCATGTGTTTTGTGTGAATTCTGTGATGTTTTATCTTTGAGGATATGTGAGATGAGACATTGTGCTCATTTAATCCTACAAAGACCAAGAAGAGCTAAACCATATGCCAAGGCTCCCAAATTTCCACTCAAAATGGTTCAACCCCACATGCTCATATGGATATGTTAGTTTTTAAAGGGTGGGTGTCCGTGTGTGTGTGTGTGTGTGTGTGTGTGTGTGTGTGTGTGTGTTGACATCATAAGACTGTACACATGTGCATGTGAGTGAGTGTGGCTGATGATTCTGCTGTGCAGAAGAATTCTGGGAAATTGGGTCATTCTGAGGAGACTCACTTGTGGGTCAGAAGGATGACCCAGAGTTTTAGAGGAAAGAGAATGGAAAGAGGGAAGGTAGAGAAATGTAAGCCACAGGTGGTAGCTGCAGTAATTGACCCACACCCCAAAGGCTTTCCTGCAGGATAAATCTGTACCTCAGAAGAAGGGCACACAATGTTGAAAGAGGCATGTTCAATCACTCATGGAATAATTTCATGAATGCTTTATTTAAGTGACAATCATTTGAAGAATAGTTGACTATTTTCAGTTAAAATACATAACAAAGAGGGAAGTTTTTAGGGGAAGTTATGAATAGGGGAAAGTTACAGACCGGGAAAGCTAATTGATTATCATGAAACATGGGGAGAGTACAATTCACTCCTATACATTACCATACACTGCATACGCCTAGTACACCATGTAAGTGCCACTACTGAGCTGTGCTTCCTGCACCTGTCATGACATTCCAGACATTGCACACTGCATCTGTGCACTGTGTAAGTGCCACTGCTGGCCTGTGCTTCCTGTACAGATTGGGATGTTCCTGACACAACACACATTCCCCTCTGTTTACTTCTCATTGTGAAACTTCACTCCAGGTCTTTGTCTCCGAAGCACTATATATTCGCAAGGCAAACTAAACTTCTGCAAGGGTAGCTGGGGATGGCAGAACTGCAGCTGATTTTGTTTGCTGAGTATAAAACTTGTCTGAACTTTCAGGCTCAAAGATTCTTGGAGGTAGTAAACTATGCAGTGCTTGCTAATGAAGGAGGAGCCCCCCTTTACCTATGATCCAAAGGGACTAACCCTGTCAGCACAGGCTCCTGCATGTCTCTACTGAGATTTTATTCTGAATACTTTTTTCTCTGTGGAATGCTATTTTTTTCTTTTAGACTATGTATGTCAAATTATCTGTATCTTCATCAATGTAAAATAGGGAAATTTCATTTTGACTTACTTATTGTTTTGAAATAATTCTAATTTTGAACTCATCTCCTTGCTTGAATTTTGCAGATACTTTCTAAGAACAGAAAAAAAAATGACTTTTACTGCAAAATGTTTTTAATGCTCATCAACTGATCATGTCCCATGTTTCTTGAATGACTGAACAGTTCTTTCATGTGTATGGGCTTTATTTTTTTCTCAGAATTCATGAGAACTGTGTGCACATCCCCAGGAGCTGAAGGCAGTGTGCCAGCCAGTTGCCCACAAGAAAGATAGAAACACTCATTTTCCCATCTGTACTAATATTTTCTTGTGCGTGGATATTAATCTCTCAAGGGTTTCTCCCCTTTGAAATATACTTTTGTAAATTTTCCTTTGTTTATAATTGCTGCTATCTTCTTAAATTAATCTCGGCAATAGGCACTTTCTAACTGAACAAAGTTCAGTCAGTTAATTCCGTCTTGTTCCGGCTGTCCCTCTGTTTGAGTGTGCGGAAACCACTTGGAGATTTTCTGTATCCAAACATTGCGCAGCCTGTTCCATGCTAATCAGTCAACATTTATGAAACCTGGAGAAATACTCAGCCTTGATGGAAGAATCGCAGGATCGTTAGGAGGAAATAAATGATGTCATAGCTAGTTTTACAGAGCTGGAAAGACAAAGGGAAAATATGTCAGACATTTTAAAATCAATAGCAGTGTGATTTCAGGCATGAAGAGTGTTCAACTGAATTGATCAGTCAGAGTTCTAGGCTACTTATACTGAACCGTTAAAGGCACTCTGCCCTTATCCATACCACATATCAGAGTGAAGGAGCCTTGGTTCCTTGATCAAGGAGATACGGGATGCGAGAAAGCGTCATGGAGCTTTGATGGAAGTCGCTGATAAGAAAAATTCACAGAAGTGTTTACATTCAGTATTGGCATTATAGGTTCAAAGTTGGACAATATACCAGTTTTGAGTGGAGGTGTAGTTTGCACACTTGAAGAAACAGGTTTCATTTTGAAAATTCAAGGTCTTAGACAGCATTGAATTTTGACTTATTATCCTGCAATTCTTTTACATCTTTTCACATATAAAGGTATATATTTTGTGATTGAAAGAACCAGATGGTAACAATGTCACAGATTACTATCTTATAGTGTGGTAGGGAATATTAAAATGACACCATCCCAGGCTGGCGCTGGCTACTCCCTGGCCTCGGTGGTCTCACTGCCTCCATGGCTAACCCCACATAGTGACCACCCATCTCACAGTTCTGTTGCTGCGGATTCTACTCGCATTCCCAGCCCCTGTAAAATCAAAACTCTAGAGGCTTGTAATTTACCAGTCAGATTTATATTAGTAAATTCTCAGCCCACAAAACGCCCACACAATGAACTCAAAACTCAATTTATATAAACACAAGCTACATACTTAGATGGGACAAATGCACCCCACTTATTATTTAATCATCTAAGAAATCCCCAATACTTATGGCTCCCAGGACTGTGTGGTTCTGGCTTCTCTTCCTCTCCTATAGTTTCCATCTTGTCTCCTCCTCTCCTTCCCTTCTCTCTCTCTCTTTCTTGTATTCTCTGTCATCATCTCTAAAATTCTCAGCCCGCTTTCCTTTTCCACTGCCCAATCACAGGCTCTCACCTTATCTCGTGCCTGCCCTCACTGGCATATAGACGGCAATCCACATTATAGAACCTTTTTCATGAAGAATTACGTTGAATATTGTTGCTGACCCCCAGTATAGAGAAGGCTCATGTACGTGAGTTGTTAATCCAACTGAAGGCTGAATGGTTCTGTCCCAGGTTGACACCAAGCATTAAACAGTGAGTGTGCCTCATCTCCTTCACTGTGCTCCACAAAGCTGTCTCTACATTCCAGATCTCAGCAGATGAGCACACTTTATACCTCCTGTTAAGACTGGAGCCACTGAACACCAACCATGCCCTTAGCTGCATGTTGTGTCCTTCGGGCACTGGAATCATGATGACTTCTCTGTCTACAGGCTTTCTCCCAATCTAAGCAAGTCACTCACTCAGTGAGAAGGTCCACTACAATCCTCCCCTGATGCTCTCTGCTGTATCTAAAATGGTGCTGTTAAACATACTTTTTCTAGGGTCTTTTCAATTCTGTCATAACTTGCTCCATTATAATGCACTGTAAACCCTCAGGATAATTCTTCAGATGCCCAGCTCTGTGCATTATATCTTAGTTCTTAAAGGTCCAGCTTATCCCCACATAGTAGCAAAATGCAGCTAGTATGCCTCTGTGGGAGCCCCTGATTTCTGGTGGTCTTGCTTAAGACCCCTTTCTATCCTCCACTGGGCTATGCATGTTCTACTTTCATCGGATAATGAACCACGAAACTTTCCCGGGGAAGCATTTTATGTAATGTCCTTTTTATACCTTCTCCAATTGTGAGAAGCTCCCATTTCTCATGAAACTTATGGTTGTCTAGACTGACAACTTTCCTGTGGTCTTTGCGCTTCCTGATGTTGTACTCTTAAGAACAAGACATGCTTATACACAGAAATTCTTGGGGATAACATTGAATTTAACTCTTTTGCTGCTAAAACCTGGTCTAAGAGGGTATCTTTTGGAAGAGATGACTAAAACTTCAAGATGGGGCTAGAGAAAGCTAAGTGAAGGACAGGAAGGACATTTCCGAATGAGGAGTGGCATAGGAGTACTGGGTGGAGGCAAAGGCTTGGAGCTCAGGACGGGTTGTTGGTATGGATGGGATTAAGTATCCAGTGAAGGAACTGGATCACACATTAAATTTGAGCCTAAAGTTAGTTATTTGGATAATGGAAGCTGAGCCTTATCACCCTATGAGATAAGGGACTTGGACCTCATTTTGTCAATGATGTGGATAGAGACCACAGTACAAGGCCCCTTAGGCCAGGTGTGTTGATATCCTGACTTTCTACATGTTCCGTCTTTGGGGTAGGAGGTGGCTATTTGTCAACCACACTGCACAATCTTTAAGTTGCTCTTTTGGGAACTAAATGAAGTCACATAGATACAACATGCTTTGGTTGGTACTTAGATAATATTTTCCCCATTATAATTTACAGGAAATTTTTATACATGGAGCATTTACAGTAATCTTTGTAAACCAATGCAGCTACCATGATGAACAGGGTCACAAGTCCTATAAGATATCGCTTATATCTGAATTTCTGGGATTATTTTAGATAGAATTTTTCTCTTATCAAAGCAATTCACATGCATCATTTAAAAGTCAAAGATTAATAAAAGCCTTCCCAGTGCTAATCTTGGCTTCTCTGGAGTTATGCTTGCAACACCTGTTTTTTGTCTCTTCCTGCATGCAACACCTTGTTCTAAATAATTAGCATAGTGTGCTATTTGGGGATTTCTTCAATTCCAGACATTTCTTGTATGCTACAACTATCAAAATTGGCATTTCTACTCTCCCAATGCTCCTTTGGTATTGCATTTTACTGCCTTGTTTGCACTTGGATCTGGTAGTATTCTGTGTCATCATCCACAAGACCACTGCTGCAAATGACTCGTGCTAAAGATTTTTTAAAACTTTGTATTTAATACATGCACCAGTTTCAGTCACATAGTTGTTTGTAGACTTGCTTTAAACTATCTTCCATCTTTTTATACTTGTGTTATGTATGTTCTGTTTATTTTTCTGAATCACTTTATTTTTATTATTATGGAATTTTTAATCATGGCTGCAAAATCTCTGCCTAATCCTGAGAACATTCATTCGTGTGTGTGTGTGTGTGTGTGTGTGTGTGTGTGTGTGTGTAAAAAATATGTATTTCATCTGTTTTACAGGTCAAGCTTGTACCACCACACTGGACTATCCTAGTCATGTTTTTCCATGTACTTTTAGTCTTTTTGTTTGTTTTATTAACATTTTACCTAATTTCGAGATTAACTTAAAGCATATCCATATTCAATCCGGAATTTTTACCCTGAACTGAAAGGTTTTGCAGTCCTTTTGCTGAGGTTGTCTGAGGTGATGCTCACCCTTGCCTGCATGGCAGATGGGGTGGGCACTGTCTTTTGTAAAGTGAGGAAATACTGTCTCAGGCTGAGGTTGATGGGTGTTAGTTACACACTCAGAATTGACATTTTGTTTCGTCTCCATTTCCCTTACTGTGTATCACAGAATCCAGGATAGAAAATAGGGAGATGTTTTCAGAAACTCATAGCCAAAATTATACAAATGGGAGAAAAGAACTGAAATTTAGGAAAAACGAAAAAGGTTCCTAAAAGGCAAAGATACATCTGCTTCATTTAAATTTAACATTTTCTCCTTATTTGTTTAAAGAGAATAACACAAAATGTTTCTGGTACTTAAACATTGGTCACTGTCTCTCATTTAGTTTCACTTGTGTGGGAGACCTTCCTCCATCACCATGTAGAAGCAGCACTTATTACTAAAGCTGAGGGTATTATTAAGTTACTAAGTGTAGATAAAGTTAGTTCTGATGTTTTTCCAGGACTGTCCTAATCAGTACAGCCCACTTATTCCCTTTCTGTTTTGTTCCAGTGCTAAGAATTATTTTTCATTTTTCTTTTGCCTTGAATTTATTTTCTATAATATTTTTCCACTACTATTT
The DNA here is from genome assembly GCA_036184795.1 of Tokudaia tokunoshimensis. NCBI lineage: Eukaryota > Metazoa > Chordata > Mammalia > Rodentia > Muridae > Tokudaia > Tokudaia tokunoshimensis. Next base: position 3,176,933 of record BTHU01000003.1, on the reverse strand, counting down.
TTACAAAGAAAATATTTTTTAACAATTTTAATAAGACAGGAAAATAATGCAACCAGATGTGTGCTCTATGGTATGGTGGTGGTGGGTATGAGGTATGCTAGAAAAGTATTTTATCTATCCATTACATGAAACAAAGATATTTAAAAGTGAAGGTTCTTTAGGTTCAGCTCTTTTGTTTAGGTTCAACTCTTTTGAGGAGTCTTTAAAGAGGTCAGCTACAAAATCTGTGTGATACCAACTCTTGGACTATTTGAAAGTGGCCAGATTCCCCTCAGGCAGTGAATCTATATCAATGATAGCAGAATGTGCCTTCTTCATCGAAGAGACATTGAAATCCAGGAAAACCTGGAACATTATAGTTTTAGCCTTTATAGCTCACTGACCTAGGCACCTATAGTTATAAAATTTCCATAGTTAACTGGATTTTTAAGAGGTATAGAGGTAGTTGTTTACCAGTCAGAAAACTGAGTAAATGTTGACTTCCAACTTTAAAGCAATTTGTGTGAGTGTTCCATTTAAATCTATTAGAAAAACATACTGAATTCTAGTGACTTTTCATTCAAAATATATCTGTCGGTCTCAGAGGCAATGCAGTTAAAGCATTTGAAAGAAAAGATCTCTCAATAAAACACAGCACAAAACAGAAACCATGACAGAGATAGACCTGAAAACAAAGACATTTTACAGGAGATCATGGAGAGACTGTGTTCTCAAAGAAACATTTTAAAGCAGTGCACATCCAAACACTAAAAGATAGTTTTCTGTGCTTGAGATAATGTAAGGAACATAAACACATATACTCACATACATCCATAATTACACACACAGAGATATACGTACATACAAACATATTAACAAACACAGAGATATACAGTCATACATACATAAATATTAACACTCACACACACACACTCACACACACTCACACACACTCACACACACACACATACACACACACACTCACACACACACATATACACACACACTCACACATACGCTCACACACACACATGCACACACTCACACACACACACACAGACACACACACACACTCACACACATACACATATACACACACACTCACACATACGCTCACACACACACATGCACACACTCACACACACACACACAGACACACACACACACTCACACACATACACATATACACACACACTCACACATACGCTCACACACACACATGCACACACACACACACACAGACACACACATACACATATACACACACACACACACAGACACACACACACACACACTCACACACATACACACTCACACACACATGCACACACACACTCACACACATGCACACACACACTCACACACACACACTCAGACACAAACACTCACACACACACACACTCACACGCACTCACACACACACACTCACACACACACACAGACACACACACACACGCACACACACGCGCACACACACACACATGCACACACACACAGACACACAGACACACACTCACACACACACACAGACACACACACACTCTCACACACACACTCTCACACACACACACTCACACACACACACTCACACACATGCACACACACATACACACACACACACACACACACACACACACACACACACTCCCAGCTCTTTCAGTACCATATTGATTGCATTCATCCTAATTTACTTACCAGGTATTAAAAATAAAAACCAATGAGACCCTGTGTGTAGATTTTTCATAATCACAGGAAATCCTCCAGTAATTTGAGGTCCCACAGCAAGGTGAAGGATGCCCTCTTCTCTACATATACCTCCTCTCTAGGCTCCTGTGTACTGCCGGAGTGCCAGCTTGGGACTGGTTTGAGTTTATACTGAGGTCATGTGAGTTCTTGAAGTGAACAAGAACAGTGAAATACAGTGTTTGAATGAAAACCTTAATTCTCTTCTGGTAGATTTAAAGTTTGATCACATTTTATGGTCTAGCGTGTGTCCTTCCTGTCATCTGTTCTCATCTCATGAGGAACCATTAGTATAGAGTCTAGTCCTATGGCTGAGGGTGGGAGTGGGCTGAGGGAGGACAGCACTGTGTCTGGTACTGATATTGAGGTCAACAGTTCTACTCCCAGAATTTAGAATTTCCTTTTCTAAAAAAAAAAAAAAAAATTAAAATAAAAATAAAAAAAATAAAATAAAATAAAAAAATATAAAAAAACCCAAATGATTCATTGTCATTACTTATCCCCACACAAGTGACTTGTGTGTGTGTGTGTGTGTGTGTGTGTGTGTTTTCAAAGAATCTAGCAGCAAGTTATCTTTAAAATTACTCCACCTAAAACCTTGGTTTTGTAAAAAAGAAACTAAAGTAGTAGGAACATGTCTGACAACTTACATGCTACAGTACACAGGCATGGGCTACAGTGCAGAGGTCATGGGTATAGCCAGGGTGTTTCCTCTATACTCAGAGGTGTCTGAAAAGGCCCAGAACACACATTCAGAGCTGTGAAGATTCCCACAGTTTACTTCAGGAGTAGGAGAGAAGGATAGCCCATGGTTCTAGTATATCCCCAGGCTGCCCCAATCCATCTCTACTCTGTCTTTATCAATAGGATTCCTATACTCCTTAGTTTTCTAGATTGTTAAGGTCCCTGGACACACCCTCATGTTGCTGAATAAGCTCTCCATGACTTAAGCAAAGACAATAGATCTTTGAAGACTCAGGGCTTGACCTGACAGGAACTTCCATGCCCACCATATGCCTTCCAAATAAAGTTTCACTGGCTTTCTAATTCTGAAACTAGGGTGACTGAATGCTGTAACCTAGCTGTCAAGTCAAAAGCATTTGAAATATTTTAGGTGCTCCTCTAGAAAAAGTATAAAATATCTTTTAACTAAACTTTATAATTCTTGTGTCATACGTGATTCAGCATATGTTTCTTAGAAAACAGTCCTTCAGGGACTAATGGACAGTGAAGAAAGGAGCTAGGGTCTCTCCTCATGCCAAGCATCCTGCTGGAGCTCCATGAATATGATCGCTCTGTGGTGATCCCCACCCTGATCATCAAGAACATCAGAGAAGGTAGTGCATATTCCACTGTATGAGTAACATTATTAGCCTGTTATACTTATGGAATAAATAAAAATGCTGCTCTCTAGTTAAATCAGATGTAGAATGTCACTAAAATGATTTTTCTACCATTGCATATTAAACAGGCTAATTTCTTTAAAAAAAACATTAATTACATAAGATTCAGGAATATCTTGCCCTTAAATAATTATTAAATATTTCTAGCAGATCAAGACATGCCACTATTAACTTTATAAATCTTAGTGTTAATTTCATCAGTGCTGTATTCACAACTACTAAGTGTTGTACGTTTGTAATTTAAACCTCATCAGTATGTAGAATATTTTCATTTTGAATAATACTATGTATTAAAGTAGTTACATTTAATAGCTATTAAAACCCAAATAGAAACAAATTTAATAATGTAGTTCAGAACCTATACCAACATGTTTATAATCCTCAAGGTAAATAAACATAATTGTCACATTATTCATTTTATGTATTCACATAAGAATATGTGTTATGCATCAGGGCTAGTGTAATTAAATTGAAATATTTTTAAGATAGAAAAATCTCAAAATTATTTTGAACAGTCAAATGGATAATGAGTAACTACTGACACAAAAGTAACTGTGGAAATCAATACTGTAATATTATGTTGGAACCTGGCTCAAGTGTTCCTCAGAAGTAATTGCTGTAGAGTTGTGAGCATCTGTGGGGAGGAGATAAAACACATAGGTGAGGAGAAAAAACACTTTAGCCTCAGTTGCCTCTGGGCAAGGCTAAATTCCTATAGTAAAATGTAGGCAATAAGTGAACCAAAGAAAAATATAAAGTTTAGAATCATCTACTACACTGGAAGAAAGAGCAAAAGAGAGAAATGAAGACAGAAGGAAGTCAAGGGACCATGGCAGGAAAAGAAACGTGCTGTAGAATGAATTCACTCATTGGTCCTCCTATCAGTATAGGAGTATACTGATATACTCCTATATATGCATATACTGAATCCAGAAGGCTGCTTCCTGCCTACTCTGTCCAGGATACTTTCCCCTCTGCTGGCCTTGTACCTTGACCTGGTTGCCTCTACATGTTAGCTCTTGCCTTCCTGGAACATTCTTTCCCTGCTGTCAAATATCTAGTCTTTCTTTGCTTTTCTTCAGTCTCATTTTGGTGCAAGGAGACAACCTGCTCCATAAAGAGCTGCCATTGTATCCTGGGTCCACCAGACATTGCAAGATGATCCCCAGTATCTCAAACTATTAAATGTATCTCCAAGGAATCTTTGTCCAGATAAGATACTATTTCTACATTCCAGGAATTAGGTTCTTTAAAGGACCAACATTTGGATTTCTTTTTTAATATCTTTCCTTTTATATTCAAGCTAGTGAGATGATCTCACTATATGCTAAGGAGGCAGGGACACAAATGAAAACATCATTTCAGATCATGAGGTACCTAGGTTTAAGTGATGTCATCCATCCCTTACTGCTAATGCAGTGTCAGGACACCAACACACACACAAAGACACATCATACCACATATGGTGGCTTCACGGAATTTCTTGATGACACATTTTTCTGTGTTTTTCCCTATGTATGATGAAAACAAGATACTGGATATGTCCAACTCCTCTTATGATAAGATAGTTGAGAACTCTAAGTGAGCCAATGTAAAGATCTTCATACCATCCCTCTATGCACAAGCTGGTTCGTAGAACATATTCCAATAGTATCGTGCTTATTGTGAATGTATTATCACCAATATATAAATTCCAATTGACCCATTATAAATATTATAAACATAAAATCTCAAGTGTGTGTTACCAAGGTGATGCAAATGTTTAGATTCTCCTACTCTTTAGAGAAGGTAAGACTCTCAGTGCATGTTGATTGTATAGGAAGAATTTAAGAGCATCAGTCTGTGAGAAGGAAGACACAGCTAGGGAACAGACTCCAGCCTCATAAGATGTTAGGTCTGAGTAACCCTGTGTGTGTTAAATGTTAACTGTGCTGTGTTCCATAAGTAGTTAAGAGACACTTGCTACTGAAGTACTGTGTTCAGCTGGGAAAGCACTCAGGTACTGAAGCTTAGTTTCCATCCTCAAGGGACTGGTAAAAACCACATTCACAGAGAAGAACATAGCATTTTATGAGTGACAAAACATGGAGTGAAAGTTTCCAAATTCTATTTGATAAAAACATGAGCAATGGAAGGTCTTTTTGGCAAGGTCGTACAGAGGTGGTAACATTAGAAGATTTAAAGCTGATTACAAACACAGGAAGGCTTTGCTTCCCAGACAAGCTATTGTCACTGAGACACTGAGATATATACAGTTGTTTTGTACAAATGATTACTAGACAGATCCTAATATATCACAGAAAATCAGTTTATGAGAAGCAGGTAGGAAATGTCCCCTGGTGACAGAGAACGCAGAATGATTGAAATCTGTCTATGAACACTTTCTACTTTATTATGACATTAGAGAAACTTTTACACATTCCCAACAGTCTGCATCCCTGGCTCTGTTTGTGTCCACGTGTCATTCCTCTTGTGATGAGTCCTATATGAGACTTTGCAGAAAACATTTAACAAACTCACTGTTAAGAAGACGCAGTTATTGTGTTTCTGATTTCGAGGCAAAAAGCAACAATAAGCTGCAAGCCTATACAACTCATCTTAAAATGAAATGTCTACTAGGGAGGAGAGGTTAGTCATGTGATCACTAGTCTGAGTTCTAACTCATAAATTACCTCAGAGTTCAGCTATATCTGGATAAATAGAAATTTTACAGCACCCTGAGTATACCAGTTGAATATATCATATCTATGAAACAAGAAATAAAATGATGAAATTGTGGCATTTAAAACAAGATTTTTGAAATCTCCTCTAGTGGAACAGGTACTTATGGCCAGTCCACAGAGAATGACATTTTCCACATCAGAGAACAACATAAATAAGATTTAAGTTGCAAAAGAAGGAAAAAAATGAGATTAAATATATCCAAGTTCTTCCTAAATTGATTCAAAATAAATTAAATTTGGCAGAAATGTTCTTGAACAAAGTGTCTCTGCAGATGGTTGTTTGCATCTCTGCTGGCACTTTTCTCTGCGCTGCCCCCTTCCTTCACTAACCCCTCTGAGCTTCTGGATGACAAGGCTTCCTTAGAGAAGATACTTTGTTGATCTAGGTGCTCCAGCCTTGGGTTGACTTCCATAATCTGCCATTTTAAATTTGAAGAGCTTTGGAATATATCAGTAATTAATGCATTTGTAACCTCATCTCTCCTAATCACGACAGTGCCTGTTCTGCGGCTCAGCACTTGTTAGCTCAGGCTGCCATTCACCTATAATTTATGACTAGCACACAATTATGCATTATCACTGCTCAGAGTGATTGCCATACTGCGTGTTCCTGGGGTAATGATATGCAACGCTCCATGGTAAATTGTGCAGCAGTGGATAGTTCATTTCTGTCATTTACGCTATTATTTTCCTAAAAACAGATTCAAGAGGGTTATATAAACTGTGAGTACTTTTGTGAAGCATGACAGTGGCTTATAACGGCCCTCGGAAGGTGAAAGGTGAAGGGGGCCACGGAGGGGCAGGGGTCACTGATTTAGCATTAGCAGACATACTGGAAAGCCTGGAAAGCATGCCTTAGAGGCACAACGCACAGCTGTAAGGACTCAATGATTCTCCCTAAAAATGCATGGCCGCGTTCTAATTAAAGACTGAAAATATCTATTAAATTGACAATAAAGCCACATATTCTGACATTCAATAATATGGGATGTGTCATCTGCAAATGAACTTAATTAAAAAGTATCAAGCTAGATGTGATGGATTATAAACAAAATGTGTTGAGTCATTGAACGTTTCTGCCACTCCTCTGACTTTTGTCTGGGATCAAGCACAATCATTGATCATTTCTGTTCCCTTCTTGCCTTGTATACTTCCTCCATTACTTCATCCATTTACAGATGATTGTAAGCTTCCATGTGTTTGCTGGGAATTGAACTCTGGACCTCTGGAAGAGCATTCAGTGCTCTTAACCACTGAGCCATCTCTCCAGCCTTGTTAGACATCAAAGGGAGGAGAGGCCCTTGATCCTGAGAAGGCTAGATGCCCCAGTATAGGGGAATGCCAGGACAGGGAAGTGGGAGTGGATGAATTGGTGAGCAGGGCGGGGGGGGGAGAGTTTTTTGGGGGGAACCAGGAAAAGGGACAACATTTGAAATGTAAATAATGAATATATCTGATAAAGAAAAAGAAAAGAAAATTTTTCAAATGTTAAAAAAAAAAGAACATTACCTGAGTCACACACTCATAACCCTGTATACTTCACAGGTATAGCCTCAAATAATTAAGCAGTTCACTCATTAGGAATTAAGTCATTTTTTTGGTTTTACAAAGAAGGAAATGGGCATGAAAAAGTTTTTGGTTATTCAAGCTCACACCAAGAATACCTGGATTTAGTGAGGTTCTGAGACCTATGGAACAAAGTATACACATCAGGTAGACTGTTCTCTCTCAGTTCTAGGAGGTGCAAATCTGCAGTCCACATCAAAGCTCCCAAAGATACAAGAGAGCAAGCATTCTCTCATGTCTCTAGTTCTGTGGTCCCCAGTCTCCTCCCTTTGGCAACAGAATTCTGACCCCTCCCTCTGTCTTTATTTGTCAATCTTTTGGTGCCTGTCCTTTGGAAAACCAGAATCATTTCATCTCAGAAAACGTAACCCCTTATGTCTCCTAAGAACCCATTTCTATATTAAGTACAGATCTGAAATTATAAGCAGAACTCAGTGTGAAGGTTGTTGGCTGTTTCACCTCAGTGCAAAGGTTAGTGTGGGCTCTAAATTCAAGTGTGAACTTTCTCTGAATCTTCTCCCATCTGGGTTTGTGATTGCTTCAGGATACATTTCACTTTATAATTATTCCACTGACCTAGGTGGATCTGCCCCCTTTACATTTAAGAATGTCTAAGATCATGTGACTTGTACAGTATTATTATAAATTTACAGTGAATTTTCCAAAGTGGAATCTCTGCTACCTACCTGAGGGCTATCTTTAGAATGGGTGGTCATTAGGGTCCAGGAGGATCTGGCTCCTGCTGAGATCCTGTGCTAAGACTTGCATATCCTTCCAAGTATAGTCTATGCTCTACCAGGCTTTTTCCCATGGGGTTCCTCCTGTCTGCAACACTCTTCCCTCTGTCTTCACATTAGCCATTCAGCGGGACTGTCCTTTCTGGTGTCTTGCAATAGGTTTGTTGAGAAGGTCTTGTTCTCCTATGGTACTGAAGGCATTACCTATCTTGACCATCGCAGTGCAATGGTGTTCTAATGCATGGGAATAAATGCTTAAGTTCTCTGCTGTGTTCTTAAAATAACTGTTCAGTACATTTTTCAATACATACTCTGCAGCAGAGCAGCAGCTGCCACTGGAATACATATTGAATAAAGAATGATCAGAATGAAAGACAGAATGAAAGACCACTTGAAGCCGGAACAACATCTCTATATAGGTGCCTGATAATGCATGACTCCCTGTATTCATCTGCTACCAAAAAGTCTTATTCTGAGTTTCTGATTCTTTGTTCTTCAAGAAAGAAGCACATCTGGGCTTCCTGGGAGCAACTGAGAATCAATGGCTCGCCTACCATGTCAGTCACTGCCTGCCTCCTTATAAGCTCGGAGTCTCCTAATCAGTCTACAGAAATTACGGGAAAATGCTTATATTTTCTCATGCCATGTATATCTATTCTAGTTGTGTATTTTGAAGCACCAAGCCCAGAGTGTAGAGGTAAGAAGAGGATCTTCATGAAAGAGCAGTAAGGGAAGAGTTTGACTTGCCAAGTCACCTGCTCATTACCACCCACGTTGGCTGTTATGCAAAAGCAACGTGCATGTGCTTCCTCCAGGGCATGTGAAGAAGAACCTATGACATACGTATACATGATACAATTCAATGGGATAATCTCAGTTCTCACCAGGATGGTACAAGTATCCTTCCATGGGAGATTCGGAGCCTCAAAGTATAGCAGTTTATGAGAATTCACTCCAAGTATCTTAGCAGGAAGTCACATTCTTCTGTGCTATAGAGCAACTTTTTAATATATGGTATTTTCAATTCAGAAAGCTTGTTTTCCATGAGAAAACAATTACTGCCCCAAACAAGGCCTGCCATTCATCCATCTCTTGACAAGAAAATATAAAATATAAAAATGCTTTGACAAATTGCAGCACCATAGGTCCAACAGGCAATTTTACCCACATTGAAAGGGAACTGCTTTTAATTAGAAAATAGCAGATATGCTTGCATTGAGACAGTCTACATTCCTGAATGTTTTCTGAAGAATGCTTAGTCTTGTGTTAACACTAAAATCTGTAAATCTTTCTCTATACAAAAACAAACAACAAAACCCCTACAATAATTCTAATTTTTCCAAAGACTATTTCCCATAATAGTGTTTTAATATGATAGGTCTCTCTCCATAATAATACTAAGGAATCCATTTCCTTATAATGAGAATCTCTGAGTGGAGCATCAATGTCATTGTGTTTGTATGTGTTGTCTCATGGTTCTGCCTCTAGTGTCTACAATGGGTATTTAAGTAATTTTATTAAATAAATAATTATGGAAGAAATGTACTGAGTCACTTAGTGACTCAGTAAACTTAATACCCCAGTGTCATTTAACACTGCATATTAACTTTAGGATATATTATGTGTTACTTAAACCAGCCTGCGTTTTTCTTGAGGTATGAATGACCGTGGGTGGGTCCTTCTAATAGTGGCATGAGCGGGTTCTTCTGAAGATCTTTTTTGCAATGGACAGTTGAAGATCTCAGTCTTATGTATCTGAGTCCCTTTCTGTGTGACTTAATGATTGCACACCTCTAATTTCTGAAGGGAAGGACAGTAACGCCCCAGAGTTACTAAGGGCAGCAGACCACTAAATTGAAATGTTAGGCCAGTGAGGGAACCAGGCATCCTGGAAGCACATTTGATCTTGACAACCTGAGAAAACTGCTGTTTTTCCTGAGGCTGTTCTCCATAGTTACAGCCATCAGGTGTGTCTTCTGTGCAACTGACCACCATTTGTTCTGCGAATGGCTCCATTTCAGTGTGTGGATCTCGAGTGAAACCAGTTATTATGTGATACTGAGAACGCTGACCATCAGCACTATATATAGTCTGGGCTGCCACTTCTCCTCGAGTCATCTGTGCAGGGTTTATTTGTCACTCGGTCTGAAGATAATCACACACGAACCACCAAACATTTGTGCTATAAACACTCTGAAAAAAATATGAACTTAGGAATTATTTACACTGAAGTAAATCATGCACATAAAGGAAGAATATGAACAGGCACATCCTCAGGATAGAGTCACTATTTTTTTTTTTGCTTTATTGGGAATATATCATGCTAGGCTTGTTAGTCACTGAGAAAAGATAATTATTTTATAAACAAATATTAATTTTGCTGTGTGGTAAAATTCTGTAAAAGTTCAATCATACGCATCTGTCATTTCCTCAACTGGTCCATCTTTTAAATTAACTTAAAGGAAAATATGATCATATTCTACAAAATTAAAATGTTAGGTTTCTCTTTTCTACAAAATTCTTCAGTGATATAAAACATGGGCCCAACTTTCCTGAGAGGCACAGGAGCAGAATTGGTAGTGAGGGATGATGGTTGAACTATCATATCCTTTCTCCTGACTACTTCCTGTGATAGGGACCACCCCATGTGGCCTTTCCCTGCCATTGCGATACATTTCTGGCAAGGTTGTGGCATTTACTTGAAATTTTCGAGTGTCATATCAGTTAGCCATTCATTACTTTTCTGTAAGTGCATCTCAGCACAGTAATGTGCTCTCAGCTCCTGTGTTCTTCTCAGACACTATTATATCAGTGGAGAAGTTTTTGTTTCTTTCTGGGGCCTGAACAGTTCCTGGGTTCATCTGGAGTCTAAAAGGGAAACAAACAGAGCCCATTATTCCTTGTCCTATATTAACAACGCAGCTGGTTGAGTCTAGATTTATCCTACAGAAGATAATAAAGTCATAAGAAAAATCACTTTCATGCTTTCTGCTAACATAATCACATTAAACATTACAAAGGTCTTATTTATATATTCATTTATTTGTTCATTTATTTCTGTGTATATATGTGCACACATGGACATGGGTGTCAAGTCAGTGGACAACTTACAGGAATCAGATCTCTCTTACCACCATGGGGGTCCCAGGGATTGAACTCAATTTTTAGCTGATGAGCCATCTTGTCAACCCATTATGTAGATTTTACACGCTGTTGTTTCTCACATCCTTTATGCATGCTTGACCATGTTTCTATGTTTTCAAGCCATAGCTGCATTAATTTCTCCTTCTCTGCCAGAGAGTAGGATGTCAGACTGAGAAGCTACCATTCCTGTTGGCTCCCATTATACAGGAACTTTCCTACCTGTGTAACCAAGGTAGGGTCGACTTTCAGCAGGGTATGAAAGTGACTTTGTTTCACAGAAAATTTAGCCTTGAGAACTTGTATTCACTTAGCTTCCTAAAAGATCACTTAATTATTTGATGTAAGTTAGAAACACTTGGGTATTTATGATTTGCAAAATACTTTATATATACACTCATGGCTGGGGAGATGGCTCAGTCTGTAAATTGTTTGATTCCCAAGAACACATGCAGAAAAATATGGATATGATGATGGTGCCTATAATCCCTGTGCTGGGAAGCCAGAGACAGGCAGAACTCATACTTAAGAAGCCAAGCACAGCATTCACAGTAACATCAGCTTTTGGGGAATTGGAATTGTGGTCTAGGGGGCACACAGCAGAAAAAGGAGCAAGACACTTGCCCTGTGTTAGGGAGAAGACAGGGCTTATTCTGATAGTGTATAAACACATGTAGATGTGTGTGTGTGTGTGTGTGTGTGTGTGTGTGTGTGTATATGTACCTGTGTGTATGCATGTTCATGTGTGTGTATATATGTGTGTATACATGTGTGTCCGTGCATCTGTGTGTGTGCCTATACATGTATGTGGAGGCAAAAAGTCATCTTTGTGTGTCATCTTTGGGAACATCTCCCACTGTGTTTTCTGGGTCCAAGGTTCTCACAGAAACCTGAGGACACCTAGTTTAACTAGGGCTAGTCCATTAACCTTCTCAGTGCTGGAACTGAAAGTACTCACCACACATCCAGCTGTTATCATGTGTTTTAGGATCTAACTCAGTCTCCATGCTTCTGCAATAAGTACTTTTACCCACTGAGATGTCCCTCCAGCTCCATATATACACATGTAAAAACTTAATTATTGTTTAAAAATATGTATTCATAAGGTAATATTCCAATCCTAACTCAAATAAGTATACAAATATAGTTGTCATTCAAAAAAGTTGTTGCCCTAACAGGCTGCAGGGAGTAACTTGCCTGGATAGATAGGAAGTGTTCATTTTGAAATTAAAAATACCCAGCACACATGCACACACATGTTGGCTTGAAACCTTATTCCTACTCTCTGGCACTATAATATCTGAATGGTTGAAGTTGAGTCCTGGCTTTTGATGATGTCAGGTTAGTGTTCTGCATCAGTGCAGTGCATGGCTATTGGTTAATGTGCTGACAGGTACAGGCTTTGTTCTTAGGTCAGACATGTTTATCATGATGCACATATATAAGCCTGTCTATATCCATACTGCAAGACCTTTGCTTCTTTCATATATTAAATGATGTTTTCATTCTTATCTCTGCTTTTTCCTCTATGATCAAATAAAACTGATATTGAAGCGAAGATAAAGATTAATATCCTGATACAGTCTCACAAATATATTGAGCTCAGCTCAATTCATTTCCCCAAACGCAAGTTTCCAAATTCTACCTAATTGATTATTTTGGATTGTGTTGCACCATTTAATATTTATCAATTTAAAGTAAATTATTATACCATGAAAAATTATACAAAAAATTTCAATTGACAGGGGCTTGTGTCTGGAACCTTGTGCACAAAGCAGAGGGAAGGTAGGGTAAAGCTTTAATCTCTCAATGCCAGACCCCAATGTTATACTTTCTCCAGCAAGGCCCCACCTCCTACACCTAAACGGAGAGCACCACCAATGGGGACTGAGTGTTCAAAACATGAGGCTATGAGAACATTCTCATTCAAGTCACCATGCCCAGGTTTGTGTCATCTGCTCTTCTTCCTCCTCTGATTCCTTCTTTCGTGCCTTCCTTTCTTGTCTCTCATTTACTCCTTCAAATTCATGACCTCTCCTTCTGTAATTGTTGTCTCACACACACACACACACACACAATCTAAATATCCAGATAACAAGTTACAAAAGTGTTTAATTGCAACATGTTGTATATGTTTGTGTGATTATCCCTTCATAAAATATATAAATTATTCAACCAAGTACCAAGGTGGTGGGATTATTGACCAGCATACCATATGAGAAGTCAGTTTGGAGCACTCAGCTCCACCCCTGTGTAGTAGGTTACAGAGTCGCCTTGCTCCTACAATCTACTACACATTAACCAGCCTCAACCCAAAGAATGAAAGTTCTCAGTGCTCCTGATTCTTGGTATTAGACAGAGTGACTCTGGAGAGCCTCAGGGCCAGGCTACCTCCTGCTAGTGCACCCTGCTCAATAAATGGGTTATCTAAGTCCATTTCTACATTTAGTTTTTGGGTGAAAACTTAGGCACATGAAAGGAAAGGCCCCCTACATGCAGGCAGTTCAGAATGATGTAGATGAGTTAGATGTATCAAGGAGAAAAGTGAGCTGTTTACAGTCCATTACACATGAGATGTTCTTACTATGTTAACATTTTAAAATGAGTATATGCATGGAGGAATATTTTGTTCACATAATCTTTTTAAAGAAATATATGCAAGAAACAGTAAACAATTCATTGAAAGGACAGTGAAAGTTTTAACTGCTGGCTGTGTCTACGTGATTTCTTTTTATTATAAGCATTCAACATTTTAAAGGTTTTTTAAAATTTATGTGCATGTGTGTATGTGTGTCCATGGGGCCCAGAAGATTCCTTAGAGGTTGGGACTTGGTTGCCTGAGTTGGAAGCTGGGAACAGAACTCAGGTCCTCTGCAAGAACAGCAAGTTCTATGGACTGCCAAGCATCTCCCCAGCCCCAGGCATTTTTTTTTTAAACTAAAACTTCTAGAGACTACTTTGCTGTGGTTATTATTATTACATGTGTAATTCTGATGTCTGTTCAGCACTGGGTTTAGTGGGGTAATTTATTTCAAAAGTGAGGGGGAGAGTAAAAGACAGAGTTAGAAAAAGTACTTACAAAATGTGGAGAGAACCGGCTAAAAATCTGGGCTTTTTAACAGTGGATCCTTTTGAGAAAAATACATGGGAGCCACTTTTATCCTCCCAAATTAGCATCTGTAAATGCAATAATCAGATCTGATTTAACATATCATTATCCGAGAGATAGGTGCAACTTAATTTCTAAAGGATTTTTAAGTATATTGAATGGAGCCAACCAGGGCAGATTTTCATTATAATGTGGTATCATTATATCTATGATTGCAGGCTAATTCCCCACTTATACAGCCTGACCACTGACCAGGCTAGATCAAGAGGGTTTAATTTCCTTTGTAAATGTTCATTCCTGCTCATTTTACATGAGAGACTGTAAAATGGTAGTTAAATAAGGGAAGAAATCATTTTAAAGGGGGAGTACAAGAAAACCACCACCGTGGGTTTTTGTCATGCTGATTCTAAATTCTCCCCACCCTCCAACATATCTGTGTAGAACTAGAGTGAAATCATGTTTTCTCATTTGTTTCAAATAACCTTTTAAAGGATGCTGGTGATCAGCGTAACCTTTAGTATTGACAAGTATGCGCTAGACACAGACCTCTAGGAAGGGTGGTAACAAGACAGGCTTCCCTCAGCCTGCGCTGACATTTTGTGGTTCATCTCTTTCTAAGACATGATGCCCCCATGTCTCATGGAATCATTGCTTTGATGTGATGACAGTCATCTTGTTTTCTATATTTCTGGCTTTCTTGTGCCAGATAAGGAACAAAACCATCCCCAGACTGGAGAGGACCATGACATCAGGAGCATGATGTCAAGTTAGCTCAATGGAATGCTCTCAAATACATCAGAATGGAGCTCAGACAAGTCAGAAGGCTTTCTACTGCATGGAATGATAATTGGTTTCAACCTGGACTACAGACTTCTGCTGTTTTCCACATTTTCTTAGGAGGCAGGTTGTGGTTTACTAGAGATTTTTTTTTCATTTCTTTTTTTTTTCTATTGGATATTTTCTTTATTTACATTTCAAATGTTATCCCATTTCCTGGTTTCCCCTCTGAATACCCCCTATCCCATCTCCCCTCCCCACCACTCACCAACCCACCCACTCTTGCTTCCCTATCCTGGCATTACCCTATACTGGGGCATCGAGCCTTCTCAGGACCAAGGGCTTCTCCTTCCTTTGATGTTCAATAAGGCCAACCACTGCTACATATGCAGCTGGAGCCATGGGTCCCTCCATGTGTACTCTTTGGTTGGTGGTTTAGTCCCTGGGAGCTCTGGGGTACTGGTTGGTTCATAGTGTTGTTCCTCCTATGGGGCTACAAGCTCCTTCAGCTCCTTGGGTCCTTTCTCTAGCTCCTTCATTGGGGGCCTTGTGCTCAGTCCAATGATTGGTTGAGAGCATCCACCTCTGTATTTGTCAGGTATTGGCAGGGCCTCTCAGGCTCCTGTCAGCAAGCACTTGTTGATATCCACAATAGTTTCTGGGTTTAGTGACTATATATATGAGATGGATCCCCAGGTGGGGCAGTCTCTAGATGGTCTTTCCATCAGTGTCTGTTCCACACTTTGTCTCTGTATCTCCTCCCATGGGTATTTTGTTTCCCCTTCTAAGAAGGACCAAAGTATCCATACTTTGGTCTACACAAAATAAACAGAGACACAGTGAAACTAACAGAAGTTATGGACCAAATGGATTTAACAAATATCTATAGAACATTACATCCTAAATCAAAAGGATATACCTACTTCTCAGCACTTCATGGTACCTTTTCCAGAACTGGCCATATGATCGGTCACAAAACAGACCTCACCAGATGTAAGAAGACTGAAATAATCCCATACTTTCTATCAGATCACTACGGATTAAGGCTGGTCTTCAATAACAACAAAAACTACAGAAAGCCCACATACACATGGATACTGGAGATTTTTGGGAACCTCATCTTATTGACTCCCAGCCATTTAATGGACTTGATGACAATGACATTTTGCAAAAGTATTAAATTAAAATTTGAGAAATGGGGAGGGGAGTTGGCGATGTGGCTCAGTGGGTAAAACGATCAACAACTAAACCTGAGGACACAAGTCTAGTCCCTGGGATCCAAATTGTGGGAGAGAAACAACGAAGGGCAGGCACATTCAACATTTTGAAAAATGTTTAAAATCTGCTGTACATTCACTTAGAAGTTTCATGATAGAATCTTCTCATTTGTGTCCCTTGTAGCAACAGATTTTATACATTGCCAGAACCTACAAGGCAGTCAACAACAACCCGTTACTCCAGTTCTAGAGGATCCAGCACCCTCTTCTGACTTCTGCAGGCTTCCTGCGTGCATATAGTGCACAAGCATACACACACATAAAAGTAAATATTTGTAAAAAGAATTGCAAAATTAAATAGTCAGTTCAGTTTATTTAGATCTAAAATAGATTAGATTTAAAAAATAATAGAAAACACTAGTCTTTATACCTATGGGTTGTATTAAAATAATTTGCATTATTTTTTTAAAAATACATTTCTCCAGTAAATAATATTGTAACAGTAAGAGAGAGCATTGGAAAGGAACTCATTTAGAGTTTAAATTTGTTGACATTTGTTATTTATTAAGAATTAGCCAGGAAAAAAAGTGGTATGTAACTTGGTTGACATTTGTAATAGTTGGGGCAGAAATGATGACTGTGATGTGTATACTTTCTGCTCATTATATGAGAGACTCTCTCCAGAGCTCTGGGATTAAGGTTGATCTTAGCTGCAAGCATAGACTGGAGACCAACATGTTATCAATAGTAAATAGAAGGGAAAGTGTCACTGGGTATAAAATTGCTTTTTGGTTTTGGTCATTATTGTTGACATACTGGAACTTATTTTTATTCTATTAACAAAAAAAAACAGTATTGTTGCAATGCTAATTAAGAGTTAATTCAAGAGTAGAGGACAAGGATGATGTCACACAATAACAGCCTCCTGTCTAAAAGACTACATCTAAAGCATAAAGGGAACTTGTCAGTTGAGAACAGCCCTGAGGGAAAAGATCATACCAGGAAAACTCCTGTTCCTCAAATTTCTACTCATTCAGATGCTAAAAGTGGTGAATCAGGGCTATCTCAGGGCACCACTATGAGAGACCTCAGACTCCCTGGGGCTCAAATCTTTATTTCTTCTCACTTTCCTGTTTCTTTTTATCTAGATGCTTTTAAGTAAATCTCAAATTGTTTTATTTCCAATTAGAAATCAGGCATAAATAGCAAATGTGTAGTTAGTATACAGATCTGTAAAAGGTAATGTATGTAGCTGTGAAAAATTACCTGGAAGGAGGAAGGGCTTAGTTTGTCTTCCAGCTCCAGGGGAAGCAGTCCTCTGCTTGGTAAATAAACATGGTGGTAGGGGAAAGTGGAAGCCAGTCACTTTAATCCCTCCTCAAAGAGCAGTGAACCGGAAGTGGATCTGGATTATAAAATCTGAAGCCCCTCCCCTGTGATCCACTTCCTCTAGCAACCCTACACCTCCCAAAACATTCTACCCTCTGAGGACCAGTGTTCAAACGGGCAAATTTAGAGAGGACATTTTATATTCAAACCACAGCATTGCTGAAAAGCATGGTGGCCCTAAGGGAAATGTAGTAGAAAGGAGTATGCAGATATTAAAGCCATCTAAAAATTTCACTTGTAAAATGTCCTGGTTATGTATGCTCCATGGATGCGGGTGGGTAGAAACTTCCTAAAAAGGTCTTCCATGACCTACACTAATTACGCATACTTCAGTAGAAATGCCATGCACATGGTACAAGAGGCAAGGAGAACTTCAAAGAGGAATTTAAAATGGACATTAAAGGATCAGTGAAACCCTAAAGTGTGGCAAATAGAATGAGGATGTTTCAGGGAAATCCATCATTAACGGCTCCGTGCCATAATTATTCAGGACTGAGTTGCCTGTTAAGTAAAGGTCCTTTTGAAAGGTTCTAACAGAAGTAAAAGGAAGCCAGACTGTAAAATATTGTCAACTCCAGGACAATGCCCTTGAATTTGATTCTATGTGCCATGAGGGGCTGTTTGATGGATAGTGGAAACTGGGTAACAGAAGCAGAATTTCAGGAAAATTAATCAGTAGGCAGAATGACAGGATTGTGGTAAAAACTGTATCTTGCTTGTGAATTTTCCATTTGAGCTTGACAAAGTCAGACACAACACGTTGTTTACATATAAAGGTTGGCCGGAAATATTTTATTCACATGGACATTTTATCCATGTTAAATACTTTTGTATTAACATTGAGACAAGTAAATCTGTTCAGTTGGTTTCAAACCCAATTAATATCTTCAGTGTGATCGCTGTCGGGACATAATTTATTGAGAACAGTTTTAACCATATACAGTAGTAATCTATTAGTATACTAAACCTCTTTTAACATATATACTTTATTCTGCTCAACTGTGGAGGAATAAGCACTTCCTAGTTATATATCAGTTTCATACAGCTATTGTATCAGACCACAGAATCTGGGACTGGTGAGATGGATCAGTGAGCAAAGGTGTCTGCTGCCACACCCTACAAAGAGAGGAAAGAAAGAAGTGAAACATAGATTCTATACTCTCTGATTTTAAAGGGTTTTTTTTATGTTTCTCTCTCTCTCTTTCTCTCTCTCTGTCTGTCTCACACAGACACACAAACATCCACACAAAAACATATACAGACACACACACACACATACACAGACACACAACACCCACACAGAAACACAGACACAGACACACAAATTGTCACAGATACACACACACACACACACACAGAGTTAATCCCATCAGGTGAGGCCTATCACATTTTTTAAGTCAAATTTGAAATAAAATGTACTAAATACTGGCCAGGAAGATGGACACTAGCCAGGTCCATATCTCAGATTCCTAGAGAATGCTGGAGAATTAATATAGGCAGATGTGTATAAAGGCAAAGCCCACAAGGCTACGTACTCCCTGCCTTTTTCCACTGGGGGCAAGTATATATCCTGATGTACCTCCTGCCTCCACGTGATCAAGCACAGCCTCTGCAGCTGGGCAGCCAGCCTTGCTTTACAGAAGTGAAAACACCTGGCTTGATATCTTACATGAGCAGCCCCCAGCATTCCAGGAAGTTATCTGTCCTTGGGTAAGTGGGGCTCACAGTTTTATCTATCCTTGAGCAAATAGTACTTACAGGCTAGAGCCATTGTTGTTTAATAGATTTCCTATAGCACAATAACTTAAACTTAAACTATAACTTTAGCCTCCACAAAACACACACAAACACAGAGAGACAGAGACAGAGAGAAGACACAATGTGGAATTGAACCAAGGGGCTCAACCTTGCTAGAACACTGATTTACCTCTGAGTTTTCCTCTCAAGCCTATTTTATATATTTGACTGTAAATCCCTACACTAATTTGCATTAATTAATAAAACAAGCAATAATACCCAGTTTGGCTCAGTTCTTTTTCATGGATCCTGAACTAATTCTTTGCTCGGACGTGCCTTGGGATTTATGTCAGTGCTTATGAAACCAGGTTTTAGAGTTAAGATGACCTGTGTGGAGCAAACAGGATGATATGCGGCTTATTTTGGATTTAGTCCTGGTGCAGCGACTACTCCTTTTACTCTTCTCACCAGCCTAAATCTCTAAATGAGGTGAATGGGCAAGATGATACAAGAACCAGAGTGTGTACCAGGTATAGTCACAGCTTTACGACAGCATGCCCCATCCCCAACAAGTAATTCTGGATTGTCTTCCCATGCTGAGTTTGAAGTCTATGAAGTAAGGGGATACCTTTGTGCTAGTGCTTCCTCATTTAGAGACCTCGTAAATATTCCTCCATTAAATGGCATGAGTATTCATAAGGTGGAAACATCATTTCCATTCGCTTATCTGCATGAAAGAATAATTCAAAGTGATGCTAGCTGGTCTCTCGGAGACACGCATCATCCATGATGACTCCATGGATGTCCTTGGGGAAAGACTGATCTTATGTAGTGGGTTGAGGATTTGCAAACAAGAGATTCCTAGTAAGAATTCCATGGTACCAGAATTAAAATCAGAGTCCCTGGCTTCAGGTTCAACTTTTGAGTTACTTTTTAGCACGTGATGTTAGTGAAAGCCCCAGTTCTCGGTAGTTGTATCTTAGACCAAATGCTCTTATGGAGTCATTAAAATCCACAGAAGGTGAAATAGCAGGACATGGTACAACCAAAAGATACTGAGGTTCAGAGACTTAGAAACCTTCATCTTCACATCTAACCTCAATTGATGACAAAATTTGCATTCTTTTATTCACTTTATTTGTGTCTATTATTACTGTGTTTGAAAAGATTTAACTTTTCCCCAGTGAGAACGTGGTATGAGACACAAGGTTCTATCTCTAACACTCTGGTTTACTGGGAAACACTCATGAGAACCGAATTTACCCTTTTCAGTGTTGTCAACACTTACTTGTTCACAGGGAGTGTCTCAGTCTCAGTGTATGAAAAGCACAGGCTCCCACACCATACTGGTGTGCTTGCTCGGAGTTGACTGAGCCGGTGAGGTTGCTACTGACACCCATTGGCGTGTTCTGACAGACAGGATGCTGATGGTTTTAATGATAAACTCTGGGTGGAAGGTGAACATAAAGGTGTACTTCCCAATGCTAAAGCTGAAGCCAGACCTCTGCTCCATCACTGATGGATGTTCCTTGGGGAGGATGCAGGATGAATCTGGCCTGCAGTGTCTTAGATTTCAGGTAAATAGGCAAGCAGCTTTCAGATCCATAGGAGTGCACACATGTAGACTTGTACACGCTTTGGGGACCGCTGTGCTTCTGTCCAAGCTTCAGGAAGTCTAAGATCTGTCCTCTCAGGCAGGTCAGGAGCCCAGGGTCAGGTGCTTTTATTTGTGGCTGGAGAAGGAATGAAGAAGACTCTGCAGCTTGGGCTCCTGGGCTGTGCTGTCTTTCCTGTTCCTATGTGCACTGACTTTACAGCAGTAGTGAACTGACTTCCCTATGCAAGAGTCTCCTTGCATTTGTAGAATCATATATTCATGATTTTATATATATATATATATATGATTTTATATATGTGATTATATATATGATTATATATATATATATATATATATATATATATATATATATATATATTACTCAGGACAGTACATATCTCAGTGGTATTGATGAGGGAGATGGGGTTCCCTACAGATTGTACTGGTCTCTTCTGGACAGTGGTAGCAAACACCAGTAACTCGGATTCCTTTGACTTTTCCACCTGCTCTCATCCCACCCTGTTTGTTTCACTGAGCTATGAGTTCTCTCAAGAGGCATCTGCTCTTTAGTAAAATTTTAGTAGCAACACTAACCTTATAAAGTACTTTTGTATATTTGAATAGTGTCTAGAGCTTTGCTAAGTACAATTCATAAAGTAAATGATAGAAAGATTGATGGTAATCTCTATTCAGCCTTCATGATGTGTGATTGACAGGTACAAGACAGAAGCCTTTTTTATTAGCATTGGTTTATGACTGCACTGTGTACATTTAAGGATGTGCTGGTATCGATTTTATTTTTAACGTTTTGATTTTTCCAGTTGCCTGGGTGCACGCACCTGCAATCCTGGCATTGCAGGGTAGAAACAGCAGATTGATAAAGCTGGCTCAACAACTAGCCCAACTAGAATAAATAACTTTTCATTCAGAGAAACCTCATGGTATCAGATGGTTCCCTGCCTCTATACATCCAAATTAAAAAAGGGAAGTAAAAATATTCCTTAATTGTATTTTTTTGAATACTTTATTTTTTTTGTTTTTTTTTTTGTTTTGTTTTGTTTGTTTTTTGAGACAGGGTTTCTCTGTGTAGCCCTGGCTGTCCTGTCCTTTGTAGACCAGGCTGGCCTCGAACTCAGAAATCCTCCTGCCTCTGCCTCCCAAGTGCTGGGATTAAAGGCGTGCGCCACCACCGCCCGGCCTTAATTGTATTTTGATAGCAAAAAAATAATTAAAATATAAAGAACTTTACTGCAAGTAATATAATATGTGGAAGACACACTATAAACAACATTTTAAACATGAAATTCTCAAGAGTCAAATAATACTTGTAGACATGACAAAAGACAAATGAGGTATTTGAAATGTGTCATTTCAAATACTTCAAACCACCCAGATAATTTCATCAGTTGGTTGTAGCTATAAATGATACCTGTTGTATATAACTAACACACCAGAGAAAGCAAACTTAAAAGCATGAAAATGAAATGAAGCCACCAGAGGCTGGAAAGCCATTAAGACCTATTGTGCACGGGTCTACTCCTTTGAAAAAAGATGAATTTGATTAGTGACGAAGCAGACCTTCCTGTCACTACATCTGCATCTGAGTTCCACATGCCCAGTGACCATCTCCCCTCGAACACTGTGAGTATTCTGTGTGTCTACTGAGAGTACTCTGAGTACCAGCACAGGAAGAATACTTCTGGCTGATGCCATCAGTCTCAGTCTCCTGGTGTCTCTATTCAGAAGGCACCAAGGACCACTGTGCCTTCTTAAAACCTTTTCTTTGATTTGCTGTTGTTGTTGTTATTGAAACAGTTTTCCTGTTCTTCTCAATTAAATGTGCTAAACATTCAAGTCTTTGTAAAGCTTCTAATATGTAATGGGTAATATTAGTACCTACTGTAAGTAATTCCCATGGATTCTTCTCTACTGAAGTCTGAATCCAAATTACTAGATGAGTGCCTCCTTTTGGAAATGCTTCCCTGCCCATATCTCACAGGAAAAGAAAGCAATTGTATGTACCTGGCTCCCATCCCATTGGCCGTCTTCTGCATATTTATGTTTGACTGGTTGTAGCACCCTCTACCTGCTCACTCTGTGTTACAATGAACCTTTCATCTTTCAGAGCTAACCGGTGGGTTTTGACTATGGTTTTCCAGCCTTAACTTCTTTGAATTCTGTTGCTGTTGACAAAACAATCCAGGCTATCAGGAGCTCTGGTAGAGATATAATCAAAGCTGATTCTAGAATGAATGGATGGATAGATGGATGGGTGGGTGGATGGACAGGTGAATGGACAGATGGATGGATGTATAGGTAGGTGGTTAGATATAATCAAAGCTGATTCTAGAATGAATGGATGGATAGATGGATGGATGGGTGGATGGACAGGTGAATGGACAGATGAATGGATGTATAGGTAGGTGGTTAGGAAGATGAATTATTGCGTAGCTAAGTTGATGATGAAAAAACATTCAGAACACTGATGTTTTATGATTCTTGTATACTGGGGAAGTTCCCCCATAGATCTGGAATCTTCTTTTAATGATGATAATGATGAATTTAATGATGAATCTTCTTTTAAAGATGATAGTATTACACTTAATGATTTTATAAAATTTAAATGTCATTTAGTTTATTGTCTCATTTCTCTGATGTACTATTTTTTAAAATGTCCTCATAAACACCTTTTCAAGACTATCCCTTATCTATCCTGAACACATCTTCATTGCCTATGGAAAGCATTTCAAGTCTGTGGCATGTGCATTTCTCTGACTTTCATCCCCACAGGTATCAGGATCAGAGATATTTGCTCCTCCCTCTCCATTCTGTGCAGACATATTGCAGTCGCACAACTACCCTTCCTAGTTTCTTCCATTCCTCTGTGCTCCTTTTGGTCTCTCACTCTTACTCACCCATCTGTATTTATGAAAATGATTCCTACCTACATTCAGCCACCTTACCTGCCTCATTCTTTAGTTGGTTTTCTTATTCTGATGTGGTGATACATGAGCCACCCTCTTGAAGATCATCAACCAAGAAACATCTTAGGATGCTATGGTGATCTGTGGGATATTTTGCTTAGGCTCCTTTAAGATTGCCAATATATTTGAAGCAAAGCATATTCTTGTTTCTTTTAATTATTTTTTGGTTTGTTTACATAGACTTCAAAGGGAAAGCACATGTGGGAATTAAAGTGGGAACGGATTTAGAAAGCACTGCCATTCATTTGAAATATTCCTGTTTCTTTGTAAGATTAGAAAAGTACATTTGATTTACCCTGTTTCCTCTGTTTAAATATAAAAATTGAGTTTGAGGATCTCTGCCCACATATCCTCACTGTGATGACCAACACATCTTGCCAGAGCCACACAGCATCTGTTAGATAATGATGACTTTCGGCCATTGCTAAAGATGGCAGGGAAATGTTTTCCATTATGAGTAAGACAATTTGGCATTTGGCAAAATCAAAAGTATAATCTGCCAAAATCCAGTTTCCTTTCATTATTGGACTAGTACATATTTCAAAGGAAAATTTTATCCATCCATTTATTTATAACTGTATAAAATACCACTTTAAAATCTATTAGGTATCCATAAAGTCTATATTTAATAGCCTATCCACCCCCATGGTTGATACACATAAAATGCAGGCAAGCCTTGAAAAAAAATGGACACAATTCATCTGAAATCCCAAACACATAAAGATTATTAACTAATAATTTAAAAAAGAAGAAGAAAATATGGTAGTTTCTTCCAAGAGCTCATGATTTCAGAGGCCAATTAGAGACAGAAAGAAAAGGATGAATGTGTCTAAACAGTTCCACACCCATGGGGCCCTTTGAATTAGGACAGAATCATGAATGAAGGAGCCCAGAAAATAAGAAAAGTGAGAAACAATAGGCCTGCATTGATCGATCAGAGCCCATCGTGGGTGTAGTAACAGAATCAGACTGTGGCCATATTCCTAATGTGATTTTACATTGCAGTTCCTGCTTAACCAACTTGCCAGGCTGCTGAAAATAACGCCCTGCGAAAGATAAGACAAGTGGATACAGTACATTTCGATTTTCATA
This sequence comes from Tokudaia tokunoshimensis, assembly GCA_036184795.1. NCBI lineage: Eukaryota > Metazoa > Chordata > Mammalia > Rodentia > Muridae > Tokudaia > Tokudaia tokunoshimensis. The sequence continues at coordinate 3,151,739 of BTHU01000003.1, read as the reverse complement.
AAGGATTCTGACAGCTTCCTGGGAGAGATTAATGGCCAGGGTAGAGAACTGTTGAGAATACAGTATGGGGCCCTTTACATGGGAAACCAATTCAACAATAAAACAGCATCCGAGGATAAGAATATTTCAATGGGAAAAGAATTTCAATTTAAGCAATGATGATTTGTGGTTTTTGTTTTTGTTTTTTTTTTTAAATCCTCCAGTGTCCATTGTTCTTCCCTAATGTCATTTACATGCCTTTGTACAATTAATTATGCTGCTCAGATAGGTGCTACACTTAACTATAAATTATGCGGAAGTGATTATCAGCATGTTCCGCAAGGAAAGTGGGTGAATGTGAAGGCTGTGAATGACAAACTTGACTTTTCCTCATGAAAGCATGAACCCTGACCCATGAGGTGGGATCACCAAAGGACAAAACCGTCAGACTATTCCACCAAGGTGCAGTTTCTTGAGGTTATAGGGAAAACAATAACGATATTCACATTGTCTGAATCAAATGTAGATCCAAGTAGATGAGGGTAAAGCAGCTGAAACATGGATAATTGCAGCTTAGGCTACAGTTCCCCCATTTGTTGTATTTTAATTTTGAGAAACGCAACTTCGGACACAGGTTTGGCGTGAATATCGGGTCACAGTGTCTTTCATTCAGAGTGCCCTTGGGTGTGACTTTGGTCTGTCGGAAGACACAAGGGTGATTCCCAAGCATGACTCTTTCTCCACCTGTGTAGGCAGAAACTAAATCCTAAAATGATAAAGTCTGGAGGCAAATATGCGGACAGCAAAGAAGAAAAAGACACTACTGAGCACTGAGCACGGTACTCTTAGATGTCCGCAGCCTCCAAAGGAGAGTTTGGTCCTACACTGCACAGCCCGCCGGGAAGTCCTCCAGTGAGGCGGCTAGTGCTCCCACATGTTACTTACTTCTCAGGCATTTTTTTTATAAAACCTCTGTGGCAGAAAGAGTTGAGTCACAGATGCTTGTGCCAGACAAATGGGTTGGAATACAGGAGAGAAGAGTTATGGCATTGGTATTGAAACAGTAAATACTGGAGGCTGCAGGACATTTTATTCTAGGGGTAATTTTAGCAAAAATCCCTTTACAGATTCAGAGGAGCCTTCAGCTGGAAAACCAACACCCATGATGCATGGGCCCCAACCACAGAACTGTTACTGCATCTCTCTCAGGAGGTAGTCGGCGTGAGAAGCATCACAACAGGTCCACCCATTGCAGAGTTTATTTACAAAGACAGTTTTCCTCCCAGTTTCCAGTCACAAACACAAAATCTAGGAAGGTTTGAATCTGAGCCTTTTTTATTTGATATGCAAAATCAGGGCAAAATATGGGGCCTCCCCTACCCCAAATATCCAGATAAATGTCCTCATTAATAAGAATATTACTAACTTCTTAAAGTACAAATATATCTAATAAAAATTTACCATGATATATGTGCTTTTATCAGTTATTTACTATTAATAAGACATTTATTTTATTTGCAATACTGTCTTAGAGTTTTTATGATCACAGAATTATTTTCACACTGGCTTATGTGTTTAATCATAGAGCCTAGAAGTAGACAACAATAAAAGATGCTAAATACCAAAATTTTTAATTAGGAGTAAATCATGTACTAAAAGTGGAAGTCATTTCAGTTTGAGGCCAATAAATAAATAAATAAATAAATAAATAAATAAATAAATAAACCATCTAGCATTTCCTTTGGAAGTAAGAATTATCTATATGCTTTATAAAATAAATGTTAAATAAACATCAAATCACTGTTATCCAGACTTCTCTGGATTCACTTAAAGTGAGAAACATTTTTAAATGGGTATATTTGTAGTAATATGAAGTTATAGATTAAAAAGATCATAGTATGGGGTAAACATTACAGACATCAAGTTCATGATGTACACAGTTTGCACGCTAATGTCTTATATTTTCTTATAGGTTATAGAGTCATGTTTGTCTTGCTTCGAAACCTGATGTTTGATAATCAGACAATATAGCCATAGTTAATTGTACTCATGCACACACCCGACTCAATCCCGATAACGTGGCTAACTTAGCTCAAATGACAGCAGTCAGGTAGAGATGCTGAGCATCACACAGGTGAGAAAGCTGGGGAAATAGCTTCCGCACAACAGTTTGTCTTTATCAAAAAATAATATCTAATAAAATTCAAATTAGAGACTGTGTTCAACTTTATATTTTATTTTAATTTGGGAGGGGGATATAATAAGTTTAAAATTGTTTCCAGGAAGTCCGTTGAGATAATAAAAACACACAACCACTTTTCCCTCTGTGTGGTACCCCTGGTTTATATTTTAAGACATAGCTCATATTGAGTTATGGCTTATTTAATTTTCCCTGGAGAATAGATAAATATGGATTAATGGCCCTTTAGTTAGCAGTTACAAGGCTGGCTTTAATCATTCATACTGTGAGTCATTCTTGTTTATAAAATGAAATCTGTACTCAAAACACTTTTTACTTGAAAAATTGTAGGTGAGAAAAAAAAGTAATTCATTTTGTTATTCCAACATCAGTATTCACAGATACTGAAAAGTAGTATTTTCTTTGAAGCATGTAGAGTCTGACTATACATGAACTGCAAGCTTCTTGTCTTATTGGCATTGCATATATGCAATGGCAACCTATCTAATGGCTTAAATGCAAAGGCAGCTGATGGAAATGAGAGAAGCTACTGCATGTGTTCCTTCTGCTTTTGCTACTTGCACTGGGAGTAAGATCCACACAGAATGCACAAACAGCAAGGCTTCCCTGCAGCCCCAAACTGCAACTCTGTTCTATGGGATTCCACCTTCACTGCCGGCCCCTGATAGGATAAACCCTCCTACAGGCATCTGAATGTAGCATGCATCCCCATTATAGCTCCTGAGGTGGAAGTCCAACTTCTTGCAGAAGCATCTGCCATGGAGAAAATGAAGCAGACAGAAATCCCCACAGCGGTTTGGAGCACCTGCCAGTTAGCAAAAGACTTGACACTCTTCCAGATTTGGATATCTCACGTTTGAGTCCATGTGGAGAGAAAGCAAGCTTGCTTCACTGAATTCAAAATTTAAAGTGTGGAAATGACAGGAGGGTCTGATGTGAGACATGTTTAAAGCTATCAGAACAAGGGTCTTGAGTGGGCTTCTCCGGCTTGCAAGGCTCCCTTCTGCATAATTCCCTGTGCCTGTGCACACAGACCTGAGAACTATGGTGCTGATACTCTCTTCTCAGGGTGTTTCCAAGTGTGGAGAGAGATGCTGTGCAAGGCCTTTCTTGTACATCTTCTCCCACAGTGGCCATCCACTTGAGGAGATATACATCCTTGTTTTCAGGACATGATGCTTTCTTCTGTAACAGATTGAAAACAAACAAGAATGAATGCATTTGCTCACTGAGAATTTCCTGGCTTCTTCATTCAGAGTGTATAAGGTGTCCTTTATATCACTCTTAGTTGTTGTACTTGAGAAGTTAATGCTGTGTGAATTATTTACAAATAATGCAGGTTAACCCCTAAATATTTGGCAGTATCTCTTATAAATACAGACCAATAAAAGCAAAATATATTAACATGTGTTATTGCATAAGCATGTAGGATAATTCTAGGTAAACATAGATAGAATATTTGGAAATTTGGTTTAATCCATAACAAAACTTCAGTGATTCCCTAAATAATGAAAATTCTGAAACATTGTAACACAGTACTTTATTACAAAATACCTATAAGTAGATTCAGCAATTAAATTATACATTTCAGTGATACATGAGATTATAAACCTGTTATCATTCTTTAAAATTAACTATTACCAAAGATTGAGATACAGATTTCTAAATAAAGCAGCATCTACAAAAACTTGCAACATTTTATTTTGGTCATGTTTACATCTAATGCACAACATAGAAAACACTTCAGATATTTGGAAATTTGTTCTGGCTTATAGATTATGGCTTTCTTTTTATTATTATTATTTTATTCTTTTGCATTCCAGCCATTACCCCAACTCCTGGTCCCTGCCCCCAAACACACACACAGTTCCTCATTCCATTGTTCCTCCCCCTTGCCTATGAGTGGGTGCATCCCCTCCCTCACCTGGCCTCAGTCTTCCCTGGAGCCTCATGTCTCTTGAGAATTAGATGAATCTTCTACCACTGAGGCTAGACCAGGCAGACCTCCGATATATATATATATGCCAGGGGCCTTGGACCTGCCCATGTATGCTCCTCATTTGTGGCTCAGTCTCTGGGAGCTCCCTATGGTCTGGGCTAGTTGAGTCTTCCTGTGGGGTTACTCTCCCCTTCAGCTTCTTCCTTCCTCCAATTCAACCATAGGGGTCCCGACTTCAGTCCAATGGCTGGGTATAAGTATCTTTATATGTCTTAGTCAGCTGATGGTATGGCCTCTCAGAGGACAGCCATGCCAAGCTCCAATCTATAAGCACATCACAGTATCAGTAATAGTGTCAGGCATTGGTGCCTTCCCCCCATGAGATGGATTCCAAGTTGGACCAGTCATTGGACCTCTTTTCCTTCAGTCTCTTCACCATTTTTGTCCCTGCAGTTCTTTTAGACAGGAATAATTCTGGGTCAGAAATTTTGGCTGTGGGTTAGTCCACTTGAGGCCCTGTCTACTGGAGGTGATGAGTTCCCTATCCCCAATGTTGGGCGTTTTGGCTAAGGTCATCCCCATGGAGTCCTGAGAGTCTTTCACCTCCCTGGGCTCTGGTACTTTCTAGAGGATGCCCCCCCCCACACACACACACACACAAACACATTCCTTCCACTCCTTAGGCTGCTTATTTCCATTCTTTCTCCTAGCCCTCTAGGCTTCTCCCCTGTTGCTCCCCTCCTCCACCCTACATCCACTATGTAGGATTAACATAGTGAAAGTGACCATCTTACCAAAAGTAATATACAGATTTAATGCAATCTCCATCAAAACTCCAACATAATTCTTCACAGACATGGAAAGAGAAACTCTCAACTTCATTTGGAAAAAACAAAAAACCCAGGATAGCCAAAACAATTTTCAACAATAAAAGAACTTCTGAGGGAAATCACCATCCCTGACTTCAAACTGTACTTCAAAACAATAGTGATGAAAACCACATGGTATTTGTACAGAGACAGACATGGTGATCAATGGAATAGAATTGAAGACCCAGAGGTAAACCCACATATTTGTGGACACTTGATCTTTGACAAAGAAGCCAAAAAACATACAGTGAAAAAAGAAAACATCTTCAATAAATGGTCTAACAGGCAGTCTGTATGTAGAAGAATGAAAATAGATGCATATTTATCACTTTGCACAAAGCTCAAGTCCAAGTGGATCAAGTACCTCAGCATAAAACCAGATACACTGAAACTAATAGAAGAGAAAGATTATGGCTTTTAGTTCTTTGCCCATTTATACTTAAAAGATTATCACCATGAAAAACAAAAATATATATATATATGATATAGATTTTCTTCTTTCACAGAACAAGAAATCAATGTTATTTGTGTTAGTAATTTTTCCTTATACTGTAAAAGAAGCAAATACAACACTAATGTGGTATAATTCCCATGAACAGTAAGTGTGCAGATCCCATCAATAATACTGAGTACAGGGCTGGAGACTTAATATGCATGTACTATGTTAATGTATCATTAACTTTTATCCATCACAAATTTCAATATGCATACCATCCAGAAGTCATTCCTTTGCTCTGTGACTATTTTCTTCATTGTGAATAGTCATAGTGGTAATGTTTGACCATACCCACATACCTTAAAGACTTGTCAAGTCAGAATGAAAAAATACATAATATGCTTAGAAAAGTATCTGTCACCTGAGAATGCCTGAGAGAGTCACCATGAGGAGTGTATAGGAATTTTGACATGCCTTTAAAATTCTGTGACACATTTAGACTTTGTGATGCAAACACATGGAGATGTTTATGTGGCAGGCATTCTGTGGTACAGTGAAGAGAGCAGTGTGGCTAACTGGTATACCCTTTCACTACACAGTCATTCTCAGGTAGTGTTGATTGGAAGTGGGGGTATTACTCTTTCCTCCTTTCCTTTCATTAATCAACACATTGTGAGGAAACTGACCTGTCTTTACAGAGCTAATCAGCCTAACTCCACAGTATCATATGATGGGATGCCTCAACATGATGAAATTGTTCTTCTATAGCCATGGGATTTTTTTTTCTTAGCAGAATTTTAGACAGTGAAAGGAACATATTAAGCTAATTTTCACTGAGCTCCCCGATTCCCACCTTCAGGATTTGATCCCCACAGGGGAAGTATTTTCAGCAGAATCTGTTAGAATTGCTTCACCAGTGAGAACAGCTAGGATTTCATACCGAGCCAACCCAGAGCTTCCCATCTTAACATCAGCTGCAAAGAAACTCTTCCTGAAAGAGTTCAGAGGAGCCAAGCATTCCTCAGCCTGGATTCGTAAGATTAACGGCTGAGGCAAAGTGGGATATGTCACACTCGTATTTTGTGCATTTTTCAATATCCAGATGTTTGTCACCATGAATATGAAAAACACTGACTGGCTGATAATGTAAGCCTCTGAGTGGTATTTTGTGGGACACTAACACAGCTTGTGCTGATGACTGTATTTTGGGGGCTTCTTTCTTCATCTCCCAACAAAGCCAGTAATCTAGCAGATTTTCTTTTAAATGGAAAAAAAAAACCATTTTTCTAGAAAGACATGTTATACTTAATAAAATAGATGTTGTCTAGAATTTTACTTGGATTATTTGTCTGTTCTTCAAAGGGATCCTGAGAGTACAATCCAGAGACATAAAACCATGAGGGTTTCATCAGAAAATATGTGTCACCTCCTCTATCCAGTTACCGCACTGCACGTAGCATTCACACTTGGTCAGCGGATAGGCATTACCTCACCCCTTTACTACCCCTGCATTCTCATGTTACCAGCCCTTCCTTTGCATGCATATCTCTGAAGAATGAGCCAGAACTGCCCACAACTCCAAAGGCTATGCCACTGTGGCTCATGGTTCATTTGTTCAGGTCACACCACATCTGTGAAACAAAGTAGCACCTGACTCACTTATCTGATGTTGTAAAGTGTCTGAAACTTTCCCCACAGCAGCTATTGGTTTGGAAAGCTCTTTAAGTCAAACGGTACTTACGTCAGATCTTTCAGGGTGTGATCAGCTTAGACAAGTGGTTCTCAACCAAGGGGTCATGACCTCTTGGGGGGGGCACATATCAGATATTTACATTATAGTTCATAACAGTAGCAAAACTACAGTTATGAAGTCGCATCAAAATAATTTTATGATTTGGAGGGGTCACTACAACATGCAGAGCTATATTTAAGGGCCGTAGCATTAGAAAAGTTGAGAGCCACTGGCTTAGCCTTTCCCCCATTTTCTCCCCACATCTGCCCATCACTTCACACCTCTCTTGATTTAGTCAGGTAAACCACATGTCCAATGAGGATTCTGGGAGAAGTGGTGGGTGAGATAGTCAGTATGCACCTTAAGCAATGTATTGATAACACTAGTAGAATTTGGAACTAGTCGCCGAGAATGCTAGTGGATGAGACTTCCTGTGACGTAAATAAGTTTTGCATCTCCCTGAGGCAGGTGCTCCTGGCTGAATGAGAACAAGCCACAGAGGAGCAATCAACTCAGCAGGCCAGGTCAGAAATACCTCAATACCCAGAACATGTTAGAGACCACTGGGAATCATGGCTTTCTATAGAGAAACAGGAGGTCTTGACTTGATGTGATTTAAGTGTTTGAGTTTCCCATCTTGTCTGCAGAAGGAATCTGGTTGCAGGTATCCTGGGCAGGATCACACAATCAGAATATTTCCCACATCCTTTTCTGGGCAACCGGGGATGTGATATATTATTTGCATTGTAAATCCTATATAGACTAGGTTTTATGGAAATTTTTACTTGTTGAACCCAGGAGTCATAAAACAAAATGTTTTGCTTACTAAAGGTCAGAAGAATAAGGGTATATCATAATCTCTCAGGTGGCTCTCACTCTCATTCCACCATACCTGGTCTGCTTCCACTCCTTAGTGGATTTCTAACATATCAGCTAACTCTATATGTTGTAAAGGAAATGCTTTCATGGATGACAACACGGGAAAGAATGATCAGGAAAACCAGGAACTATCATTATTCTCAAAGAGTCCATATACTGATGCTAAAACTAATAACACATACACACAAGTGTGAGTGTGAACTTGGCCTATTTAGCACATTTTGTGCAGTCATTGCCTTAACCTTAAAGCTATATGCATTCATTGCCCACATCCTGCGACTTTAGAAACCCCCATGACATACCTAAGCCTGATTACTAGTCCATTTGTATAATTCCATATACAGTAGTTTTAGTTGCTGCAGTTCTCTTGCTTGTGATCAAGAAAAAGATGTTGAAATGCAAGGAGCTGATCAAAAGTCCTATTTTTGCCTGACTCTCATTTTCCTGAACATGTGTCCTGAAGAGTGTTGCTTTAGCGCCAGTGACAGCCATGGACTGTTGTTCTCTCAGCTAAGGACACACAACAGAACAGAGAATATTTCTCTCTTTTGCTTGGCAAAGGTCAGTCTGTTTCTCCATGGTAGCCTCTGCTACACCAGAACAACAGATGACGTTTAGGACTGGATATACCCGCTATTCCAGAGAGTTCTCTTGACCTCAGAGGCAAGCAAAGCTTTGTGCGTCTCTAGAGAAAAGGAACTGCCCAGTAGAGTCACCAAACCAGACTTCCATGGCAAAATACCCATTTCTAATTCATTTTCCGCTTCCTTAGAATAAACAGGTTAAGCAATCGGTCACATTGGGTAAATAAGAAATTACTCGCAGTAATATCTGCAACATCCTAATCATCTTTTCACTTCTGAAGCCATTTTGAAAAGTCTTTGATCTACATAGCATCATCAGATGTGGATTATTTTTAAGAAAAAAATTTCCCAGTTGCAAATGTAATCCTGCCACCCACCAATGGAGTGTCTTGGGGAAGTCATTTAACCTACACATCTTGATTTATTTTCTAGGGATGAAAGGTGTAGCAAGCCTAAGCCTCCTGGGCCGTGTTAAGCACTCTAATATGTAAATACCAGAAATTCAGAAGTCACACAAGGACCACTGATGGATCCACATACTAAATGTAGAGAGTTCAACATGACACCAGCATGGATATGATCTTGTTTAATCAGAAAACTGTCCCCTCTATCTTCTTTCTGTATATTATTAAGAATTAACAACACACCACAATTGTGGAATTATAGCATTAAGGAGGTTTTATTTTCTTCATTGGATTCGTAGGGAAAAGCTTTTCAATTAAAAATGACCTTTACAACCCCTACTGCTTTAGATTCTGCAGATGGGGAAGCTGACTGCAAATTGGATTCTTCCAGAACATTGTTCCTTGTTCGCCCCCTGATTAGTTTCATAAACGTGGTAGTGGCTGCCCGTTGCCTTCAACTTGCAATTTTATAACAATCTCAGATTCTGTGTTCAATCCCCAAAGGAGTTCTGTGGAAATGCTGTCAGACTGTTTAGATGTAGGAATTCTCCTTCTCCAGCTATACTTTGTACTCATTTAAGGAAACTACCCTTTAATTTGTAACAGAACCTTTTTATTTATTTTTTTTTTAATGAAACATTGAATTTGAGGACTCAGCAAAAATCACTGGCATGTGACCCAGGCCTTCTGCTTCTGGCTCATCCTGCTGCCTTCTATTGAACATAGGACTGTGTTTCTGAATCTTGTTCTAGAATCTGACTTTGGATATGGCTTCAGGTCCTATGCCATGATGAACTAACTCACCAAGCCTGCTGTCATTGGTCTTCATCCTCCAGTCCTTCATCTCTTCTACACCACACATCTTGCTCATTTCTGGTTCAGTGCATCTGGCTCTCTCTCCTTAAGACACACAGAGTAGTATCTGTGGTACCACGACCCTCTGAACATCTCAGACAGCTCATCTTTCAGGAAGTCTTGCCATATCCAGCCTCAACGCCCTCTCTGGATCTGAGAACTGTGGGTTTCTCATGGACCTGTGTCTGTGTCTGATTTCATTGATTCTTCCTCTCCTTTGTACACTCACAACAGACGGTTTGCCTGTCTTTGTCACTAGACAGCAGCATCTAGAGAACAAAGATCGTGCGCATCCCCAGCCGTAAATAGGAGTGTGGTAGGAGTTTGTCAATAAATGAATGTCTCGTAGGAAAACAATAAAACTAGTAGATACATTATTGAAAAAACAACACAGCTTTGTCACTAAAGGTCTAGTGTCAGCCTTACACTGATTCCAGCAGCCATTTGGTAACCATAGTTTATACTTTGTAAATTTTAGGTCAACATTCATTTTTACAGGCTTGATGCTTGCCAGGTTTTCTTAGAATTATTAGCTATGTGGTACTCATGCTTAGTGTAGCTAGCTGGTGCATTTCATGAAGAGCTAGACCAGTTCTAAGATGACTCTCTAAGACCTCTTATACTTCCTAAGTGTTAAAGAAACCTGATTTCATGTAGAAACGTATTACGTAGCCTTTACTTATATTTAGGAATCATTATATAAACACAGAAAATGAAGAGAGTTTGACTCTGAACTGAAGCACAGGCATACACACAGAACAAAGATGCTGTTATTCATTTTCATTTTGATTGACAGTCTCTCACTCTTCCTTCCCTCCCTCTTTCTTCCCTCCCTCTTTCCCTCCCTCCCTCCTTTTCTCCCTCCCTTCCTCCATCCCTCCCTCAATGTCTAGGTGTTACTTGGAAGATGGAGCATCAAAGGGTGCCTGGCTCAACAGGTCAAGTATCATTTTTGCTGGAGGTGACAAGTGGTCAGTGGACCCTCGAGTTTCCATTTCCACATTGAATAAAAGAGACTACAGCCTCCAGATACAGAATGTCGATGTGACAGATGATGGTCCATACACCTGTTCTGTGCAGACCCAACACACACCACGGACGATGCAGGTTCATCTCACTGTGCAAGGTGAGTGTTTCCTAGCAAACTTCTTGGGAGGGATGAGCTTGAAATGAAATACTGAAACAGTCAAAGACCCATGTTCCAGAAAGGTTACCTTGTGGAATTTCTATGCGAACTATTTAACATTGGTATTGAGTTGACTCAGAAGCAGCTACCAGCATTCAAGAATGTGTTGTCATTATCCTGTGAGTTATCTTCTAGGTTCCATTAAAGGGTAATGACGATTTAAATCCAGGAATCCCCACTTACAAGAACAGGCAATGGCCATTAACACCACATTATGATTTTTGTATGTGATATATTTCATATCTTCCCTTGAGTCATCTCTGAAATAAATCTTGGAAAATCCATAATTGATACATTAAAATAAGTACTTAAAAACCCAGAGCAGATATGTTGAAAAGTAAAAGGGTTGTGAATTGTGAGTGGTAACTCTAAAAGCTGCCTTGCCAACCTTCCTGCACATTTTTTTCTCCTCTTGCAGTTGAGTGAAAATGCAAAGCATAACCTTCTAGAATAACTCAAGTTAAGTATAAGTATAAAGTAATTGGAAAGCTCTTCACAGGGCCTTATGTCTGATTGAGCTTCAGCAGATAACCATGCTAGTCAACTAATAATCTGTAAAAATATTGTTGTCCTACTCTCATACTTAGTGTAAGAGCCATGGGTTCTGACAATGCAAATACCCTTCAAGAAAACAAATGACTTTAATCAGATGAGGTTAAAAAATACATAATTTTTACCTTATATAAATGCACTTGTCTTATAAATGTATGTGTTGTCTGCATGAAAATGTTTTGCTCTCTGGCTCTCAAAACAATGCTGTAGTAATCACTAGTAAAGTTAGTAACAAAATAGATGATGGCATGTCCCACCCCAAGACTTGGTGCCTGGTGAAGCTGAGTGGGAGACTCAGTGTTGCTGTCTTCACACTTCTCCCTGAAGGCTGCATCTGAGTTTGGCTTGTGGGTTAATGTCTCAACACAGTGTTCGTCTATAGCCTTTGTAAATGACCTCTGTTCCCTCATATACCATAAGAACCTCAATGCTAACAAAACTTCAATGGCTATTAAATATTTCAGTCATGATGAGTTTAAACTATTTAATTCTACAATATGCTTTAAGGAGACAGGTTAAACTGGAAACCAAATCACTAGACTGTATATTGTTGCCTTCTGCAGTGACAAGTGATTTTTCAAAGTAAGATTTTTCACAAGATTCTACCTGGTTTTGTGAGATGGATATCTGAGGCAGGTGGTCAGTGTTCTACCAATTGCTTTATCTCTGACCTACATCTACAGCCTAGAGTCCATCTTTTCATGGAGATTATACAAGAAATCTAGAGGGTAAGGTTTAGTCTGGCTTCAAAGTGGATGGGAAATTGCAAAGTGCAGACACATCTCATTTCTGGACTCTTTCTAATGTCTCCTTGTTTTTGCCTTTCTATCCAAATTTCCAGGAAAATGAAACATATGGCAGTCTATTTTATTCTGAGAGGAAATATTTGGATGAGAATGTATGAAATAGTCAGGATGTGATGTTAGCTTGTCCTTTGCAACCTGTAGGTTTCCATGCTATATTACATAATACTTTTCAATGTATCCTGAATTTATTCTCTCTCCCCTGTGTCACACGCTTGTAGATTGGACAATGAGATGCTTGCTCTATCCTAGCACTTACTTATGTCTACTGGTATTTATTTTCAACTTTCTTACTGTAGAGGATATATTACACTGTTTAGCACTTTTAAAGAGATTGCATGCCTTGTCAGATAGTGCTTGTTTCTGAAGGTCATTTGATGTTCATGAACCTCTGAGCAGTGAAGAATGTGCTTGCTGACTGCTTGATGGTATGTTTTGTTCCTTTAGAAATAGAAAATTCATGCAACTGTTTTGAAGGTATGTTATGAGATCAAATTAAAAGCTAATAATTTTACAGTATTTATGAACATAATTACTTATTATAAGTTGATTGGCATGTGGGACATTTTCCAATTACATTAATAAAGCTCATGGAATACATTAATAGGCTTGTCAGTCAACTCAAGAACTAAATAAATGCCATAAAATGTTAATCCTACTTAAGTTACATTTCTTCTCAATGAGCAAAAATAAGTGGATGTTCATAGACACTCGGGCTTATCTGGATAATTTAAAAGAATGTGCCCTTTGCCATGTGATTTACCTGCAGTCCTTTCCTGCTGCAAGAATTAATGAGTTGTATCTGTCACTCATCTGTCACACATCTGTCAACAAAGCTTGTTCTCATTGGGTCATCTTGTAGGGGACCTGGATTTTTAAAACATTATTTTTGAAAGTAGATTAACAAAGAGAGACTTTTATATACCAGGCACCACATAGGAGACATTGTTGGTGCAATTTATTGGTTCTATTGATGCCTTTTTTTTTCTTTTTTTCTTTTTTTTTTATTTTATTTATTTTTTTTAATTTACATTCCAAATCATTTCCCCTTTCCCATTTCCTCCCTCCCCGAAAGTCCCATAAGCCCCCTTCCCTCCCACTTTTCTCCATTCAACCCCCTCTCGTTTCTCTGTCCTGGCGTTCCCCTACATCCAGTCTTTCCAGGACCAGGGGTCTCTCCTTCCATCTCCTTAGAAATCTATTGATACGCGAATTGTGTCTAGGGTATTCCGAGATTCTAGGTTAGTATCCCCTTATCAGTGACTGCATACCATGTGTCTTCTTTTGTGATTGGGTTACCCTTTAAATTATTTATTTAAACAATTGAACAATAGAGAAGAATGAAAAATCAGCATATCTATATTCTAATCCTGAATTTGCCCCAACAAAATGGATAATTGTCTTACTACTAATTTCTAACTTGAAAAAATACCCAACCCCTCAAGTTAAATTCAGGAAATTAAAAAATACACTATGTCATAGTTGATATTAATATAAAAAATAACAAATGTATTCAATAAGGAAATTAATATTTTTTTGTTTATCTGCAATATAATGCTGATAAATTGAAATCTCTAACCATGTGGAGTTTCTATGTGAGGCAATGCTAACAAAGAATACAAATATGAAGGGATGAAAGACTGGCTACAAGTCAGAGGTTCCAGTGTTAACGATGAGAAATATGAAATATAATTGATGCTCATTCAGATATAGGACTTCATATTTTCTACTTTGCATTCCAAAATGCCTAAAGGAAGGAGTGCTGGAAAGACATAGGTACATAAAGAAAGAGAAAATAGGCTCCCAAAGATGATGGATTTGTGTTCCCAAAGGAGTCTATGAGGAGAAATATTAGAAAGGTATGGGACCAACAAGGAAGAGCGAGGACTCAGGGACCCTGTAAGACACAAGCCAGTGCAACCTATTTAAAAGACTTGTAGCCCTTAGGCCTCCCTTATACAGCTTGGATAAAGCTGATACCTAACATTTCTTCTTTTCATGAATTTCACTTTTTTTGTGCAAAGAAATCAACTCAGCAATATCCAGTGTGTGCCCTGCATATGATCACTTCCTTCCCTGTGACATGTCTGAAAGAACAATTCCTATTGGCTCAGGGTTTCAGAGGCATCATTCCATCATGGTGAGAAAGATGTGATGCTTCAAGGCAAACCACGTCATAGTACTTGGGAAGCAGAGAAACAAAATAGGAGTGGGACAAGGAAAGAATGACCCCCTCAGGACATACTGGAAGACCTACTTCCCCCAATCAGATTCTACTTCCCATGTTCACAAAGTCCCAATAATTCAATTGTTTTTACCAAGTAATTTATTAAGTCAGGGCCCTTTTGAGATCATCTTCCCGGTAAGAAGCCTTAGAGGTGCATCCACTCCAATGTGAACACTACTCTGGACATGGTCAATCTAATTAAGTAAATAATGAAATGAAGTATCATAAGTCCATTCTGTCGACTTGAAACTCAAACATATCATTTCCTTTTTTTAATTTTTATTTTCTATATTCTTTATTTACATTCCAAATGATTTCCCCCCTCCCCAAAAGTACCATAAACCCTCTTCCCTCCCCTTGTTCCCCATTTGCCTAAGAATTTCATGAATTCATTGTTTTTGATTGCTGAGTAGTATTCCATTGTGTAGATATACATGGAAAATATCTCTGATAAAATTGAAGAAATATATAGAAAAACACATTAAGATTGACTATTTCATGGAAAAATTATACAGATAAAATGGTAGGCATAAAAATATTCCTAAGTTGAATGAAAGTGGAATTATAAACATTTTCTGATAAAATTGAAAATCTACAAGGAAAATATTTCTCATAAACCTCAAGAAATATATAGAAAAACACGTTAAAACTGACTATTTCATGAAAAATTATACAGATAAGATGGTAGGCATAAAAATATTCCTAAATTGATTGAAAGTAGAAGTAAAAACATTTTCTGATAAAATTGAAGATTTACCTGGAAAATATCTCTGATAAAACTGAAGAAATTTATAAAGATAAATTGGTAGGAATAAAAATATTCCTAAGTTGATTGAAAGTAGAATTAGAAACATTTTCTGATAAAATTGAAGATTTACATGGAAAATATTTCTGATAAAATTTAAAAAAATATATGGAAAAACATTAAAATTGAAGATTATCATGGAAAATTATACAGATAAAATGGCAGGCATAAAAATATTTCTAAGGTGATTGAAAGTGAAATTATAACCATTTTCTGATAAAACTGAAGATTTGCATGGAAAATATCTCTGATAAAATTGAAGAAATATGTAGAAAATATGTTAAGATTGAGTATTTCATGGAAAAATTATACAGATAAAATGGTAGGCATAAAAATATTCCTAAGTTTTTTGAAAGTGGAATTATAAACATTTTCTGATAAAATTGAAGATCTACAAGGAAAATATTCCTGAAAAAATTCAAGATATATATAGAAAAACATATTTTTTTTTGTTTTTTTTTTATTTTATTTTTTTAATTTACATTCCAAATCACTTCCCCTTTCCTGTTTCCTCCCTCCCCGAAAGTCCCATAAGCCCCCTTCCCTCCCTCTTTTCTCCATTCAACCCCCTCTCATTACTCTGTCCTGGCGTTCCCCTACATCCAGTCTTTCCAGGACCAGGGGTCTCTCCTTCCATCTTTTTAGAAATCTATTGATATGCTGATTGTGTCTAGGGTATTCCGAGATTCTGGGTCAATATCCCCTTATCAGTGACTGCATACCATGTGTGTTCTTTTGTGATTGGGTTACCTCACTAAGGATGATATTTTCAAGATCTGACCATTTGCCTAGGAATTTCGTGAATTCATTGTTTTTAATTGCAGAGTAGTATTCCATTGTGTAAATATACCACATCTTCTGAATCCATTCCTCCGTTGAGGGACATCTGGGTTCTTTCCAGCTTCTGGCTATTATAAATAAGGCTGCTATGAATATAGTGGAGCATATGTCCTTATTGCATGCAGGTAAAGCCTCTGGGTATATGCCCAGGAGTGGTATAGCCGGATCCTCCAGAAGTGTCATGCCCAGTTTTCTGAGGAACCGCCAGACTGCTTTCCAGAGTGGTTGTACCAGCCTGCAATTCCACCAGCAGTGGAGGAGTGTTCCTCTTTCTCCACATCCTCGCCAACAACTGCTGTCTCCTGTGTTTTTGATCTTAGCCATCCTGACTGGTGTGAGATGGAATCTCAGGGTTGTTTTGATTTGCATTTCCCTAATGACTAAGGATGATGAACATCTCTTTAGGTGCTTCTCAGCCATTAGATATTCTTCAGGTGAGAACTCTTTGTGTAGCCCTGTACCCCATTTTTTAATAGGGTTACTTGCCTCTCTGGAGTTTAACTTCTTGAGTTCTTTGTATATCTTGGATATTAGCCCTCTGTCGGATGTAAGGTTGGTAAAGATCATTTCCCAGTTAGTTGGTTGCCGCTTTGTCTTTTTGACAGTGTCTTTTGCCTTGCAAAAACTTTGTAATTTAATGAGGTCCCATTTGTCTATTCTTGATCTTAGAGCATAAGCTATTGGAGTTCTGTTCAGGAAATTCTCCCCTGTGCCCATATGTTCAAGGTTCTTCCCTAGTTTCCCTTCTATTAGTTTCAGTGTGTCTGGTTTTATGTGGAGATCTTTGATCCACTTAGAATTGAGCTTAGTGCAAGGAGATAAGGATGGGTCAATTTGTATTCTTCTGCATGTTGACCTCCAGCTGAGCCTAGAAAAACATATTAAAACTGATTATTACATGGAAAATTATACAGATAAAATGGAAGGTATAAAAATGTTCCTAAGTTGTTTGAAAGTAAAATTATAGACATTGTCTGATAAAACTGAAAATCCACATAGAAAATACTTCTGACAGAATTGAAGAAAAATACAGAAAAATGTTAAAATTGAAGATTATCATGGACAAGTATGCCGACAAAATGGTAGGCACAAAAACATTCCTAAATTGATTGAAAGTGGAACTACAAACACCCCCCCCCGACGAAACCGAAGATCTACATGCAAAAAACCTCTGACAAAATCAAAGAAATACACAGAAAAAAATGTTAAAAATTAAAGATTATCATGGAAAATAATACAGTCAAAATGGTAGACACAAAAAGCATTACTAAATTGAAAGAGGAGTCACAAACATTTTCTGATAAAATCGAAGATCCACATGAAAAACATCTCTGTTAGACTATGTTTTTTGTTGGGGAATTGAGTCTATTCACATTATAAGATATTAAGGAATAGTGATTGTTGCTTCCTGTTATTTTTGATGTTCTTTTTATGTTTGTGTGGTTACTTTCTTTTGGGTTTGTTGGAAAAAGATTACTTTCTTGCTTTTTCTAGGGTGTAGTTTCCCTGCTTATGTTCGCATTTTCCATCTATTATCCTTTGTAGGACTGGATTTGTGGAAAGATATTGTGTAAATTTGCTTTTATCATGGAATATCTTGTTTTCTCCATCTATGGTAATTGAGAGTTTTGCTGGGTATAGTAGTTTGGGCTGGCATTTGTGTTCTCTTAGGGTCTGTATGAGATCTGTCCAGGATCATCTGGCTTTCATCGTCTCAGGTGAGAAGTCTGGTGTAATTCTGAAAGGCCTGCCTTTATAGGTTACTTGACCTTTTTCTCTTACTGCTTTTAATATTCTTTCTTTGTTTAGTGCATTTGGTGTTTTGATTATTATGTGCTGGGAGGACTTTCTGGTTTGGTCCAGTCTGTTTGGAGTTCTATAGGCTTCTTGTATGTTCATGGACATCTCTTTCTTTAGGTTAGGGAAGTTTTCTTCTATAATTTTGTTGAAGATATTTACTGGCCCTTTAAGTTGGAAATCTTTACTCTCTTCTATACCTATAATCCTTAGGTTTGGTCTTCTCATTGTGTCCTGGATTTCCTGGATGTTTTGGCTCAGGAGCTTTTTGCATTTCACATTTTCTTTAACTGTTGAGTCAATGTTTTCTACGGTATCTTCAGCCCCTAAGATTCTTTTTTCTATCTCTTGTATTCTGTTGTTGATGCTTGCATCTATGACTCCTGAGTTCTTTCCAAGATTTTCTATCTCCAGAGATGTCTCACTTCATGATTTCTTTATTGCTTCTACTTCCATTTTAAGATCCTGGATGGTTTTGTTCAGTTCCTTCACTTGTTTGTTTGTGTTCTCCTGTAATTCTTTCGGGGATTTTTGTGTTTCCTCTTTAAGGGCCTTTACCATTTGACCCATGTTCTCCTGTATTTCTTTAAGGGAGTTATTTATGTCCTTCTTGATGTCCTCTAACAGCATCATGAGAAGAGACTTTAAATCCAACTCTTGCTTTTCCGGTGTGTTGGGGTATCCAGGATTTGCTGTGGTGGGAGAACTGGGTTCTGAGCTGCCAAGTAGCCTTGGTTTCTGTTGGTAGGGTTCTTGTGCTTGCCTTTTGCCATCTGGTTATTTCTGGTGTTAGTTGGTCTTGTTGTCTCTGGCTGGAGCTTGCCCCTCCTATGGGCCTGTAAATCTGTGTCTGTACTCCTGGGAGACCAACTCTCTTCTGGCAGGGTCTGTGCACAGAAGGCTGTGGAGCTGCCTGTTTCCCTGCTGCAAATGGTGACTGGAAGGGAAGACTCCTGTCCCCGCTGCTCCACTGATCGTATGCCCAGTGTGCTCCTAGCTGTACCCCTCCAGAGAGAAGGTGGAGATTTCACCTCCGCACTCAGAAGTGAAATCTCTGCTGGGAGATCATTCTCTCCTGGTGGGCTAAGCACAGAAGGCTGTGGAGCTGTCTGGTTCTCTGCTGCAAATGGTGGCTGAAAGGGGAGACTCCTGTCTCTGCTGCTCCAATGATCATATCAACATATCACTTTCATTTTCTTTTTTTTTTTTTTTTGGTTTTTTGAGACAGGGTTTCTCTGTGTAGCCCTGGCTGTCCTGGAACTCACTCTGTAGACCAGGCTGGCCTCGAACTCAGAAATCCGCCTGCCTCTGCCTCCCAAAACATATCACTTTCAAATCATAACATCCCACCCCTTGCACCCCCATCCTGACTCACAACTGCCTGTAAAAATCTTAGGACATGGAAAAAATTAGAAAATTTCTATTCCCCATTGTCATATGAACTTTTTGTCTAATTCCTAAAGTTTCCACTAAGGTCCAAAGCCCCATCAGAACAAACTTACTTTTTAAAGTTTTTAAACTGTGAGTGAGAGTGTCCACAGAAGTCGTAGCATTAGATCCCATTAAACTGGAGTTACAGATGATTGTGAGCTGCCCACATGTGCTGGGAACCATATTCAGGTCCTCTGTGGGTGCAGGGAGTCAGTCGCCTAGCCACTGGGCTAACTCTCTATCCCCGTCAGCACAAATCTCACTGCCCACAATACTACCAGAAGTTTGGGTCCAGAGTCACCCAGAATTGCTGATTATCTCTACCTATAGCATTCTAGGATTTATTTAGTATATTTCTCCAAACTCTTCTAAATCCCTCTTACAAAGCAATCTATACAGCTTTTGAAATACAGCAGTGATCCAACACTTGGAACCAATTTTCCACATTAGTTACTCATCTCCATGACAAGAGAAATTTGGAGGGATTACCTGAGTTTTTAGTTTCAAAGGTTGATAAGTTTGTCACTGTGGACATGCCTGGGTAAAGCAAAGCATTTCCCATCATGGAATTTAAGAAACAGAGGAAAGGAATCAAAATGGGGTCCATGTATGATGTATCCTACCAAGACAAACCCAGCGGCTCGTATTCATCACATAGACCCACCTCCTAAATCTCACTATCTTTTAAGAATGACATAATACTATAAATCATCTGTGAATTGAACTATCCACTATATCAGAACCCTTGTGTTCTAATAATCTCTAAAAATGTCCTCGCATTGCACCCAAATGTGTTCCACTAGCCACCTAGTTGTTTGCTGATCCAACCAAACTGTCCTATAAGATTAACAATTATTTCTTTCAGGGAGATTTGTTCTAGGTGTCTTTTTAGAAGCACATAACTATATGTCACAATGACATAAGGCATTTGTAATGGCTTCTGTGGTTTCTTGGAAGGCAGTTGACAGAAAGCACTCAGGAGTGAGCACTTTTGAGGACAGCTTCCAATTCAGAGTCATCTAGGGCTGCTTAGAAAGCTCTGGAGTTGATGCCTAGTTTAAGGCAGTGGGTACAATACATTTTGCTTGCAGCATACTGTGAGATAAGTATCCTGGCAGTATCAGCTCGGAGCTCCTTCTGAAGCAGCTGACTGTTGTCCAGTGCACACAGTAGCTATATTTCCTGGTCTCTGCAGTTCAATCTGTGTCCTCATTTTTGTTCCAAGGATCAGGTGCAATGGTCTACTCTATTAGAAACCACTGGACTCTGTTTCTTTTCAGAGATTTCTACACAGGGATCTAAAAACTACAGCAATGGTAAGGTCTTTGCTTGGCTGAGACAATGTTTTGAAAATGCCTTTGTAAAGTGGAAAGACAGAAAACTCAAACACCATGTATTATTAACACTTTTATTATGGAAGGGATTTTAAGTGGCATATAAAGAAGTATTCATTCTTCTAAAACAGACAGAAGAAATAGGAGTCAAGATAAAGAAAGTGAGGGATAGTCAGAGGTGAGCCTGCATCTTAAAGTATCTGTGTGATTTATATATATATATTTTCAGAGCTTCATAAAATATTCACCCTTGAGATTTTTAGCAGTCAATACAGGGAGGAAAACAAGATCAGTTATTCATTTCACGGTCCATAAGGTTAAGCACTTTCTTGGTGCCCTGATCCTGTTACTCAGAGAGGAAGAAGCATCTCAGACACTCTTCCAGAACCATCGTAAAGTCAGGACAATCTCAGCAGTAAGTGATGCTGGAAGTACAGCTCTATCCCCTGGGTTGTTCATTAAAGGAAAGTATAAATTTAAAAATAAATATATTCAATAATATGCCATTTTACAAACACATAGGTATCACTTGTTTATTGTCTTAATATAAAACTAAATCTTAGAACCTAATGTTCTCTGCCTGTTCATTTTTCTCAGTGATTCCTTCACGTACCAAATGCAGGTGTCTTAAAATTATACTTACCATTAAACATCAAAAAAGCATTGTTATGCGTGGACATGGATATAAACTCAGATGGTTTAAAAACAAGCCTTCTCAACTTAATAGTAATGATCTTTTTGTGAATATTGAAAGCTTGACTGTGCACACAAAAGTGACAGCACACTCGGGTTCTAAGTTGGGTTGAGAAATAAAGAGCAACGCAGTTTTAAAAGAATCAATTATTTCATAACTTTGTTGAATGCTATTTTTTTGCTCACAAATCATATACCTTTAAACAATGTAACTTCATGGTATACCAGAAAGGTCTAATAGTTATATAATAGGCTCTTAGACTTATGACAAAGGTGACTTGTTGGATTAGCTACAAGTGAACACTGGGACAGGTCTCCTATGCACCTTGGTATTTGTATATAATTTTCTCTGGATCAGTAACTGTGGATATGGGTCTGTGGTTTCCCAGGCTCTCTGCCTGTAAAGTGCTCACAGTATCATCATTACAGTTTAGTTAAATGATAAAATAACGAAGTTTAATATGACTACCCCCTCCCCATGTACTTTGACTCCTATCTAATACCTTGAAATACTTGCAATCGCTGCAGTTTTATCTGATACCAAAACAGTTCAGAATACTAATGCCTAACTTATAAATCTTGAGGTAAAGATGTCATTTAAGACCATTTGTGAACTCAGCAGAAGCATCTCCTCAAAGCCCTCACAGGTAAACTTGGGTCCATCATCTACAGTTATGGAGAACAAACATTTTTAGGCAATGACATGTTGAATAACTACTAAAATCTAAAGCATTTTGGTTGGCATTTATGACTTTCCTTTTATACAACCCACCCTGTGAGAATAGCTAAGCTTTTAAGGCAGCATGCCCAGACCAGCTTCTAAGAAACTTTCTCCTCCATTTAAATACACTTACCATAGGTTGTTGGTTTAATTAGAACAACCTACAAAAACGTTAATGAAACCATTTTTAGCAAAATCATTATTTAAACATTCATTTCGTCCTCAACATAATTTTTTCTTTTCTTATAAATATCGCATCTTTTATGTTTTTGAAAGTAGAATTATATTAGGAATTAGTTTTCTATAAGTGAGATTGAATGGGAGGATTTATATCGATAGCTGACATTATATTTTTTTATAAAATTTTTTCCTCTCTAAATGCAGCGATCATATATTCCCATTCAAAAATTAGTTTATGGAAATTTAAATACCAACAAAAGCTCTGATATTACAGAAGATTTGTTAAAAATACATAATGTTCTGGTCACCATACACACAGGGAGCTCATGTGTTGGTGTTAGTTCTTGTAAGCCTAGCTTCCTGAGCAGAGTGCCACTTCCAGTCTGGAGTCAGGAAAATGAATGTGGGGATTGAGGAAGCTTTGCAAAATGTTTCTGAATGTGCAATGACCAAAGATTAGTTCTAGAACAAATCACATAATGAATCCAAGGTATTTGACAGTGCCTACCTGTGCTGTCATGTGGCTTCAATGCAGCCTCTTCTATGTGCACACAACCCAACACTGTGTACCCACACACTGCTCAGACCAGTACTACTGAGTGTGAGATTTCTCACCCTTGTGCTTCAGAATATAAGTGTTAAATTAGAGTTTCTTTGGACTGAGCTGTGTTAGAATATTTTATTTTAACAGCACTGTTATTTTGCCCACGTAGGTTTCATAAACAGTCATTTACTAGATGAATATTATCTTGCAATTTGGAGAGAATCTTCAGAAATGCTACAAGTATATGTTTTCATTTTGTACTATGTACTTATGTGAAGAGGACAATATAATCAGAATCAAAATATCAGCCAACTCTGACAAAAGTTGAAAACATTGTATCCTGGAGTAGAAAATGTACATTAGAAATTTATTTTATATATATTACTAGTATGTAATATATATTATTATTGACTTTGAGTTAATATTAAAGACTATATAATTTTTTAGTCTTTAAAACTGATAAAATTATAGTCAGACCAATAATTCTTTTAAAATGAGTTTCTCCACAATTTATTGTCAGTAATGTTCAATTATGTTCCAACATTATATAGTTTGACAACAAGAGATGTTGGAATGGAGCAATTCAACTTGTGTAGACAGACAATACATAGTACATTTCCCATCCAAGGTGTGCTTTATAGAATGGAGGGGAGGAAATGTAAAATATCTGAAAAGAATTTGTCGCTAACTAGGAATTGTCCTAGTACAAATGATCACATTTCTGTGGTCTGGCACCCTTGTGAGCTGGATAATAGATGGTGAAGAGACAGAAGCAGACCCAGTGGGTTGTCAACCTTTCAATTACACAACTGGAATGAAGTGAAGGTATCCGGGAATGGGCGTGCAGAGGATCATTATGAAACCTTCATTTAAGATCAAGGAAAGCAGTGTTGTTGTTTCTGATAACACACTTCAAAATAAAGCTTGAATATGTTTTAAAAACAATTAAATAGACTTGAGAGGGGACTCAGGAATTAAGAGCACTTGTTGCTTTTACAATGGATGCAGACTCAGTTCCTAGTACTTACATGCTGACTCACAACAATCTTTAAGTCAAGTACCAGGGGCTTCCCAGCTTCTTCTGCCCTTCCCAGACAGTGCATGAACAGGGTGCACAGACATACATGCAGAGAAACACTATTAGACATAAAATAAGTTTCAAATAAAATTTTAATATATTTTAAAGTAATTAAACTTTTAAGAAAGATTTTCTCCATTAAAAGCCCTTTAATGTCAAATGGATATTTATTATAATTCCTGAGATTCATGGCTTGAAAAGCATCTAAAGCTTAGATCATTGCTTCTCTCTCTCTCTCTCTCTCTCTCTCTCTCTCTCTCTCTCTCTCTCTCTCTCTCTCTGTGTGTGTGTGTGTGTGTGTGTGTGTGCGTGCATGTGTGTGTATGTGTGTGTGTGTGTCTGTCTGTCTATATATGTGTATATGTATGGGTGTGCGTCTAACTATCTGTCTATCTGTCTGGTAATATTGATTGTGTTTTGTGTTTCTATTTTACAATGGTTATTTTTGTCACTCATTTTATAATATCTTAATTTTTTTTCCAAAAAAGGGAAAATAACTATGTTATACTTGTCAAATCCCAATGCAAAGTGAACCACTGCTATGAAAATGTCTGCATAAATAAAACATTACCAAACTTTACCTGCTCTTATTTCAAAAAACTCTGCAAATAAAACCAAAGTCAGTGGAATAAATTGCCTTCTCCTAGGATCCATTGTAATGTGATTTCACCCCTGAAATATTATTTTTCCTTCCTTCTCAAGTCATGTGTATAATTAAGTTATTACTCTAGGTAATTAGAATCTTGCTACTTTCCTTAGTTAAATCTTAATCAACAGACCTCCTATGACCTCTATTTATTGGCCAAGAGAAAATATATGAAAGGAGAAAAATTCAGTGTGTCAATTATAAAGCTTATCTATGTGATTTGTGATAAGAATTTATCATGTGCAAGTTTAAAAGAAAGATGTGTACAAATCTCAGCAGGCAGAGTTTACTTTATAGAGTCAGGGTGACCCCTTTCCCAGGGTCTGTCAGCCCCAATCACTTCCCCTCTTAGCTCATCAGTGCCTTCTGATTAGTGATATGAACAGAGGTGGGAAGACTCAGGGAAGCTAGAACCTGGCTACCCTGGCTACCCGTTCTCCCAACTCAGCTTGTCACAGGTACTCAGTGGTCATGAAAAGTCCAAGACCTGTGGTTCCTGTGTCTGTGTTGTTAGCACTTCAGGCTTTGTATGAGCACATAGCTCAAGAATGTTCTACTCTGTCCTTTGATTGAACTGGTGAGTGAGAACTAGGGCTCTGAGCCTTTTTAACTCACAAACATGCAGAACAGGACCTGGGAACACTAAGATCCAGCCCCATTTGTTGGTTGGGTAAAGGTACATGTTTTTTTCTCCATGACTGGCATTATGCCAGCCCATTGCTTAAACTAACTTAATGTAGTGATTCTATCTTTAAGGCATTAGTACCAGGAATGCTGACATAACAAGAAAAATTTAAATTCAAGGGATTAGCCTTGCATTTCTGACTTGGCTTGCTTATTTTCACTCTGGGTCCTGCATCCTTATCCCCTGCTAATCCTCAGCTATTCACAAAATACAGGCTGGTGATTGCATGTTGAAGTAAAAAAATAATAAGTGAGATACCAGCATTTGGCAAAATGTCCTAGCAATGCTGTTTTGAAGAGGAAAAAAAATCCTTTGCATGAAAGAGAGTTAGTTTGAAAGGTCACAGCCAAGGGCCCCAGAACTAAACACAAGAAGAGATTTACATTGGAAAGGAGCCAAGGATGAACAATTAGGATCTCTCTCAGTTCTGCTCATTATTGTAGGTTTGCTTTGAGCCAATGGAATGCTTTAAAGAAAAAAAATAAAAACAAAAAGAATGGGATGCTGAAGACAAAGAGACAGAATTCTGAGCCATTTGTCACATGTGTACAGCTGTCACTGTTTCCTCTGCTTAGGGTCTTCCACATGACCACAGTCCACTGCTTTGTTTAAAACCCAAGTCCCCTTGGCCTCATGTGTCCACACTGGGTCCCAAAATGCTGGTGCTGCTAGAGAAAGCTGTAGAATGTTAGGACCAGGAACCTCACTAGAAGAAAGCTTCTTATCACCCTATTGCTATCATCTTATCACCAGGACCCATTTCCAGTTCATTCTATGATTACTCTACTCCCTGCTCAAGCCAAGAAGCTTCCCCAGTGCCATGTCTGTCCACTCTGTTCCCACTGGAACTGTAAGCCATTGACGTGCTTGCAAGATACTTTACCACAGAAACAACTAAGATACCCAGGATGCTTTTAATTTGTTAAGCACCCAGGCTATGCCTTTGTATTTGGATGCCTGGAAAATAGCATAACTTTTCAAGGAAACATGCAAGCAGCCCTCCTCTCTGTGAGCACCTGTCTCTATGAGGTGGAAAACACAATGCCAGTGCTCAGGTTTGCTGTGGAAAATGTCAGGAACATTAAGACATTTCTAGCCACTTCCCATTCACAGAATACAGACAAGCCCTTTCCTCTTTCTCTGTGAATTAGGATGCGACTGATATAGTCCTCATTGATTTCTAGGGATTTCCATTTATGAGTGTAGACAATAAAGTTAAACTAAAATATTAGTAAAATTAATTACTCTCTCTTCTCCTGGGGAAATTCTATGTGAAAAAGGATGTAATAAATTTACACTAATGTTAAGGTTTTGAGCTAGAGTAATTGGAAATAATTCCATACTTTTGAACTCAAATTACTATTCTAAAGTTAAAGAGAAGCTATTGTGCACTAATCTTCTCAGACCCACCTGATGCTCTTCTCTTCTCTGCTGTGTCTCTCTGAATAGTGGACCCTGGCATACAATGTTTTCTGGTTTGGAGGAGTTTCACCCACAGCAGGAGACACTGTCAAAAATGGACAGGAAAGAGGCAGTGGGTTCTGAGGCCTGTTCTTGCCTCCTTGCCTTAGGCAGGGCTGTCCTGAGCCTGGGCTTCAACTCTGATTGGACAGTCCATCCTGCCTTGGGCACAGTTTATGCTGGAGCTAAGGATGGACAACTGGGAAGACCTGCCCTTGGGTTCCAGGAAGGTTGCTTACTTGTAGGGGTGTCAGCTGCTACTGTCAACAAGCCTGAGCTCCCCTTCCTTCCCACACAGTCTTTGTGGATTTGCTTCATTTGACAAAGAGGCACCTTTTGATTAATACTTGGCTTGTTTCTATTTGGTTGAATCACTCCTGCTTGATGAAGATCATTTAGCTGCCTCCTTCCTGTCACCGTGTTAAAAGTCATGTTGCTAAACCCTCTATATAGGCATCTGTTCTATGTAAAGATAATTGCTTCTTCATGCTTATGAGATGTATATATTGTTCCTAGGTCGAATAAGCAAACCAAAAGACAAATCTTAAAATTAAATTCACATATGTTGAAAATTCAGATTTACTAAACTAATTATCAGAAATTAAGATAAATGAAGGAGGAAAGCTAAAAGTATGCATAATTATTAAATGTTGGCATTTATGTGAGCCTTGGGCTTTTTCTTATTACCTTTTTGGGTATAATTATCATTAGCATTTCAGTTGCATCTTTAATGAATGTTTGAGCTACAAATACAACTTGGTATGAATGGAAAAAGAAATTCTCCAGTATTTACCTGACTGCAACTTTAAGAAAAAAATCCCCCATGAGGCCACACAGTATGACTGTGAGTCTGTTGCCCTGGGAACTAGGGGGGTTGACCAGCAATATCCTAGCCCATGAATTTTCAACTGTACCTGTGCCTTGTGGGAAAAGCAGTGAAGATGAATTGGGGACTTTTCTCTGGCAAAGAAACTAACTGAATCTGAGCAGGAACTCTCTGTCATTAAAGCACATTTTCTGGACGTATTCCTGTGCAGGGCACTGTTATAGGTGTTTAAGAACAACATAAAAAAAAAGTATTTCTTTTTAAGGATCTTAAAATCAGGTGTGATTCTTAGAGTGGGAGACAAAGGAATGAAGGACTCTGCAATAGAACCAAGTCACATGACTACAGGATGGGAACAAGCAGTAGACCTGGGTCTTCATGATGGTTAGTTTGTCAATTTTACACTGCTAAGGACTGCCTGGATGAGCGTCTCAAAGAAGGATGGTCTGAGTCATGTTAGCAGGCCTATGCGCCTACCAGTGGGCATTGTCTTGACTGCCTTTGCCTGTGTGAGAAGACCCAGACTGAAGGTAGGCAGGAGCAGCATACCCTGAACCGTACAAGAGTTCTAGCTCTTTGTTCTTTCATTTCTCTCTGCTCTTGACTGTGACTGAAGGTATCAAGATCATGCCACTGTAACATTCGCCCCCTGTCCACACCATTATGATGGATTGTAACCTGGAATTATAATAGGAAAGACTCCCTGTCTCTCCTAAATTACTTTCTGCAAGATATTTTATCACAGTATCAGAGATGAAATAAAACAGCTCTAGGCAAGTAGTTCCCACACCACACTCTAATTGGAAATCGTTCCTCAGGAATTCCCACCTTACGCTTATTCCACCCAAGTCAAACATGATTGGTGCCTGCTGACTCTGTATATGCACTTCTTGCTTCCTGGGTAGGTTGGTCATGTAAATTACCAAGTTCTCCAAGGGATGGTTTTATCTTCTGCCTTCAGACAGTCACCCTGGTTTAATGGAGATGCCAGTACTGTGAATTTTTGTCGATCAACTTGACCTTTGCGCTTTGTCTGTCCTACAACCCGCTCTGAGCAAACAATAGGAAGAAGTACAATAGGCTTGGCACTTCTGCGTATGTTTGTGGACTGGGGTTTGAGAGACCAGGACAGAAATGTCCGCACGACAACACAAAGTAGAAAACTCACTCGAGTTTTAAAGATACAGCAGCATTTCTCACAGTATTCTATGTATTCTTTCAAGGTGGCATAAATTCACCCTTAAAACTTTTGACCTACTAAAGATTCCTGGACATAGTTCCTTTAAAAGCCTCTCTGGACGAATGAAAAATTGTGCTAAAGGGTATTTATGTAGCTATTGAAGAGGCCTTGAGGTGCCTGTAACAACTATTAGCAGTCTTCAGACTTCTTAGGGCTTGCCTGTCGCCTGGAGCATGGGTCTGCCCTGCATTCCTATGAGTGCTCCTCGTGGCCTCTAGAGGAGGAGGCACTGTCCTACTTTTTCAGATTTGGCTTCGGTTAACATGGCATAAGGCTTCTGAGCTCCCAGCTCACACAGCCTTTATGGCTCACATCAGTGAGTTCTTCCTGAAAGCAAACTGAAGTGAGGATTACTGTTTAGTATTGATGCTTACTAAATATGGTAACTCCTAGATAGTTAGGTCTATATGTGGTTAATAGATCCCTGAGGACCTCAGTAGAATCTGAGAGAAGGGGGCATCTCCATACTTCTGTGGGGAAGATGAAGGGCAAGTTGCTTGAGTGATAAAGGGGAGCACTGGCAATAAGAGACTACCTAAGGGAGGTTTTGTGAAAGGAGGGATGATCCTAGGATGGCAGTACTTAGTGACCAGAATGACCTCAGGATAGGTGTCTCATGCTCTTGAGAGGTCATTAGATGAGAATGGTATGTACAACCACAGTAGAGTGTGTTTCATGCACACACCATTAATTTGAAAGTGTTCCCTTACATAGACTCGAGATTCTCATGAACTTTTACATCATAGGAGAAAAGCATGTGTTTTCTACACTGGTGTGGGCTTTGGGGTGTTCCTGTAAATGATGCCATTAGTTCTGCAAGACCACCCACAGATACACCATGACTTCCTGAGAGTAGAGTTTCCAGTTAACTTCCTCACTTATAGCCAACATCTTTATGTTTCTTTCATTTCTGGTTGTGGGAGAGTGAAATGAAAAGGGATTCAGTTAAGTAGATAAATTAGTAACACATTAGCTCAGTTTCCACGGCTGGAATCTTATTATGGGGCAACTGGACAGGATGGATCTGAAGAAAGGAAAGCAATGTATTCCTATCCATACCAGTTGTCTTGTCATTCCACAGATGCCGAATGTGACATGATTGGTCTGGCATGAGAAGAGTTAATATTTACTCAGGTTTAGCATCTCAAAATTATGTGGTAGGTTGACCATAAGCACTAGCCTCAAGGGCTGAAATATCTCACAATCTTCTTATATTGTTGAAATTAGAATGTTATTGTTTTAAATTTAGTCATTTTTATGTTAATGGCAGAGGATGTTGGTATTGTGACTAACTCTTCACAAAGAAGCACTTGGCACCAAGGGATTAGAGACCCTGAGGACAAATTGAGAAAATATTGTCTCAAAACCACGAAGGGATTCTCTCAGAGGCTCCATCTGCCTTCATTTCTGTTTCCTCAGAGGAAATACTTTGTGTTACTAGACTTTAGCAACCACACATTAATGACTCAAGAACAATGGGCTTTAGGAATGGCAGCTCTTCTTTGTGTGTGTATTATCCATTCATTTGTCTTAGAAGATTAGAAAGTGCTGAATGATTGGGAAGAAACAATTGGAAGTTAAGTCAGAATAAGATAATAAAAGGAAAATGCTAATCTGTCAAGGAAGCTATTGGGCATTGGGTCTTCCTTCTATTAATATAAGAGCAACAGGAGAAGGTTGTGAGTTTGGAGTTGACAGCATGCATGATGCCTTTTGTTTTGTTTTGTTTTCCTTAGTAAACAACAGGAAATGCAAGAAAAGTTTTCCTTCACATTTTATGAAGTTAGAATGCATGAATCTAGGTTAGGATTGTAAGGGTCCATAATTCACTGAAGAACATACCCAGACTCAAATAGCATGTAAATGCAAAGAGTGTTTTATTCTGCATAAGTCCAGCATGCTGGGGTCTCCCATTCTGAAAACAGAGAGACAACAAAGTGAGCTTGAAGGCCAGGTTAAAAGCACATTAGGGGAATTCAAGGGTAGGTGACCTTTATCTTGCTCTATCTCTAGCAATATTCCAGAACCATTATCAGAGCATGGGGGCTGGAAATTGTTGTTGGAGAGGTCTGAAAACTGTTGCTGAGGAAGTCTGGAAACTGTTGCTGACTCATTGTCCTTGCATCAGGCCAGTTAGCAGGTCAGCTTCTGAAGCCTGGACTTGCCCAGTTTTTGGAAACAGAGATTTAGGCATCATCTCCTGAGCTGCCAATTTGAAGTTTATCATAGTGTTGGCCTGGCCTTCTCAGGATGTGCACTGTTCAGAGTCATGAAATATATTAGTTACTTTTCTGCTGCTATAATAAAACACCATGAGTAATACACCATATATAAGGAAGGTTATTTAGGCAGATGGTTCCAGAGGGAGTCCATCACTATCATGGCAGGAAGCATGGCAGCAGGCGGGCTGGCATGGAAATGGAGCAGTTGCTGAGAACTCAACAACCCTCATAACTGAATCTAATCTACAGACAGGAAGCAGAAAAAGCATACGGGAACAATGCTAGACTTTTAGAACCTCAAAGCCCATCCCCAGTGACATGAAACCTCTAGAAAGGCCACATTTTCTAATCCTACCCAAACAGTCACTAACTTGGGATCAAACATTCAAATGTGGGGTACCTACATGGGCCATTCTTATTCAAACCATAGCATAAGAGAACTATAAGACATCAAACTGCTCAATATATTTTAATGAATGTTAAAGAACATTATTTTAAGAGAAAAAGAGAATTATTATAAATTATATAAAGGTGTTCAATCTAAGTAAATTGATACAGAGGAGAGGTAAATAAGACCTTCTTATTGCTAATTTAACTCTCAACTATGTAGCCATCTACTATTGAACATCAACTTATCTACCTCCCCATTAATCATCTAAGTACTGCATCTCTGTCTGTCTACCTTCTATTTGTCATCTGTTTATCGTATACTATCTTCTATGATTTATCTGTGACTAATCATCTATCAGTTTATCTACCATCTATCTATACTTATCATCTACCATTTACCTACCAATTATTTATCTATTGATCTGTTCGTCTGTCTGTCTGTCTGTCTGTCTATCTTCCTATCTGACTACCCATTTCTCCATCAATCTGTCCTCACAGTATGTTCTTTAATAAATATATCCTTAATGTATATTCCTGGGAGTGATGAATAGACAAGTATGATATAAAAGTTTTATATATAGGGATTGGAGAGATGCTTATACAATTAAAAAACATGACTGCTCTTCCAGAGGACCCAGGTTCAATTTCTAGCACTCACATAGTAGCTTACGACCACCTGTAACTCCAGTTGTAGGGGATCTGCTTCTCTCTTGTGAACACTATAGACATTATGCATGTATACCAAATTTCCCTGTGAAGAGGCAAAACACTAAAAAAATAAATAAATAAATAAATAAATAAATAAATAAATAAATAAATAAATAAAAATAATCTTAAAAAAGAAAGAAGGAAAACAGACTTAGGATTTTCTAAGGATGGTTTTATTATAGTAAGAACATCCTTGTTTCTTGATGTTCATATCAATCTGATAAGACAGTTTTGTATTTACTTGCTTCAACTTCTTCTGGGGCTGATGGTTCCAATCAACTCCTAGTCTCATGGAGTTCAGACTCTGTTCTTTAGACTCATTCATGCCTCCAGTGAAAGTTGTTTTCATTATTTTACCAACTGCATCAGGACTAATGAGTGAGGATAGTCTTTCCATTTTTTTTAGATAAGAATAAATGAGAAGCTAGGCTTTTCCCTGCATAGAGAAAGAGGAGGTACCGGAGAGGAGCTGGTTCTGGGTGTCCTCAGCCTCCTGCGTAGCTCATTTCACTCTACTGCACATAATTATGTGTTAATCATCATTACAGTAACAGTGGCTGCTAAGGCCTTCTGTCTGTCACCTAAGGATGACAACATATAACAGTCAGCATTTGATTCAATTCAATCAGAAGCCTTGGAGAAGCCTCACTGCCCATCACAGGGACCTGGTTTTCTTCTCTTAAGAAAGTCAAAGAACCAACATCTCTCACCAGAATGGCGTTTAATGCTGTATGAATGTTTACAAGGTCTAACAGAAAGTACTAACTAGTGTTCAAAGCTCCAAAACATCCTCATAGAAGGTCCCTTAACCTACTCTAGAAGCTTAGAACTATGCTAGATAAACTAAATACAATTTTGGATTTATGTTTTGAATGAACAGAAATGGTAGCCATGGCTGAAAAACTTTATAATTAATTTTCAGCTGAAAACGCCTGGACCTAAATTCCATTCTTCCATGGATAATGCTCTCATCTTCAGCAAACAGTTAGAGTAGCACTGTCGATCGGGTTTTGTTTGCTCTTCTGTAAAATGACAGTAATCTGCTTGATCTTGGGGCTGCTGCCTCTGCATAAGGATATAAATATTTGATTGACCCCAGAGTGGCAAAACCTGTTAGTACCAAAAGCCTTTCTGAAGTCTCCCTGATTTTGAATGTCTTCAGCACTATAACAGCTGTTTGCTTGCTCATTCCAGAGTCGATGTCTGTAAAGTATTGAGACTGAGCCTGTAAAGAGGCTCACTAGAGTTTTACATGGTGTCCAGAGCCTGTGCAGAACTCACAGAATGAGTGGGAGCCTCCACTGACTGTGAACTGGGCAGCTTTTCATGTCTCAGTTCATGGAGTTAAATGGAATAAAACCAATGCATGAAGAAACAACTTTTTAAAAGCTGCGCCTGTCCTCTTCCATCTGTTGAGTCCATTTTTAATTTCTTTTTTATTAATCTCTAAGCTCTGATCCCATGATGGACAAGATAGACTCAGAGGCAGATCTCTGGACTATAACTTCTATGTAAAACTACAGTTGATGACTCCTCTTAAACATGGTTAATATTTCTGATATAATATTTGCTATCTTTGTGAAGTTAATAAATCTTTCAAATGCCTTCACAATATTAATATATTGATTCAATCTTTATAGTGTTTGTGAAGTCTAATTTATTTTGAAAATCTGGCCAAGAGAGAATTACATTTAGAACTAACAAGATGAATCATGTGAAGATTTGTGCAAAGAGGAATAAAATAAATATTCAAAAGGCTTTTAAATGCACGCAGCCTTCTTTCCAGTTAAAATGGACAATCATTTCTCTCTTAAACTGCAAGGTCTTAAATGTGCTGTCAGTTTGGGCTATAAAATTACCTACCTACCTGTTCTGGCTACAGTTATCATCTTGTCCTACCTCAGATCTCAAAACATAAACAAAGAAAAAAGAAAAATAAGAAAGAAATCTCTCTCGAGTTCCAAAGTGTTTGTGGTGATTAGCCAATCACAAAGCTATTACTATTAGGAGCATTAAATGCTATTTTAATGTTAGATGTGTCTGTGAAGGAGAATGACAATGGAATATTTAAGGACCCTGGCTAGTTTCTCTATACCCTTCCGCTTCTAGTCTCCTGGAAAATTCTTTAAGAGAGAAGCACCAGCAGCCTTTAACATGGAATTCTCCTTACATGTTAACTGACATACAACAGAGACTCTGCAAAGTGCTCTGTTAAGTGCCCTCTTCCCTTGAAGACTATACCCATAGTGCCATGTAGCAAAAGTTAATTGTTCTGAGAGCCCAGCAAGCTGTCTAGAGGGACTCCAGTGTCTGTCCAGGTCAGAGTCCTGAACCTGTTATTCCATTGAGAATTGTATGTTGTTTAAAACTCGAATCATTTAATGATTAACCTGTTGCCAGCAATTTCCAACTTAACACTCTTTAAAAAGGTAGATGCAGCAAATAAATGAGGAAGAGCTAGAAGATGACTCAGTGGGTAAAACACGTGATGTGCAAACTTGAGGATCAGAATTTGAATCCCCAGAGCCTGCATAAACAATTAGATATCAAGGCGTTTACCTGAAACCCTGCTGCTCTTATGATCTCCAAATGCACACCATTTCATACATATATGCCCTGACACAGATGTGCATTCATGCATGTGCACACTCATCAATGTGCATACTTACACACACATGTCACACATTCACACACATTATAAAAGGGAAAAATTGGTATATGAGAAATTAAAGGAAACACATAAGAAAATATTATGTGATTATATATTGATTAATAACAACAAAAACACACACAAATTTATTTAGAATAGAGAGTACTAATCACGTACATGACTCTACAAGTGGTTAATAATTTGTAATAACATTTGTACTAAAAATTGTAATAATTTATTGTGCAGTAACAGGCTGAAAATGTACAGTTTTAAAAATGGAGAGGGGGACCTATTGTAGTTGACTGACTTTAGTGGCTTGCAGAGTTAACAAGACTAAGAAGATTAGAATATCATCTTTTTCTGGTCTAAACTTCTCCACAACTTCTAGAAGACTGCATGAAAGTCCTTTAGACATTGACTTGCTCCCTTTGACTTCAGGCAGTTCCCTTTCCTCGAATCTTTCCTGAATTGCATCTTTATGACGCATTTTCTTTTTTTTTTTCTAAGTTTTTTTTTATTTACATTCCAAATCATTTCCCCTTTCCCGTTAACTCCCTCCCCGAAAGTCCCATAAGCCCCCTTCCCTCCCTCTTTTCTCCATTCAACCCCCTCTCGCTTCTCTGTCCTGGCATTCCCCTACATCCAGTCTTTCCAGGACCAGGGGTCTCTCCTTCCATCTTCTTGGAAATCTATTGATATGCGAATTGTGTCTAGGGTATTCCGAGATTCTGGGTTAATATCCCCTTATCAGTGACTGCATATCATGTGTGTTCTTTTGTGATTGGGTTACCTCACTAAGGATGATATTTTCAAGTTCTGACCATTTGCCTAGGAATTTCGTGAATTCATTGTTTTTAATTGCAGAGTAGTATTCCATTGTGTAGATATACCACATCTTCTGAATCCATTCCTCCGTTGAGGGACATCTGAGTTCTTTCCAGCTTCTGGCTATTATAAATAAGGCTGCTATGAACATAGTGGAGCATGTGTCCTTATTGCATGCAGGTAGAGCCTCTGGGTATATGCCCAGGAGTGGTATAGCCGGATCCTGTGGGAGTGTCATGCCCAGTTTTTTGAGGAACCGCCAGACTGCTTTCCAGAGTGGTTGTACCAGCTTGCAATTCCACCAGCAGTGGAGGAGTGTTCCTCTTTCTCCACATCCTCGCCAACAACTGCTGTCTCCTGTGTTTTTGATCTTGGCCATCCTGACTGGTGTGAGATGGAATCTCAGGGTTGTTTTGATTTGCATTTCCCTAATGACTAAGGATGATGAACATCTCTTTAGGTGCTTCTCAGCCATTAGATATTCTTCAGGTGAGAACACTTTGTTTAGCTCTGTACCCCATTTTTTAATAGGGTTACTTGCCTCTCTAGAGTTTAACTTCTTGAGTTCTTTGTATATATTGGATATTAGCCCTCTGTCGGATGTAAGGTTGGTAAAGATCATTTCCCA
Organism: Tokudaia tokunoshimensis; assembly: GCA_036184795.1. NCBI lineage: Eukaryota > Metazoa > Chordata > Mammalia > Rodentia > Muridae > Tokudaia > Tokudaia tokunoshimensis. Next base: position 3,115,390 of record BTHU01000003.1, on the reverse strand, counting down.
GTTAGTTGGTTGCCGCTTTGTCTTTTTGACAGTGTCTTTTGCCTTGCAAAAACTTTGTAATTTAATGAGGTCCCATTTGTCAATTCTTGATCTTAGAGCATAAACTATTGGAGTTCTATTCAGGAAATTCTCCCCTGTGCCCATATGTTCAAGGTTCTTCCCTAGTTTCCTTTCTATTAGTTTCAGTGTGTCTGGTTTTATGTGGAGGTCCTTGATCCACTTGGAATTGAGCTTAGTGCAAGGAGATAAGAATGGGTCAATTTGCATTCTTCTGCATGTTGACCTCCAGTTGAGACAGCACCATTTGTTGAAAAGGCTATCTTTTTTCCACTGGATGGTTTTAGCTCCTTTGTCAAAGATCAAGTGACCATAGGAGTGTGGATTCATTTCTGGGTCTTCAATTCTGTTCCATTGATCTACATGCCTGTCACTGTACCAATACCATGCAGTTTTTAACACTATTGCTCTGTAGTACAGCTTGAGGTCCGGGATACTGATTCCCCCAGAGGTTCTTTTACTCTTGAGAATAGTGCAGAGTAATCTGCACACTAGGGTGCAGATTACTCTGGAAAGGATCCAAGGTATTGTCTCTGGATGGCACATGGGAACTGTTCCATGTAGGTCAAAATGATAGGTCTTTCAAATTCTCTTCTTACAAATATGTTGTTTGATGCTTCTAAGAATGGTTAAATTCAATATTTTTACCAATTATGCCAGCACATTGTCTAGGATTCAATAAAAAACCCTGTGGTTTCTAGACCAAGAAGCAATTGAATCAGAAGCCAGACCTAAACTTTACCCTGAAATCTTCTTAGGAATCTTGGCTTTCAGCCATGTCCTTTATCTGAGCTGAGATGGGTGAGTGAGTGCAAGAAACAGACTGGTGGCTCTGAGAATTGAGAGGAAGAGAGTGTCTTCACAAACCCAGGCATCCTCCTGATTGTCCTCAGTGACAGTCACTCAGGACAGGGAAGAAAGCATAAGGAGGACCTGGTTTAAGGTCAGACAAAGCCACTTGAATCTGAGCAACAAAGGAGAAAAAATGTGAAGGACTTGCTGCGTTTTATCTTGGGTTTCTTGGTAGACTGGAAGGTGTTAAGGGCAGACACTTCCAGTAAAAATGCTTAAAAGAAAACCTTTAGACAAATTAAGTTTGATAGTATTTATTTTAATCGAAAAGAGATAGTGACCAGGGATTTCACTTATTTGTTTAGAGTTATACCATGGTATTTGATGTTAGTTTTGGCTATTGTGAATGGTATTGTTTCCCTAATTTCCTTCTCAGGCCATTTAATGTCTATATATAGGAGGTGTACTGGGTTGCTTTAGTTTGTTTGTTTTTGTTTTTTCAGTAAATTTTGTATCCAGACAGTTTGTTGAAGGTGTTTATCAGCTGTTGAAGTTCTCTGATAGAATTTTTGGGGCCACTTATATCATCTGCAAAGAGCGATACTTTGACTTCTTCCTTTCCAAATTGTATCCCCTTGATCTTCTTTAGTTGTTTTATTGTTCTGGCTAGAACTTCAAGTAATATATTGAATAGCTATCAAGAGAGTGTATACAGCCTTGTCTTATCCCTGATTTAGTGGAATTTCTTTAAGTTTCTCTCCATTTAATTTGGTGCTGGCTATTAGCTTGTTGTATATTGCCTGTATTATGTTAAGTATGTGCCTTGTATCCCTTTTTCTCCAAGATGTTCATATAAAGAAGTGCTGAAGTTTGTCAAAGAGTTTTTAAGCATCTAATGAGATGATTTTTTACTTCCAGTTTGTTTATATGGTAGATTACACTGATAAATTTTTGTGTTTTGACCATCCCGCATCTCTTGGATGAAACTTACTTGATCATGGTAGATCTTTTTTATGTGTTCTTGGATTTGGTTTGCAAGTATCTTATTGAATATTTTTGTATAAATGTTTGTGAAGGAAATTGGTCTGAAATTCTTTCTTTGTTGAATCTTCGTGTGGTTTAGGTGTCAGAGTAACTATGGCCTCATTGTGACAGGAGACAACTTTCTGAACAGAATGCCAATAGCTCAGGCACTAAGATCAACAATTAATAAATTGGATTTGATGAAACTGAAAAATTCTATAAGGCAAATGGAACCAGAAAAGGGACAAAACATCAGCCGACAGAGTGGGAGAAGATGGCTACAGATCTAGAGGGAGAATTCTCAACAGAGGCATCTCTGAGAAGCACTTAAAGAAATGTTCAACATACTTAGCCATCAGGAAAACGCAAATCAAAATGACTCTAAGATTCTGTCATATACCCACCAGAATGGCTAACAACAAAAGCTAATGTGACACCTCATGCTGGCAAGGATGTGGTTCAAGGGGAGCTCCCTCCATTGCTGGTATGAATGCAAACTTATACAATCATTTTGGAGATCAATTGGGTGGGTTTTTTTCAGAAATTTGAAATAGATCTACCTAAAGACCTAACTATAGCACTCCTGATCATATGCCCAAATGATATGCTAACATACTACAAGGTCACTTGTTCAACTATGTAAATAGAATCTTTATTTGTAATAGCCAATAACTAGAAACAACCTAGATGTCCCTCAACCAAAAATTGGATAAAGAAAGTGTAGTACATTTACACAATAGACTATCTTTAGTTATTAAAAACAATGACATCTTGAAATTTGCAGGCGGATGGATAGATCTAGAAAAGATAATCCTGAGTGAGACTCCCAGGCCCAGAAAGAGAAACATTGTATGTACTCACAGATATTAGCCTTAAGGAAAAACTATGTTATAATCCACAGACCCAAGAAACAAGGAGAGATCAAGGGGGAATCTGAATCTCACTGAGAAGGGGAAATAGAATAGATATTGTAGGTGGATCAGAGGAAGGGAGTGGGGGGGGAGGGACTGGGTAGAGGTAGGGGGTCAGGATTGGAATAGGTGGAATTAGTGAGGGAGGAAGGAGGAAGAGAGTACTAAGAGTAACAACTGGAATTGGGAGGGGACATCTCTGAGATGTATTAGAATCCTAGGGCAATAGAAACTCCCAGGAATCTATGAGGGTGACCCTAGCTAACACTCCTAGCAATGGAGGATATGGAACCTGAACCAGCTATCTCCTGTAACCAGGCAAGGCTTCCAATGGCGGTATTGAACTACCAGCCCAGCCATAAAACCTTCAACCCACAATTTTTCCTGCCTACAAGATGTGGAGTGGGGAAGATAGAGCTGAAATATGGGGAATAGCCAACCAATAGCAGGTATAACTTCAAACCCATACCATAAGAGGGCGCCCACTCCTGGCATTATTAATGGTACTCTACTATCCTTGCAGACAGGAACCTAATATAACTGTCATCAGAGAGGCTTTACCTAGCAACTGATAGAAACAGATGTAGAAACCCTGAGTCAAATATTAGGCAGAGCTTGGGGAATCCTGTGGAAGAGGGGGAGTAAGAATTGTAGGAACCAGAGGGGTCAAGGACACCTCAAGAAAACTTACAGAATCAGCTAACTTGGGCTCATAGAGACTCACAGAGACTGAACGACCACGAACCAGGAGCATGTGTGGAACAAACTAGCCCTCTGCATGAATATAACAGTTATGTAGCTTGGTCTTCACATGGGACTCCTAACAGCAGGAGCAGGGGCTGTCTCTGACTCTGTTGCCTCTGTCTGTCACCCTTTCACCCTTCTGCACCACCTTGTCTAGCCTCAATTCAAGAAAACATACCTAGTGTTACTGCAACTTATGCCAAGTCTGGTTGATATCCATTGCAGGCCTCTCTTTTTGTAAAGAGAAAGGGAGACAGCATGGATGAGGTATGGGGATGTGAAGGGGAAGGAAGTGGAGGAAAGGAGGCAGTACATGCATACATACATACATACACATAAACATAAATAAGAAAAAGAAAAAAAGAAAATCCTCTCAGTCTTCTGAGACAGTTCTCATAGAGAACTGAGTTGGCCACTGCAGTGTTATGTGAATGGAGGGGTAGAAAGGAAATGACTGGGATTAATAGGGAACAAATCCCAACAAGATAGACTGGGCATAAGAGACACTAAAAAGGATGCTGTAGACTGTCAGATCCTACTTCTATGTCCTGTGACATGTGTGCCTCCATGGCCAAGTGTTGTAATTCAGCTGCATCCTGGTGTCGACTTCTTTATGAAGCAGAGTTGGAGGATGCATGTAGCTTCCAATAAAATTGACAATTCAGGAGCAAGCAAGTCATTTCAGGACTAGGCTGCATGTCAGCCATGGCTTGTAGAGTACTGCCTTGTGATGGTTCCAGCCCCCTCTACGGGGGCAGACATTCGCATCTCTTCTGGTGAAGACACCTTTCTTGCCAGATCCCGTATTGGAAGAGATGGGGAGCTAACACCCTAGTGACAACATTTGGAACTTTGAAGAACATGTCTACCGCACTAAGTTCATATCACTTTTTCAGACTCAGTTTTTCTTGCGGCAACCACATTATCTTTCACTTAAAGTTGTAGCAATCCTTAATATCATAAAGCAAGCAACTGCATTTTGGAAAGAAGACTAAAAATATTAAATATTGCTTTCTACTGGGTGGAATTGGCATGTCAGAGTTATTAATAGTGATGCCCTACAGGGTTATAATGCAATTTTTGATTAACAATATAAATTAATTTCATTAAACAGTATCTACTGGAGACCCAGTTATTAATAAAAAAAAGCCAAGTTCCATCTCCCTGGTTTTGTATATGCTGATGGGTACAATTGCTCCCCTCAGCAAAGCCACAATTGCTTTTGTTCCCTGAGGCACAGCTCCAGAGTGGATTTCATTTTGGCTAGATAAAAGATACACTAAAGGACTGTAATAAAATATACAGCAGAGTGATGACATGGAGTGATCGCTGTGTGCGCTCATTCCCGTGCAGATAGGAACAGCAAAGTAATAAATCAATTTTTATTAAATGAAAGAATGAGACTCATACAACTCATAAGTGCAGAAATCTGCTTTGTGGACTAACATTAAAGTCAATAAATAATATCATGCAGATTATACATATCCCTGACTAATGGAAAGAAAATGTATGCTGTGCATACACACACACACACACACACACACACACACACACAAATATACATGCATATATACAGGCACACAGAGAGACAGAGGAGATCATTGCATCTGAGAGGAATGGTATGAATATAAATACATAGATAAACACACAGAATTAGGAATAAGAAGTTACATGTGTAAATATACTTGAAGATTATGTACACAACACATTTTGAGATATGCATCTGTATACCAAAAATAAAGAACATATACAATGGAATTGAATTTGAAAACTCCAAAATCTATAGCTGATGATTGTTACCACAGGATTAAATCTTCCTCCTAGTCATGGGATCCTGAGATATTTCTATAGGAAATGCTGAAGTCACACCAGTAAAGTGGCTGACTTAAAAGTATGAAAGTATCAGACATATTAAGTGAGTGACCTGCCATTGGTGAAGGACACTCTTCTGTTGATATTAGTTGATATGTTACAGTGCCAAGCATATAGAATTAATGTCAGAACCAAAGTCTCTTTTTTTTAATTTTCACACAAAAGCATGTGAAATTTATTTCCTATTTATTAAGCATACTAATGGTGTAAACAGACATTAAAGCCAGAGGGGGTTGAATAGGGAACAGAGGGAGGGAAGGGGGCTTATGGGACTTTCGGGGAGGGAGGAAATGGGAAAGGGGAAATCATTTGGAATGTAAATAAAAAAACTTAGAAAATAAAAAAAGGGGGGGGGAGTCTCCTTCACAGTGGCCTCGAAAGTCAGCCATACTTATGCTGGTGTGCAGCTATGTGCACTTGAGTCCCAGTGACCAGAAATCAGGTGTGTTTCGTGACCTGAAAACCGGAGTTTCTCTGGAGTTTAACATTTTTGAGAACAAGTGTCTTCATTTTCATTGAATCTGAAAATCCCTACTTTTAAAACCTGAAGGTCATTAACAGATACATTAAAAATGGAAAATAAGAAAAGGGAATTACAATATTTTATTAACTCATCATCATAAATGATCCTTATGTGAGTTAGTGAGTAAATAAAATAAGAATATCATAACTTCTGAATGAATTTAACCCAGAAAACAGTAACTCCTATTTGTACCTTAACTTATATTTGAAAGTATACTTTAAAATTAGCGATGACATCATTGGATCATGTAATTTAACAGGTGAATTTTTTAAAAATGATTTACAAGTTATACAGCTTGAATAAGGGCAAAGAAAACTTTCGAATGAAAGCAGCTGCAGCAGTGAGAGTGTGAACATTGAATACAGCACTTAAATGAGTAGAACAAGAGCAAGGCCTGAAGTGATGGACTCACTGAGAATTTCATACATGAGTATTTATAAAATTCCTACCTTTCCCTCTCCCTCTTGAGCTCCATCTACTCCATACATGTCCTCTTTACTCCCTCTCAAATTCATGACCTCTCCTTTAGTTAATACTCTCTCTCTCTCTCTCTCTCTCTCTCTCTCTCTCTCTCTCTCTCTCTCTCTCTCTCTCACACACACACACACACACACACACACACACACACACACATATGCATATACACACAGAGAGACATACAGACAGAGACAGAGAGAGGGATAGAGAGAGACACACACACACAGAGAGTAGATAGACATGGATCTAAATATAGTTCTAGATGGTACAGAAGTACATAATGTAGATACAACTTACTGAGTGCATTTAATGTTGCTTGTATGTACATTTGCTTAGGGCTGACTGGGATTAGATAATGTATCAGTGCAATGATGTATTCTTGAAATGAAATTTAAAATCAGATTGTTTCTTTTACATGTAACTAAAGATTTGTGTAGATACTGACTAGACATGAATTTATGAGCATAAAACCTTGTTAAAATATTTGGGAAACATGTCAATATTTCCACAATTATACCAGTGAATATAAACAGTCTGGCTATAATGGACCAGTCATCATATTTTATATTAAGGTGAATTAATGTGCAACATTTAAGGAACAAAACTTATTGAAAAAAAATTTTTCAACTTTGTTGATTTTCAGCACTTTAGAGCTAATAAAACCCATGAATTAACAGGTGTCTTGTATTCAATATGTCTGGATTCCTATCCAACATCAAAGCATACAGTCACAAGCACTGTGGTGCTATTGGTCCATGAGTAGATCAGCAATGGGCAGCAGGCCATAGTGGCCAGTCATTGTCTAGGCCTGTGAAGACTAGCCAGTCCTTTGCCTGACTCACATTTCTGAGTCTGTGAAATAAAGTAAGGTTTTTCTTGCCTCATTTCCCTAGAAATTGAAATGTAATTATTTATATATATATATATATATATATAATTTTAAAGGAAGATACACTCACTATTATTGAATTTTCTTCTCCAGTTTTTGTGTGTTGTGTGCAAGAAACACATTTGAGAAATCTGTATCTCATTCCTAGGGAAGGAACCTTTCCATAGATAGGCATTCGAACCCCACTCCACTGTCATGCTCTGTTTAAAGGGGGCTGTGATCTCAGTGAGGCCTCAGGATGATCTTGAATGCTCAATATTCCAGTAGATCCACCAAGCTGTCAATACCCACAGTTTTAGTATTTACTGTGTACCCTGTTTTATCATTTACTGTGTACCATGTATGAGACATGTTAACTCAGCAGTCAACAAGAAAACCCCAGTAGCCTACTTTGTGGGATGCACATTCTAGCATCAAGAGATGTAGGACAAACAGGAAATCAGCTCATAGCAATCTCCTCAGGACATTGGTACTTTATTTTAAGTGGAATAGTTCTGTACATATTTAAAGACTCATTTAGCAAACAAATGTGTGTTCCATCCCCGCAGCTGTAACTGGGGTGTGGCCTAAATCTTTTCTTTGAAAAGTTATTAAAATGTTTATATTCTTGTTCTGTAGTGAGTTCTGGTACCATTGTTAGCAGTACCAACAGTGTTAGGAATGGTTGGCCTAGGAAATGAATGCAGTATTTGTTGTATATTTTTGGAAGATTTTGATTTGACCTACTTTCCCTTAAAATCACTTGTTGTTTTCCAAACTTTCATCAGGAGCTTGAAACATGCATGTTGGATCCCACGTGGTTCTTCAGCAAAACCTCTACAAATACCAATGTTATCACCCCTCAAGTCATGTACTAACCCATTACATGACTAACCAGTTAATATTTGGATCACCAGAACCTTGCTCAGTTAGCCTATACAATGTTTTGGTAGTTTGCATACCTAAGTATAACTATAGCCCGTTATAGATTTTCTTTCTTGCTTTAAAGAGGCCTTCTTTTCAATGTGTCTTTCCTAGTACAATATTTAATTAACATTGTTAAATAAAACCTCATTTTGTATGGAATAATTCTGTGCATGTTTAAAGACAAGTTAAGCAAAGAAATCTGCCTTCTGTCTCTAGCATCTGTAATTGAGTGGACAGCTTAAATCTTATGTTTCCTCTTAAAAGTTATTAAAACATGCAAACATTCTTCTCCTCCATTAATTGGAGGCCTGCCCTCATTTTCCAGCACATAGTCGGCTACCCTGCAAGTTAAATAACTCTAATTATTAAGATTCAAAACATTACATGTATCAGTGAATACAATTAAGATGATTTGAATATTATTAAATGAAAATGAACTATTTCTGTCTCAAAAAACTAAATAAATATGCCTAGGGATTTTTACACTGTGAAATTGCCTCAACAAATAATTGGACAATTCAATATAATGAAATGAGTAAAATAAATAATTTTAATTCATAATAACAATAAGTAATGGAATTATTTATGTAGCTTTAATAAAGAGTAGATTGTACAAATACCAAACAGTCTAATGGGAGAAACAAAGATTATTATGCTTTTAAACTTCTACTTCGTGGGTTGTAACAGTGTTCAGTTGGCTCAATTCCATTTTGGCATCCATGTCTGAGTACCTAATCCCCCCATGTGTCATGTTAGGAAATCCCCATGTATCAAACCAAACAAGCCACATCACAGCCTCCTTAAGCAGGATTTCACACTCCGTGGGTTACTGTGCTATTTGTTTGTAGGAGAAGAAGTGAAAACTGAGTAGTCAGTGCTCAGACTTGGGCTTTACTCACTGTGTGCACCTCATGTGCTTTCCTCCCCTGGCCATGTTTGGACCATAAACACTCCCTTCATTTCCTCATCTGAAGGACTGAGAGAAATGCAGACTAAGGGTCACTGTCAGCCACTGAGAGGCTCCTTAGGCAGTGTCCCTGAGCATTTGGGCATTTAGTGAAATGATTCATCTTTGATAATTTTAGGGTCAATATTCCATGAAAAGATAGTTTCTGCTTAAACTAGATTTTGTCCTTTCTAACTAGGAATAACCTGGCCCCGGGGTGGGGGGAGGGAGGGAAACACATTCCCACAAGAAACTAAAACATTTCCAGAAATGAAATCGTATCACATTTAATTAGAATATAAATGTTGCCTTTAATTTGGGTAAATCAGCATCTTTGCTAATGCTAAGATCTAAAGTCCGTTTCTGTTATTCTTTCAGCCCTTCAGGAGCTGGAGCCTACAGCTCATGTAGGCTGACAGTGCTCACCTCAGTGTGTCTCCTGGGCTTTTTTCACAGTACCACAGTCATAGAATCTTTAAGCATGAAATTCTGGCCTTAGATTCCTAATCTTCCTGACTTGGCTTAGTATCCAAGAGTTTCTCAGAGTTGTCCAGGCACATCTACCGACCTATCCACAGACTTGCTTGTACCATTTGCCTACTTAAGCCCCACTTAAATCAAAATACATTGTCTCACTCAAACATGGAATCCATGTTATGTCCTGTCCATCTAGGATTTGCATACTGTACCCACCTCTCTATCTATTCCCTTCTCTCTCATTTCTCCATCAATGTATCTATCATCATCATCATCTGTGTATCACTCATCACCTGTCTCCATATCAAACATCATAATATATATATATATATATATATATATATATATATATATATATATATATCTGTTACCTGCATTACATCTCTATAGGTCATTTACACACCAGTGAAAATATCTTAGCAGCTAGCACTATTAGCAGGTATCAGTGCAGGAAACAAATGTTTAATGTAGCAGGTTTTTTGATAGTTGCAGAATATACTCCCCAAGGAACTATGGGTCTTAAGCATCTTCTCTGTGTATTCTGGACGGTTAGTGAGGACCTTACTATTTTCAATATATATATATGTGTGTGTGTGTGTGTGCATGCATGTGTGTATACATATATGTATATATGTATATATGAATATATGTATAGATATGTATATATGTATATATGTAGATAGATAGATAGATAGATAGATAGATAGATAGATAGATAGATAGATAGATATTTCTCACTATAGTGGAAATTTAACTCTAAATTATTATAAGAAATATTTGTAATGTTCAAAAACTTACTAGAATATAAAGACTTCTAGTTTTACACAACCAGCCTGGCATTTTTTTTCTTTAAGAAAAGTCTAGGATTTTGATGACTTGAAATGTTTTATGAGGAGATCCCATTTGAGATAAACTGGGTAAAAATGCATCAACAAATGAAAAATTAAAAGATATTGGTCTTCCATTGGAAGGGAATTTATTAACTTCTTTGACAATGAGAACTGTGAGTAAACTAGGGTGATTGCCTGACTTCCAAGTGAGTGACTTGTCACTTAGTGTCAGGAACCCTTAGTGACAGTGAGAACTGCAACTTCAGAACTTATATACCAGTTCATTGAAAAGGCCATCCCTGATCCTGTGCTGTTCATTGACTGATACTATAAGTTTAAAAATCTTAGAAAGTGGAAATTTTTTCACTTGGATTTTTGAGTGAATTGTGTCTAATTATCTAAAATTCTGTATTAATTAAATTTTTATCAAATTCAGTACTGCTTAAATTTGTTGGATTTAAGCTTAGGATTAAATATGATGAATATTCCCTCAAATTATATAGGGAATTAGGATGAAAATTTTGACAAATTTCTAAGTAAAAAAGCAGGCAAATCCTTTGGTTTTCATGGATTTTGGATGCCTTTGTCTGTAGCCACCTTTGATTATGCTACCACAGGCTTCACAATGGGCAGTACAGGCATTCTGTGTTTTAAAGTCTGAATAAATCTCATTAAAGTTGTAAGGTTAATATGCTCTTATCTTTGTTTCAGATAAACTTCAAATGTAAATTTATTAAGACTTATTAGAAGACTATCTCTCAAACTAGGGGAAAAAATAAATTACATATTTCAGAATCTGTGTGTGTGTGTGTGTGTGTGTGTGTGTGTGTGTGTGTATTATTGTATTTTGTGTTCATTTGTGTATGGACACAAGTGTGTATGGGTGCATATAGATCATGTATACCTTGGAGGGCACTATTCAACATCAGGTTCCCTATTCATGCGTTGTCCACTTATTGTTTGAGAGAGTGTCTCTTAGTGGACCTAGAGCTCTTGATTAGGCTGAGCTATTCAGCCAGTGAACTCCAGGAATCTGCCTTCCCTGTCTCCCCTATGATTCTAGGTTCTCATGTTTACATGGTATAAAGGCCTAACAATGGGCCTGGCTCTTCGCTGTAGTGACAAAAGCCTGAGATTGTTGGCTCCCATTGTAATAGAACAAATATATAGTGGATATCTGACACTCAACTGCCTTTCTCCATTTTTTTTCCTCCCCTTTTTATTTAATTCAGGACTTCATCTGATGGTGCTGTTCTCATTCAAAGTCAGGTTTCTTCCCTGAGTTAATACTCAAAATTACATAGCCATCCTCTGCTAAATAGTGAGTTTGAGGGAGCCTAGGCTACATGAGACATGACAAAATAAAATAAAAATAAAAATAAAATATAAAATAAAATAATTGCCTCTGTAGGATGTGAAGATCCAATCCTCTAAATACTGTTTCTGTCCCTCCCTCTTTCCCTTCCTTCCTCCATTCCTTCCTTCCTTCTTTTATTCCTTCTTTACTTTTCAATATGTCTTAATTTAATATGAACTCTGCAATCTGAGACTTCCAAGGAAGATAATGTACAATCATTCTCATAGAAAACACAGGCTAATACTACAGGAAGAAAAGAAAATGCTATCAATATGTGTTATTGTTCTTAGGTCAGTACTACCCAAGCCAACAGATTTTTATTTGGCTGTTCCTATATAATGGAAGTGATTCTCTAGGGAGAAGATATTTACCTAGCTTTGAGACTGCAAAGTGTCCCTGGGCCGGTCTGAGACCTTTTGTTCCCAAGCTCAGCAACTTTTGTTCCTTGGTGTGTAATTATCAACTCTCTTGAAAGCTTTCAGACATCAGGGTTCATGCTTGCCACAGGATTATTAGTGCTTGGTAGTCTTTTTCCAGAAGCGTGTACGTGCAAAAACTGTCCACTTTTGACATAGAAACCTATGGCAAGATTTAATTAGCATTTTGAGTATAAATCTTTTCTCCTATGTCTCTGACCTGCTTATTAAAAGCATTTCTATATATTACTTGCCTTATCATATACAGACATTTGTATGAAATGTGTTTTATATTTTTCTACAATGAATATAAATAAGCTATTTGTTTGTAATGGAAACTATTCACATGACCTCAGAACAGACACAATGAAAAGAAAGCACACTATTTCAGATAGTTGGATAAATTGTAATAATACTAAATATATGTAATCAACCGAAACAAAACCTAAAATATGAACACTCTATTCTCCAGTGTTCTGTATGTGAACAGGAAACATTCTGTTTGTGAGATTAATTAATGGCTCTGAACCATTCCCTAGGACATTATAAATTTTATTATGTATTTCAGTTTTCATGTGTGAATTTCATGTGTTTTTAATTCACTGAAACTCTCTTATTTGAATTGCTAAATTTATTTTTTTAACTACAGAAATTTAGAAACAACTAATGTGGAGATTTTTCTTATAATAAAAATTATAAACTAGGGTGAGGACTCTAAGCAAGTCGAAATCCCACAGGAAGCATGATTTCTGAGCCTCAGGTCTTTGGGGAGAAGTGCAAGCGGCGTTCTTACCACTTAGGCAGGGATTCTCAATTTTTTTTTCTACAATGAATAATGGGTGTTTTCTCCCAAGCAAGCCACAAGCACCTTACTGGTTTGGAATTCAGTAAGTGTAATTAGACTTGAAGCTGAGAAGGAAGATGCTTTGGGGAGTCCTGGCTCTGATTAGCTGTGAAGCTAGGGACGAACAGATGCCTCAGACGATTTGAAGGCTGTTTCTTGGATGATGCTAATTGTTTGCTGTGCGCATTATTCTGTGACATCTTTGGAATCACCCAGGTGGGGAGATGTCAGACTGAAATTACCAATACCTTTGCTTAGATGAACTCATGCCGCTGTACTGTGAGCCCATTTAGACCAAGGCAGAACTCAAAGCCATCAGTTTATGAAAAAGGCTAAGGTTAACGCTTGGCAGGGAATTATCTTGTTAAACAGGGAAGCCTCTGAAATTGCTTCAGAGTTCTTCACATTCCTGTCTCAGATACAAAGAGAGAAATGTCAACAGGAAGAAATGCAGGGAGAGTCCAACGCTTGTCTGTGTGAATTTGAAACACCCATCTGCAACTGTTGTGGATCCCCCAGTGTCAGGGCTGGTGACAGGTCTCCTGTCCTGTTCAGTATCAGGTCCTTCCTTCCCAATAAAATTTCTCCTGGTGAGTTATTGTCCTGAAAGTGGAAAGTGTGTCGTTTGGCCTGCAGGTTCATATGCCAATATTTTGGTTATTCTAAATCTTAAGTAAAACAATCAAAGCCTTTCATGTGCAAAGGGAGACATATAATATTGACACTGTTTACGGAAATCTAATTTTGCTCCTCTGAGTACCTAATTCTGTACATTTAATTATTTGTTTATCTAATTTTTTGTAGCTTTATAGGCCTAATAACCAAATTATCAAATACAAGTAAATTAAAAGAAATTTAATCAAATGAACTATGTTTGAATGACTGCAAGCCTAGTGGTCTGCTATGCTCTGCTTAGACTATGAGAGTAGACATGGATTATAGAGTATGCTGTAGTCATAGTAACATTAGAAACAATGGGCAATCCAATTTTCCTACTTCCCTATCCTAGGAAATATCAATGTTGAACAAAGACAAGAATAAAGAAGAAAATCAAAGTGTAACATACAGATGACCCAGGGGAAGAGGGGACAGTTCCTTTATTTAGACAGTGTTAGAGGAGGTGCATAGCAGGAAGGGGTGAGTTCAGTCACTTTCTGTGAACTTTAGGGATCCCACAGACAACCTGAGAAATTTGATTTCATTGATATCAGAAAAGCATAAAGACAGAAGTGTGTTGTGGGTGAGGACACACAAGAGTTGTAAACCTGAGAGGGGAGGGAAAATCATTTTAATTTGGTGGAGTTCGTTGCCAAGGATTTTCAGAACATTGATCTTTCTTGAACCTTCACTCCCACCCTTCTAGCCCTTTCCTGTTGTTTGTTTACCCTAAACTGAGCTGATGTGAGCTCTACGTAAACATTTCCTTGAGGTTGCTTTATAGAATAAATTTGGTTTTGTGCTTTGACCTGTCATTATTTCTGTGCTCCTCAGACAATACCTTTGTTGTGGACTTCAGTGTGAGCCATGCCCCTGTAACAGTTTCCTGTCAAGCCCAAAAGTTTTACTTTTGTTCTATTAGCAAAAAAATCCAAAGTTTAAAAACAAAAGCTTATTAAAAAATGCTGGACTATTTATCAATGCTACAGAATATCAGTCATTTCAGTGTGTGGGGGGTGACGTCAAAATTATTTTGTTGTCTATAATAACAAACTGCAGAATCAATACTGGAGCATTGTGCTAGTATATAACACAAGGAAGAAAACATATCTCCATGAATAATAAATTCAACAGCAGTTGTGGTTGCCAGATGTGCATCTGTGATTTTTGATTGCTCATATAATACTCTATAGATAGGGGAAACTGAGGCCCAAAAAGACTAGTGCCTTGAGGCTGCACAGTAGCAAAGTACAAATTGCAGCATTCTGTTTACGTATGCTACATTAAATATAAGCAAACATTGTGCCAACAAGCACATGATTAGCAAGTGCTCGCATAAATACCTACATATGTGCTGGGGTATTTTACATACATTTTCTCTAATTTTTCAGCCTACAGAGCAGGTAACTTGCCTCCCCAATGGAATCTCAGAACTTCTAAAAGCAAAGAAAATTGTACGCAATTCTCATAGCTAGTAAATCCAAGCAAAAGGCATCCCTCCTACATTCTCCACTATTTGACTTCCCTGATCTGAATCCTTCAGCAGTTCCCCCTGAAGATGAAGTTTGTGTTTGTTTGGTTTTGTTGTTTTTGTTTTTTATTTTATGAAGCTCATTCCCCATTAACAAGAGAATTAGGTGGTAAGAACCCAGGTATGCTAAAGTCAGGTTTCCTTTAAGCCTTACTAAATTTCACAGTATCTGTTTAATTTTTAAGGAACTAAAAGTTTTACACGTTGTATTTGCAAGAATGTCAGCCAGGAAAGATTCAGGGTTCTCATGGGAAGCATTCTCTTTCTTAAATGAAAGAATAAATTCTCTGTTAACTCTCTTGAAAGGTCTTCTAATTGAGGAAGTCCATTCTTCCCTCAAACCACGTGGGCAGTTTCCATAAATAATAAAAGTCCTGTGGGGAGAAATCTTTCCCGAAGATGCTATGAAGGCCTGTCCAGAATGGAACCTTCAGCCAAAGATAATTTTTTTCCCCTTGGTTTAGATATCAGCAACTTGATGTGCTGTGTAGGAGTAAGGAAGGTTTTATCAGCAGCTGCACCATTAAGTAGGATTACTATTTGATACAAAATATATAAATAGGATCAGTAGGCTTAAATTACCCCTGTAAGTAAAACCAGGCTTGCACTTACTTCCTTTGGTGGAACAGTATCTTCATGTCCATGATGGATAGTAGGCAGCAGAGTCTGATGCAGAGGACATGGCTGATGGACTATACAGAAAGCCACAGGTTTCTAAAGAAACATGTTCATGCGAGCACATCTGTTGGGTACACATTTATAGCTGAAATGCATTTCTCTAAAATGTAGATAGATTACAGTGGTCCGCCAGCTTATCTACCAGGCTAAGAGCCTGTTGCTTCATGTTGTGGACAGATGTAGAATGATTGTAAACAAAGGAGCATAATTAAATGTGTGCTCTTAAAAAAAAAAAAGAAAGAAAGAAAGAAATCACAAGGGAAAAGCAGTCTAGAAGAGAGATACTTAGGAGAAAAAAAAATATATCAGGTCTAAAATAATCCAACTGATGACATGTTGGTGGTCTGAGTCATCTTTCCAAATGAGAAAAGTCACATGACGTCATCTTCAGGAGAATGCCTACAAATGTAGCAGTAACTAGCCAGATGGGAGCAGTGGGGGAAGCCATCATGCCAGACCTTTGTTAGAAGTGGTCCTGCTCATGATGTTACCCTTAAGCATCCTGTAAATATAAAAATAGGTGAGCACGGTAGGAAATTAGTTGGGAAATATAGATGTAGAATTGGTTGGAAGGGCTAATTGCTTGGAAATTAACAGACAAGATTTATTTTTATGGTGAGAGTTAAGACTCTTTAGGGACTTTGTGAGCAAGTGTCAAAGAGTTGTTGATGTCACTGGCACAGAAAAAAAAAGAAATTATCAAAAGTATTATTATCAAAAGCCGAATTTGCTGCAGGGCAGACACTCTCCCCTGAGCCAATACTTTCTTTTTCCTTTTCTTTTCTACTTGTCTCCTTTCTAAATCAGACCCTTATTGTCCCAGACAAAAGCTTCTCAAAGAACATCTGCATATTTCAAGATCCTATTACCTTAAATTTTCTAGAGAAAGGATTTCCAGGCTTGAAATGTGCCTGACTTTAGAGGGATGGATTCTGACTAACCAGAGCTCTTTTGAAAAATCTTTCTTAGGTAAAAACTACGAGTGAGACTCCAGGCGGATGTGAGTCTGAGAAATGAATTTCTCCTACATAAGAGCCTGGCAGCAACTCATCTTGGCTTCCCTGCTTGACATTATTATTGCGCTGACTAAATAAATTGCCTATCACTCTCACAGAATTCCAGGAAGCTTAATTCCAGGCCATAAATTGAATCTAAAAATACAAGTCAATAATTAAATAAATATTAATCCCCTCCACCTGTGTATCCCTCACTGTGGCAAGGAGTCTTAAAGAGAAGTCTAGCAACTGTAAGCTTGCAGCCTGTGTTCACAGCTCTTAGCTTCCTTTGAAATGTTGCATTTATGAGTATGAAGAAAAATATTTATGCATGCAAGCTAGATTTAAGGCAGTGGGTTATCATCATACGACCCAGAAAAATAATATTTTACCAGGGGGTGAAGGAGTACTCTGCAAATGCCCACTACCAGTATAAAAGGCTCTTTCTGTATCTTTTCTGTAACAAATGTATTTTTGTTCAGCGTTCAAAGGACTTATAAAAACGTTTGCGAAAGAGAAGCAAGGGATGTCTTAGGATTGAACAGGAAGAAATAAACAAAAGGGTGAACAAAGTGTCTCTGTACCCACTGATGGTGGCTTGTTAAAAATAAGTCTTTAAACGTATTGGAAATGGTATTTCATCAGTCTTAAGGGGGTGGCAACACATATCAGTTTAAAACTGGATACATCTTTGAAATACAAATGGTCTATTTTGTAGGAAATGTATTAATAAAATGTTTAAAATTATAAACAGCTTTGTCGATAAAAATTATTATATCAATTTGAAGCATATGACCAAGATTTCCTCCTTCATGTGTGTGTATTTTCAAGCATAAACCCTTAAATATCTCTTCATTTGAAGTTTAGTTGAAGTGAGAAGGATATACTTCTGAAAATATTGGAAAGGAATTATATTTACATGATTATCTGTCTTGGTAAGATTCCTATAGAAGTCACTTGAAAGCTTCAATTCTGAATCCAGCATTGAAAATAATTCCTCACTTGAGTTTTATTATCAGATTAATGTTTCAAAACTGGACCCTCAGAAAAGAGAAGTTTTAAAATTCTTATACTTTTATTGAAAATAAATTATTTTTAGGTTAAAAAGAAGTTTTATTCAATGACACACCTGAATGGAGAGGGAGACAAAACTCATCCAGTCTCAATGAATGTTACAAATGTCATGTGGCATTTCTAAGATATTTTTATGTGAAAAAAAAAACTTTTTTAGTAAGGGGATCCATCCCATATACAGTTACCAAACCAGACACTATTGTGGATGCCAAATGCCTGCTGACAGGAGCCTGATATAGCTATTTCCAGAAAGGCTCTGCCAGTGCCTGACAAATACAGAGGTGGATGCTCTCATCCAACCACTGGAATGAGCACAGGGTTCCCAATGGAGGAGCTAGAGAGAGGACCCAAGGAGCTGAAGGGGTTTGCAGCCCTATAGGAAGAACTACAATATGAACGAACCAGTAACCCCAGAGTTCCAAGGGACCTAACCACCAACCAAAGAATACACATGGAGGGACCCATGACTCTAACCACATATGCAGCAGAGGATAGCCTTGTTGGGCATCAACAAGAAGAGAGACCCTTGGACCTGTGAAGGCTTGCTGCCCCAGTGTAGGAGAATGCCAGGACAGGGAAGCAGGAGTGGGTGGGTTGGTGAGCAGGGGGAGGAGGGATGGAATAGAGGACTTTTGGAGAGTGAAACGAAGAAAGGGGACAACATTTAAAATGTAAGTAAAGAAAATATCTAATAAAAAAATGTGAAACTGTTTTGTCCAAAGTAAGAAGAAGATATTCTTCATAGCTTATATATGAACTAGAAGCCTGTGAAAGTTTAGGGATCTTAGACTAAATCTGGGAGTTCTTGTATAATTCTCAGGGTGTGTTACTTAAGTGTTGACGATATCTTGGCAGCAAGTCAGCAGCTGCACACACAGAGATTTTACAACACCCTGGTGGATCTAGACATCCTAAAGGGATCTCAGGCTCTGCAAAGGCTGCCCCGTTAATACACAGACTCCCTCAATTGCTGGCAAGCACCCTTTCTTACCTGCATATTGCAGGGAGGGGCACCTACTTTCCTCATGGGGTCCTTAGTTTCAAGTCTAGACCAGCAGGAGACAGTAAAGCACCCTCACTGTCACTGTCCTGCACTTTTATCATTTATGTGATGGAGGATAACTGGTAAGAAATGGTCTACTACCCTTGCTGTTTTCAAGTTTTCTGCTTTCTTTCAGATTCATACATCAAATCTAGGAACAGCCATTTATTCTCCAAATATATTATTGAAAAATTCACTAAGAGATACATATAATTCATTGGTTTCATAATCTTTACCCTGAAGCTGCTAAGAAAATTTGGCGTTCAGAATACAACAAATACTTAAATACTTTTAGTCAATAAATGCTTTGAATTACTAACTCTTGAAATTGGTGCTCGGAGACAGCACACCACACATGGTGGTTCATGTATTCTTAGAAGTCATGTTCTGTGACTGTTCCTGGCATTTGATCAAGAACAAGGAATTACTCCATTCATTCAGTTAAAACTGCATGTTCTTAAGATAAAATGCTTTGCATCAATGACATAAAATATGGTTTCATAGACGTGGATGCTTCTGAGAAACAGGCATTTTCCAGTATAAGGCCTTCCGAAGAACCTGTTAACAGCCCAGAAGCCCATGGCCCACTCTAGACTGAGAGTCAGTAAGTTTGTTGGTGAGGGTCAGACATCAGGTTAAATAGCTCCTCAGGAGAGTCTCACTAGGGTTCAAGTATAAGAATTACAGCTGGAAAGAGGACTAGAGGTTTTATTGAGAGATAGGTAATATTGTGAAAATATTTTATGAGGGAAGCAAACTTTGTCCTCCTGTTTCTCTAAATGTGAGATGTGCTTTGATGAAAGAATCCATTGACCTTTGACGTGATCTGGGCTGATTGTTTTCAGAATCCCCTTTCTCTTCCTCTTCCACAACAAATAAACTCAATGGTAGAAGGAGACTTTCCCTGTGCCTGAAATCTCTCCATGAGGAGAGGGTGACCTTGGAGTCACTTCAGTCCTACACTGCTATATCTGAATAAACCTTAGGCCACACAGGCAGAATTATATTTTACTGCTGTTTTTAAGTTATGATATGAATCATAGAAGATCATGCCCGTCAAGGACTAAGGAGTTGGTCCTCACAGATGGACAGAATGAGCACCATCTTAGGATAGGGACCATCAAGAACCCCCAGTGATACTCTTGTTCTTAAAAGATTAATGTGAACTTTATAGTAAGTTATTAAAACTAAAGTCACAATCTCCTTCTTTTGTCCATTTGATTTTGCTGGTCATTGTAAATTGTGCTCCCCCATTGAATTTACATGACAGTCATAATTCTCCAATGTGTCCTAATATGACTGGGTTTGAGATTAGGGTCTTTAATAGCTAACATCAAAGGAGACAGTAGAAGTGGGTTCTAATCAGTGTGACAGGGAGCTTGTAAGAGGACATGACCATTTACACCAACACAAAGGGATAGCCATGTGATGCAGAGGGAGAAGACAGCCATCTTTAAGCCCAAGATGGTCCCCAGTCAATGTCTGTCCTGGTATCCTAGTCTCAAATTTGAAATCTTCTAGAACATGGGATAAAAATGTGCTATGTGTCAGTTGCATGTTGGTCAGCCCTAGTGAACCAATCTCTTTCCCTTGGATCCTGTAGTCTCTTATTGTTCTGGGATATGCAAGGTTGTTCCTGCTTGCTTCCTCTCAGGCTGCTTGTTTCTGATGTAATTCCTCTGCAAAGCTCTTTGATGCTCTGATACTTCCTGCCTCTCACACTTACCCACCTCTCAAACTCTGCTCACCACTCTCCTTTGGTCTGAGAGTCTTCATTGCTAAAGATTTATATCATTTCTATTTGTGCCATAATTTATATAATTCAGATGTCTTCTGGTCTACTGTAAGAATCCTCCTGCAGGGGCCTACTTGCTCGAAGCATCCTGGTATTCCAGCCTACATACCAAAATGCAAGCAGTCCTGGAGTCCATATTCAAAGATTTCAATTATTCAATTTAATAATTTTTCCAATCACAATTACCCTCATCTAGAAACTCAGTCAGAGACATGTGCAGAGGTGTGTCTGCCAGATGATTCTAGATCATGTCAGCATGTCTGTCCCA
Organism: Tokudaia tokunoshimensis; assembly: GCA_036184795.1. Classification (NCBI taxonomy): domain Eukaryota; kingdom Metazoa; phylum Chordata; class Mammalia; order Rodentia; family Muridae; genus Tokudaia; species Tokudaia tokunoshimensis. The sequence continues at coordinate 3,094,286 of BTHU01000003.1, read as the reverse complement.
GTGACACACATAGAAAATGGCTGGGTCATTTTGGTCCAGCTCAGAAAACCCTATTACTATTTGGTACAGTGGTGCTAATTATATTATTATAATATTAGCCTAAGTCAGGAAGTGGTGTTGAGGAAAATATAAGGTTCAAAACATATAATTTGGCCCCCTAAATATACAGCAGCAATAAAGGTTGGTTGAAAAAGAAGACCCATGAAACTAGACAGTCAAGTTTCAAAAATGCAAGAAGTTGGGGGTTGTGAAAAACAAGATTAACCATAACAGTCTTATGTTTTAAATGAATTTTTTATTTATTCCTATCTTTCAAAGTCACTTCTGAATACAGCTTTCAATTCTTTCTCCCACATTAATGATAATGAACTCAGAGTGCTTTGAGATCCTTATCTGAAAAGGATTAAGTGCATATTAATGTCGTTTAAAAGCTGTGTTAATGACTTCAGATGCAATGGTGGAATGGCTTCCAATTTAGTTCTAAATAGGTGTAAATCATTTCACATGAGGAACCCAGTGAATTAATTGCAATGTAGTGCGGAATGCAGCAAACCTATTAGGCCACTTGAACACAGCTGCAACCCAGAAGCTAAACTGGATTAGAATACTGTTTGCAGAAAATAGCAAATCGAAGCGCTCTCTGAGCAATTAGCAAAATCAGAGCACCCTTTGAGGCAAATAAGCACAAAAAATGAAGAACGCCTTTCTCACTCGGGTTTCTCCAAATGCCCAATTCTGTTCCCATCTTCAGTGTCTTGGATTATGTTCAAAGCCCAACACAGCCGAGTTTCTGTAATACAGATTAGATTTTGTTTTGATGTGAACAATTCAACCACAGCTAAAAGCGCATTCTCAACCACAGTGATGCTGATGAATGCCACTGTTACAGCAACACCCACTGCAGCCTGGCTCACAGTTGGCCTCGCCCATTGCATTCTTCTCAGGCACTTGTGCTGATTTGGAAGGTGTGTGAGAGAGTTGCTGTGAAAACAGAAGCAGAAGTGTGTGCAGATTGTGTAGAACACACAGTTTTATAGCCATTGTCTTTATTTTATTTAACTACACTTATTCATAGCTTGATATCATTTCCTTATACTACAAAAAGGAAACGACTTTATATACTTTAATTAAGTGGATAGAGGTCATAGTGACCCAAATGCTAATATATATGAAAATTTAACAAAGCATTTGCATCCCAAAAATTTCAATAGCACATGGTCCAGGGAAATTTATTTAAAAAAAAATATTTGGCAGCTGTTTCCTATCAGTAGATACTTGAGACCTTTGCAGTAAAAAGCAAAATGCAGGTATGAAGTTCAGTCATGGGCTTTATAACCTTTGTATATTTGTTCAATTATTTAAATATTTTTTTCAAACTAGGAGCTCAAATCACTTTGTGGACACAGCTGTTCTTCTGTGGAAGTGAACAAATGAACTGTTACATTGGCAAAAATCAAGTCATTTGGCACCTCATACTCTTCCTGAATTTTTTACTTATTTAGAAATTCAATGTACTTCAGTTCCTTAGCTGTAATTTATAGGGACAGAGAAACAGCAAGGAATGGTACATCTGACCTTTGAGGGAAGGTCATTTTTGTTTTGAACATCAAACATCATTGAAATCCATGGATTCTTCACTTTACACTAACTATCGACAAGACATAAGATAAAGACAAAATGGTGTACAGAAGGAGAAACACAGAAGAGAGCATGTGGTACCATGGGCTACTTCTCACACTCACTGCCATCCCCGAATGCTATTTGCTCTCAGTCCTATGAAATAGAGCTTTGCCCTGAGGTTTAGCATGGTCTGACAAGCTGGGTTCCTATTCAGTACTGTTGAAGCATACGTGATCTTCAGTGGCTTACTCCATCCTGACTTGTTTCTTGGGAGGCGCTGTGACCAGGATATACAAAGAACCTCCTTTCATGACCATCTCTGAGAAGCTAGAGAAGCAGCTGTCCTGAGTGTCACTGTTGCAGGCAAAGAAGGGAGTGTTTAGAATCCTTCAACAATACTGCAAGAGCCGCTCATCTCTCACCCACCACTAACCTCAAGGTCTCAGTAACTGGCTCTGCAGTCTTCAAACAGAGCCAGGGGCCACAGCCCAGCCAAGCAGCTGTAGTTATCACAACAGTTGCTAGGAACATATGTAGGAAATTCACGGTTTTCAAAATGGGGAGCAGTGTTCAGATTTGTTTCTTGTGATTTCAGACAAACAGAATACAAGTTTTTACATGGGAACTGAGTCTCTGGTAAGAAAAATCTTGTTTCCTCCTATTGGTCAAGCCTGCAGTGTTCATCCTTTGAAAGGGATGGTCTTTCCACATTCTTCACTCTCGGTTCATAGGCCTCTGTCATGGCACCACAATCCATGTCTTCAGGTAACCCGCCTTTAGTCAGCAATGACCCCAAAGTAGAGATGGTAGTGATTAGAGGCCTCCAAAGAGAAGCACAAAATGCCTTCCTGTAACAGATAAAGGAAAAGTTCTTTACTTAATAAAGACAAAAAGGCATATACTGGGAATTTTTGAGAGTATCTCTAATGATGAGACTTTATGACAACATGAAGAATAAGAAATAATCCAAATCAGTTTGCTGTTATATACCAAATGCACAAGTCACAGCATTGATGTGAGATCAGTGCCCAGTGCAGATTGGAAGTTTTATGTAATGGGCCAAAACTCCTGAAAGTCTGAGGCCTGCAAAGAGGGCCTTGGGTTGGCTGTAGTAAATTTGATAGATAAACTGCTGAACCTAAACAACATTTATTGAAAATCATCATCACAGGTTGATCTTTAAGAAAATGTCATCTTTTTTTTTAATGTGCATTTTAGACAGCAAGCAAACTTTCTATTATAATATTTAGAAGCATTTTAAAAGTGGCCTGAGACTGTCATTGTTTGAGCTAACTTCTGCTCCGTTATTTGGTCAAAGCAGTATATCTCACTGACATCGCATTCTGAAAGTGTAAGGGCTGTGCAACTTTAATGGATGCAAAGGAAGCAAAATTCAAGCGTTAATGAGATGCTTCCCCTGATTCCTCTCCAGAAGGACAAGTTAGTAATTCTGCTATTCACAAATGTAAAAGAGACCATCTTAGGTCCAGTGAGGTAACCTCAATTTATGAATAATCCTAGGGAACAAGGGAAATTTTCTAAAGTAGAGAAAAGAAATATACATATGAGTTTTAATAAAATATATTTTGTTGGTCATAAAGATGGTGAACATGCTGTGAGTTAGAGCCCTCCTGGCTTATTTGAAAGTTGGCTTGGTTTTTATTACCATGTACAGGCTGATTAACTAGTATTGATGCACCAATATAAAGCTTGCTGTTTCCTCTGACAGTATACCACCTGCCTGTGGGCTGGGCAGTGAGTGGGCCTTTTGATACCTACTTTGACCCTACAATGATCATTAAGTGGCCATTGCTCTCAAGGAGTGACTGGCAAGAGAAAAAGCTTGGTTCTGAATTATATTGATTTTAAATTTTCTCCTGATACTTAAAATTCGGCTATTAAAGACCCCTCAATAAGGCAGAACTATTCAAACTTGACAACTCCATCACAAAACCTACCAAAGTACTGCTCTGCCAATGTGCTATCTACACTGGCATGTATTTCAGCGCTCTGAGGCTCAGGTAGGATCTGAAAATGATTTTTACTCACCTTTGAGTGACCACTACAGTGATGTGCTTTCTTCTCTCAGTATAATGAATGTATTCCCTGCATTAGTAAGCCTGGAGAGAGGCTTTTTATAAGACATCCCTTTGCTCTTGAGTTACCAAACATTGATGATAGAGTATTTGATATTTGTAACACGATGGAGGAAAAAAAAATGCAGAAATGCAACTTCTCTAAGGACCCTCTACTCAATGCAACCCTGAAATAGAATTTAGCTTCTGTTAGGCCAGCTTGTCACAGCTCTCCTATCCCCAGGTCTCACTGGCAATCTAAGATTCTTATAAACAGAACAGTCCAACCTCCAGGGTGAATTTTCAAAATCCTGCTTAGGCAAGGCACACACAAAATGTGTTGGTTTATTGCGTTTTGGGCGCACATAGCCTCTGCAGTATTTTGAGCATTCACCCCTCCAGGTTAGCAATTCATTACAAAGCATCTCATGAGTCTGAGATGAGCTCACATTCGCACTTGCAGATTTGAATGAATAAAAAGGCCCTTGCAGAGACAGGTAATAGCCACATTCATAGGCTGATTCTTCATCCTCGCTCCAGGCCAACATAGCTTCACACTGTGTAACAGAATGGATGATAAAATTACCACCTAATCCTTCAGATCTTAATATCAAATTCTAGAATTAGGAATCAGGTGGCTATCCCTGCCTGCCCCCAACATAGTTTTAATTGGGACCCAAATAAAGTATGAAATTCTTTCAGTCCAGTGTTTTCAGGCTCATGGATGGATTTCTAAATTTTAAGAGGATTTTCTCTGGTTACTGGTGACTACTTCAAATTGATGTAGGCTTTTCCACCACTTTTCAGGGAAGTATGCATCAATCATATCTCTATTAATGACATTCCTGATATAATTAGGCATTAACTATTTTATTCCCTTGTATTAAAATTTAGTCACTATAAAATCATAGTGTTTCAAGCAAATCATTGTCAATGTGAGTACTAGCACCAATTTATATGGTTTGGGTATTAATAAGTTAAAAAATGTTGTTTGTAAAAACTATCAAAACAAACCACAGTAATCTAGGAACATGCAAGGTCACTATGACATAGTGCAGAGTATTATAAGGAGGCTAGTATAGACCTCAAGACCATTGTGACATGTTACAAAGTATTGTCAGGATGCTAATAGTTTTCAACATTATTTGGTGTCAGGAGAAGGATTAATTATTATTCACAGAAATGATTTTCTTATTAACTCTGTATCTTTTGATCAAGTTTTAATCTCCATCTACACAAATGTGAACTGGAAAAATCCCCAGCCTTTGCTGCACTCATCTACCTTTTCCATAATAAAATACCTTAAAATAGAGGGCCTTGTCCACTACCAACACTTTGCAGCTATCAGAATCCTTCACATTAAATAAATAGGAGAGTATCTGTATTTCCCTTATGAGCTATTTCCTGTCTTCCAGAGTTCCACCATACAGTCAAATTTGCCTGTGACAATTTCTCTAAGATTACTTTGTAGCTATTAGCCATATTCTAGAAATTTTTATTTCATGAAGATTCATCAACTATTTTATAGCATAATGTTAATTTGTGGGTCCACTCCTTTAATGTATATACTTAACACTTCATATGAGCAAGGCTTTGAGGATTTGTTTTTGTTTACCTAATAATAATTTATTTAGTTTTAATGAGCGTCCCTCCCTTCCTATAGATGTCCTAATCATTTAGTAAATATTTACCTGAGGAAGGATCTTAATCACAGAGAAGCATTTGATGATGAATACTATCTTTGAACAAGACCCAGGAAATCCTGCCCAAGTAGAATGTGACGTTGTGGAGGATGGAGGTACAACACCCTAGTTTGGTGTGCCAGGAAAGGCTTGTGAACCAACACCATGAGTGGTGATAAATGAACTAGAAGCCTCTGCTATAACTAAAGCCCTATTAGGAAGTACTGGAGCATTGCTGACAACTGAGCTTTAGAGGCACACTATGCTCTGAACAACCTCTCAAGACACTTGAAGTGAATGTAGTAGTGTGGGCAGATAGATATGTAGATGATTCACAGAAGGTTGATAAATAGGCGGATGATTGATGGATATATAGATGACAGATGAGCAGTAGGTAGGAAGAGAGGTAGATAATGGATAGATTAGATAAAGAGATGATAGAGATAGATGAGATATAGATATATAGACAGTAGCTGGGAAGGTGGATGGGTGGATGAATGGGTGGATAGATACATGATGGATGATAGCTTATAGATTACAAGTAGACAGATGATAGATCTGCAAGTCAGTAATATGCTTTCTCCACATCGGGTTTTTAATCTTGCATTTATCTATGCTTAAAATACTATTTGAGATAGACTTAACCCCCAGTCCTATTCCAAGGAAACCTAATGTTTCTCCTTCTTTGTCTGATATGGGTCTTACTATGTAGCCATCACTGGATTGACACTGAGTCATGAGCTTGAAACATCTTCCTCCTTCGGTCTTCTGAGTGCTGATCCCTTTAATCATTTGTTAAACTAAAGAAAAAAATGTAAAACAAATATCATAATCATTTCACTTTTGTGACTACATAAAACTCTGAAATTTGAACTATTCATTTTATTTTTAAGCAAAAGGTTAAATGATCTTTATTCATGGGTAGCATGAATATATATGTAGGAAATCCCAAGTGCATTCCAAGAGGCTAATATAAGATTAAAGACCTTCCCATATGCTAGAAATAAATAAGTAACATTTATTTTTTTCTTTTATTAATTAGTATTTTATCATGCAAAACAATGGCTTTCTTATGAAGAATTCATTGTTATCTCTCATATTCTTAGCTCATATCCAGCCCCACCATCATCTTCCTTCCCAAACAGTCCCTCTCTGCTTTTATTTCATTTAAGTTTAATACATTAATGTTTGTCTAGGTATGACTAGATTTTACTTGTGCAAAATAACATCTGCATTTCTTTTATCTCACCTTTCTCTCCTGTTCTCCCTACCACCTCTCTTTTGGCTCTTCATACTCCTTCCACCTCTGTGTCCTAGTTACTAAGTGTATAAACGCAAATTCTGCCATTGAGAGAAAACACGATGAGTGTCTCTCTAAGTCTTATTACACTTAGTACTATGATATTCAGGTTTATCACTCTCCTTAAAATGTCATGATTTCATTTTTTCTTATCATAATCCATTAGACTGTCTCTAATTGGTTTAAAATATTGTTATATAAAGTTGATTGACATTCAGATAGATGTTTAGAATGATATTTTTTGTTATACTTTGAAATTTTGAAGTGTGTTTTTCCTTGTATTCTTCTTTGAAATGTATCCTACTATCTTGATCACACCTATTTCCTACCTCCAATTCTACCTGGGCTTCCTTATACCTCCAAGTTTTATTTTTTTTAAAATAACTCTGTGAAATAGCCATTAACTTTAGCTGGTTTCCCCCGTAATGCCTTCCCTGGCTCCCTCCCTTTTCCCATCTCCACTTGATCCACCTATATCAGTGTCTTCCACATTCATACAGAACTGTCTATTCTACTGTCCTTTCTTGTTAAGATCGCCGTTTCCCCTTAGTCCCTTATTCTTAACCTAACCTGTGTGATTCTACAGATTGTAACTTAGTTATCATTGACTTAACAGTCAACATCCACATATAACTGAATACATACCATATTTATCTTTCTGACTCTGGGTTACTTCACTCAGGATTTTGTTTTTCCTAATTTCATCCATTTACTTGAGAAACTAATAATTCCATTTTTTTTTATTTTCTAAGTTTTTTTTATTTACATCCTAAATCATTTCCCCTCTCCCATTTCATTTTTAATGGCTGAGTAATTCTCTGTTGGGTAAATATGCCACTTTTTAAACTTTTCTTTTATTTTTTTAATTATTTAAAATAATTTATAATTTTAAATATATTTTAATCATAGTCTTCCCCTCCCTAAAGTGTGTACAGATTCCCTCCTTCTCCCTCCCACCCATGACTAGGTTCTTTCTCAAATATAAAAAATAAAAAAATAAAAATAAAAAAACAACCAAACAACAGATCCCCAAAACCAAACCAAACCAAAACCAAAAACCCAGCACAACAAGAAGATGCCCTGTTGAAGAACATCTAAGTTGTTTCCAATCTCTGGCTATTATGAATATAGCAGCAATGGACATAGTTGAACAAGTGTCTCAGTGGTAGTGTGCACAGGGCTGTCACAGATTTGTGTCAGTTCCTCTGCATATATTAAGCTTCTAGTTTAGTGTATTTATGGGATTCTTGAGTAGGCAAACAAGTGGGCCTCTATTTTTTGTACTTTCTCTTGGGAATTTTTTCTCACTGTTTGTATTGTTTAATTCCACTGTATTAGTTTTTCTTTTACCTAATATTTTATTGTGAAAAAAATAGGAAAAAGGTTATATTTTCAATTTCTTTAAAGAATTATGATTGGATTTTACATGTATCTGTAGATAAGTTTTTTGATAGAATACCACTTTTCACAATATTAATCCTACCAATCATGTCAGGTCTGTCCATCTATTTTCTTCAATTTCTTTTTCTAATTTCCTTGTACAAGTCTTTCATCTTCTTGGTTGTATTTATTCCAGGGTATTTTTATTGTGGCTATTGTGAATAGTATTATTTGCCAGGTTTCTTTCCTGGTGTATTTTTCATTTGTATATAGAAATACTACTGAATCATATATATTTATTTCTATTCTATACTTTTTAATGAATGTGTTTAATGAAAAAATAAATTCAATTGATGCTACCCATGTGCTCAGGAATGTAAGGTCCTGCAATAAAGCACAGGCAATCTACCAATGTCCAAATCCAAGGGAAAGGAACCGTACCTTTGCAGCTGCCAGTAGCTTCTGATCTAGGTTTGAGTCTCAGAAGCCCTTCCTTTCCATGCTGGCATTTTTGACAGGCTTGATCTTGCCTAGGTACAGTGCCACAGACACTGTGAGTTCATATGTACAGCAGCCGTGCCACATCCAGAAGGCAGTCATTGTGAATTCATATCGTTTCCTTCCTCTGCTCATGCACTTGTTCCAACCTCTCCCAGGATTTTCCCTGATCCCACATCCAGGAGCAGATGTACTTCTTTTTTCAGTGAGGATAGATCATGATGGGATTTCTTGACCTTTCTCCTGACATTATACCCAAGCAGCATCCTGAGATTTGCTGAACATAAAACCTCCATGTACTACATGAAGGGTCATCCCTTCATCTCAGGTCATACCTATGAACCCACCCCCAACCCCCATGACATCAGGAAAGTTAACTATTCTTTGTGGGATATTTTAATGTCAGCATGATGGAGGATGGGGGAGAGGAAGGGATCAGCTGGTAGAGTGATTGATTAGCAAGAGTATTTGATCACTATCTGAGCAAAACCAAATATAATGGGTTTGAGATCACCTGCAGGTATATGGAGAGATCTAGCCTGGGCTACATTGGACTCTTTATTTAAAAAAATATTGGAGAAAATGTGTGATGGAATATAACATTGCAGTCATTTTAATGAAGATATGTGAACATTTGTGACATTCAAAGTCCATCTCACAGGAGTCACAAGAACTGCGGATTATTATCATTTCTCAAATATTGAAATACTAAAAGAAAGAAGTACATGGGGACACATCTGCTATTTGTTGTGATTTGATTAGGCCTTTTTATCTGTCGCTGTAGTGGACAACTGTGACATGTTATGTAATAATGTCAGAAAGCATCACAACACTGGCTGAAGCCCAGTTCCTGGTTGCAAGCGGTCGACTTAGGAAATATTTTTGTTATCCTTAGGCCGGTTTCAGTTATTATCCAGTTACAGATTTATAAATGACCCTTGTAGATTTTGTAACCCATGTTTGAATATATTACTGATATTATTTTGATGTATATGTGTGACAGGGTATGTATATGTGTATGTGTTTATTAGTATCTGGGTAGAATTTGTGTTTTTGTGCTTATTCATGTTTGAATGAGATTGTGCACATGTGTGACAACCAGAGGTCCATGTCAATGTCTTCTTCAGTTGCTCTCCATGTCACCTTTGAGAGATTGTCTTTATCTGAACATGGAATAAATCAGTTGCCTAGCTTGGCTGGCCAGCAAGCACTGTTGACATTCCTTTCTCTGCCTGTCTGGTATTATTATTATTATATACATAAGGTCCCCACACCCAGCATTCATAGACTCTTACATGGGTTCTGGGATCTGACCTCAGGTCCTAATGTTTGTTTTGGAAGTTCTTTGCCTACTGAACCATTTCCTTAGCCAATTACTCTCTTCATCTTTTTTGTGTTAACTGGGAGGACAGTATATATACATATATACATGTATATATAAGTGCATATATGTATATGTACATATACATACACTATATATATTTACATACATATTTATATATGAATATATATGTATATTATATTCACACACAAAAAAAAATAAGCTCCATGGCAGAAAATGAGGATATTTTAAACCAGGTTAGTCCATTTTTGTTGCTCTCACAAAATCCCCAAGCTTGGCACTTTGTAAGAAAAGAGGTTGTAGAGTCCACACTTTTATTAGCTGAAAACCAAAAATCAAAGTAATTACTTATTGGTTTTGGTGAAGTTTCCTTTGCTGAGTTGAAAGATTGCAAAGGCCTAATGAGATAAATGTCAAGTGCACAGAAGTCTCAATCATGATGGGTATGTAAGCCTTGTGGGATATCCCATGATATCCCACTCTCATGAGAACTAACTAATTCCTCTTCAGAGGCCACTTATATTTTTATTAGGGCTGACTTTTTTTTGCTGCTATCAATACATAAGGTGTTGGAAAGCAGACTATAGATAGCAGTCAGGAGTGGTGGGTGGCTAAATGCTGTCATTTCAAAGACAGCGTAATGATGTAATAGTAATATTGTTACTTGAGGACAGCTCACAGGGCAGAGTGCTTGCCTTACAAGCAAGGAGATCTAAGTTCAACTCCGAGAATCATGTAATCACCTAGGTACCATATAATACATCAGTAATGCCAGTGATGGGAAGACAAACATAGATGAATCCTTGGAGGTTGGTGGTCAGCCAGCTAGCGTACTTGGCAAACTTCAGTCCAGAGAACTGTTTCAAAATACAATATAGACTGTGATGTAAGAATGAGAGCTGACATTGTCCTCGGGCCTCTGCACGCACATGCACACATAGAAGTAAAGAATAGCAAAATAGTAATTTTTCATGAGACATGTGAGGTATGTGTCTCTTGTTGAGGAGGGCCACAAAAAGCCATTCTTGTATTTTACAATCAAAACTATTCTTTTATTCTTTTCAGCAGGAGGTGGGGAGTTTCCCTGGGTAGATCCATGACCTTATGCAAAAAGGCAAGCAGTCAGCTACTCAGAGGTTCTTATCCAGGTCCTCAGAGCTCAAACAATTGATGGATATATTCTACACTGGTGTTCTGGACATGGCTAGAAGATCATTTCTGACCTAATCCACCAGGCAACAAAAGCTGAGAACAAATGAGTTGAAAATGAGGAGGTCACTCTGGAAGCCAGAAACCTTAGCTTTTGTAAACCTTTTTATTCCGCATGCTGTTGATTGTCAAAGTAACACAGACATCCAATCCTGATTCTGAACCCAGCCATCATGCCCTTGGAACATTTGTCAGAGAATGTTCTCTGGAAAGACTGTTTTGTTAGAGTGTTGGAAGCAGACTAGAGAGATGACTCAGTTAAGAGTGTGCACTGCCCTCTCAGAGAACCCAGTTCAGTTTCCAGCAATCATGGCAGGAGGCTTGCCTGTACCTACAGTTCCAGAGAGTCCAATGTCCTTTACTGGCCTCCTCTGGCAACTGCATTCACATGCAGGTACCTGCCTACACATACACACACACCTACACACACACACACACACACACACACACACACACACACACACACGCACGCACGCACGCACGCACAGAGAAATGATTAAAAATAAAAATCTTTTTAAAAAGAGAAATGTCAAATGCATTTTTCTTTCTTTTCATGAAATAGTCAAATATTCTTGCCCTTACTGTTTCCCTCAATCAGCCCATCAAGACACTGTTTTGTTTCTCAGATGACATTCATCCTGGAAGAGAAAGCCATCTACACCTGGAACAATGTATAAATAATAAATAGTGATGCCTGTGTCCTTCAGGGGAGGCTGAAAACTTTTATATTTTAATTGAGTTCTTCTGTTTGTGCTTTTGATGTTTTATTTATTGGGCTTTCTAGGAGGGACTTTTCTCTTTATGATTTGCTGTTCTTACTCAGATTTGAAATAGCTCCAGTCCTGTGCTGCCCTTTGCTTTGAGATTTTTCTTTAATTTCTATCAAATGTTGGCGCTGTGGAGGCTGGAGGGCACTAGGTCAATAAATTAAGGTAAGAAAAATGCCAACTGCTACTTTTTTTTTTTTTTGGCCTGCAATACAACATTCATCAATGGTTTGGGAACAGGGAAATCACTTCCGTCATGGCTTCTTCACAGAAAATAATTATTTCTATGTTTTCCATTGATGGCCTTCTGATTTCCAGTTGCCATCAAACTATCCTGACAGAGATGAGATAGACACATAGTATCTGAAGATCCAGGCATACTAAGCCATTTGAACACAGGACACAGCGCCCTCTAGAGTGGAAGCCATCATGAGAGAGAGAGAGAGGAAAAGACAAGTCCAGCTTCTGGGATGGTCAGTGGAATGAACTACAGGGCCTTTTTCTCCACCTGGGGTGAGCTGCAGTTTCCATGACTCTAAACCACGAACCAAGAGACCTAGGAAGACTCCTGAAACGGGTGTAACTTGGAGGCCTCTCAGCACTCTCTCCTAGAGACTTCATGAGGCATCATTCAGAGCAATGACCACAGAGATTAGGCAGGATACAGTGATTCTTTACCAAGCTTTCTTACCAAAATCATGTGGCACAGCTTCTGAGCTCTGTTCTGGATCTTTGAGCAATGTCCTTTATTATTTTTTTCATAGTGTCAATCACACCTATCAACTCAATGTTACATTAAAGCATTGAGGGGAATGACTTAAGACTGGATGTAGGAACTGGAGATATAGCTTAGTGGTTAAGAGCACAGGCTGCTTTTACAAAGAGTCTGATTGCAGTTCTCAGGACACATATAGAAACTCACAACCATCTTTAACACCAGTTCCAGGTGATCCCTTTTCTAGCCTACATGGGCACCAGGCACCTGCATGATGCACAATAGTATGCAAGCAAGACACTCATACACACAAAATAAAGTGCTAAGTTAAAAAGCAAAACATTGTAACTATAAGATCAATGTTAAAGTGGTATTCTAATGTCCTATTAATGCAGTCTCTATTTTTTGTGTGCAGTCATCACTTTGGGTCCTGAATAATCAAATTTATACTCTCTGAGGGTGCTGTGGAAGACTGGTACTTTCATATCTCAGTTGAGAAGGGTTCTATCTTCTCTGAAAATCTAACACCAGTGTATTGGAGATCTAGCTGAAAAGAGAGAGGCAATACAATAGTAGTTTGTCCTTCAGTCACTTATAACCAAATAGACTTTTTGAGGCAAATGATGGACTTCAAAAATGGAGACAGTGGACCCCTCCTCAGAGAGCCATCATAGATGCAGGCTGGGTTCAGCGAAGTAATAATCCATAGTGCCTGGAGCATAGAGGAGGACCTCTGACGCCCTTGCAGAATGGCAACTAGGTACTCAGGCAACACCTGTGGGAAAACTGCTAATTAAGGTTGAATTCTACCATTGACTGGATAGCCTCTGGGCTTGGCTTAATGGGAGACTCCCTTTAGTGGGGCTTCTCCTTCTCTGAGCTTGTCTGGGGAATTCTAAGCCCCAACAAAAGTGTCTGCCTGAGGAATGTTACATAGCCTTAGTTAGATTATAGCATCAGTTTCCTTTCTCCTGATTAGAACCTGTTGAGCTAGCACCTGAGATTCCTGAAAAGCTTCCCCAGACTAATGAGACATTTGAGTACCCTAAGCCCTCACCCAATGACCTAGATGTTCCTGCTGTTAGTCCCCCAAAATTTATAAATTTGAATGGACCAAGAAATGTTAATCAGCCTCCTGATAGCTGGTCCCAGTGTGGTCATTTGCCATATCTACTCTCAGGGCTTCTGAACCCCTTTGCCTGCTGCATGAGTTGTTTTGGCTAAGGGTCCAGAAGGGCAGAAAGACCCACAAGCACCCACCCTTGAGGAAGCTGGCTGGACCTTCTTCCCACACACATTAGGCCAGCCTTGTTATGAAATCTAGGAAAGATCTGAGTGTCAGAAGCTGAGTGTCAGGATGGTGAGAAACAGATTGCATACCCAGGGTTAATTCTCCCCTCCTACTTACAAATGTTTGTTTGTTTATTATTTATTGGTTCAAGTTTCCTTTACTAAAGATTTTTAAAGGAGTTAAAAGGATTAAAGTTACAACTTTTATTTGTTTTCTATAAGCAAAAGAGGACTCACACCACACAATAATGACCCAGAAAAGAAAACCACTGCTCATACTGAGAGACAAACAAGGCAACATCATGGATTACATGCAGGTTGTCATAAAACATGCAAAAAACATAAAAGAAATGATTTATTTAAAATATTAAGATAGAGATATGCTCTGACCCTTTTTTAAAAACAAATGAATTATTTTTCAGTGTTTTACCTCTGGGTCTATAAAAAATGAAATGCACCAGAGAATGTGGAGAACATTTGCTACTGATACAAAGGCAAAGGTTCCCATATGGAAATACACAGATTCTCCTCGTGGTGTCGGGTCTGTTTCACCCCCTCCAGTGCCATTCAGCCAAACTCTCCCATAGTTAAAAAGAAAGATGAGGACAGTGATGATTACTCACGTGAATTACTGTGACTTCTTTAAACCCTAATAGTCACAGTTTACTCATGTCTCCTCCATATTAAAACAAAATTAATTTCATGTTATGCTTGAAAATTAGGACTTTAAAAACATTAGCCACTGGGCAGTGGTGGCGCACGCCTTTAATCCCAGCACTTGGGAGGCAGAGGCAGGAGGATTTCTGAGTTTGAGGCCAGCCTGGTCTACAAAGTGAGTTCCAGGACAGCCAGGGCTACACAGAGAAACCCTGTCTCAAAAAACCAAAAAAAAAAAAAAAACATTAGCCATCTTTCTCAGCATGAGTTATTCCTTCCACATTGCTTATTGTATCATGCTACTGAAGTTAAGACTGGAGCAGTACACAGGCCCATTCTCCTGGTTCTCTTTGATGATGAAGATGCAGCAGGGAAGAGAAGCTTCTGTGGGCAGCTGGAGTGGGACCTGGGGGTTGGACTTCAACTTCACAAGGCCCTTGAGCACCAGACTGTGTTCTAATATCTCCCTTGAAAGGGAGTGGACTATACTACTGTAAAGGAAAATGCACTTAGCCACTCAGAACTGAGCTAAGAGGCTACTTTCCTCCTGGCTTTGATTCTAATCTGCACAAAGTATCAATTTTATATAAGCCAGCCTTCTGAATATGTGGTTTTATCATCATGGCAACCCAGGAGCAAGTTACTACTACTGTCCTCCTTTCATAGAAGGAGAAACTCAAGTCACTGAGAAATTAAGAAGCATGTTCAGGTTCTACAGATACTGTGTGTATGTGTGTGTGTGAGAGAGAGAGAGAGAGAGAGAGAGAGAGAGAGAGAGAGAGAATCTGAAACAAGATTCCCAGCTGGTTTGAGTACAGAGGTCCCTACAATATAACTCACAGATAGTCACTATCTTCCAAATCCAGAACACAAGTAACCCATAGAGAGAGGCTTCTTAGCTTTCACTACTCAGCAAACTATGATCCCCTCGATGGCTTCTCCTCACTCTGATTCCAGGCTCCCTCCAGTACTTTACTGGGTCCTGCACATGTTCATTTCTGTACAGTAATCCCCTTCTTTTCCTGTCCATATGTTCACTATTCTATCCCCAGAGTGCTTTGCCCCTGGGAAGACTGTTTATCCTTTCTAGGAAGGGCTTTTGTTTTCCATCTGTACATAGAAGGCAAGTTTAATTAAAGTCCCTGTAGATTTTTCACCCCTAACATGCTTCCTTGCTGTGATTATGCACAATCTGTCTTAAGGACCACACTGCTCTTTTCAATTTCACACGTCCCCAAAACCCAACTTCATAGTTGGTCTCAGTATGCCGTCTCATAGTCACTATATTTAGTGGAATATAAACTCTAGTATAATTATTATTTAAACACTCCTTTTATTAACTGCTAAGTTCAATGAGTCGTTGCGCTGGGCACACAGTACTTTCAGTAATAATTTTCTGAAGTATAACATGAGTTAAGCAACAGACTCAGCACTACTTATGGGCAACTTCACCTGGGCTATGGGATCTCTGGGCTGTGTTAAACTGTGCCTCCTGGGAATTGGGATGATGGATCCATAGATATAGGTCCCAGCTCCTACATGAACCCTGGGTGGGTATGGCAGGCACTGCCTGTAATCCCAGCACTCAGAAGGCTGAGATGAGATTCCCCAGAGTGAATTAGACTACAGAATCCATGACCCAGAGGCTCTGCTTCAGCATCTCATCTAAGGAGCAGAGCTATCTGAGAAGATGCCCAATGCCAACTTCTAGTCGCCAACCCCATCCTAGCAGGCAAGCCCTCTGGACATAAATACACAGAAGAAGAGAAAATGAGGGAAATATACCATAAGGAGAAACTAACAGTGAGGGGGACTCAAACTTTCCTCTTGGTATTAATAAGTCAAAAAAAAAAAAAAACCAATCTGTACTCCAGAACTTATAGTTACATGTCAGCAATTTAAAACAAAATACAAAATACATGGTTTTGTTGTGCAATTATCCGTCCTAGCTTACAAGTCACATATTCACTAATAACGACTTACAGAAAGTAGCAGAAAAACAATCGTGAAGCAGGCATGAGGCTGGCGTGAAGCTTTCATGAAGCAAGCATGCTCTATCTCTTTTATAACCTCATTAAGGGATTATTCTTTTGAGAAATGAATCTCTCACAGCCTCTACAAGTAAGTGCATTTTCTACAGATCTTGGATTTTCTTGTCTTACCTGTAAGGACAAAAGGGCTATGAAGTGTAGCAGCTAAACTGAACTTGGAAATAAAACCCTCAATCATGATCACACAATAGGCAGGATCTGGAAACAGACTGTTGGCACCTTGTCTTCCTTTGTTAATCATTGTGAGCGTGGCAGATGGCCCTTGGCTATGATCCAGGGGAAGCCAGTGAAGGTTGCTGGGATGAGTTCTATCTGATATCCTCATTTGGCATGTGTCTGTTGTGTTGATATTTAGATGGACAAATGAAAAGTGTCATATGTGTTTATGTGTGTGTGTGCATAGTAGCTATGATTTAGATGCTGTTGCAGAGAACCAAACCTTTATTATGAAATTTGCATTAAAATGTGATTAGCAATATAATAGGTAACTAGTTATTTATGTTAGATCTAAGATCAGCAATTAAATCATGAAATAAATTTGTGTACCCCAAGCTTTGGTAAATGAAATTTCATTAGACCATAACCAACAGAAAACACAGGGCTGCATCTGTGAAGTCTCTTGGCCTCTGCATGTGATGACAGGGAATAGTGCAGGAAATGCATGAGGAGAGCAATGCTAGAGATGGGGTTCTCTGGACAAGTCACTGAGCATGTAGGACTTTTGTAAACCATGAAGGAGGCAAGATAGCATTTAAGAAAGAACACTCACCTAATTGCAGGTTCATAGCTCTGAGAAAGGTGAGTTCTTAGAGTATTATATATCCAGAAGAAAGTCTAGTGTCCCTGGGACGAGAAGGGGAGACAGTAGAGGAACAAGGATGAGTTAGAGGGGGTCCAATCTTCACAGCAGTGAAGTGTGGTCCATTATAGTTCCTTGGTTTCATGTTGCCATGGTGCTGTACAGCCATTGAAGGAAGGGAGATATCCAGCTGACACATGGCTTCTGTGTAGTACAGTGCTCTAGTGCAGAAGGAGGCAAGAGGCCTGGAGCAGTGTGAGACTTTGTAGTAAAAGTCCAAGGGATCCATGTTCTGCATGATGCTGACTGGAGAATAGAAGCCCAAGTAATGAGTAATGCAACATCTGGGTACATTTTTAGTGAACACTTACAGAAAGACAAATAGCAAAAATAACTCAATGCTACTCTTATTCAGTTGGGCTATCTGAATCATGACATTTTGAATATTATGATTTTTATCTTAATGCAATATACCTAGTATCAAAATTTCTTCCCTATATTTGCATGTGTATATACACAAGTGGCTGGACTAGCCATCAGGTGTTTCTAATCAGGGTTTTGAAATTCTTTAACATTCATTTATTTTCCATATGGAGCATGGGACTTGAGTATGGTAGGACTTGAGCAGTCTGGGAATGGGGTAGGGTGTGTGTGTGTGTGTGTTATTTCCTTTTCTTCAGTTATCACTGAGAACTTCAGCAATTTGAAGTAAACATCTCCATCACTGCCATGAATTAGCATGGTTTCACTATAATAATTTTCCTTTCAAACCTACAATGTCTGGTTTTCACATGATGGGTTCACAGATGGGCTACAAACACTTGTACTTGTAGGCAGCCTAACCATCTTGTATAGAAGATATGTAGCTTTTGATGTTTATCAGCAAGGATTACTAGAAACCTCAGTTTGAGCAGCAGGGTCTGAATTTCAGGAAAAAAAATGTCTTAAAATAAAATTAAAAGGTAGAATATTGTCTTCTATCTTGAGAAATTGAAGCTCTCAGATTGTGACTCTGAGAGATCCACCAGCCATCAGTTGTGTTTGTACTGCCACATGGCCATTGCGAGGGATGCTTCAGTCAGACACTGGGAAATGCTTAGAAAGAGGAAAACCAGCCACAAGAATGTGGAAACCAACAACTCTTGGTGGTAAAGAGCTGTCAAAAACCAAAAAATAAAAACAAAACTGTCAAACTTGTTGCCTTAGAGTAAGTACATCTCAGGAGAAAGATTCTGGTAAAACTTGCCTGTTTTCCAAGAAAGAAGGAAGAAGGCTTCACCCACAAAGCCTAGAAACCCATCAATTAGTTTCTCTAGAAATTATAGGGTGGTGGAGAGCTTTATAAATATTTGAGACACACTGAGGATATATATTCTGTGAAAACTAAGCTTCACAGTGATGGTATGTCATTATGAAAAGATAAACACATAAACAATCATCCTATGTATCCCTATACAGCTCTATAAATTATATAGCTTTTCATTAAATTATCTGATGAACCCAAGGGAATCTGTGTATCAGGATATTTTCTGCATGAGGAATTGATATGTCAGGGAGTTTAGGGATAGCTGGGGGCTGAGTCTTATAACCCAACTCTTGAAAACCCCACTGTCAGATCAGTTTCAGTACTGGGTTCCCTTTGTGTCAGTTAAGCCTGTAATGATAATATTCAGTACTGTATTTTTGGAACTAGGCAAAAGCTATGGGTTAACAATCCCTCTGACCCTCTGTCATTTTATCTCTAGTTATCCTTGGATATTATGTGGGCTCTGCCCACTTTACAACTTGGGAAAATGCTTTTGATGCTGTGTCTGGGGTGGTGGGAGGGGGAAGATTCCAGCTCGATACTTTTAAAGACTATTTTTATTGGTCCTTTGATAATTCCAAACATGTAAGGAATGCATCTTGATCATGTGAGCCTCAACTCCTCCTACCATTCCTACAAGGGCCCCCAAGACCGCCCCACCTCCCTACTTCATGGTCCTCTCCATTGGCTGAATCGTGTGCTGGTGGCAAATGATCACTGAGCTGCTATGAGTTCAGTGGCCATCTCATGTCCAGAAAATAGCATCTCACAGCACTCCTGCCTATCCTCTAGCTCTTGTGTTCTTCCTTCTTCTATCCCAAAATAATCTCTGAGCTTTGGAATCGTGGCTTTCTGACTTCAAAGGCCTAGCTTCTTCAATCACACCACGTAAAGTCATGCCAAGAAAAAAACAAGTCATGTCAGCTTGCTTCTCCCAAACTGCCTGCCATGTAAGGCAGGGATCCTAGAGATACTATTGTTTTTTTTTGTTTTTTGTTTTTTTTTAATTTTTTTTAATTATTTATTTTATTTTTTTTAATTTACATTCCAAATCACTTCCCCTTTCCCGTTTCCTCCCTCCCCGAAAGTCCCATAAGCCCCCTTCCCTCCCTCTTTTCTCCATTCAACCCCCTCTCGTTACTCTGTCCTGGCGTTCCCCTACATCCAGTCTTTCCAGGACAAGGGGTCTCTCCTTCCATCTTCTTAGAAATCTATTGATACACGGATTGTGTCTAGGGTATTCCGAGATTCTGGGTCAATATCCCCTTATCAGTGACTGCATACCATGTGTGTTCTTTTGTGATTGGGTTACCTCACTAAGGATGATATTTTCAAGATCTGACCATTTGCCTAGGAATTTCGTGAATTCGTTGTTTTTAATTGCAGAGTAGTATTCCATTGTGTAGACATACCACATCTTCTGAATCCATTCCTCCAGAGATACTATTGTTACAAAACATTTTTACATTTTGAAACTCTCCCTTAAGCCCCATATTTCTCCTAGATAAAACTGAAGCAGTATCATATAGATTTATATTTTTCTACAACAATTAGCATAACGGTGAAAATAATCATCAAATGCACAAAGGAGCAAATGACCTGAGCAGAGTAGGGTGATATCTGTAACAGGTGCTTCCCCTCCTCTGTGTTGTTCTCCTATGGAAGCCAGCAGCTGCCAGGCTATTTCCACAGTTTGAAGGATATTCATTGTAAGTTTCTTTAAACAGGGAGTTAAATCTTATTGATCACTGTCTGGCAAAATATAAAGAAATGTTTGTTAAATCAACAAAGAAGCAAATAAAATAATGAGACCAAGGGATAAATTATAGCTGATATAGCACATTATCTCCAGTCATCATGAGGTCTACTGTGTTCTTACCCTGAGAAATTGTATGAGATCATCTTCTTATGAGTCTACATGGTCCCTGAGGAGAGAGACTCCCCAATAGATCAATCATTTCTTGAATATAGACACCATTTCTCACAGATTTGGGGCTCAGTACTCTAAATACTGATACTTCGTAAACATCAGCCTTTGTTCTGCCCCAGCTTAGTTGCAGGCAGAGAGACTTGTGGGATTGGATGGGAAAAGTTGTCCTGGGCTGCAGGTGTGGCCGGGATATGAACCTATGAAGCAACTCTGAGGCTCAGAAACTGGTGCTGTGAAATCTGGGTACTCAGGGCTCCTTGTCATAGTAAGGTGCAAGACTGTGACTCATTCCTGCAGGAGGCTCCTGGAATTCCATCTTATAACTTCAGACAATTCTCCCTTATCTTTAAAGCAGTATTTTTTTCCCCATGGTGGCATAAGTATTACCTGTGTCCTCTAAAAACACTTAGAGGACATTAACAGAAAAGTATAATGCTAATCTAAGAGAGTATTATTAATTTCAAGAGTGTTAAGAATGAATAATTCAGAACTGTGGGTACTGTACCATAAAGATGATTGGTATAATCAAAATCACAACCTTATTGTTCTTAACACATTCAAGTCCCTAGCATTAAGCATCTTTTCAATTAATTTTTCAGCATTTTTCAAATGTCAATACACATATCTTAAAAGGGGCCTTTTATTTTTTCCTTTGGAGGTTAAATGGCTGTGGCAGCTTCTCCAGAGTGGAGTTGGCTATTTCTGCTTCATAAATCAACTGCTTTTCTTCTAGGACCAAAGGAGTCCCCATATTCATTTATTTCATTTTAAAAAAGAACAAAACCAAAAATATTATTGAGAGTCTTCCAAGTAGTTTCACCCAGGGATGAAAAATGAAGTTCCATCAAGGGCTGCCAGGGAAAGCCAGAGATTATCCAAATGTTGTTTCTCAGCAATTGTGTATCGATTGAGTAACTTGGTCTGCTTTCTGATGCTCACACCTCCCTAGGAGGAACTTGGCAAGTCAGGGATTTGAGTATATTGAGAGAAAATGAAATGGGTTGCCATCTGACCTGACAAATTGCACAGAGGGAAATATATACCCGTCACATTTCTGGTAGGGAATTAAAGCAAGGAATGCCACTTCTAGACCTGTGTGTGTTTAAGTTTGCATTCACTTGGGAGAATTTAAAGGTAAGTTTACATGATCTTGAGTCCAAGCTCCAGAACACTGTGGATTCCAGAATTCATAAAGGGGTCCTATACTACTCTGAAACAATTGTTGGAGCTTAGTACCAGTAAACACAGTCTATGGCAACTCGTATATGTATATTTAATAATATAATTCCACCCAGATTCTGACAGTTTATGCCTGTAAACCAAACACTCAGAAGGCTGCTACAGGAAGATTCTCCCAGAACAAAGGCTATCCTGGGCTGCATCATGAGTACTGGGTTAGCCTGGGATACAGAGTGAGGACACAATTCAAAGAAAAATTTAATTCTCAAAATTTCCTGACTTACTAAATTATGTATGTTATTGACTTTCATGTATATTTAATCTCTCCTAAATATCAAATGATATGTAGAAATATAGAGCTTGTGTGCCACATATGTCTTTATTTGATTTAATAAATTACTCCAGATGAGTTTATCCTAGGCACTGTTATCTATTTTGATAATACAAAGATTAATATAATATTTGGAAACTCTGAGTTAGAAGTAATTCTAGAACCCACAAGGGAGATGATTAATAGTCAAGAAGTTCACACATTAAATGTAGAAAAAAGGCAATAGTGAAACTGCCCACACATGTTATTTGAATAGTTAAGGAAATTTTCATAAGAAAAGTAGGACCTGTGACCTATTTTAATGGATAGGTAGAAGTTCTCCAGGTTAACAAGGATGGGCCAAAGCAAAATGAACAGAACAAAGTCCAAGGATAGATCAGCTTTTCGAGAAAGCAGCCAAGTGATCATCAGATCTTCACCTCCTCTCACCAGCTCCAGATCTGACACAGTTGCTGAGAGATCAGCCTATCAGTTCAACTCCTGCTTCGCCATCTCCACACAGGTGCATTCACACAGCACACTGCAATGCTAGCATCCCAGAGGGACCTGACTTATCAAGGATTCATCTCCAAAAACGACAGGAGCCTTTGGTAGTTTTTGTAAAGAAATTTCCTTTAACAAACCTACTTGGTTTCTTCTTCAAAGTCCCAAGCCCTTTATGAATCTGGTTGTTTTGCACAAAAACTCAAAGAATGAACTAAAGAGAATCAAGAGAGAGTGTGCAGTTAGCCATCAGTCTTCTCTAGAGCATCTGCCTATTCTTTGGTTTAAGCTACTCCAATTGAATTAAGAGTTTGGTGTGTTACATACCTTTTAGAACTTTCAAGACAGAATCTGGAGGGAGTAGATCCCCTTTTCAGTGGACATGAAATTTCAACATCACTGTGTCTCTAGATGTGTTCTACACAAAGCTTGTGATTCTCAAAGTTGTCACTCAGCAAAGCCACTGTATTCCTGAGTCATTTGGAATAACTAGTAAGATAATGGGCCTATCAGAGAAATCTTTAAGCTCTGGATTTGGAAACCACAAATCATTCTGAGTAGGATGTTTGAAAATGCAGCACATAGTTCATGCATATTCCTCAAATTTACCCCGATAAGCATCTACCAAGGGCAGCATATTTGCGAAGCTCTCCAATTACATGAACAGACACATTTTCATCTCGCTCCTGGAGATTCACACTTTATTATTATTGATTAGTACTGACAAATATCTCAGAGAGGTCAGCATAGATTTACCATGACTCATGATTACTGGAAATTTCCTCAAGTTGATATGTAAAACTGTGCCCCAAAGGGAAACCCCTGCTCATTCATTCCCTGAGAGGATGTAATGGAGCTCTTACATCCACATAAAAGATGAAAAGGAGACAGACAGTGGGTGTGGCGTAACCCCATCATCATGTGGCTAATCAGTGGTCACAAAGCAAAACAAGAAGACATGAGCATGGGAAATGGATCCTTAGGGAGGAGGGATGGGAGTCAGGGGAGCGTAATCAGAAAATACATGTATGAAATTGTAAAATATAAAATCTGCTTAAGTTTCTAAAAGGAGGCAGCCATGTCAGATCTCTGCTTTGTGCTATTATGGACTTCTTATCTTCACACCATCCCTCCTATGGAAACTTTATCATTTAGACTGTCTTTCCCTCTCAAGTCTTTCTCAGGAAACAGCTTCCACACTACCACTTTCTCTGGCCATGCTTACCTGCTTGCCTGCCCACTCCAGTTCCTCTGTGATCTAATCTACCCTGTGCAGGAGTAACACTCCTGAAAATACCTATTTCTTTCGTGCTGAACAATCATGCAATAACCATTGTCGAGAACCCAGTTGTGCCAGGTTGGCATCAAAATGAGCAAATCAGGTAAATGGAGGGCAGTAGGGAATAACTGAGCTACTCTAAGGAAGGTTAGTTCAAGCTTATTACTGTTGTATTGAGTTAAATAGTTTTGCTCCAAAAACATTTTTAAGGTTTTTTTCTTTTAATTTTCTAATTTTTTCCAAGTCATTTAGAACATACAAAATACATAAATGCTTGTGGTCTATACATAGCTGAATGTGGAAACCAGGCTGCCAGCTATGAACTCAGGTTTATGTCCTGGACTATTGCCTGTTGCTTGGATCTGAACAGAGTGTAAAATCAACCTCCAGAATCTGTTTCAACATTTCTCCCTCCCCTGACCTTCTATATTTCTTGACCCCCACAGTTTCTTGACCCACAGATTCTTGTGCACAGAGCCTGATAAAAGGGTATTGAGTGAAACTAACAAAATATATGACTTAAAACATTTTCTGTCTTCTGATATAGGCTGTGTACTCTATCTAAATGTAGTAAAATATTAATTAAAATAAAATTCACTTTAAAGAAAATATCTGCATCTTCAGCCCTCTCTTACTGATGGTAACTGAAAGATTTATTATAATTCATCAACACTGATCATTAAGTCACTAAGAAACTAGATTTAGAAATGTATTTCTAAAATATTAAGAAGGAAAATAAATAAATAAACTTCATTTGGTCAGGAAATAAACCCAGGCTGATGAGTGTGGGCGGAAATGTCAGATGCAAAACAATCCCCATGGTAACACATTGCATAAAAACATTTTGTTCAAACCAGGACGCCTTGCTATGCTTTGTAGTTTCCTGCCAAAGCCTCCTTTGCTGCCATGCAGATGGTCAGCCTATCTGTTAGGAAGGTGCCTTCTCCTCAGGAGAAACGATCTGCATTTGCAGAGATCTCAGACATTAGGTTCATCTCAAGCCCTCAGGGATAAACTGAGGCTCTGGTTGTTCCTTGGGCCAGGAA
Organism: Tokudaia tokunoshimensis; assembly: GCA_036184795.1. NCBI lineage: Eukaryota > Metazoa > Chordata > Mammalia > Rodentia > Muridae > Tokudaia > Tokudaia tokunoshimensis. The sequence goes on along the minus strand of BTHU01000003.1, from coordinate 3,069,347 downwards.
CACCTCCCCAAACCTGGACTCACAAGTTATTATAAACTGTATCCTAAGCATTATTGAAATCTCAGCCTGAGGTTTTCATCATGGGGCTTATTTTGAAGTATTCTTTACACAGTAAAAGTCTCCAAATTATTATCATGAACTTTACTCCAGGTACTAACAAGGTTATACCCTCTAGGTGCCATCAAGTCAAACTGCAAAACCTCCAAATATATGGCTATATGCCATAATTTTCCCACTTTGCTGAGAGTGACAGAGAGAGAGAGAGAGAGAGAGAGAGAGAGAGAGAGAGAGAGAGAGAGAGAGAGAGAGAGGAGAAAAGAAGAAAAGAGAAGAGAAAGAAGAGAAATCATTATAAAAGCAAATACATGAGAGTTAAAATTAAATGTATGTTATTTGGCTCTGCTCAGGCATGAATGAGGTAAATAAGTTACATATAGGCATCTGCCTGAGAGCTCCCTAAGAGCTTCTGTGTAGAGTGCTCCAGCTGGGGAGAGTGGGAGTTTGTTTTGTACAATTAAGAAGTTCTCTGCTAAGGCAGTATATTGCCAGTGTTCTCATCAGACACAAATAAATGGTCCACATGCATTGCAGCTGATGAGGAATAGATTGACTCAGCTCTTCTTCAGGGTTTGCTGATGTCAGAATGTCTTGTTCTACAGAATGGATATATACAAATCTTTTGTCAATTGAGATATATCAAGTGTTCCTTAGTGCTGTCTTATAGCCATACTGCTGGCCTCAATCACGAGATCAGCTGCACCCAGTTATGAGAGTCCATCCTGGAACTGATGTCTTTGTCTCCTCCATTGGACCCTCATCACCTAGAATATAACTTCTCTCAACAATTATTTGCATGCCAATCCTTCCTAATTACACATGGTTCAGTGTCTCAGAGAAAGGCTCAAGTGTATATGCTGGGAAATGATATGGGAGGAGGCTCCATCTATGTAGCTGTGTGGAAACCAACATTCATGCTGTGTGCAGATCTTCCAGGGATGCTGCTTGGGCTCACTCATTTTCCTGCCCATAAACCCTTAACAATGCTGTGGAACTAAGCTCAAGGTGGACTCTGGTGACATCCCTCATTGCTTTATAGTTGGGGCCAAGTCGGGAGGGGTTAAGCATTGTTTGTGTTTTCCCCAGGGAGAACAAGAAATTCTGTGAAATAATCTAAACAGACATAATAAGGTCATAGTATTGTTCCCTGTGGGAGTTGCCTGTTCTTGGCTTTATTCTGTAGATAAAACATATGTCCTGCTCTAAATGTCAGGGGATTTGTTGGCACTAAAAGTCAAAAGGAAGAGGGGGAGGAGGAGGAAGAGGGGGAGGAGAAGGAGGAGGAAGAGGAGGAAGAGGAGGAGGGATGTGGAGACAACGAAGTGGGATTCACTTTCTGAGAGAGGAGTAAGGGGTGAGATGTGCCCCAGGGTGCATGTAGACTTTCTAACTGTGAGCATTTCCTAAAAGCTCATTTCTGGAAACCTCAACTGTATGCCTGATTTCTAAAAGAAGCTTTAAGGGAGCAGGGCTCTGCTCACAGGAATGGGATTGCAGTTCTCTAAGGGACCCAGTGGTTCTTCAGTGCACTGGTGAACTGTGTTAGGGTACAGCAGATGGCAGCGCAAGGAGCAGCCTCTTCAGACATCAAATCTGGCCATTACCTAGATCTTGTACTTCTTGGATTTCCAAACTGTGAGAGATTTGTTATTCGCAAAGTTTCAAGTGTTTTGTTATAACTGGCCAAAGAGAGTATGATGAAGTATACAGTACCAAAGAAAGATAGGCAGCTAACTAGTCTGTGTGAATATCTAAGGTTCTTCAGGGGTGTTTGATACAGTGACAAGAGAAGCACATAAGAAATGGGAAGTGAGGACTGCAGAGACAGATTAATGGTGAAGAACATTTGCTGCTTGTCTTAGTCAATAACTTGCAGGTTTCTATTCCTGCATAAACATGACCAAGAAACAAGTTGAGGAAGAAAGGGTTTATTCAGCTTACATTTCCACATTGCTGTTCATCACCAAAGGATGTTAGGACTAGAACTCTAGCAGGTCTGGAAGCAGGAGCTGATGCAGAGGCCATGGAAATATGTTACTTACTGGCTGGCTTCCCCTGCCTTGTTCAGCTTGCTTTCTTATAGAACCCAAGACTACCAGCCCAGGGATGACAACACCCACAGTGGGCCCTCCCCCTTGATCTTGTAAGACTCTGACACTTGGTCAGTGGTACTTACTTTGAGATGCCCCCAAGTGAGACACTGAGATGCAGATCGATGCAAAAGCAAGAGGTTTATTTTCTGGTGTCAGGGTTGACTTTCAATTAGTCCCTCAAGGCAAGTTACAGGAAGGCAACCCGGAATAGCTATTACAAGCAATTTTTATACTTTTTAGGGCCACAGTTTGAACTTATTGGCTAAGCACATTGACCTTTAAATCTATTGGCTAGCAAGCATGACACATTTGAACTCTACCTGGAACTTTCCAGAAGGTCAGGTAACTATCAGTCAGTATATTCTGAGAATTTTTTTATGCTAGAATGTTCTGTGGGTGGAGAATGGAACTTGGCCTAGCCTTGCTCCCAGGAGGGAGGGGGAAGCTGTAAGGAGGGTGTGGGACTGGAAAAAGCCCTTAGGCTCCCTCAATCACTAATTTACAAAAAGGCCTTACAGCTGGATCTCATGGAGGCATTTCCTCACCTGAAGCTCCTTTCTCTGTGTTAACTCCAGCCTGTGTCAAGTTGACACACAAAACCAGCCAGTACAATTGACCCCTTGTCAACTTGACACACAAACACATCACTATTAAGCCTCAACCCTTACTTTCTTTTTCATCTCAAGAGCTAAATAACTTTAAAAGTCCCACAGTCTTTGCAAATTCTTACATATTAAAATTTCAATTCCTTTAAAATATCCAATCTCTTTTAAAATTCAAAGTCTTTCTACAATTTGAAGTCTCTTAACTGTGGGCTCCACTAAAATACTTTCTTCCTTCAGGAGGGAAAAGTATCAGGGCACAGTCACAATCAAAAGCAAAATCAAACTCTAACCATCCAATGTCTGGGATCCCCTCATGAACTTCTGGGCTCCTCCAAGGGCTTGGGTCACTTCTCCAGCTCTGCCCTTTGTAGCACACACCTTGTTTTCTAGGCTACAGCTGCCTGTACTCCACTGCTGCTGCTGTTCTTGGTGGCCATCTCATGGTTGTCTTAGTCAGGGTTTCTATTCCTGCACAAACATGACCAAGAAGCAAGTTGGGGAGGAGAGGGTTTATTCAGCTTACACTCCCCACATTGCTGTTCATCACCAAAGAAAGTCAGGGCAAGAACTCAAGTAGGTCAGGAAGCAGGAGCTGATGCAGAGGCCATGGATAGATGTTACTTACTGGCTTGTTTCCCCTGGTTTGCTCAGCTTGCTTTCTTATAGAAACCAGAACTACCAGTCCAGGAATGGCACCACTCAGAATGGGTCCTCTCCCCTTGATCACTAATTGAGAAAATGCCTTACAGCTGGATCTCATGGAGGCATTTCCTCACTTGAAGCTCCTTTCTCTGTGATAACTCCAGCCTGTATCAAGTTGACACACAAAACCAGCCAGTAAAACAGTACTGGCATCTCCAAAACACTGTAACTAGGCTTCACCAATAGCCTCTCATATGCTCTCTTCATTGTGCCGTGTTTCAACTCCTTGGCATGAGACCTTCAGTTCTGAGCTATCAATTGTAACAGAGGTTGCACCCTCACCAATGGCCTTCCATGGCCTCTCACAGTGCTGAGTTCCTTTTCATGACCCCTTCATGCCTTCAAAACCAGTACCACCTGGGTGACTCTTACACATTACCAAGTCCTGCAGCAGTACTTGGCTATCTCTGGAACACAGCTTTTTTGTGCTCTCAGAAAACAGTTCCCAGAAGATTTCACCTCAATGATGCTTCTCTCTTCTCAATCAACACTAATATCTTAGCTCCAGCTAACCAGCATCAATAGTCCCAGTAACGCAAAAGTTTTGCTTTAGTAGTTCTGGTATCTTGTTAATCACAGCTGATTCTTCAGCCCCAGCTAACCAAAACTACAGAATCTTTGCAATCAAAATAGCAACAACCCTGATAAGAGTCTTCAATCTTCCCTTTGAAATTTCACAAGTCAGGCCTCCATCTTCTGTACTGTTCTCAACATTATCTTCCAGGTTCCTATAGAACATCCCACAGAGCTCTCAACATCGAAATGGCTCTTCTAGCTCAAAGTTCCAATGCCCCCCCCAAACATAGTCATGTTACAGGAATACCCCACTATGATGGAACCAAATTATCTTAGTCAGGGTTTCTATTCCTGCACAAACATCATGCCCAAGAAGTAAGTTGGAGAGGAAAGTATTTATTCAGTTTACACTTCCACATTGCTGTTTATCACCAAAGAAAGTCAGGCCTGGAACTCAAGCAGGTCAGGAATCAGGAACTGATACAGAGGCCATGGATGAATGTTACTTACTGGCTGGCTTCCCCTGGCTTGCTCAGCTGTCTTTCTTAGAGAACCCAAGACTACCAGCTCAGGGATAGCACCAGACACAATGGACCCTCCGCTCTTGATCACTAATTGAGAAAATGCCTTACAGCTGTTCTCATGGAGGCATTTCCTCAGCTAAGGCTCCTTTCTCTGTGATAACTCCAGCTTGTGTCAAGTTGACACAGAAAAACAACCAGCAAAAAAGATCTAAGTTCAGTTCCCAGCACCCACATTGAGTAATTCATTCTGGACTCCATGAGCACGGCACTCACATGCATACACACACACTCCCCAGATACATACAAACACACTTTTGAAATGAATAAATAAAGCATTTAATATAAATAGATAAGAAATAGTGACCTGCCTTATTTCTTATTCAAGGTTACCCTTCTTGGAAAAGAGAAATGAATGCAGTCTTCTATAGCCAACCTTGTAGCTTGGGTCATTATGCGTGTTTGCATTTTTAGCTCAAAACCACAAACTAGATATCTGTTCAAGTTCCTAACAATCCTTGCTGAGTTAGATAGACAAGGCTTACAAGAATCTTTGGGGGGACTTCTGCCTGGCAGAGGGACCCCGCACTGGGCGGGAGCCTACAGCTTTCCTTCCGCGACCTCTGTTCCCGCAGACTGCACTGAAGCAACAGGTACCCACGCTCTATCCCCAATATAACATCACTTGGGACACGGCCTGTTGGGGCTTCCCTCTGGGCCCGAGAACGGGTCAGCGCTGTGGTCGTCTGGGTGCCAGATCGGCAGGCCATCACGTCTGCAGGGTGAGCGGCGCCACGGAGAGTGCCCTCCGCCATCTTCGCTCCAGTGACTGGGAAGTTGGGACAGCCAGGTTCTGAGACAGACATGCATAATATCGCTTGGGTCTCGGGCGGCTTGTGTGTATGCGGCTCCCAAGTGCTAGGCTGATCTGCAGTAACCAGTGCACCAGCTCTGCTGTGGGACTTCTGCCTGGCAGAGGGATGCCCCCTCCCCCCCCAGGAGAGATCACACACCCCTGCACAGGGCAGGAGCCTACCAGCCTCCCTTTGGCGACCTCTGCTCCAGGAATCAACTAGGCTGAGCCTTTGGATGTGCAAGGCCTCCCCAATATAAGATCACTTGGGGCAAGGCACATTAGGGCTCCAAAGTCACTCAGGAGCAGGCAGGCCCCAGAAATCGGTGCCAGGGGAATCCTGGTAATCCAGGGGGGGCAGAAATAGCTTTGCAGGCTCACAGGAGGTCCAACCAACAGCCAGTGGCAGCAGGACCAACTAACACCAGAGGTATCCAGATGGCAAAAGGCAAACGTAGGAATGTTACTAACAGAAATCAAAGTAATGTGGGACCATCCGAACCCAACTCTCCAACAGCAGCAAGTCCTGGATACCCCAACACACCCAAAAGACAAGATCTGGATTTAAAATCACTTCTCATGATCCTATTAGAGGATCACAAGAAGGACACAAATAAATCTCGTAAAGAGTTACAGGAGACCATGAATCAATGGTTAGAAGCCCTTACAAAGGAAACACAAAAATCACTTAGAGAAATGCAGGAGAACATGGATCAAAAGATGGAGGCGCACAAGGAGACAACACAAAAATCGCTTAACGAGATGAATCAACGGGTAGATGCACTCACAAAGGAATCACAAAATTTGCATAAAGAAATGCAGAAGAATATGGGTCAACAGATGGATGCCCATAAGGAGGCAACACAAAAATTGCTTAAAGAAATGAATCGATGGTTAGATGCCCTTACAAAGGAAACACGAGAACTGCTTAAAGAAATGCAGGAGACGATGGATCAACAGATGGAATCCCATGAGGAGGAAATACAAAAATCACTCAGAGAAATGCAGGAGAACGTGGGTCATCAGGAAGAAATCCTGAAAGAGGTAATGCAAAAATACCTTAAAGAAATACAGGAAAATACAAACAAACAAGTGAAGGATCTGAGCAAATCCATCCAGGAACTAAAAAAGGAAGTAGAAACAACTAAGAAATCACAAAGGGAGACAACTTTGGAGATAGAAAACCTTGGGAAGAAATCAGGAGTCATAGATGCAAACATCAACAATAGAATACAAGAGATGGAAGAAAGAATCTCAGGTGCTGAAGATTCCATAGAAAGCATCGACTCAACAGTCAAAGAAAATGCAAAATGCAAAAAACGTGTAACACAAAATATCCAGGAAATCCAGGACACAATGAGAAGACCAAACCTAAGGATTATAGGTATAGATGAGAGTGAAGATTTGCAACTTAAAGGGCCAGTAAACATCTTCAACAAAATTATGGAGGAAAAGTTCCCTAACCTAAAGAGAGAGATGCCGATGAACGTACGAGAAGCCTACAGAACTCCAAACAGACTGGACCAGAACAGAAATACCTCCCGTCACATAATAATCAAAACACCGAATGTTCTAAACAAAGAAAGAATACTAAAAGCAGTAAGAGAAAAAGGCCAAGTAACATACGAAGGAAGACCTATCCGAATCACATCAGACTTCTCACCAGAGACTATGAAAGCCAGAAGATCCTGGGCAGATCTCATGCAGACACTAAGACAGCACAAATGCCAGCCTAGACTACTATACCCAGCAAAACTCTCAATCACCATAGATGGAGAGACCAAGATATTCCATGATAAAACCAAATTTTCACAATATCTTTCCACAAATCCAGCCCTGCAATGGATAATAGGTGGAAACCTCCAATAAAGGGAGAGAAACAACACCCAGGAAAAAATGAGATAATAACCTTCTTGAATCAAACCCAAAAGTAGATAACCACTCAAACATAAAGATAGCGTCAAGAATGGCAGATGGCAATAATCACTATGCCTTAATCTCTCTTAATATCAATGGTCTCAATTCCCCAATTAAAAGACATAGACTAGCAGACTGGATATGTAAACAGGACCCAGCATTTTGCTGCATGCAGGAAACGCACCTCAGTGTCAAAGACAAACACTACCTCAGAGTAAAAGGCTGGAAAACAATTTTACAAGCAAATGGCCCCAAGAAACGAGGTGGAGTAGCCATCCTAATATCAGATAAAATTGATTTTCAACCTAAAATCATCAAAAAAGACACAGAAGGACACTACATACTGATCAAGGGAAAAATCCACCATCAAGAACTCTCAATTCTGAATATCTATGCTCCAAATGCAAGGGCACCCTCATTCGTAAAAGAAACTTTACTAAAACTCAAAGCACACATCGCACCGCACACAATAATAGTGGGTGACTTCAACACCCCGCTCTCTGAAATGGATCGTTCAGGAAAGCAGAAACTAAACAGGGACACAGTGAATCTAATTGAAGCCTTGGACCAACTGGAACTAACAGATATATATAGAACATTTCATCCTAGAGCTAAAGAATACACCTTCTTCTCAGCTCCTCATGGTACCTTCTCCAAAACTGACCATATAATTGGTCACAAATCAGACCTCAACAGATACAAGAAGATAGAAATAATCCCATGCCTCCTATCAGATCACTATGGAATAAGGGTGGTCTTCAATGGCAACAAAAACAAAAGAAAACCCACATACACATGGAGGCTGAACAATGCTCTACTCAATGATAACTTGGTCAAGGTGGAAAGAAAGAAAGAAATCAAAGACTTTTTGAAAGTTAATGAAAATGAAGGCACAACATACCCTAATTTATGGGACACAATGAAAGCAGTGCTAAGAGGAAAATTCATAGCCCTGAGTGCCGCCAAAAAGAAACGGGAGACAGCATACACTAACAGCTTAATGGCACACCTGAAAGCCCTGGAACAAAAAGAAGCAAATACACCAAAGAGGAGTAGAAGGCAGGAAATCATCAAACTCAGGGCTGAAATCAATCAAGTAGAAACAAATAAAACCATACAAAGAATCAACAAAACGAGGAGTTGGTTCTTTGAGAAAATCAACAAGATAGATAAGCCCTTAGCCAGACTAACCAGAGGGCACAGAGATAGTATCCAAATTAATAAAATCAGAAACGAAAAGGGAGAGATAACAACAGAAACTGAGGAAATTCAAAAAATCATCAGATCCTACTACAAAAACCTGTATTCAACACAACTAGAAAATCTTGAGGAAATGGACAATTTCCTTGACAGATACCAAGTACCAAAATTAAATCAGGATCAAATAGACCATCTAAACCGTCCTATAACCCCTGAAGAAATAGAAGTTGTCATTGGAAGTCTTCCAACCAAAAAAAGCACAGGTCCAGATGGTTTTAGTGCAGAATTCTATCAGACCTTCAAAGAAGACCTAACACCAATACTCTTCAAACTGTTCCACAAAATAGAAACAGAAGGAACACTACCCAACTCGTTCTATGAAGCCACAATTACACTAATACCAAAAGCACACAAAGATCCGACAAAGAAAGAGAATCTCAGGCCAATCTCTCTTATGAATATCGATGCAAAAATACTCAATAAAATTCTTGCCATCCGAATCCAAGATCAAAACGATCATTCACCACGATCAAGTAGGCTTCATCCCAGGGATGCAGGGATGGTTCAATACAAGGAAATCCATCAATGTAATCCACTACATAAACAATCTCAAAGAAAAAAAACCACATGGTTATCTCATTAGATGCTGAGAAAGCATTTGACAAAATTCAGCATCCTTTCATGCTAAAGGTCTTGGAAAGATCAGGAATTCAAGGTCCATATCTAAACATAGTAAAAGCAATTTACAGCAAACCGGTAGCCAGCATCAATCTAAATGGAGAGAAACTTGAAGCAATCCCACTAAAATCAGGGACTAGACAAGGCTGCCCTCTCTCTCCATATCTTTTCAATATAGTACTTGAAGTTCTAGCTAGAGCAATTAGACAACAAAAAGAGGTCAAAGGGATACAAATTGGAAAGGAAGAAGTCAAACTATCACTATTTGCAGACGATATGATAGTATACTTAAGTGACCCAAAGAACTCCACCAGAGAACTCCTACAGCTGATAAACGACTTCAGCAAAGTGGCCGGATATAAAATCAACTCAAGCAAGTCAGAAGCCTTCCTATACTCAAAGGATAAGCAGGCTGAGAAAGAAGTAAGAGAAATAATACCCTTCACAATAGCCACAAACCATATTAAGTATCTTGGCGTGACTCTAACCAAACAAGTGAAAGATCTGTATGACAAGAACTTCAAGTCTCTGAAGAGAGAAATTGAAGAAGACCTCAGAAGATGGAAAAATCTGCCATGCTCATGGATTGGCAGGATTAATATAGTAAAAATGAGCATCTTACCAAAAGTAATACACAGATTCAATGCAATCCCCATCAAAATCCCAACTCAATTCTTCATAGAGTTAGAAAGAGCAATTCAAAAATTCATCTGGAATAACAGAAAACCCAGAATAGCTAAAACTATTCTCAAGAGTAAAAGAACCTCTGGGGGAATCAGTATCCTGGACCTCAAGCTGTACTACAGAGCAATAGTGTTAAAAACCGCATGGTATTGGTACAGTGACAGGCATGTAGATCAATGGAACAGAATTGAAGACCTAGAAATGAATCCACACTCCTATGGTCACTTGATCTTTGACAAAGGAGCTAAAACCATCCAGTGGAAAAAAGATAGATTTTCAACAAATGGTGCTGGCTCACCTGGAGGTCAACATGCAGAAGAATGCAAATTGACCCATCCTTATCTCCTTGCACTAAGCTCAATTCTAAGTGGATCAAAGATCTCCACATAAAACCAGACACACTGAAACTAATAGAAGGGAAACTAGGGAAGAACCTTGAACATATGGGCACAGGGGAGAATTTCCTGAACAGAACTCCAATAGCTTATGCTCTAAGATCAAGAATAGACAAATGGGACCTCATTAAATTACAAAGTTTTTGCAAGGCAAAAGACACTGTCAAAAAGACAAAGCGGCAACCAACTAACAGGGAAATGATCTTTACCAACCTTACATCCGACAGAGGGCTAATATCCAATATATACAAAGAACTCAAGAAGTTAAACTCCAGAGAGGCAAGTAACCCTATTAAAAAATGGGGTACAGAGCTAAACAAAGTGTTCTCACCTGAAGAATATCTAATGGCTGAGAAGCACCTAAAGAGATGTTCATCATCCTTAGTCATTAGGGAAATGCAAATCAAAACAACCCTGAGATTCCATCTCACAACAGTCAGGATGGCTAAGATCAAAAACACAGGAGACAGCAGTTGTTGGCGAGGATGTGGAGAAAGAGGAACACTCCTCCACTGCTGGTGGAATTGCAAGCTGGTACAACCACTCTGGAAAGCAGTCTGGCGGAAGCAGTCAGAAAACTGGGCATGACACTCCCGGAGGATCTGGCTATACCACTCCTGGGCATATACCCAGAGGCTTTACCTGCATGCAATAAGGACACATGCTCCACTATGTTCATGGCAGCCTTATTTATAATAGCCAGAAACTGGAAAGAACCCAGATGTCCCTCAATGGAGGAATGGATTCAGAAGATGTGGTCTATCTACACAATGGAATACTACTCTGCAATTAAAAAAATGAATTCACGAAATTCCTAGGCAAATGGTCAGATCTTGAAAATATCATCCTTAGTGAGGTAACCCAATCACAAAAGAACACACATGGTATGCAGTCACTGATAAGGGGATATTGACCCAGAATCTCGGAATACCCTAGGCACAATCCGCATATCAATAGATTTCTAAGAAGATGGAAGGAGAGACCCCTGGTCCTGGAAAGACTGGATGTAGGGGAACCCCAGGACAGAGTTACGAGAGGGGGTTGAATGGAGAAAAGAGGGAGGGAAGGGGGCTTATGGGACTTTCGGGGAGGGAGGAAACGGGAAAGGGGAAATGATTTGGAATGTAAATTAAAAAAAAATAAAATAAAATAAATAATTAAAAAAAAAGAATCTTTGGTTCTGAGTATTGGAAATCATCTTTATGGGAAGAATTTCTATCAACTAGGATGGCCATTCCTTCCACACAACCCTACCTCCAAATAAAGCTAGAGAGAAAGAAGGAATCACACTTTCAACTTCCACAATGAGGCTATGGACCCAAGGAGGCTACAGTGTTGCCCAAATATGGTCTCTGGCCTTTTTGTCATGAAAATTGAGTCAGCTTCATCTCTTTGTGCCATCATTTCCTCACTTGCTAACCAACAGGTGATAAGAATGCCTGTTCCCCAAAGTGCTGTAAAATTGTCAAATATTAGGTAGTTATGGTAGATTATGTCGAACAATGAATGCCGAATGCACACTATTTATCAACATTGCACTTAATTTTCATGATAACCAATGAAGAAACTCAGGAGTCTCATTTCCCCTGTGCTATGATGAGCTTGATAACACAGGGTTTCATTTCTTATATGCTATTCCAGCCCTCCCTTGCTCAGATTTTATAATAACAGTAAGTTTCTCTTCAATTATTTACTAATATGATTATTGTTTATAACTTCTTATTCATATACAATATGATTTTATGGGGTGAAATTTATTTTGTGCAAATATATGAAATCATGTCACTAATTACCACAGCCCAGAATAGAAAATAAGCTACCCTCTCTGAATGTTATTTGGAAATTAACACAGTACATGTTCCTCTATGGTTGAATACTCTGCAATTAAAATAATGTGATTATTTCCTAAGAACAATTTCCATTAAAATTTATTTGAATAAAATGTCCATTCTATAGTATTCTTAAAAGTGAGCCTTTATCTGACTTAAACCATTGGTACTCTTGTTTTAAAAATTGTGTTTGTTTGTTGGTTGGTTGGTTCATTTGGAGAAATTTTCCTTCTATAGCCCAGGCTGGCCTGAAACTCACATGTAGCCCCAGGATACCCTTTAAGTCATGGTGATCTTGTCTATTTCCCAGGCACTGCGACTGAAGACATATGTTGTAATTCTATATTGGAGAAAAATTTGTGATAGCCATTTCCAACCCACATAAGCCATCATGAGACGTCAAAAGGACTGTCAAGGAACTTCTTGATTCTCATCAACCTTAAAGCATGGTTCCTTATTTTTGCATCCCTGCTAGTTTGTATTTAAGGTTAAGGCAGAATTCTAACTGTTTTGAAGATGGTTAAATGCAGTGGGATGTTCTCATGGCTTCCTTAACAGAGTCCCCCTCTTCCTAAAAGCCTTCCCAAGACACGAGGTTTTGATCACTGTGCTCTGATTGCTAAGATTGGCTTCAAAATGTCCAGTCGTGGCAAAGAAAGTGGCTCTTTAACCATAAGTAAAATTGACTTTGATTTTGTAACTTGCCCTTGCCCTTTAGAGAACATTAAACTGCTACAAAATCAAGGACCCCAGTGTGTACACAGTGTCGTGACTCAAGCCCAAGTGGCCACAAGGGAAGGCTGCTGCATAAAGCCCTAGCAATCTCTGCCTTTCCCCCACTGAGGTGTTACATCTTTTTGAGAGCTGGTTACGTCCATAGTTCTCATTAGTTTGATGAATGGTATAATTCTAATAGAGGCCACCACCTGACATTTGGGGAAAAAGTACATGGCAGGTAATTTTTTAAAATACTGAACCTGTCCCCTTAGCCCCGCTCCAATCCCCATAGAAAGAGTGACAACTACAGAGGAAACTCATCAGAGAAGACAGCCTGACAGCCTCTTCCCTCCCTCCCCAGTTCAATTAAAAAGATGGCTTGACTTTGGGGAGAAACTGAAGCAAGGCAGTAAGAAGCTGTTCACAATCTCCACACAGCACCACAGCCACCACTTTAAACTCTGCATCTCCTGTCAATTAGACAGGTCCTGCTTCCAGCAGAATATTGGGCTAACAGAATGCCATTGTCCCTGCTAGGTTCCCAAGTTGTCTTTCCAATTAGACAAACAACGAGGTGTGAAAATAGGCCAATTTCCAACTTTTTAAATGTCAAACTAAAATTTATATAAAGAAGTTTCTGGAGTTTCCAAGTTGGCTTTGAACTGCACCAGTGAGATTCCCCTTGCTTCTTTTGGATTTAAACTGTTTTTGAGTTTCTGCCCTTGGTAGCTGTCATCTCTCTGGCCATCCCTGAGTGCCACTGAGACAGGGTCTTTTATTCCCAGAACACATAGAAGGTACACAACCGACCATGGGTTGTAGGTCATTTGGTATAAAAGTACTAAAATCACCTTGTTTGCCCCCATTTTGGGGTTCAGCACCTACTCTCCTGCCCTCCTGTACTAAACTGATGTATCTAGCACTCTCCTTAGCCAGCCTCAGGGTTCCTGTTTGCTTCTTCAAATGTATCTTACTTGCTTGGATTTTCACTCTAGTGTTCTAGTCCTGCATCAGAGCCCGATTCCTCCCATATTAGAAAATCCATGTTCATGTCCCGTAGAAGTGGCCTTTGCTTGTTCTTCAGCCAGAGCAGCATTCCCTCAGCCTGGAGCCTCTACAGTAGCTATAAAGGGCAGGTGTGTCCTCTAACCAGAGTGAGTTAGTTTCCTAATGGGCAACACTAAGCCAGTCTTGATATGTGCACCTGGTGGACAGCCAAGGCAATGTTGCAGTTGGTTTTCTCTCTTTTAAAAAAACATGACAAAGAATTTTATTATAAAAAAAAAAGTTTGGAAAATAGCAGTATTGTGCTGGGTTTCAGAAAATGCAATAATCCTACATCTCACAAATAACAGGGTCATTTCATATTTAGCTTGGCAGCATGATTCTGTATTCTAGAATATCAGATCTTGTCGGTCACAAAGCTTGTAAAAGAAACAATCTTCTGGTCATTAGCAAAGAGAGGAACACAAACGCATTCACATTGTTGTGTGTTTTGTGTTACGTCTATGTTAAAACTCTTTTCTTCCACCTATAAGGCATTGTACAGATTTCTCTGAGAAATGCATGTGAAAATACAATATAGTAATGATATACAGTGTTGCACAGTAAAGACAATCAAATAGGAATGAGAATTTCCTAATTGCATTTAGAACATAAGTACTGCAGCACTGTGTCCTGAGGCATCAGAGAGTAATGGCGACTGTAGAGTGACCACAAGGTTAGACACACCCTAGAATTCAAATGGCAGACTTTCTTCACCTCCGAGGCTATCTACTGATGTATAAAATAGCTCCATGCTGTGGGCAATAGTTAGAGATAGAACAGCACTTTTAGTATTATTTTAAAAAATAAAAATTTTTAATGATACAATGAAGAAAATGCATTCAAGAAAGAGTGACATAAAAATTGAAAGATACATTTATTGATGTAGACCAAAAATAAAAAACTCTGTACATATCAGGATGAATTTTATTTCCTATAATTAAATATTTTTCCATTTTAAACACATTCCTACAGGCTTTCCTGTTTGGTTATGTTCTAAAGCTCAAGGGGCCACAAGACTCCTCAGAACAAATACTCCATCTTCTTCAGAGAAGCAGGCATTGAAAGATAAATGTTATCCATGACTGCTCCGTGGTACATCTCGAATTGAGTAAAGGAAAAAAGGAGTCATTTCTCTTCACAAGAATCAGCAGGGACCCGGCTTCCGTAACCTTCCATTTTACTCTGTTCTGCCATCTCAAGAATCAGACTAGTCGCTGTCTGGCTCCCAAACTGACAGCAGGAGATCCTTGAGAAGTGTGTGGAGGGAAGGAAGGGCAGAGCTTTGTGGTTAGTGGTATATTTGAGTTTTCTCATTACCTTGGCAAATATTCAAATCAATCAATCAATCAATCAATCAATCAATCAGTGTAAGGAAGGAAAGGTTTGCTCTTGCTCATATTTGAGGATTCAGTTCCTGTGTGGAGGAAGGCTTGGCCAGAGAAGCATCTACCTGCTCAGCTCACACTGCATCTGTACCCAGGCAGCCAAGAGATTAATTCTGCAGCTGAACTTGATTCCGGTATGTTTCTTTTTTATTTAGTCTGGGGCGAAAACCCATGGGGTGCCACTGCCCACATTCAGAGTGCATCTTCCCATCTTGACAATGAATATTAACCGTTACAAATGGCAACTTCCTGTGGAATTTCTCAAGAAGCAAATGCCTGCAATAAATCACACAACGGAAACCAGCAATCAGATGCAGAGTAAAATTCAAATAATTTTGATTTATTCCTGAATTCAATGTTGTCTCTACTGCCTCTCATAGTCTCAGCTTCTTCAATCAAATGAGAGAGTACTAGTGACTATTTCAAAACAATTTAGGGAGAGTCTTAAAGTTTCATTCCTTGTCTTATAAGAACAATAGCTAGGAGCTATTGCAGTTATTGAAAAAATGAAACAGATAAAAATTCCTAAACTAGGTGGTGTGGGGGCTGGAACATTACCTGGAAAAGGGTCTAACAGCAAGGACTCTAGTCCTACAGTGGGGGATACTGAGTGTTGCGTGTATGTTCATGTTGGTCCTGTTAAATGGGTCTTTTGTTTGTATTCTGCAGATGAGGAACCACAGGTATTGAAGGATTTCTTATGCCTAGAATAGCTCCTTAGACCCAAGAGTTTAAACTGACTGTAGAGTGTTTTGTCCCTAGTTGCAAAGATACATATACAAATTGTTGAAAAGGATAGTAAATGAGGAAATATTTGTTAGTCAACACAAGATTTGATACAATTCTATTCATTGAATGAATGAACCAAATCCAAGTGTGAGTTACAACTTTCAAAGCTATTCCTTGAATGCTACAATTATCACTAATCCACATCCCCACCAATGGTGACATCCTGTTTCCTGAGCATGAGATAAGGTTGAAGATTAACTACGGAAGCAGAGGAGTAATCGTGATTCCTCAGTGTCCCTTCAGATGTTTCAGATGGGGATGGGTACTGTGTTGACTACTAGGCAGAGTGTACCATTCTAAGTCTGACCCTTACACGTTCTTCAGCTTCTTGATGCAAGTGGAGACATCAGTCCCTACTTCAAAAACATCAATGATGTGAGAATTTTAAAAGCATACCCTTTATGTCATAAAAACAAAGTGATTGGGTGATATTGTCCATCATCACTGGCTAATGGACCAGATAAATGTCCTAACCAGTTGATCTCATTTAAACCCTTGCTCTTTCCACTGCATGGTTACACAGGACTTGACAGTTAAGAGTCTATAAAGAAAGCGAACCAGTTGGGCCTGCATATATTCAAAAAGATTTTTGGTGATTGAGAACATGATTATAGAGACTAGCTTCCGGCTGGCTGGAGATTTAGGAGAGTTCCTGCACTTGTCAGCAGCTCAGAGTCAGCAGTTCAGAGATCTACCAAGCTCCCTCTAGAGCAGGGTGTCAATCTCTTCTTCTGGTCAGACTCTCATTTGACCAGCATGGGGAGCATGTGTGCTATTCAAAATCTATCCATGTGATTTTCATCCAATGCACTTTTCTAGAGACATCTGAACTATTCCAAAAAACATGTAGGCTCCAAGGCCCAGCTAAGCTGAGCTAGCAAATTAACTACTACAGGTTTGATGCTGGTGCCAGCCTATGCATGGTCTTCCAAATTCCCTGGTGCTTTTTAGAGTTCATTCTGTGTATTTCAGTAGAGTGCACATTCTTCAGCTAACATAAGCTGTGAATACACAATCATTTGTCTTTCAATACAATGGAAAAGAAAGACAAAGCCTTTGTTGTCCTACATGAAAAAACAAAGACACACATGTGTCACTGAGGAGAGAGTATCTATCCCTCTGAAGGTCTTCAGTACAAAGTGAACTATTGGAAATATATTCTTTAGTTGAGCTATGTAAAGGTACTAATTTTTAACATTGTTTAATTATGTGATGATTCTGAACATCTTTGAATGCTATAGAGGCAAATTCCTAACACACTTGTATCTGTTTAATGGTATTTTATGCACAATGCATAATACAGTGAATGTCGACACAGTGTTTCCTGGATGTCTTAAATCAGGCATTATAGAGAAGCACAGTGCAGATGCTTCTATAACCCTTCCCTAAAGGTTGTGCTTCCAGGAATTATATTTACAGAAAAGAGAAATCCACTCTGGAGATAATACACATAATCACATTTGTTAAAAATGGAAAAGCCTCATTATATTCTTGTTTGGTATCTTTTTACATCATCACCTGCAGCTAAATTCCTCTGCTGTTTTTCTAATACCAGTAGGGAGAAATCTCCAGTAAGAATCTCAGAATAGTGGCCCTATTTTTTAGACTCTAATTATGTAACTTGAGTTTCAGAGTTTCCTTCAAAGAACAATGCAGGGCTCTAGGAATGTTGCAGAGGATACATTATGAAGAACCTCCTCAAATTCTTTGAGAATAGATTAGTTTTACAGAAATGTGGATGTAGATTCCATTTAAAAAAAAGTTCAAATGCTAGATTGAAATCAAATGCTCTGAATTATTTTCTAATAATACTGTGCGTTCTGCGAAAGTAGCAGCCCGTGTGGGTCATGTCACAATCATTTCCTTCCATCCAAGACTGAGTGGACTGCTTTCATTTTGTTTCCCATGATTTCAATTATTACTGTTCTTTAGGTTTATTTGTCCTTGCTGATGGATTTGTGAAATATTGTCACAGCTGTCACTCTCTTTCTCCCCCAACTACATGTTCCCTTTTTAGTCTTCTCTGGTGTTTTCTATGTGTTTCTTCCATCCATCAGATGGGCATCTAACCACAGTGTAGTCTGTTAAGATATAAATCTGTCTGTAGTAGTTCTCCTTTAAAAACCTGCTTAGGCAGCCACCAGTTGTTTTGGGTAATAAGTAATTATAAGGATATCAAATTCCTTTTCGTTTTTAGTTGTTTTTTTTAACAGTTTGCATTTTCTCCAACCCTATTATAGAATACCAAATCAATTTTACATTAGCTATTGAAAATATATTATTATTGAAACCAATTTTAATTCTACCTCAGTCTTTATTGAACCTTTTTAATAAAACATTGGCCTTTAAATTCAAGATTAAATCTTGTTTGATTAATATCAAGTCATTTTCCCAAGCTATTTGTACAATTACATGATATATTTTCACTTTATATTCTATCTCATCTGAGAATTTAATTAATATCTTTAACAGACCAAATGCATGTCATATGTGAAGACACTTAACACAGTAGAGTAGAGGGCCCTAAGAGCAAAACAAAACACCCATACACACTCCCGTAGACTCTCAGTATTACTTTGCATTTCCCACAGAACTTGCCTGCAGCCCCATGCCACATAACTCTCTGCTATGACCTAAGTTCTTCTCATAGGACTCCTCAGTTTCCTGATAGATAAATGTTCTTACTTTACTCAAAGCTAAGATGTCTTTATCAACACAGAAATGTGTCAGTAGTAGTAATAGTAGTAGTAGTAGTAGTAGTAGTAGTAGTAGTAGTAGTAGTAGTGAGAGAGCACATTCTTCTATAGAAATTGTTTATTTACAGCTTCATTACTAATTCTCAAGAGTCTATAGCCCTCTGTTTCCTACACATTTGCATTTTAACAATAATTTGCACTGCATTTGACCTCTGTGTACTCCTGTTTTCACCTAGTTGTGTTTCTTCTGGATTATTATTATTATTATTATTATTATTATTATTATTAGTGTCATGGAAATTTATTACTTGGAAATTTAGGTTATTTCTTAAAAGCATATACTTATGTTCTTCCTGATGACATTCTTTTCATAGCATGTAGTTTAAATATATACTCCTTTTAGGTGAAAAGAGAAAAAATAGATCCTATAAATGGAAAATTGACAAATTTTCATCACTGTACTTCATGCCATGTGAAGAAACAGGGCATTACCTAGACTATAAAATTTTTAGAAGAATAAGCACCATCAGTCTTATCCAACAGACATGGGAGACATTATTATTTTAGAACATTAAAGAGACTCTGAAGTCCTCTTAGTTTTAGGAAATGCTTCTCACTGGTATAGCAGAGACAAGAGGGAGACTAGATTAGTATTTTAATATCAGTTATAACTAGACAGATGCTTAATTTTGAATGATTCACAACCCAGTATCTTTCCCATGACCTTGTTTTACAGTTTCAATGATGTTACCTAAAGATGGAAAGTTGCAGTTGTATATGGAGTAATAACTACAGAGTGAAGTTTATTTGATGAGAGGTGGTAGGTACACTCATCTTAAATATTCAGATAGGATGTAGAATGTAGAAAGAAATTATGCTGGTCTAGCAAACTGGCCATAGTAGATTCTATTGTATGGTTCATGGCTTCACTAACCCTGGGTCACTGGCTATGTTTCCAGTGCAAGGCATGACTTACTCATGTTGAGTGGGCCTTAAGTCTAATTAGAGAGCTGTTGGTTACCATCCACAGGTGAATGCCACTAGTGCGTTTTATGGATATCTTGACATGATGGCAAATGTTGTGATTCAATAGGGGTTGCATTTGGGTAGCATTGTTTAATTGTTCTCCTCCCTTGGTAGCTTGCATCATACTTTATGAAGCCATGGAAGGCAGACCTCAAGAAGGAAACTTTTGGGTCAGATTTGGATCAGCTCATTTGTGTCCTTTGTCCTAAGTGGGCACTGTCTTCAGCAATAAGGATTTATGGCCAATCCTTGAGAGGCAATTAAGAGAAACAGCCTTAGTCTATATTGTTTGCGGAATCACTTGGAGTAACCTGGTCAAACATTCTAAAGGACATTTCTGATGTCTGGTACTGGTGGTTTTGTTAGTCTGTGGTTTTTGTAAGTGAGTATTGTCAGCCCATGTAGCATAATTTTCTTCAATATATATTCCTATATGTCTTAGTTAGGACTTTACTGCTGTGAACAGACACCATGACGAAGGCAACTCTTATAAGGCCAACATTTAACTGGGGCTGGCTTATAGGTTCAGAGGTTCATTCCATTACCATCAATGTGAGAGCACTACAGCCTCCAGGCAGGCATGGTACAGGAGTAGCTAAGAGTTCTACATCTTCATCTGGAGGCTGCTAGAATACTGATTTCCAGGAAGCAAGTACAAGGGTATTAAAACCCACACTCACAGTGATACACCTACTCCAACAAGGCTACACTTCCCAATAGTGCCACCCCCTTGGCCAAGCATATACAAACCATCACACTATATACACAGATGCATATATGTACTATATAGACTTATATGTATTGTGTATAATTTTAGGTTATATATCGATAGATAGATAGATAGATAGATAGATAGATAGATAGATAGATAGATAGATGATTGGATTGTGAAGTGCATAACTCCAGTAGATACATGAACATCGAGCTCCTGCTTCTGTAGCTTGGAAATATCCTAGAAGAGGGGGTGGAAAGATTTCAAAATCAAGAATACCAGGAAGCCAAGTATGAATCAGTTGCTCATAGAAATGGCTACATAAAGAAGACCCAAACAGTATCAGTGAACATGCTAACTCAGAAGAAGAAACTGTCAGAGTCCCATACCTATACCAATAGCTATACACATCTAATAACAGCTGGATATGGAATTAGCCTCTCCATAGGATGAGCCACCCGGTTATCCAATATAAATTGGTCATTCTAGAAATATACATACAAAATCAGACTCAACAGTTTGTATTAGTATATTTGTCCCATTTATTTGTGTATGTGCAGTGTATGTAACAATATTTGTAATAATAAAAATCAAAGAGGTAAAGAGGTTAGCAATTTGAATGAGTGCCATAGGAAGGGCCGCAATGGGAAAGGGAAGTGAAAAGTGATATAATTATATTTTAATTTAAAATGTAAAGTAAATAAATGAACTAATTTAAAAAGCACATTTGTGTGGCAAACATAAGGCCATTTACTCCTCTTTCCAACTTTTTTGTATTATTTTATGTGTATTGGTGTTTGTCTGCGCTTGCATCTATGTATCTGTGGAGGCCAGAGGGGCATTGTATCCCCTGGAACTAGAGTTACTGGTGATTGTGAGTCACCTTGTGAATTCTAGGAATCAAAACTGGCCTCTCCAGAAGGGCAGTCACTATTCTTAATGCCTGAGCCATCTCTTCAGTCCCCCAAGTCACTCTTCATGAACATAAATGGGTAGTAGAGTATTGGAGCCAATCATTAGTACAATAGAAAATTGTAGTGTAAAGGAGGTAGCACATTTGAATAACTCTTCTTGGTTTTAAGATTAAAGAATAAGGCTGAAAGGTAATATTTCACCAATGTATAAAGCCCAAGAATGAAATTCCAGGAGACCTCAGATCCTTTTCCTAACTGGGCCACCATCAACCTCTCCTGTCTCAAAAGGGGGATAAGAGAGATCCACTTTGCAAGATGATGATTGGGAGCATGAGTGACATGCTCATATTCCTGGCATGGGAGCTGTTTTTTAAATTGTAGTTACCCTATGGTCTTCTCAGCTTTTTTAAACAAGCAATTCCCAAGCTAACTCTGAGGGTCCTCTTGGGATTGTTAACCATAAATTCTTCATGAGTCAGGTGGTGTTGATAGAGAACAGAAAGCTAGAGGAACACAAGAAAGCCAGAACAAGAATGAACTGAATACAGTTCAGATTTTACCAAAACAATTGTGTCACTTCCTAGATCTCAGACCCCACTTCCACCAGGCTCTGCCTTTTTCACCAGGCCACTTCTCTCCCTCTGTCCCTCATTGTTCTCTTTCTGTCCATCCTTTCTTCTTAGAAATATTGCTGGATGTAGTTATGTGACTCTGCATGGTATTGAGTTATCAATTTTAACCCTGCCCTCCATCTTTTCTAAGATGTGCAGTAAAGGCAACAAGCCAGGTATACCACTGCATTATGTCTTATTTATTGTGTTCTTTGTGACCAACAACATCAAGGCACACTGTGTATATTTTCATGTGGGCATGAATACACATACAGTATTGCATAAACAAGAGTGAGTTTTTCAAATAGAATTTTTAAATATTTTTTTTAAGTTGGAAGTAATGTAATCCCTTTTCTCCAATTTTGTGTCTTGATGTTTTGTTTTGTTTTGTTTTGTCTTGTCTTATTTTGTTTTGTTTTGCAACAGGATCTCATGTAATCCAGACTGACTTCTGAGTACAGTGTAGCTGGGACTGGCTCTATTCCCCAAATGTTGGGTTTGAGAAGCACAATGACAGTCCTTCACAGTCACTCTGGGTAACACCAGGAGAAATAATTTCCCAGTAGGCATTGCTTTCTATGACTGTATATGCCAAAGGAGAGTTTATTTCAGATAATATTGCTAAATGTTTCTTTTTGCTACCTACAAGTTAATTAATTGTTCAAAGTACATCTGGCCATATAGATGTACTTATCTGCTGCAAAATTATACAGTTTATCATTTTCTATAATTTTACAGAGGAGTTATATAAGACAATGATATAGAAAACAACAGAATCTGAACAATAACAGATACCAAAATAATTTATAGTACAAAATGCAAAATAGTAAGTTCATTATGTAGGCAGAATGCCCATTAAAAGTTATATAGAGAGTTAATATTCATGGTTTGGTTTTTCTACTTGAAGGTACTCAGAAGGGGCTGTAGCACTGACTCTGTAGTTAGGAGTACTTATTGCTCTTGCAGAAGGCCTGAATTTTGTTGCTAGTACCCACATCAGGGCAACTCACAACTGCCTGCATCTCCATCTCTAGGGGATCTGATGCTCTCTTATGGAATCCATGGGCACCCCCCCCCCACACACACATATGTACAAACTCATACACACACACACACACACACACACACACACACACACACGTAAAGTAACTCAGAAGTCAGTAGCATGCCATGTATACTTAATGTATGAGGGTTGACACATAAGACAATGATACATGCTAGACAGACATGCCATGGGCTCTACCACAGTTCAAAGTATCCAACACTGGGATCTGTAACTTGTAAAAACTGTAAAGTATATGCCAGACATAGATGCTAATGTTGTAGTATCTCTCCCTCCAAATAGCATGACAGGTTGTAACTCAAGCAAAGTGTCCTGACCATGGTTATCTAACCATGAGGCTTATATGTCTTCTTTGTCTACAATAATGAACCTGAATATTCAGAAACCACAGGATTCAGGAAAATTCTATAAGCAATCTCTAGCAATTACTCTTTGAATTAGCTGTCAGAGGACTAAGTCGTAAGAAGAGCTTTTTTTTTTAATCAGTTCTGACTCATTTGCAGTCATAGGGATAGAATCTGGGGCTTCACATTTTAAGATCAGCACTCTACCACAGAGATGTAGCTAACAATGATCCTTTCCTTTTTTGCATTGGAGAAAGGGTCTTGCTGAGTTTCCCAAACTTCCAAGAGGGTTTCCTCTTTAGGCAGGCAGTCATTGAACCTGAAATCCTTCTACTTTACTCTTCCAAGTGTTGGGAAGACAACTGTTGCCAGTAAACCTAGTCTGACCACCCCCTTCATGGAACTGCATACATGAAAGTAGTGAGTTGAAACTGAAGGATAAAGGCTAACAACGGTCATAATAAATGCTATGAATTAAATACTTATGCACAGACACTATGATAACAGCTTTCTATGCCAGGGTGAGTTACAAATGTTAGTGTGAGTTTTTCCCTGTCCCCTCTTCCTTTGGTTCACTACAACATGACTATTAGAAGCATAAGTCTGCCTCCCAGGCCTTGATTCTGCCTGCCCTTGAGACTGGCGTTAAACAACAGACGGTACAAGAGGTAATACTACACCAACCTCTGTTTTGATTTATAGAAATCAGAGGTATCCATACATCCTTGGCTTGATCTTGTCCACATCATAAAAAAATAATAATAATACAGAAACAAGTGGTCCCATTACCACCATGACTCTAGCTGGCAGCCAGCCCCAAACCTGTCATGTAAGTGATCTGACTAAGAAGAAAGGACCCTGGGGACCCTGGATAAAGTCTTCCGACCTACTCCAGAACTTTGAACCTACAGAATTACAGAGGTAGCCACTGGCTGCAAAGACAACATAGATGAGTGATTCTTCTTGATGCATTTTCTTTTAGTAACAAGCATCTGATGTGTCTTCTGTCTCATGAAGTCAGCACTGATTGGTAACTACTATCACACTAACTCTGCTGGAGTAGCACAGCAATGAGTGACATCTATATTTAGTGTCGTCTGCCTCTTAAGCCCAGGTCTTGTTCTGATAGGAAGAGAATGGTTAATCACTTGTTTGTTCATGGTCAGTGTCTTCCAAAGAGGCATATTTCACAAGGTAACAACTGCAGAATGGCTCATACAGGTGAAGATGCTGAAATGTTTCCATCTGAAGTTGGAGACCCAGCAAAACAAGTGTCTTAATACTTTCTGTGGTACTTTCTATGTGAATGTCCTCTATTATCTCAGATATTTGAATACTTGGTCCCCAGTTAGTGGAACTATTTGGGAAGGATTGGGAGATATGGCCTTGCTGGAGGAGGTATGTTGCTGAGGGCAGCTTTGGGTTCTTAAAAGCCTATATTATTCCCAATTAGTTCTCTCTGACTCACTCATATGAATGCATATGGATTGGGAAGTGAGTTCTCAGTCTCTTCTGTATGCTGGCTGCCATGCTTGCCTGCCATGATAGTAGGAACAATTGTCTCTCTGGAATCTTATACCTCAAATCAACCCTAGCTTCTATAAGATGACTTTGTCATTGTGTGTTGTCACAGTGATAGAGAAGTAACAAATACAGTGACACAATCTAAAGGCCTGAGTGCCAAGAGAGCTGGTAGTTAAACTCCAGCCTGGGGACAAAAGACAAGAAAGGATACCCCAGCTCAACCAGGAAGGAAGGGGAAAGAGAGTGAATTCCTTCTTCCTGTGACTTTGGCTCCAATGTTTATGTTAAGTGGGTTGGACCATTCTCACACACATGTGGGAAGAACCAACTCATTAACTGAATCCTCACATTCAAGTGCTAATCTCAACCCCAAATTCCTTCACTAACTCACCCAGAGATAGTGTTTAATGTGCGTATCTCTCAGTACTGTCACCTTAGCAGAGAACATTAAGCATGGAGCTATAAGCAAAGCTTTATTCACGGCCACTCAACAACCTTAACCTCTGAATCAAGACAAGTCTCAAGAAGTGATGTCAGTACAAGTGAAGGTGGTTTCATGCCCAGCACAAGGCAGTTAGTCAAGCTCATACTGTGAGAGGTGAAGCCAAGCCCAACACAGACGGAAAGCTACATGTTTAATTCCACACAGGCTTGTGTCTGCCATATGCTGAGTCCCATGCTTTTCCTGAGATGCAGTTAGTTTAGAAATAACCTATGATTTCAGGAATATCTTTACCCTGATTCATCCACATAGGGTAAGAAATCATTTCTGAGGAGACAAACTAAGTCAAAACCTGCCTCAGATGCTGTGCAGGTACCAAACTGGGCAAAACATGGATCTAGAGAGAAACAAACCCACATTTCCAGAGAAACCTGTTAGAATAATCTACCATAGGCAGAGAATGTGTGGATCCAGATTTCTTAGGCAGTCTTTTGAAACCAGCTACACATCAGAACAACTGGTCTATAGCACTGGGCCTCATTCTGTTGTATACCAGAGTCAGGAGATCATAGTTTGATCAGACCATAGGGATCTGACCAGTTTGTGACCGGCTCGGTAGCTTTGACCATTGAATTCAGTTTAGTGCCAGTTGCTTTCCCACTGCTCATAAAAGGACTGGTTTCTCTAGAAAAACTTTCCTCTGGAGAACTAGGTATGTCCAACTCTAGAAAAACAGTTTAGGTTTTTTCTCAGACTTTAACTCTTCCCAATACCCAGGAAGAGGGCAAACCACAGCACTGATAAGAAAGAGTTAGACATGTTTGTTCTAGAAAACAATACTATCTGGCTCAAAATTTTATGAGGCTTATTTTATTTTCCTGTTAAAACTCACAGCACCTCACCACTGACAGGTACAGAAGTATTTTTTCCTAATAAAAAAAATTGAGCAATGTTTGATTTACATTTATATTACTGGAAAATGCACAATAAACAATTATTTCTTCTTCTGCTGATCTCAACAGTCATCTGCTTTGAGGAAGTCGGATGGATTCCTTGTAAGTTCAAATGATAAGAATACCTTTCGGTGAGTCCTCTGTTGACACATCAGCTTCTTATGAATCACCTTTGCAACCTCAGGGCCCAAGAAGTGACTGAGTCCCTTCAGTTCTCACAAATCAGTAGACATGTGGTGATTTACTGATACTTGGTGTTCTTAGCCTGTTATTTACAGCCCGGATAGCTCAAGTGAAGCCATCCACTGAGAGAGAGAGAGAGAGAGAGAGAGAGAGAGAGAGAGAGAGAGAGAGAGAGAGAGATGAGTCCCAGATGAGGTGGACATTTATTCTTGAAATGCTTGTGTATAAAATGCGGCCAGTTCACACCACCAGGTCTACTTCCATCAGCAGCACACAGCAGGTGCTGAAAGTTCTGATGCAGCTGTGTGTATTGCTAGGCACAGGACAGAGATTCATACTAGGTAACCAAATACCATCAGCCCATAGTCATGTGTCTGTTTTATTTGCACCATGCCTGGCATGGGAGTTTCAGAAGTAGCCATCCTGTTTTCATGATTATATCTTGGTTTTATGAATTACTATATTTCTTATCTACTGTGTTCACATGGTGAACCACATGAAAGGAGACTAGCTCATCGTTGTCTCCTTGTTAATGGCCTTATCCTTACAACCATTCAGCAAACCTTCATTGAGAACCAACCAAATGTTATTGGATGCTTTGTTACAGTTTACTGGTGAGCCGGATGAAAGTTCTCCAGGGGAAAGTGATGGCTGTTTGCAGTTCTAAACTGTGGACATCAGAGCTGACCCTCACTCTGTGGGCTTTTAATTTGTTTTGACACTTGAGGTCACATCAGCTAGTACCTGAGAGAGCTTCTTTTTGTACGAGTTCATCATTTGCCCATGCACTCCCCAGCAAGAAGAATCTAGGAAAAGCCTCCTTTCAGCCGGGTGTCTGACGCGCTGACATATGGCAGGAGGGGGTGCTCTGTCACTTTGATCATCTGCTTGTCAGCACAGAGTGCTGTGTTGATTCTGTCACTGCCGTCACCGTTCTTCCACACTATCTTGTACTCTTCCCTCTCATTCAAGCCTACTATTCAACCTGTCATCGAGTCCTGTCATTTTGCCTTTGAACTGTCTTTCAGGCCCTTCTCTCTTCTCTTTCCTCTGTGGTCGCAGTCATAGAGGCTCAGGATGGCTGTGGAGTTGTTCACATGGTGCTCTGTGGTACTAGCCTGTCTTCTACAGTCATACAAATCTAATTATTATTAGAATAATTCTTCCTTTGGAGAAAGAGTTTGGAAGTGTCCCTTGCAAGTACATGTACAGAATATTGAGTGGCAATGAGTGGGTATTATAACAGTTACATCTACTTACCAGCAGTTCCCATTGGCTTAGAGTATGTTTCTTCCTTCTTTCCCTACATGGTAGCATCTATCATTGAAGATTAAGTGTGGTGATTGTTTGTTTGTTTGTTTGTTTGTTTTTTGTAGACAACAAAAAATCGGGTCCTGTTTTTTGATCCAATTCACTAATTAGAAAATTGAGATCATTAATTTTCTCAATTATTACTATAATTTCATAGTCCTGTTTTATGTAACTCCTATCTTAGCATGGGGGTAATTATTCTTAAGTATACAGTATTCATTTTAGAATTCTTTGTAGGGCTGGTTTAGTGGTCATAAATTCCCATTAGCTTGTTTTTATTATGGAAGAGTATTTCTCCAACCTTTAATTTTGGTATATAGTCTGGGTGGACATCTGTGTTCTTTCAGAATGTGAAAGTTATAAGTTCTTCTGGATTCTGAAGTTCCTATTGATTAGTTGGCTCTTGTCCTGTGGGACTGCAATTTTATGTCACGTGGGGCATTCCCCTTGCGGTTGTCAACACTCTCTTTCTTCTGCTCTATTTGGTGCTTTAACTATGGCATTTTATGAGGAGTTTGTCTTCTGGTCCTACATACTTTGTGTTCTGAATGACACATGTACCTCAATAGGCAGATGCACATATGTACCTCAATTACCACATGTTCACATGTACTTCGATAAACAGATGCACATATATAATGCTAATTCCCCTTGATTTGGGGCATTCTCTCCTATGACAAGTGTACCTAGTAGGCAGGTGCACATATGTACCTCAGTAGGCAGATGTATATACATATATACATATATATATATACATGTATATATATATACATATATAAAATCAACAGGCAGATGCACATATATACTTTAATAACCATATGTACACATGTACCTCAATAGGCAAATAAACAAATGAACCTCAGTAGCTATATGCACATAGGTAATACTTATTCCCCTAGATTTGGGGCATTCTCTCTTATGACATGTGCACCTCAGCAGCCATATGCACATATGTATAAATAGGCAGACACACATATGTAATGCTTATCCCTTAAATTCTGGGCTTTCTTTCCTGTGACTTGATTGATGATTCAGTCTTTGCTTGAGACTTAAATTGTCATTCTTCTTCCCACCCTATAATTCACAGACTTTATCGTTTCAGGGCACCTTAGAATTTCTGTATGTTCCAATCATAGGATTATTTTAAAATTTATCATGTCCTTTTCTTAGTGATCTAATTCTTCTGCCTTCGCTTCAGAAGCTGATATTCTGTCTTCTACATAATCTATTTTGCTGGTGAGATTTTCCACTGAGTTTTTCCCTATGCCACTGAAGTTTTCATTTACAACTTGATTTCAGTTTGAGTTTCCTTCAGTATTTCTGTCTCTTGCTTTATCAAATTCATTTTCATCTCCTGAATTGTTCTTGTTATTTCATTCAACAATCTGTCTCTATTTTCTTGGGCTTCAGTTTGTTCTTGTCCTCTCTAATTTTATACAGGTATTATTCCATGTCTTGTTGGTTATTTTAATTCTTCAAACATGTTTATAACTATTCTTTTGAAATCTGTGTCTTGACTATTGTCTAAGCTATTCTTGTTAGGAATAATAATTACATGATTTGTGACATTGTCTTGCTTTTTCTTTCCAGGCATCTGAAATCTGATTGTTGGTTGTGTCTTTTGATATGAGTTTTTATTCTATCATATTAGAATCCCCAGGTGGAGTGGATAGGTAATTTGAGGCCATCCCAAAGTACTGGAGCTAGGGGAGCAGATCTTTTACCAGAACACCATGGATAACCAGAGAGTCTGAGCTGGGAAGGAAGCAGTGCAGAGACATTCTGTGGAATCAAAGCAAGTAGCTTTCTTGCATTCCAATGTGGGAAGCAGCAACATGTTCTAAGGTCAGTTTGGGGGAGGAGGTCTCATGCCATTGTGCCAAGCGAAGCAGTTCTCTAGCTAAGGGCATGAACAGAATCCCTGTGTAGTGAAAGCAGAGGGTGATATTGGGTTGGGGCTCTTACCAGGATTAGCTGTGTGGCCTGGGTACCAGTTACAAAACTTGCAGCAGGTTCTTCAAGGCATCCTGGTGAAGAAGGCAGACAGGGTGGGGCAGCCTCGGGAGGAGGAAGTAGAGTAGCCTCTCTGCTGGAAGGTTCTAGGAAAGCCAGCTGAGGCTTTTCATTTTTATATGTAAATTCTTTAAATCAAAGAAAACTGTAGTATGTTTTATTTCTATTACTCTATGTGATGGTTGTGAGTTTAGAGCTGCATTGGGGAGCACAGACATCAACATTTAGAGACTGTCCTTAATTCAGCAGGTTCAGATATCTCAAGAACTGTATCCAGCCTATTCCAGTGGTATAATCTTTTTGTTGCATTGATGGTGTGGTCTTTTAAAGAGTAGAACTTGGCTCATGTAATTATGTTTTCCCATAATACAAGATCCTTGCACATGATAAATACAAAGTCAGTGTTTATTGCGTGAATGGCAAATTATAACAGCTAAGAGCAAAACTTGGCAGTCCCAGAGACCAAAACATAGACCAAGCATAGACCAAAGCACAGGATATGCTGGAGAACCCATGTCTGAAATCAGATGCCTTCATGGTGTGATTTTTTTCCCCCTCTTAATACTTAACTGATACATAAGATCCCACATTACAGGAATGTCTGTTCCTTTATCTCTGGTGTTGAGAGCAGGGCCAGTGCAGATGCACTATGGGCCAGGCTCCTTTCTTTCCCTTAGGGCTTCACTGAGCTTTATCACTGTTACTATTGCAGATGTTGTCTGTGACTGTTTCCTTCAGCAATGGCCTAATTGAATAACTGTAACAATGATTTTATGCCCCACAGAGCTGAAAATACTTACTATTAATCACTTCAAGAAAATAATCTTCAAGTCTCGGTCAAGCGATCTCTTACACCTGTAGATTCAGTAAATGATGAATGAGACAAGAAATGAATCAGTCAGAGAAAACTCAGAAGACACTGTGTCACCCCTGCCCTGGGTGTCTTTTGTGTGTCTGGAAACTCTGAGAAATGCAGAGGCAGATGTTATCATTTCTTGATGTATAAAGGGCCAGAGCCATGGAGGAGAATTCAGCATGTACTTTGGAATGATTTGCATAAAGCTTTCACAATGTCCCAGTGTCCTAATGATTAGCCTGGAGAGAATGATTAATTACCTTCTTGAAAGAAAACTCTTTGGTAAAAGTATGTGTTACTGTTAGAATACAGGTGGGGCAAGGGGACTAGCCTATAGAGGCTGATGGTTGGGGCAATTAGTGGCTGGACTGTATTTTCCTTGACATTCCAACTTGAGGAAGATGGAAAACTCTTGACCTTTCATGAAGACCCCTTGACACAGCCCTGAGAACTGATCTCTGAAATCTCTGACAGGCAGAGAAAAAGAAAGCTTCTATCGATCGCTTCTGGTTTGGGTGGAAATCATCAAGGTTTAAGCTGAGTGTAGAGGTCAAGGCAGAAAGGGTCTTCAGAACCCTCTACCACAAAGCTGAGGGACGATGGAACCGCACACAGCAGCCCTGATTACATACAGAGCTCTGTCTGAAATAATTGGAGTGTGATATCTCCAAAAAGAACTGGCTGGCTGCCTTGTCAACTTGATAGGAGCTTATTGCGTTGAGATTTGGAGGACTGTTGGGAGTGCAGTGAGTTTTACTTACTGGTTGGTGATGCCAGAGATTTGCTCAATCCAATATCTGTTAAACCTCAAAAGAGATGAAGATTGCAGTTTAATTTTTCAGGAAAACCATAAGGAATTCATGATATGACAAAAAACATCTTTGGGGATTTAATACTAATTGATTTCATTTTGAATTCACCGAATTGCCAACTCAAAAAAAATTGTGTTTAACTAACTCAGGAACCATTAATCAAAAGGAGACAGAAAGAGGAGAGAGAGAGAGAGAGAGAGAGAGAAACAAAAACAAATACACTGAATCTTATTTCAATTTCTCTGGGGCTCAGACCTCAGCTATCAGCAAGTGACCCACCATGAGATAGAAAGGAGGTAAACTACACTTACCTCACAGGATGTCCAGCTGTGTGCACGCTTCCTTCTTTCCCTGTGAGAGGAGACATAGCTGAAACATACACAACCCCTAGCTCTCAGTCCTGTCTTGTCTCATCACTTGTCTGAACTCATTTCAGTGTGCATGAACATAAACACTAACACTTTTTCCTTGAAGGAACACAGTTCCAAGTTCTGTAAATAATGGCACCAAATCGGGAGAAACAAAGCTACTCTAGTTGGCAAGGGGGCAGACTTGCACTAGCAAGTTAGACACTCAGACACTCAGTACCTAGTGTCAGCATCCTTTTGTTAGCAGGGTAACACAAGGAAGGTACACTGTGTCACCCAGATATGACCAACAAACCAGAGATTAAAGAGGCAGGCAAGGCTGCAGAGTAAACAGGGAGGGAAGGAAGGGAGGGAGGAAGGAAGGAAGGAAGGAAGGAACAAAGGAAGGGAGGGAGGAAGGAGGGAAGAAAGGAAGGAGGGAGGGAAGGAAAGAAGGGAGGGAAGGAAGAAGGCGGAGGGGAAGGAAGGAAGGAAGGAAGGAAGGGAAGGAAGGAAGAAGGGAGGGGAAGGGAGAAAGGAAGGAGGAAGGGAAGGAGGAAGGGAGGGACGGAGGGGAAGGGAGGAAGGAAGGAAGGAGGGGAGGGAGAGAGGGAGGGAGGGAAAGGGGAAGAGAGGAAGGAAAGGAGGGAGGGAGGAAGGAAGGAAAAGAGGGAGGGGAGAGGAGGAAGGGGAGAAAGAGAGAGGAAGGGAAAGAGAAAAGGAGGAGGGGGTACAGGGAGAGGAATGGAGAGGGGGAGGGGAGAGGGGAGAGGAGAGAGGAGAGAGGAGAAGAGACCCTGATAATGATGATAATGATGAGGAAACTATATCTGTTACTGGAGAAAATTAACAATCAGTCTGTGTCACAATGCACAGTGCTTCATGGCGCTCACTCCTGGAGCCAAAATGTAGCTGCTGACTTTTCCTTCTTCCATTTCCTTCCTTGCTGCCCCTT
This sequence comes from Tokudaia tokunoshimensis, assembly GCA_036184795.1. NCBI lineage: Eukaryota > Metazoa > Chordata > Mammalia > Rodentia > Muridae > Tokudaia > Tokudaia tokunoshimensis. The sequence continues at coordinate 3,036,597 of BTHU01000003.1, read as the reverse complement.
CGGTGTGCATTCCCAAGAAAGCAGTAAAAATAGAACAAAGGCTAAAAAGAATTTAAATATTGAGAACTAACAATGAACAGAGAGCTAAACTCCACACACTTTGGACACAAAGACCAACAGCCTATACTCAACTTGATGCCTGAGCCTCATGGTAAAGTGAGGAAGATTGACAGGGACAGGGCAGATGAATTTATCCTGTTTCTATTAATCCAAAATATTTAGTTCATAGTATCCCCATTATACTTGTTACACACTCTTTCATGGTGTATTCCCTTAATTCCACAGCCCTCTGGGTGCACAGGTCTCTGCCCTGTGCCCAATGCTGAGATTTTGGGTGTGTTACAAAGCAATTGAATTCCTGCAGTAGCTGCCAAGAGTAAAATGCCCATTTTTGTCTCATTTAATTAAGCTTTAATTTGACTCTGCAGTTGTTTCTCTTTTCTTTTCTTCCTTTCTTTTTTTTGTATCTGTATAATTTAAGTAGAATTTCTATCTGTTTAAGTTGCAACAATGTGTTTTAAATATGTGACTATCTTTGCATTTGGTTACATAAAATTTCTACTCTGAGGAAAAAGAAGAAAAAATTCACTCTCTCTCTCTCTCTCTCTCTCTCTCTCTCTGTGTGTGTGTGTGTGTGTGGTGTGTGTGTGTGTGTGTGTGTGTGTGTATGTGTTCTGATATGTTCTCTTGAAATACATTTTTGTTTTGCATTCAGTTACTTTTCCAAGCTATGAATTAAGAACTATGAGCTGGCTGGAGGAATAACTCCACACAAGGGTCTGGAGTTGAGTTCTGTCCTTTCCCTAAGACACATGTACAAAGCCAGGTCTTGTGCTGCAGACCTGTAATTACAGTGCTGAGAGGAGGCACAGGAAGGTGTTGAATGTTGTTGGCTGCCAATCTTGCCAAATGGGGGAGCCCATGTTCAGTGAGAGGACCTGTCTCAGGGAGTATCTGAGAAGAAATACATGAGGCTTACTATTGGTCTGTGCATGTGTTTGCTTGCACACACACACACACACACACACACACACACACACACACACACACACACCCTAAAATCTTAAAATGAGAAATTGAAGAAATACTAGGTAAATTCTAGCTCTAATCTTCTCTTGGGTTCTGATCCAAAACTGAATCACAAATGATAAAGAAAATACAGAATCCAGAAACTGAGTGTGATTATCCTACAGAGTTCTAGCTCCTTTGCTGAGTGAGAGCTCAACATGATGGAATGGCTGTGGCCTAGTGATGTGGACCCCACAGTACACCTGTAAAATAGAAAGCTGACCATTCTCAGAAAATTTTCAAAATCCTATCGTAGTGCACCCTTCATGGGCCAGGTTGGGAAGGCTCCATCAGAAGTAGAAGGCTTTCCTGTGTTCTCAGGGAAAATTTCCCCTTTATTGCCTCTGTTCTGTTTGTCCTTAAAATCAAATACAATAAGGCACAAAAGCAGAGAGTCTTTGTTTTTGTTTGTTTTCCTCTTTTTAGTGTAACCATTGGCTATTTGCTGTATGTCACCATGCATTTCAGTCTGTGTTTTGAGAAACACTTTTCCAAAGAGAAAAGTCAGTGACAGCAAATGCTCTGGGCAGAAATAGGAGCTTTGAAGGGCGGCTTGCTCAGATCCCTGCTGATGAAAGCTGGATGTTTGCACCCTTCTTCACTGAAGAAAGTTAACTGTCATCAGGGATAAAGCCTTATTTGTAGACAAATGTCCAATTAATTTAATTGGTGTTCTCTTTACCTTTATCATTATCCCTGGTCTCACTAGTGTGTCAAAATATTCTATGAAGAGAGTAATTTTATTTTGACATTGAGGGAATGTGGTTACATTAGAAACCAGCTAACCCTTTCTGTGTCAATGAGCAGAAATTTCAACAACTCAAAACCAATTTTACATCTGAGACATACCCTTTTTGTAAGAACGATTGGCTGTATGTTGTCATGTGATGTTCAATTCGAAGCTTTACAACCCTCCTTTTCAAAGAGAAGGATAGGATACCTTCCTTCCTTCCTTCTGCTGTCTCCTGAAATGGGCACAGAAAATAACCCACAGGTCTTCTGCAAGAAGAAGCACGGTGGTGTTTCTGGTGGTGTTAAAGCAAGGAAGGCCTGCGTAAGAAACTGCAGCTGATTATAAAGCAAGAAAGAGCAGAAGGAAGAGAGCAGAGGAAGCTCAGATGACACATATTCATTCAAACACTGAGGAACGTTTGAGTGAAAAGAAGGTCTAGTGGGCAGAGGGATGGTTTTCTGGTAAGAAAGGAACATTTTAAGCTCCTAATCAAGTGCTTGCTGACAGGAGCCTGATATAGCTGTCTCCTGAGAGACTCTGCCAGAGCCTGACAAATACAGAGGCAGATGCTCTCAGCCAACCATTGGACTAAGCATGGGGACCCCAATGGAGGAGTTAGAGAAAAAACTGAAGGAGCTGAAGGGGTTCGCAACCCCATAGGAAGAACAACAACATCAACCAACCAGAGCTCCACCCCCTACACACACATACACAGAGCTCCCAGGAACAAAACTACCAAAGAGTATACACATGGAGGGACCCATAGCTCCAGCTGCATATGTAGCGGAGGATGACCTTGTTGGGCATTAATGGGAGGGGAGCCCCTTGGTCCTGTGAAGGCTCAATGCCCCAGTATAAGGGAATGCCAGAGAGGGGAGGCAGGAGTGGGTGGGTGGGTGAGGGAACACCCTCATAGACGCAGGGGGGAGGAGATAGGGGATTTTGGGGTTGGGGACCTGGGAGAGGGGATAACATTTGAATTGTAAATAAATAAAATATCCAATAAAATAACAACAAAAGGAGGCAACATAGGAAGACACATTTCTGAATGCCTTATTCACATCACTGAGTACATTTGTCTGAGGGAAAATTAATGAGGAGCATGAATTTGCTAAATAAATGTTATCATTTTAAACCATCAAAAAAATGCACCACAAGAGTTGCTGCAGTGATAGAAGCAGGTGGGTTTGGAGAGAATCTGGAAGCAGAAAACATGCACTACCAAACCAGCCACCTGGAGGAAGGCAGGGGTCGGTCACCCTAAGAGTCCTGTTTTCACAAAGCTGTTGGACCATACTCTCTCCCCTGTCTTATAATTGGTTTATAAAATTTGAGAATTTAAACATCATTGCCTAGGAAAACACCAAGAATGAAAAAAAGGAATGAAACTCTTAAGAAAGGCTCATTGAGAGCTAGTCAGTCTGTGATGTGTTTAAAAACTTAAACAGGTGCAATTTAAAAAGAAATATATTAACACATTAGAGTTAGACATTTTGGGATTTTATCTCCTTTTCATTTTCCCTTTCTTCTGGGATGCACTGGCTTTGTAGTGAGCACTACATGCAGAGGCAGCCCCTGGAAGACCACAACCATATATGGGGAAACTGGAGAGGCTGAGGGTTGGAAGGCTCATCCTGATATCGGTTGTACCGCCAACGCAGGCTTGGATTTATTCTTCTTTAACTTAAAATCAATACTTTTCACAACAGGTCTGTGTTTCTATTCCTTAAAACAATAAACATGTTTATTTGTAGTAAACAAATGTTAAAATGTAAAAATATCTCATAGACATAAGAACATGTCTGTAGGTGATTCTACTGATGTACAGTATAAGGGCAGCAAATTGCATGTGAACTTATTGTTGTGTACATGCAAAGGACAAGTGTTGACTAGAGAGAATACCCTGAATACTCTGAAGTAGTTGAACTCTCTAAACCTCATCATGGGTAGTGGGTGTGAAACCTTGTGCAGTTGTCAAAATTCATTATTCAACAACAAATAAGTCCCTATAAATTATACTTCAAAAATATGTATTGTCAGTAGTTAACCCCCTTTGTCCATTTCTGGCAGCCACTAAGCTGGTGTATAATGGGTAGCATGATTAACATTAGGATTCTCAGACCCTGTATATTTTCCTGGTTTTCGTAGTTCTAATTTTATTCATATAATCCTCTCTTCCCCAATGTAATGGTATAATGAACAAATAAATAAACAAAACACCTATAGTATTTTCAATAATAAAATAGTACATTTAAGAACATTTCAAAGGCTGTATCTTCAAATGTAAGTAGTTGCGATATTTTTCTGTGACAGCGGACATTCAAGGACTTCCAAGAATTCTTCTGTGTTAGGTGATACATAGTTTAATATCCAGAAGTAGCTAATGGTTACTTCCTAAGTTCCTAGCCCTATGATTCTGGAAACGACCAAGGAGAATGGTTTGGCACATTTTTCAGGATTATATTTTATGTATAGGTTGGTACCTCCCTTGATACTTAGCAGAATGGATAGAGCACATTTCATTTAATCAGATAGCTTCTGTAGGCTTTCAGAACAACAGAGCCCCCTCAGGCAGGCCCACCATCATGAAAGTGCCATAAAACCATGTGATCACCACCTGCAATGTGGAAAACATGAGCAATAACTTATCAAAATATTTCCAGTGAACATATGACTTTGACCCAGATGGCAAAATCGGCTGTGTTGGCCATAAATCTGCGGCAGAGTGTGGGCAGGTGTACGTTTGCTATCATTATGACTGTTTGCTCAACGCTTTATCTGTTCAGCCTTTTCCTAAGGAAATAACAATTTTGGAAATATTGAGGAAGAAACAAAACACAGCCTGCAAACCCAAGCTGTAAGTTTTCTAAAATTTAGGTTGTGTATCCTTGTATTGTAGGCTGAGATGTCTGATAGTAGAAAATAAAGGGGGTGGGGTGGGGAGAAGGTTGAGAACAGCAGAGAGAACACATAAAAGCAGACAAGTTCATTTCATATCACTTTTTATAGCAATAAAAATAAAATGTTTGATTTTTTCACAGAAAATCAAAGTCTCTAAGTATTAAAAATTTAGTTATACCCCAACTCCTATTATCTATCACAATTGCTTATATACAAGATGAAAGGGCACAAGAGTAGATGATTCAGAGACAATTATGTATTGAGTATGAATATGTTTGCTAATATCTCTGTTAGAATATAATATGCATATTTCCTATCTATTATCTGATGCCAAAATATTTAGTTCTTAGTCTAGAAATATCATGGGAATTTGGATTCTGGAGAAAACACCCCACTACCTTTCAATAAATCAATCAATTTTAGTGGTACTTGAGAATGAAGCTGAGGTTTTGGGCATGCTTGGTAAGCACTATACCCAAGAGCTAAACCCCTAGCTTTACATTACTCTTTAGAACTATAAGATTTAAGCACCATACTCAGAGTATGTACAATAACAGTTACATAGAACTGTTATTTCTCCACAGTAAGGTTACATGCTCTGTCCCTTGATTCTTACAATGATTTGTTCTTCCTATCTGGGACTCTGTACCAAATGTTTTTAATAGAGAATATATTGCCAGTCCTGGTGAATGGCACCTCTCTTCTGCTACAGTAGGCTGGTCTAACAGATCAGAAGGACTGGATGATGGATGAGACCAGTGGGTCCTGGCCATGGATGCTTCCTTGACCCTCTTGCTATAAGGCACATCTCTGCTCAGTAGGATTCCATGGTAGTGACTAAACACATGATAAATTGTCAATCTGCCAAGGAAAAGTCAAGAGAGCCAGCCTAGGAATACGTGTCTGTCCCTGTGAGAAGAAACCACTGATTTCCCAGGATGCAAAGGCATCTTTGTAGTCCATCTTTGCAGTAAAAGCGATGGGCTCAGAATTAGCTCGTTGTGGGCAGTGAAGCTCTTGACAGTAAAAGAGCTGGATTAGTTTTGGTAAGTGTTACTGATACTGTTGGACTTATGATGCATTCCTGTTGCCATCATGGTCCTCTGTTTATGTGCTCATGAGGTCAGTGCTTATTTAGCCCTAGGAACTGGCTGGCAAGATCTGGCAGATATCCCTATCTACTGGGTATTTTGGTGTCTCTCTATGCGTATGTCCTCTGGTAGACATTAGCCTATTGCACAAAGATCTTCTCACTTGTTGCTCATTCTCATAGCATCCTTGAGCCTCTATATCATGATGCTTCTCCAAGAACCATTCTAGTGGAGGGATGTGTGTTTCTTTGTTTGTTTGGTTGGTTTTTGTGTCTAGGTCCTGTGTCTGGGCTTTCTCCTCTCCATTCTTTTTAGCAGTTCTTTTCCTTATGAAGTGAATGGACATGCTCACTGCCTAAAGGCCATATTCATTAAGACAAAATGCACTTAACACCATTTTCCATGGAACATGACAGGCACATTGTAGAGACTGTCTTTTGGGGGTTAGAATTCTTAAGGAAAGAAATCAGACAGGTTTTTCCTCCCCTAGCTGAATATCCCCCACCTGGCCTAGATGTTGTGTGGGGAGGGCTGCTAATGCTCCCCTGGGCTCTGGTCCTGCTCTTGCAAATTGGTTGTGTCTTCCAGCCCTGCTGTGTCCCCTCCATCTCAAATGAACTATTTCTTTTTTTTTTTTTTTAATTTTATTTTATTTTATTTTTTTAATTTACATTCCAAATCACTTCCCCTTTCCCGTTTCCTCCCTCCCCGAAAGTCCCATAAGCCCCCTTCCCTCCCTCTTTTCTCCGTTCAACCCCCTCTCATTACTCTGTCCTGGCGTTCCCCTACATCCAGTCTTTCCAGGACCAGGGGTCTCTCCTTCCATCTTTTTAGAAATCTATTGATATGCTGATTGTGTCTAGGGTATTCTGAGATTCTGGGTCAATATCCCCTTATCAGTGACTTCATACCATGTGTGATCTTTTGTGATTGGGTTACCTCACTAAGGATGATATTTTCAAGTTCTGACCATTTGCCTAGGAATTTCGTGAATTCATTGTTTTTAATTGCAGAGTAGTATTCCATTGTGTAAATATACCACATCTTCTGAATCCATTCCTCCGTTGAGGGACATCTGGGTTCTTTCCAGCTTCTGGCTATTATAAATAAGGCTGCTATGAATATAGTGGAGCATGTGTCCTTATTGCATGCAGGTAAAGTCTCTGGGTATATGCCCAGGAGTGGTATAGCCGGATCCTCCGGAAGTGTCATGCCCAGTTTTCTGAGGAGCCGCCAGACTGCTTTCCAGAGTGGTTGTACCAGCCTGCAATTCCACCAGCAGTGGAGGAGTGTTCCTCTTTCTCCACATCCTCGCCAACAACTGCTGTCTCCTGTGTTTTTGATCTTAGCCATCCTGACTGGTGTGAGATGGAATCTCAGGGTTGTTTTGATTTGCATTTCCCTAATGACTAAGGATGATGAACATCTCTTTAGGTGCTTCTCAGCCATTAGATATTCTTCAGGTGAGAACTCTTTGTTTAGCTCTGTACCCCATTTTTTAATAGGGTTACTTGCCTCTCTGGAGTTTAACTTCTTGAGTTCTTTGTATATCTTGGATATTAGCCCTCTGTCGGATGTAAGGTTGGTAAAGATCATTTCCCAGTTAGTTGGTTGCCGCTTTGTCTTTTTGACAGTGTCTTTTGCCTTGCAAAAACTTTGTAATTTAATGAGGTCCCATTTGTCTATTCTTGATCTTAGAGTATAAGCTATTGGAGTTCTGTTCAGGAAATTCTCCCCTGTGCCCATATGTTCAAGGTTCTTCCCTAGTTTCCCTTCTATTAGTTTCAGTGTGTCTGGTTTTATGTGGAGATCTTTGATCCACTTAGAATTGAGCTTAGTGCAAGGAGATAAGGATGGGTCAATTTGCATTCTTCTGCATGTTGACCTCCAGCTGAGCCAGCACCATTTGTTGAAAAGGCTATCTTTTTTCCACTGGATGGTTTTAGCTCCTTTGTCAAAGATCAAGTGACCATAGGAGTGTGGATTCATTTCTGGGTCTTCAATTCTGTTCCATTGATCTACATGTCTGTTACTGTACCAATACCATGCAGTTTTTAACACTATTGCTCTGTAGTACAGCTTGAGGTCCGGGATACTGATTCCCCCAGAGGTTCTTTTACTCTTGAGAATAGTTTTAGCTATTCTGGGTTTTCTGTTATTCCAGATGAATTTTTGAATTGCTCTTTCTAACTCTATGAAGAATTGAGTTGGGATTTTGATGGGGATTGCATTGAATCTGTGTATTACTTTTGGTAAGATGCTCATTTTTACTATATTAATCCTGCCAATCCATGAGCATGGCAGATTTTTCCATCTTCCGAGGTCTTCTTCAATTTCTTTCTTCAGAGACTTGAAGTTCTTGTCATACAGATCTTTCACTTGTTTGGTTAGCGTCACGCCAAGATACTTAATATGGTTTGTGGCTATCGTAAAGGGTATTATTTCTCTTACTTCTTTCTCAGCCTGCTTATCCTTTGAGTATAGGAAGGCTTCTGACTTGCTTGAGTTGATTTTATATCCGGCCACTTTGCTGAAGTCGTTTATCAGCTGTAGGAGTTCTCTGGTGGAGTTCTTTGGGTCGCTTATGTATACTATCATATCGTCTGCAAATAGTGATAGTTTGACTTCTTCCTTTCCAATTTGTATCCCTTTGACCTCTTTTTCTTGTCTAATTGCTCTAGCTAGAACTTCAAGTACTATATTGAAAAGATATGGAGAGAGAGGGCAGCCTTGTCTAGTCCCTGATTTTAGTGGGATTGCTTCAAGTTTCTCTCCGTTTAGATTGATGCTGGCTACTGGTTTGCTGTAAATTGCTTTTACTATGTTTAGATATGGGCCTTGAATTCCTGATCTTTCCAAGACCTTTAGCATGAAAGGATGCTGAATTTTGTCAAATGCTTTCTCAGCATCTAATGAGATGACCATGTGGTTTTTTTCTTTGAGATTGTTTATGTAGTGGATTACATTGATGGATTTCCTTATATTGAACCATCCCTGCATCCCTGGGATGAAGCCTACTTGATCGTGGTGAATGATCGTTTTGATGTGTTCTTGGATTCGGTTGGCAAGAATTTTATTGAGTATTTTTGCATCGATATTCATAAGAGAGATTGGCCTGAGATTCTCTTTCTTTGTCGGATCTTTGTGTGCTTTTGGTATTAGTGTAATTGTGGCTTCATAGAACGAGTTGGGTAGTGTTCCTTCTGTTTCTATTTTGTGGAACAGTTTGAAGAGTATTGGTGTTAGGTCTTCTTTGAAGGTCTGATAGAATTCTGCACTAAAACCATCTGGACCTGTGCTTTTTTTGGTTGGAAGACTTCCAATGACAACTTCTATTTCTTCAGGGGTTATAGGACGGTTTAGATGGTCTATTTGATCCTGATTTAATTTTGGTACTTGGTATCTGTCAAGGAAATTGTCCATTTCCTCAAGATTTTCTAGTTGTGTTGAATACAGGTTTTTGTAGTAGGATCTGATGATTTTTTGAATTTCCTCAGTTTCTGTTGTTATCTCTCCCTTTTCGTTTCTGATTTTATTAATTTGGATACTATCTCTGTGCCCTCTGGTTAGTCTGGCTAAGGGCTTATCTATCTTGTTGATTTTCTCAAAGAACCAACTCCTCGTTTTGTTGATTCTTTGTATGGTTTTATTTGTTTCTACTTGATTGATTTCAGCCCTGAGTTTGATGATTTCCTGCCTTCTACTCCTCTTTGGTGTATTTGCTTCTTTTTGTTCCAGGGCTTTCAGGTGTGCCATTAAGCTGTTAGTGTATGCTGTCTCCCGTTTCTTTTTGGCGGCACTCAGGGCTATGAATTTTCCTCTTAGCACTGCTTTCATTGTGTCCCATAAGTTAGGGTATGTTGTGCCTTCATTTTCATTAACTTTCAAAAAGTCTTTGATTTCTTTCTTTATTTCCACCTTGACCAAGTTATCATTGAGTAGAGCATTGTTCAGCCTCCATGTGTACGTGGGTTTTCTTTTGTTTTTGTTGCCATTGAAGACCACCCTTATTCCATAGTGATCTGATAGGAGGCATGGGATTATTTCTATCTTCTTGTATCTGTTGAGGTCTGATTTGTGACCAATTATATGGTCAATTTTGGAGAAGGTACCATGAGGAGCTGAGAAGAAGGTGTATTCTTTAGCTCTAGGATGAAATGTTCTATATATATCAGTTAGTTCCATTTGGTCCAAGGCTTCAATTAGATTCACTGTGTCCCTGTTTAGTTTCTGCTTTCCTGAACGATCCATTTCAGAGAGCGGGGTGTTGAAGTCACCCACTATTATTGTGTGCGGTGCGATGTGTGCTTTGAGTTTTAGTAAAGTTTCTTTTACGAATGAGGGTGCCCTTGCATTTGGAGCATAGATATTCAGGATTGAGAGTTCTTGATGGTGGATTTTTCCCTTGATCAGTATGTAGTGTCCTTCTGTGTCTTTTTTGATGACTTTGGGTTGAAAAATTTCTTATGAAGATTGTGGGAAGGAATACAAGACCAGTGTTGAAAACTCATTTGTCTAAATGAACCAAGTTCATAATCCTGTCATTCATCCTCACTTACTATACTATAGACAAGTATTCTGTATACACCAGAACTCAACAAAACAACAGGAAATTAGTGACTTCCCCTCCATTAATGTGGTGTGGCATCTACCCAGAACATGGAGAGCTTGCATTACGATTCTTCCTAGTAAGTCTTGCAGCAAGTTCCATGTAGTATCCTTCCCTGCATTTAATAGCCCTTCTATCACAAAATCTATCTAACGATGTGACTCCAATGGTGGAAATTTCACTCAATGACCCAAACAGTTTCTGCTCTGAGTTTCACCTGAGTCTGAGTCAAATGGTCATGCTAAGCAGAGTACTTGTTGGTATGGGATCAGTAGGCCTCTTTTTAGAACCCAAAAAGTCTGTTGGTATACCATGACTCTAAGGTTGTACAAATTGGCACGAACAATCATCTATCCTTGATTGCCATGCTTTAAATCTTCACAGATTTTTCTCTCACCTGTAGAATGCACATCTTCTAACGAGGCCTCCAGAATGCTGGCTACCCCTTGTTCCTCTGGCACAAGCATTAGAGCTCCAGCAATGGAATGGACTGAAAAAAAGTGCTGTGGGCTGTGCAGATGGTGCAGGTCTCCTCAGACTGTATTATGACAGAGGGCAGAAGAGTTAACATAGCCCCAAGGCAAAACTGTAAATTAATATTGTTGAATCCATGTAAATGTGAACTGTTTCTGATTGTCTTTCCTGATTGAGATAGAAAAGAACAGATTTTCCAGAAAGATGGCTTCATCCCAAGATCCTGAGGCTATATTAATCTGCTCCAGTAAATGTACCACATCTGGCATAGCAGCTGCAGAGGGACTCTTAGTCGATCAAGCTTGCAGCTATCTTCCTGGACCCATCTTGTTTCTCTGGGGTTCAGACTAGTGAATTAAATATTAATACATTGAGAAGAAGCACCCTCAAAGTATTTAGGTTGTGAAGGTAACACAAATGTCTAACCCTATCGCTTACTTCCAAGGTGAAATGCTGAATTTGGTTTTCTAGGTTGACTTGGCAAGGAGAGAAGAGGTTGAAGATATTCACTTGTGCACATTCATCTCTTGGTTCTCACCCAAGTAATGTAAGAGTAAATACAAGTGTTGTACTGACTTCTGGGTGTTCTTTCTGACAACACATATAAAGATAAGAAAAATGGCCCAGTATGTGAACTGTAAGGTGGGTAGTAACCACAAGCAGTTTATTGTATTGGCCTCTGCTCCCTTATGTCCTCTAGATAACAGTGAGACCATGATGACTGTCTTTGGAACATAAACACCAGCTTCAATCCTATACCCAATAGTTCCCTGAACAACTATGTCTTTAACTTCTAAAATCAAATGTCCACAATCCTCTTGAGGATGAATAGAGAAACCACTCCCCTGCAGACTAGAACTGTGGGAATTTGTTCTTCCACAGAATGTAACAGGACTTGATTGAAAGCTGACTCCTCCTAGAAACTTGGCAAGGTTTGATGAGTTTTATTGATACAATCCTCATCATTCTGGTCATCCAGGCTTGTGTTTTTGCTGGCACAGCTGAACAGTGCTCTGTTGGCAGCCTGGTGATTTCCCCTGTGGGGGCTACATTCTGCTAACGTTTTCATCACTTGGTAAGGTCAGAGTTCCTTGGCTTTCATTCAGATATAACTTTCATTACAGAAACTTCTGGAAATCGTCATTCTCAGTAAATTCAGTGAGTCAAAATACATAACAGCTTCTTCTATTCCTGATCCAGAGAGCTACCACAGAATGCAGGTGCTGGCATCCTCCTTTGGCACATACCACATCCCATATTAGGTTTCTCCTCTAGCTTTGTGTGGAATAAAATCAACTATTAGTCTGTCAAGGATACACATAATATCCATGTCAACATGTCATCATCTGATATCCTTCTCTAGAGTTCATGTGACAATCTCAGCATTTCATGTTTGTTCCATGTACACTACCACATTTCCCAAGACTCTAAGAGTCATTCTGACATTGAATCTGACAGTATCCCTTAGGAGTGGATCCTGACTATTTAACTCTGGTACCTTAAAAAGACAAATGTGGGTCAATAAATCTTTACTTATTCTATTTTTGTTCCACCGCATTTGAATAAGAAGCCTGTGACTACAATGGCAGGCTACTTAGCCAACTACAGTGAATGTATTCCATCTGTGTCTAGGGGTACTATGAATACAGATCACTTCATACTTCTTGGGATGTTCCACCTGAGTCAATGCTTGAAGAAGGGAAAGTAGGTCATTACATGAATAACTATGACCCATTGTGTTCTCGGAACACAGAGATCATGAATCACACCCCTGTCACCTTAGAAAACAGAGAATTCTGCACAGTGTTTCACACCCAGAAGCAAGTTAAACACAAGTTATGCGCAGGAAGGGGAGACTAATCATGGGCTTAGAAAAGCCAGGGTTCAAGGAGCCAAAAGTTCTTGCAGTGTGTACCTCAGTGTTTTTATCCTAGCCATGGCCTTCATTGGTATTTAAACCTATTTCACTTTGGGCAATTAAATGCAAAGCTGAGATACCATATCTTCACAATTTCTCACTCAATAAAGTAGGTGTTAACCTCTTAAAATCTATGGGGCCCACCACCTATCTGGCTTTCCACTGCCTGTTAGCCAACCCCAATTTTGCTTTTGTGTTTTATTATTTCTTTTTTTACTATAGAGCAGAATTACACATTAGAAATGAATTACTAGCCATGTATGCATTCAACTATTTCTAAATTCCACATGTTTTAAAACAAAATTTTAAAAGATGATTTATTTATTTATTCTAAAACACTTCTGCACATAGAATAGGATGCAATGAAATACTTTGTATTTAATGTCCTAATAGCTACTGTGGCTTTAGCCACAGTTTGCATCTCATCTTAAACTTACAATATTGCAAACAAGCACCAGCCATTTGCCCTAGCATTATATTGTGTATCATTGTTATGAATGACCTAAGGGCTTTGCAGCAGCCTGACAACCTTATGAGCATCAGTTTCTCTGTGTATCACAATAATAGTCATTCCAGTTAATAGGAAAATCCTTTTGATGAATTGGTCTTTACAGGTGAGGTCATCATTGCCTGCTAAGTGGCACATTTCTCAATCCAGAAACAAAATCCACCTTCTAGCCTGCTTTTGCCAAACAAATCCTGAACTGACTCTCAGGTTATTTTTCTTTTTCTGGAAGAAGACCATCGGTTTGAGTATAAGATATTTAGTAGGAAAGAACATTATGAAAGGAAGAAAAAAAAAGCAAGTTATAGAAGAGAAAGATGTCAGGTTGTGATGAATGTCTGAGGTTTCACCGAGCTGGTGCTAAAGTACTAGAGTTACAGACGCCACCAGAAGCAGTCTATGTGAGTGAAATGTCGGGGACTTTATGCTTTCACCTGCCTTATTGTTAGCTATGGACTTCCTGAGGAAGACAGCTGATGAAAACTATGAAGTCTTCAAGCCCAAGACACAGAGGGAGTCCCTTCTTACAGGAAAACAGAGGGAGGACTTCCCACATGTGGACTCTGAGTCCAGACATGAGTGAGTGCCTGTGGAAAGAGAGTTATAGGGAACACAGAATGTTTACTCTGGCAGAGAGGTAGACAGAGGGATGGTGGAAGGTGACTTCAAGTCAGTTTTCTGTGGATTTTAAAAGCTCTGCCAGTGCCTGACAAATACAGAGGGGGATGCTCTCAGCCAACCATTGGACTGAGCACCTGGTCCCCAGTGGACCCAAGGATCTATAGGAGTTTGCAGCCCCATAGGAGGAACAACAATATGAACCAACCAGGACCCCCAGAGCTCCCAGGGACTAAACCACCAACTAAAGAGTACACATGGAGGGACCCATGGCTCCAGCATCATATGTAGCAGAGGATGGCCTTGTTGGGCATCAATGGGAGGAGAGGCCCTTGGTCCTGTGGAGGCTTGATTCCCCAATGTAGGGAAATGCCAGGACAGGGAAGTGGGAGTGGGTAGGTTAGTGAGCAGGGGAAGGGGGATGGGATAGGGGATTTTTGGAGGAGAAATGAGGAAAGGGGATTTGAAATGTAAATAAAGAAAATATTTAATAAAAAATAATCAGAGAGAGAGAGAGAGAAAGAGAGGCAAAGACAGAGAGACAGATAAAGAGAGAGATATCACTGATGGTTGAAGTAAAAGTGATTTCATAAGAAGATTTTGAGAAGTCATGGAGATGTAATACAAGCAGGGTTGAAAATAAAAATTTTGATAGAGAAAAAATGTTTTTTTTTTTTGTAAAAGTAAGGATGGCAGATAAGGCAGAAGGCATACACGAACTGGGGAGCAGTCTGTGCCCTGCACTCAGTACTGAAGAGGTTTCCAGTTAAGCACACTGAATTAGATTTTCCAGGACAAATGTACAAATGGATGCAGAAAGGGTTAAAGAGGCAGGTGACTCCCAGGAGGTTTGTGGGAGAAGAAAGTTTGTCAGTGCTGGATGTAGAGCAGAGATCCTTAAGCTTTTAGCCTATCGACCGGTTTTCAACCCAAACATTTTTATACAACCCAGTTAAAATAAGTATACAAATAAGTTAAATAAGTATACAAATCAAATATTGATTCACAACAAACCACAGATACATTTTACCTTGAGACGATACTTTGATATATATGTATAAATTTACCACATATTAAATATGAAAGAGCATTTGAATTCTTAAAGAGGAAGTACCTGCTGACTTTTATATAATAAATTAATTCCTGGCTGAATTTTGATACTGAAGGGTGCAAACCATCTTCAATGTTTTATAGGGCTGATTGATGTTTCAATTTCCTAATTGTCATGCTGGGAATGCCTCTCCATGTAAATATGTGGTACAACAGCACACATGTGTTTAGTGCCATTTCATAAATAGCTGGAAATTATTTCTCAATCTGATGCCCAAATTCATTTAATAATTTTGTATGAAAATCAGCTCAACAATCAAAACAACAATTTTTTTAAATTTAAATTCTGTCACAGTTCTATACAAAAATAGGGTAATTCGGCACTTATGTGCTCAGGAGGAATATTGGTGGGAAACTAATAAAAGCCCTGTTTTTCTGAACAAGACCATATGTCTCTGCAAAACAGAAACTCTTTTTCAGTGTGATAAACACTCTGACGTCTTGAATCTGCTGTAGGTGTTGCAGGCAGTATTCATTGGAGACATGTGGTGGCCACCAGCTCAGAGCAAACTGTGCACACACTGAGGCCATAGAGACATCTCAGTGCAACATAAGTGAGCCCTGCAAAGTGTCCCCTCCCCAACACTGGAGCCTTGTATCCTCTAGGAGTAGAGAGTAGTGCTTAAAGCTGAGTGACAGTAGGCAGCTTCCCAAGCTAATCAGGTGTTTCAACATGGGGAAATTGCCTTCCCCAGTGAAGGATTTAAATTGCCTTTGTTCCTTCATTAATAAACAACAATAGTGTGTCCAGATGTTGTTATCAAAGGTCAAAGGTGTGTTGCATAGTTCCCTGGAACTGGGATTCTTGTGCACATCATTTTTCTGGAAGGTTTTAAGACAGATCTGAGCTACCTGCTTGCTGACTTCCTCATTGTAACTGGGGTTACAGTGGGGCAGATTCAGAACCAAAGCAGAATCTTTGTCCATTGTATTTGTTACCGTGAAAGAAAAACTAAAACTAAAAAAAAAAAACAAACAAAAAATAAACACCAGAATGTAAATGAAAATCTTTCATAATATCATCAATTAGGAGTGTCCTTTGTACTGAGCATGCGCACTGAGAAGTAGCCTGCCTAAACAAACAGACAGAAACACATTCCACACATCTTGCTCAGCTTTGCCGTCCCAGCAATAAAGTGATTAAAGTTTTTACCGTGTTTTTGTGTTGTATTCTTGACATGGTATTGCAGGTAGAATACTGGTCCTCTGATGGGAATTCATTACCTACCAGGACTGAACTCTCTCTTATGTGAATAACTGGAAGGAAGCTGAAGAAAGGGAGACTGGAGCATGCGCTATGTTGACATTTGTGTTCTCTTGGAGGAAGGAGAACTGATTTTAAAATGTGTCTTTTAGGAATTGGGTTTCTCTCTCTGTGTGTCCGTGTGTGCGTGCATGCGTGTGTGTGTGTGTGTGTGTGTGTGTGTGTCAGGAGCCATCCTGGCACCAGTTTTGCATGGCCTATGATGGGTGAGCTCCAAGGCAAGGTCCTAAAAGTTTTCATCTTAGGATTGCTTCTTGCAGCTGATATGCCTTTCCTTGTCATTCTTACATAGTCTAATGATTCCTGGGCATTAGTCCACCCTATTGGGCATATTTTCTGCAGATCAATGAAGATGTACCATCATGTAGTAATGCTGTATAGACAAAGTCATGCTTTCATAATTCCTGATAGTGACTTTATAGAATTCCTGGTTTGATTCAAATAATTTTAAGAAGAAAGTTTTAAGAGATGGCTTTAGTTGTTTAGCCAGAAATAAATGATAAACTTAGAATCAAGAATAAAATGTGCACACTCCTCATGGAATATTAAATAAAGTCTATATAATAAGGAATATGATGAGCTTTCACAGTTACACTGAAAGAGAAATAGGCTTGGGACAAATTTGTGATCAAGGAAAAACATTCATTTTAGGTCACATCCAAGGATGAAGCCACAAGTGTACACTATGATAAAGTGAGGCACTGTGAAACTATTGCTTTGAACTTATAATGAGCTTATGGAATGAAATACTGCTTTGAACTTAATATCAACATCCTTCTGTAACTCCTCTTTTGTGTAACATTTTTTCTATGAACTAATTTTCTAAAGAAATTTTGTCTAAGAAGGTATAAAAATGCCAGGGAGAAGGAATAAAGTGGTAGCTTAGGAGGCTCAGCTCCATTCCGCGCCCCCCCCCGCAAATGTATATATGTATATGCCTGTTTGTCTATATGTATGTATGTATATATGTATGTATGTATGTATTCATGAACACTTGCGGAGTTGAGGCAGGTAGTTAGGCCCAACCAGTGGAAAGATAATAATTCTTTTTGGTTTTTTGGGTTTTTCAAGACAGGGTTTCTCTGTGTAGCCCTGGCTGTCCTGAAACTCACTCTGTAGACCAGGCTGGCCTCAAACTCAGAAATCCCTCTGCCTCTGCCTCTGCCTCTGCTGGGATTAAAGTCAGGTGCCACCACTGCCTAGCAAGATTTTAATGCTTTCTTTTTCTTTTCTCTCTGGTTCATGAAGAGTTAATGCGTTCCAAGCCTCTTGCCTGGCCAGCAAGAGAGAAAAGAAAACTTTCACTTATTAGCACAAATTAGTAAGAGAAAGTTACAGAGCAAGAAATGAGTGCTTAGTAAAGCACATATAATAATATTATAAGGCCAGGGATCGTTTGACCTTTATCCTTCAGTGTGTCCCACTAAAGGTTGGGGCAAGCTCCCTGTGTGAGTACATACATTTGACTTGGAGATTAGATATATTTTATTTAAAGTGAGCCAGAGAACACCTGGGAGAGCCTAGGACGTAGAGCAAAGCTGACAATGGGTGCAATACCCTCTCCCCTCCTGCCCAGAACCCTCTGCTGCTGGTTGCAATTGTGTTTTTTATAACTAATAACAGTGCAGATGTGCAGATTAAAGTTTGGATAAGTGAAGATATTTTGTTTCCAGTGTCATAAAGCTCTCGTGGCTCATAATCAACCCGTTCTGCTCAGCCATCCCAGCTAACTGACACACTCTCTCCAAATCTTTTAAAAGATAATTACCATGTTTCTCAGAAGGTTTAAGTTTCTGATCTTGTGAAACTTTTGTATTTGTTCATCTGACTTGCTCAAATGAACCACCTCTTCAGAATCACAAGAAGGAAAAGTATTTTGGAAAATCATGTTATATTGTTTATCTGCAAGCAAATTCCTCAATACTTTTCTGGTCTTGGTCATGACATGCAAATACACACACACACACATACACATATGCACTCACATGTGCACACATGAACACACAGACACACACATGCACAGTCACACACAAGGATGTACACCAAATGTTATGATTGAGTCAGTTTGAACTCAGAGACATTTTCATCTATTGATTGATTGATTGATTACTACTTAGCCTTCAATAAGTAAAGTGATTTTTCAGATTTTAATTAGTATATTTTGATCATCTAGATTTATCACATTATGAGGAATTGGGAGGCATGTTTATCTGTATTGCCTTGGTGCCTAGAACAAAGCCTGGCAAACAGATGATGTGTGGAAACTGCTTTATGAATGAATGAACGATGGAAGCAATTTAGCTTATGTGATTTTGCCATGTGGGTGGCCCTTAAATCACTCTTTGAAAAGTGAGATAAATGAGAGAGCTGGATGGATTTCCATGGCAGTAAATTCCTAGAGATGAGACTAAGGCCTGTTATGTCTGTTTACTTAACTGCGTTGTGTAATGATGACAGGAGAAGCATGGTGATACAGGTTAATCAGAACCTTCTAGAAACACAACTTCCTACCCAGGCCTGTGGGCTCCACAACATCAATAAATTGGAAATAGACTAGAGAGGGAGGTGTTGCTATTTTTCTTCTCTGTGTACCTATCACTCATCCTGTCTGTGCCCTGCTGCTGCAGTCTCGCACACGTGGAGATGTGTGTTTAATAAGTCATGGGTGCAGATCTTTAAAGGATGCTCTTCAATCACAGAGCTGTTAGAGATTTCATTATGGAAATGGAGAAAACCAAACACAGACTCTTATTAGTTTCGCAAGTCAGTGACAAATTGGCATATACAGGGAGCAGGGGACACCCAGACAGGTGCTGTTATTGTCATTTTTATTTGCTTTGAGCTAATTTGCTGAGCATTGATTTAAAAGTTTGCTGGAAGAGGGGGGAAATCGCATATTTTCTGTGGGCATCCACTACTCTGAAGAAATCTTTCTTTATTGTTCTCTTTTTTCTCTGAAATAACAATACTTAATAAGGAGAGGAAGTCATTACACTAAAGATCCTGTTCATTTTCACTTTAATGCTCTTCAAGTTCAGGATTGATGCTACATGTGATTGCAGCGGATGGAGCACAGTTGCTTGCTCTCAGAAGTCATGTGACCACATGGAAGTATCAAACACTCTTTGTAGCATGTGCCTGCAGGACTGAGTTCTGTTGGCTGAAAGGCTTTCCTCCCTCTCTGGGCTTAGCTTTTTCTATATACAAAATGGATTTTTTTTTTCTTCACACAATGATTAAAAAAAAATCACCCAATTAATGAAAGAGTATGTATGATGTCTCCATTGTAACCAGCTGGTGATAGGAAATGGAGAACTTGCCTATGGTAGACTTGTTAGTGCCTTCATAGATGCTGAACAATTAAAAGTCCTAACTAGTCTCATGAAGTTTGAAGAATCATGGCATGTGTCAGTCTTCTCTAAGTGACTTGAATCCTCAGTTTTGGAGGAGCTCACAGAGACATCCCCTTAAAAGGTGTCGTGTTTTGGTATTTATGGGCACTTTTGTAGGGTTCTAGTGGGTATTGTATTTCATCATGCCATTCATAATTTTATATGTTAGGGACCAAAAACTTTTCTCATATTCACTCACGTTATGGTCTGTTTGGAATAAATGAGTGACATCTTTACAATATTCCAATATTCAGTGAGATGTGCATGACAGGGTAGGAGTTGTTTTCAGGTAGGGCAGAATGAATTAGGAGATAGCCACTGTATTTTCATTTGTAAAACAGAAAGATGCTGTGTGGGAATCCTAATGCTCTGTCATGGAAGACAGACTTGCAAAATAAAACTCAAGTCATACAAAACTTAGAATTTAAAATTTTTTAAAAATAATCTTTCTAAGAATTTAAGTATCATTGTAGCCAGAATAAATCAACAACTGATCAAAGTATGTAGAGAAGAGAGCCCAGTTTGGCCACAAGAGGACACAAAGCTTTCTTTACTATGACCTGGTGTTTCTCAAGACTGCATAGTAATTCATGCACGTTAGACTGCTGTCACTACTGACTTATATCTTGCTTAATTTCAGAAATGACAGTGGAAAGTTCTTAAAAAATGTGATGTGGATAATTGGTACAACTTTCTATGGGAAAATACAATAAATTGAAATCCTTATAATGGGTTTATGTTCTATCATTTTATTTGAATAAAGGGAAGTTGAGATATTGGCCAAACTAGTTGTTCTGTTATTCTTTTCATCAGTAGCTATTAAATTTTTGTTCTCTTTTCCAACCCCTGCTACTTAGAACATACACAGTAATTTTCCATTTAAAATATACCAAGTGAAATACACATTCTAAAGCATAAGAAATTGAGAGTCATGTTTGCAAACCTTGATGAGCACCAGTGAAATC
This sequence comes from Tokudaia tokunoshimensis, assembly GCA_036184795.1. Classification (NCBI taxonomy): domain Eukaryota; kingdom Metazoa; phylum Chordata; class Mammalia; order Rodentia; family Muridae; genus Tokudaia; species Tokudaia tokunoshimensis. The sequence goes on along the minus strand of BTHU01000003.1, from coordinate 3,015,949 downwards.
TCTAGCTATATACAATGTGCAATTATCTCTGAGACTTTGCTGTGTATTATTATCCTGGAAAGTGATGCTTTGAAAGAGGGCAAACCCATCTCTGCAGTTCACATACAAACATGAATTGGATGGCATCTATGTGTGTGGAATGCACATACTCTGGAAGTGAGGCCAGACACTGGACCCCTGCCAGCCTCTCCGAGAATGTGTCTGACATCTGTTTGTGCTAATTAATTTACTTTGCAACATTCCCAGTGACTGGGGTATTGGCAACAGGACTTTTGATGGCTGTCTTTTGCCAGGTTTGTAACACATCTATAAGCAAATACAGCCTAAGGTAAGTGCCATATTCCTAGTGATGAATTACAAACACTTTATAAAAAAGCTTGTTAACATCAATACAAAAAATGATAAAAATGGTAAAGTTGAGTCCTATACTTCTAATGAACCATCAACTATCTCATTTAAAGCTAACGGTTTATTATTTCACTTAATCTATTTACAGTTAAAATGCATTAAAAATTAACAAATATAATACATTTTATATTGACCATGTAAGTACGACGAATGCAGATTGTTAGTCTGTAACACAGAAAGAAAATAAATGCATCACAGTAATTTAATACAGTCATATTATCTGCAACCACCATGCTGAGATTCATGATTCAGGAAACTCTTATTTTGATGGGAGTGAATGGAAAGAAATAGGTAAATAATAGTCATGACACATTAGAAGCTGATGAGTTCTAAGAAAGGAACGTTATCAGAGATCACATAGAAAGGTTAAAGACACATATAGAATGATCAGGGAAAGAGTTTTTGATGAAATGACATTTGAATAAAGACTTTTAAGAGACTAGAGTGCAAATCCTAAGGGACTCTTAACAAGGAGTTGGGGCTATGAAAATTTGACAGGCCCCAGAGAGGGCATGCCAAAAACAGCCTAATGGGCTGATGAGAAACAGGAAGGAATTCTCAACAGGAGTAGGGGTGGCAAGTAGACACTGTCTACCTTTAGAAGGGGAGTAGGCACAGTGCACCTTTAGAAGGGGAGTAGGCACAGTGCACCTTTAGAAGGAGAGTAGACACAGTCTACCTTTAGAAGGGGAGTAGACACAGTCTACCTATAGAAGGGAGAGTAGACACAGTCCAACTGTAGAAGGAGGGTAGACACTGTCCACCTTTAGAAGGGAGAGTAGACACAGTCCACCTTTAGAAGGGGAAGCAGACAAAGTCCACCTGTAGAAGGGATAGTAGACACAGTCCACCTGTAGAAGGGAGAGTAGACACAGTTCACCTGTAGAAGGGAGAGTAGACACAGTCCACCTGTAGAAGGAGGATAGACACTGTCCACCTTTGTACGGGGGTGTAGACCCAGTCCACCTTTAGAAGTTGGGGTAGAAACAGTCCACTTTTAGAAGGGGTTGTAACAGCGAGTTTAGCTAAGTGGTTTTGGCTCCTGGCAGGTCACAACCGTGTCCAGGAGCAATCTGGATTCACAAACGAAAGGCACACATATCATTAATTATGTCAATTTATGCCACGTGGTGACTAGCTCAAAGTTTGGGCACTCTTAAACCTTCCTGTGGTAGCAAGACTCCTAAAACTTCCCCTGCTACCTCAGGCCCAATCACGGAAGTGGCCAGTGGCCACTTACCCAAATTCTTACATGGCCGGTTGGCTTTTTTCTCCTATAGCTCTTATGTCCCATCCTTCTTCCCCAAGTCCTGGCAATTCTCTCTCCTCCTTTCTCCCAGTTCCTAGCCCTCACAATGTAAAATTTCCACCCCTCTCTCTCCACCCAGTCATTGGCCATTGGCTCTTTATTGACCAATCAAAAACTAACTGGGAACAAGGACCTTCAGCATTTGGATACTCAGATTTCTGATTAATTCAAAGCATTAGAACCAATTCCCAATGGGGTGAGAGGACAGACCCTCTTCCTTTAGAGGGGGGACTAGACACAGTCCACCGTTAGAAGGGGGAGTTGACACAGTCCACTTTTCACTTTTAGAAGGGGGTTAGACACAGTTCACCTTTAGAAGTGGGGAACAGACACAGTCCATCTTTAGAAGGGGCAGTAGACAAAATCCACCTTTAGAAGAGTTGCTTCCTTTTCTTTCACTATGATGCTACATAACTTTAGTTGGGCTGTGACTACAGGCTCTTTTCTTCTTGAAGCTCTAGAGGGTGGCTGTATATCTTTCTCCATGACTCTCACATTGTGATGCTCTTATTTGGTTCTTGCTCAGCACCTCCTCCACGAACCTCAAGAAGCTCTGGCCCCTCCTCCTCATCTCCTAAAATCCCCACTCATGCTCTGTTTAGGATCTCACTTTCCTAATTTCATTTGTTATTATCTCCTTTTATTTTTAATGTATAATCTATACTTTCGACAAGAGTCCTAACACATTGATTCAGGAAGAAATGCACTTGAGTCTATATCCTCTTTCCCACTGCCCTGAAACCCTCACAGAATTCATGTGCTCACATTGAAATTCACCCCATTTTAACACCAGCAGCAACCCATCCTAGCTAACATCACTTCTGAGTTCAACATCTCATTTACATAAAACCTAATTGTGAAATGGTGATATTCCAGTTACAACTTCCTGAGACAAGGTGCCATCTAGCCTATGAAACAGGTAAAGTGTTTGAAATGCAGGGATGTCCTGACTGCATGTTTGGGAACTTGGTCTCCTATCCTATGCAAGCAGCCACAAATGACTTGACATTGTGAGTACCAAGGTGGCATCATGTCCCTAAAGCAACATTTCAGCACTTCTTCTCCCCATTATCATAGTTCCATGTTCTTTCAGCCACATTGTACAGTGTTGCTGAGCCTTGGAGCAGGGTGACCTGTGTGTCCATCCTCATGATGAACAGCCACCTGTTCTCAGCACCTTGACCATCCATGAGTCTCTACAAGAGTCAGTGTCAATATCAGAAAGCTAAGTACAGGTACACTCTGGCTTTTCTCCTGTTCAGTTGGGCTGCTTCCTCTGTAGAGCAATTCCATAGCTGTTTATCTATTGTATCCTTTGACACCATCTACTGATTTGCTAATTTGGGAAAGTAGGTCTATTTTTTATTCTGGAAAGGAAAGGTACAAATGCAACAGCAGAGATTTTGTATAGACAGGTCAGAGTAGCCTCAGTTAAACAAAATAAGTAATTTGTATTCCTTATCTGTTGTTCAGTAAAAATGTTAAATACAGATAGAAAATGCCTAAGTTTATGACAAATCTAAGAGTGGACTCTGCTAGAGACTGTGACTTTGACTGAAGTGAAGACAACTAAATAGATTAAGAGAAATATATAAGTTATCCAGAAATGTTCTGAATTTAAAAAATGTCAGAAATCATGGTGAGTATGTAATGCAAGAGTATTTAAATTCTGCCTGCACAAAATGATCATTTCTCAAATCTGTAATTCCTGTCAAACAGTGTCCGATTTCTGCCTTTATATTGCATATTTTTACAAAGAACTTGATATAATCTGTAATTATCTAAGTTTTACAAAATAAATTAAGAATCAGAAAATGTAAATCACAAATACTGTTGGAATAGGAAAATCTATACTTCTCATCAAGAGAAAAGAATACATGGCTTGATATTCTACAGTTGGGCCTGGTCCATCACCTGCGCAAAGGACTACTCCAAGAAGGCAAGATCACCTTGATCCATCCCAAAGAGATAGACAGAATAATTAGTCCTCTCATGAGACACTGTAGTTCTACCCCTTCCCAGAATCCCTACTTTCAGCAGAGTAGCTTACAAGTTGTGGCAGCTTCACAGGCCCTAAGACTGCATACCAACTTTTCCTTTTCCTCTATTTTTTTAAACCATGCTTTTCTTAATACTTTGTACTCCCCCTATATAATCCCTGACATTCTGGACATTTTTAATAGTTCTCAAGCAATAGTTGTCAACATTCCAGGTGCTGTGACCCTTTAATACAGTTCCTAATGTTGTGTGACCTCAACAATAAAATCCTTTCATTGTTACTATATAACTGTAATTGTGCTACTGCTATGAATCATAATGGAGATATCTGATATGCAGGATATCTGATTTGGGACCCTTGTGAAAGGGCCATTCGACCACCTGAGGAATTGTGACTCTCAGGTTGAGAACCACTGCTCTGAAGCCTCCCTCCCACCATGTGGCAGTTTTTCTGTCATGTGTCTGACCCCTGTGCCTGCTTCAATGAATTGGTTTTGGCCCTCTGGCTTCCTTCATTTTCCACCTGCAAGAAACTGCTGAAGCTCACAGCTTACCTGCCCTGGGATTTTTCCTTTTAAATTCTAATGAAAGTATCTTTGTGTTTTAATTCCTAGTCTTCAATTATTTTACTAATAAGCCTGAGAACCCTAAAAGGGGGCTCTAATGTTCTCTGTATGACTGCTATGTAATTATGTTTCAAGGATGCTAGTACTGGGTCAGCCGCATGCTTTAACTGAGAATCTTGTCAGATGGAAAGGGCTGGAATCCCATGAGAGATTACATGTACATTACACCAATCAGGTACATCAGTGTGAAATAGTCGGGAGTGTGGCCGGGTTGTGGTACACAGGATCTATTTGGTTTTAGATCCTTCCTGTCTTTGAACAGATTTAATAATTCCTCCTTCTCATCATGAGTCTTGCTGCTGAATGAGGTGGTGAATCTGAGCAAGAGTTTGCAGTACTTTATCATACAATATATATGGAATATTTTTCCTTCTCCTTTAGTAATCAGACATGATTTTCTGGGACTTTTGGCGATTTCTCTGAAAATATTCCACCTTTTCATTGATCATACAAATTCTTTCCTTACCATTTGGCAAATATTTAATCACTGTCAATTTCCTAAGTGTCTGTTGTAAAATTAAAAAGTCGACAGTCCGCATCTTCATGGCTCCAATTCAACCTCTTTCCTGAAGCTCCAAACAAATATTTTGGTCTGGACTCTTCCAGAAAAAAAGTTCACTTATTTTTTAGTTGTTGAAGAATTTCTTGGCTTCTTTTTGATGTCTCTCTTAACATGCAAAGTTCTCAAATCTTTAAGGAGACAGTGTAGGTACACTATACTGGCCCTGCTCTGATATCCTGCTATTATGTTCACATAGATACATGGCAGAATTCTGTTGGATAAAATTATTGAGGAATTTTCATTCTTGAATTCTTTTTGAAAACCTATCCCATTCATAATAACTATATGACATTGTCTTTGTGATAGCAGGGTGGGTGAGCATATGTCTATTATGTATCCCCATTGTTTAACCCTTTGGCTTTGGATACCATGGTATCTCTACATTTTACTCCCTTCATAGTTGGGGATTTGGTTGTAGAATCTGGCACTACAGCTCCAGGGATGCTTATAATTTGTGCAGGTGTCAGTTTTTGCAAAGTGTGTATTCTCTGCTGGGCAGCCATCTGTCACAAGGACAGGCTTCACAAACAACACTGATTTTCCAAGGTTCCAACAGGGTTGCTGAGTCTCTGTCTCCACAGTGACACTAGAACTGTGATGCTTGCAATATGGCCATCTCACACACTGCAACTCGATAACTTCAGTGCATAGTGCCTCATAATACCCAATGGCAGTAAGGAAGTAGGCCACCTTGGTTTATGGGTACTCCTCTTGCACTTTTGTTCACTATGTAGAGTGTAGTCTTTGTACTTAGGAGCATGTTGACTGTAACACAGTATGCTGTTATAGCAGCAGCAGCCCTGTGCACAGTGTGAGGACCTTATTTGATTATATTAAAGTCTGCATAGGAGAGTCTCTGATTCTCACACAATGACCACATGTTCTATCCACATCTTTCAGAATATCTTCCTGTCATGATGCTTTCTTGTGTGGGTACATAACAGAATCATCTAGAGAGTTTTGGATGTATGTAGATACGCCTCCATTTGTCTTCAGTGGGCATCTGCAATGGCAATTTTGAGATATCCTAGGTGATTCCATCCACACTGAGACATGCGGCTGTAGCCTTAGGCCTTGCTGTTCAGACCTCAGCAAGAATTTACCTGAGCGTCTGCTGAGTTGCAGTTGTTGATATAACAGTATGCCAAACCTGAGCTTCTACTGAGGTGACAAGGCTGCATATTAGCAAAACTTAGAAGTGAAATAGAAAGGTCACATCAGGGTCTTTGGTCTCATTACCCAATTTTAGTCATTTGAAGATTAATGTTGCTTTCAAATATGTGATTTATTTTTATTTTTATTTTCTGTTGTCCTACCAGTAATTTTCCATTCAAGTTTCCTTATTGTTGCATCTCCTACTAACACTACATCTGTTGACTGGTTCTTTCTTTTCCTGGTTGACTTTGCTGATTATATGTATATATGTGTATGCATTATATATATTTACATATTATGTGTATATATATACATATATTAATGAGTATAATGATATATTAGTGTTTTTAATCAGTTGACATTCATTGTGAACACCCTTCACAAATCTGTGGTTTCGCTAAAATATTCTTTTGATATTTTGAATATGCACAAATATATGTGAGTTTAAATTTAACATAGTCCCATGATTAGCTTGGAACATGACTTCTGTTTTGTGTCATAATGTTTACTAACTTCAGTATGGTGAAGCAAGTCTACTTAAAGCTTATAAATATGCTTTGATATGTGGGACTTTATCCAGAGTTTTGTTTTATATGTAATTGGAGATTAGAATTCACTTTTGTAATCTTCTATAATGATAACCTACCCTCTAGTGTTGTTGGCCAAATCTTTTGTCCTTATTGTCTAATATTCCTCCGTCGCATTCAACATGGAAAAAATTTGTGTTCTGCTATCACCGGATGATTTTTGTATGGACCTGTTCCATTATAACCTAATCTGAGTGCTAAACTAAGGGATATTTTTGTTTAATTTTTGGTTAAATATATGTCTGTATGTCTAAGTACTAGTATATGCACAAAAGCACAGGTGCCACGGAGAAATGAATTTCAGATCTCCTGTAGTTGTAGTTATAGCAGTTGTGAGCTGCCCTGTGTAGGTTCTGGGAACTGAGTTAGGTCCTGCAAGAGCAGCATAGACTCTTTTAACAGTTGAGCCATTTCTCCATCCCTAGACCTAAGGGTTTTGTGTTAGTCTTCAGAACATCACAGAATAAATTTTTCTCTTCTTCTCTGTACTCTTCTCTTTAGGGCAGCCTCAATCTCTCTTTATCCTTTTTTTTCAGTATTGATTATTCTTGTTTAATCCCACTAATAAATCCATTTTGTCATAATTACATAAAATGCATAAATATACCTTATGAAGAAATAACATCCTAATCTAAGTAAATTTTCCTGATGTTTGTCCACTGAGTGACTGGTCTGCTCCACTTCCAACTTTTAAGTTTCTGACTTGCTTTTGAGTCTCAATGAAGTAGTTAGAAACTCAGAGCCGTATACGTGAGAAGCTCTGAGTGTGGCTTGTCTCAATTCTAATAAAGTCTGTCCACCTCCACATTCACAGGCGGCAAGCACTATGCAGTTTTTGTTATATCTCTTTATCACACAATAAAAAAACATTTTACTGCCTATCTTCAATTTCATTACACATCACAACATTTGTTGTCATTTAATGTTTCCTTTCTGTAGGTTGACATGATCATATGTTTATAGTTCTCCTGTGATCAATTTCTATAAAGTATTAAGCTAATAACGTCAAATACTCTCCTCACCTGATATGAGGAGTCTTATCTAGACTTAATTCTTATCTATATTGATAGAGTTAGTTGGTGACTTCAGTCAGAAATTAACTTTTCTGTATTCTCAAATGAAATTTTTTTCATTTACAAGATTTTGCCTCACTTAATATCACATTACATATTTTATTTCAGATAAATTGATAGAATTTTCCTCATTATATTTGAGAGAGAAGCTAATAACAGTTGTTGCCTTAAAATTTGAACCTTGACTTCTCTTCAGGTGACTTATATGGTATAGAAACTAGGTGTTTAAACATTTGAAACACACATTTCTCACTCAAGGAATGCTTAGAACAACTGATCCTTGAAGGCAATCTGCCTGCAGAACAGACTCACCCCTTTCCACTTTGGCTTCCTGCCTTCTTCCATATGTGGTTTCCAAGCTCACATGCAACAATTCGTAGGAATTAGCAGAGGGAGTCACATAGCATTTCTGCTCAAATCCCCTTGATTGGAACTGGGATGTGAGCAACTGCAAAGAATTCTAGGAAGCAAAATCTAGTTGTCTAGTCGTGTACCACAGAGAGGAAATGAGCTTGAACAGTTAGCAGCTATGCTTCTAGCCTGGAGGGAGCAGGCTACATGTCTAAATCTACAACAGTAGTTTTTACTTTCCCCCACAGCTTGTTTAACCCTCTTTAAGATAAAATACCCCATCAAGAGGAAGGAAACAAGATTCTTCCCAAAGGTGCTGCAGATGGGCCCGGTGCTGTTCTTGTGAACCAATCCCCTAATGAATAAAGGAGCCAATCACTGGGCGTATAGGTAGGACTTCCATGTTGAACAGAGGAAGATAGGAAGCAAGAGAGAGTGACTTCCTTTTGAAACCAGGACAGCAGAGTGGTAAGATGTAGCTGCTAAAGTTTCCTAGTATCATGGCAGGATCTGCCACTAGAGGGATCAGATTTTAATAAGGTTTACAAGATTAGGTTTTAGTTGTTGTGCCCAGAGATTGAGTTACCATTGTTTCTGAACTAAGTTTGTCTTGCATTTTTCTTCATACATCCACTCGTCTGGGTTCAAGACAGAAAGGTATGGTGGCCAAGCATGGGTTTACCTGAGGTGCTCCACAAAGGCTGTGGGAGATTTGAAGTTGGCGTGGTAGGGATCCACCAGTGGGAACCTAGCGAGCTGGGTGGGAGATTGTGGAGTTCAGAGTCAGATTCTCCATGAGATAAAAACTGCCAGGCCACCAGGGCAGAGAGAGAGGCCCAAGCACAGGAATGTGCTGGGTTAACTCTTTTGTTATTTCACTCAACACGAAGGTCCTGCTGAATGGAACCCCAAGTGCCCCCAGCCTGATAGACATGGCTGATAGACCCTTCACCTCAGAGTGGGATTCTGCCAACTCCCTATGCAACATGTCCTTGTCAAACATAAGAGGCCTGCCCTATTGGCTGGGGACTTCCTGTCTCCTGGTTACTGTTTTCTTCAGTACAGTTAAGAAATTGACTGAAAGCAGCTGTGGTCAATGCTGTTTCTGCAAGATGCTTGCGAGGCAGACTGTCATCCATCCCTAGAGACACAGAATGATTCAGAGACAAGTGTGGAGGAAAGGAAGAATGAAGGCAAAAAGTGTGTGGGCTTGGTGTCTGGGGAGGCAGGACAGGAAGACCTTGTATGTTGCTCATCAGCTGAAAAACACATCTCCATATTTATAGTAACATGTCAATCTAGATTCACACACTGTGAGCTGTGCAATGCATTCTAACTCTCTTAGGTATAAACACAGGGTAAGAGATTCATGTTATATATGGATGGTAAGTATAGTGCTCAATGGAATCTCAAATAATAGAAAATAATCCTCACAGAATATTAATCACATTCTATTTGTGGGCCTGTAAGATGGCTTAGCAGGTTAAAGTGCTTGTGACTAACCTAACAACTACATTCACTCCACATAGGAGAGAACCAACTCCTGCAAGTTGTCCACTGATCTCAACACCTGTGCTCTACTCACACACACACACACACACACACACACACACACACACCAATTCATTACTAGTTGATTAATTAATTAATATAGTTTTAAGATATTATTTCCATTCTATGACTCCAGCAGGAATTTGTGTAGGCTGGTTGAGTTTAAGCTCTCACAGGCAGTAAATCACCATTTATAATGTCTGCTTCTGTACTTGTCTGGTTTAGTCCTGCTTACGTTGAGGTCCTCTGTGATGTGTCTGCTCTTTGATGTTCCCATCCTTACTTCCATGCTACCAAGTTCCTTCACAACTAAGTTGCCTTATGTACTAATGAGGTTCTTGTATTTGTGTGTTTAATTCCAGAGAGTGATCACATGATTTCTCCAGTCCCAAATATATTCCATCATCTAAGCCAAGGCTAAATTTCGATTCCTTTCCCATCACCCACCCCACCTGTTCTTCTTACCCATAAGGCCTTGCTGCACCTGCCTTAGTCTCTGTCTCTAACACTCTATCACCTTGGATTTTAAAATTTCATTTAATAGTTGTTGCCACCCTCATCCCTCTTAGCTAAGCTCAGGGCTGGTTGAAGGCAACCGTGGATCAATGGTTCCTGTATAGAGCCTCAGTATCAGAAAGGGAGGGATGAAGCACTAGGGAATATTCTAGTTACAAAGCATTTGAATACCTACTGCTCAAGCAACCTCCATTGTATTATCCTTTGCATATGAATAGGTAAATGTCATTAGTTTGTTGATCAATATTTAGTAAGCAGTTCTACAAATGCCACGATATGTAGTATATGCTAATTTCCCCGCAGAGTTGACAACCATCCCCTTGGTATCACTAACATAAAACTGAGGGGACTATAAGTGGATTCTACCTTATCTTTACCACACCTGGAGGACACCGAAAGAGCATACAATGTTCAGGGTTGTTCATGAACTTCTTTGGACCTTATCTAAGAGTGTGTGTTTGTGTTTGTGTTTGTGTTTGTGTGTGTGTGTGTGTTTGTCTGCATGTGTGTATGTGTACCACATGCATGCCTGCTGCCAATGGAGAAAAGAAGAGTGCATCTGATGCCTTAAAATTGGAGTGATTGTGAGCCACCACGTAGGTGCTGGGAACCAAACTTGGATCTTTTGCAAGAGCAGGCAGTGCACTTGAACTGCACATCATCTCTCTAGCTCCCAACTGTTGGGGTTTCACAGCTCTTGTCTTTAATATAATTTTTATATTACATATATATTAAATGTAATATAATTCGCTTTAACATTTAGTAACAGCTGTGTTTAAAATGTGAATTCCTAAAAATTTGAGGATTATCTTCCAGATGCAAGGGTCAACTGCATCCACTGTGCTGTTGGTCAAGAACTACAGCCTATATCAGTGTGATGGGAAAACTGAAGGCAAACAGGAACTGCCAGGAAATCCAGGGGCAGGTTAAGGCCTGCAGCTCAATACTATTCTCTCTCTCTCTCTCTCTCTCTCTCTCTCTTTCCTCATTGTCTCTCAATATCCCATTGCTCTATCTAGGTCTGTCCATCCTGATCATTTTTTATTGTTTTCTCTTCTGGTTCACCTACCACTCTGCCTCCCCCTATGACTTGAGTCTCTGTTTCTCATGTGACACCCTCAGTCACTTCACTACCCTGGCCCTGCAATGTGCCTATGACACTTATTCAAATTTCCTTTACCATTTACACATCCAGAGAAAGAAGCAGGATCCAGGCCCTCATAGTAGAAAAACTTCATGATCACTGTTCATGGAAGCATCTAGCAATCCCTCCTCTGCTTACCTATAATCTTCCATAACATCTGAAACTCCTTTGATCACAGGAAGTTTATATCCTCATCAAATAGTCTTCAGAATAATATGACATCTACCATCTTTATGTTTACTAGGTCAGCAGAGAACAAGCCTACAGGCAAACCCATGACTCTATCACCCTTGAGCACTTTTTTTCTGTCAGTATCCTATCCCTTCATAGGTGCCTTCAACTCATTATCTCTGAACCATTTACCATTGAGGATGGCCTCTAATTACACAACATGATATTGTCTTCTAGCAATGAACCCAAACCTCTGGTGTCATTCTGTCAATCTGTTTCCAATAGATTCATGCACACTGCTTACAGCTGAGCAAAGGAAGAGACCCCTCACAATTACCCTGATATGTCTCTAAGACCTTACCACCAAGAAACACCTACTGCCAGTGCTGCTTATAGTGTTTTTTAAAAGTCAGAAATGATTCCACCTGCTGTATGAGGCATATCTGACCATCAGCAACAGCTGCCCTAAGCCCCTGATATCAGATACACTCTGTGTGTTTACAGCATCCCATTTACCCACTAAGTAGTAACCCACCAAAAGGTAAACTGAGTTATTTTGAGATACTCTTTGGCACTCTTCTATATGAAGCCTCAACCCTAAAATCATGTGGTTTCCACCTTCCTGCCTCCTCACCAAGGTACCTGATGTAGAAGATTGTTGTTGAACACTTATGAGATAGGGGTGCAGATAAAAATAAAACAGTTATAATGAGGTATATTTAGGATATCAATTGTCTAGAAATAAATATTTAGCTTGTCCATTTTGAATTTATCAATATGGAGACTGGATTGTTCAAAAACAAAAGCTTCAGTAGGTTGGAGATGATGTTACACAGCAATAGAGTTTCATCTTCCATTTGAACATCATGTTAAGATCTTTAAAATGCCATGTGATAGGATCTAGAGAGCAAAACCACATAGTACTTTTCAGCTGAGGTAAGAAAATGTACTCTATACCTAGTACTTTGGAGAAATGAAGGAAAACCCAAGTGTCTCAGATGCCCTGGCAAGTCCTCACTCATGGGACATTTTTTAATTCAGAAGGAAAAAAAATTGTTGAAACCTTCTGTGCTTAAGAACATAGTGAATAAATGGGAGAGACCTACATACTAGTGAATGATTGAGGACCAAATCTTCAAATAAGGACAATTGAGAAATAATGGCAATATTTCTCATCAACACTTGGTATTTACTGTTTACTAAGTGATCAGAGATCGACACACAGTGGTTCCTATGTTTATCTGCTCTCTACAGACAAGAAGAAAGAGGAAAAAAAGCTATTTTTTTCTTTTGAAGGGGGTATAATTCTATAGTCAGCCATATGATATGAAAAGGAATATGTTTAAGTGTGACAGGCCATAATGATACCTTATGGGTCACCGAGTTGCCAGATCTACCTGCAGCCAGGTCATTCCACTTGATGAATCACATTTCTATTCAGATGTTTTCAAAATCTTATTCCGAAAATGGCCCCGTGTATCTCCACCATCACTATACCTCCATCTCTATATGCTCTGGATAAAATTTCATTAATAGGGGCATAGCTCTCATACCTTTCTCTCACAAAGCTTGAGATAATTATATTTTAATCTATTTCTGTGTTTGTTTCCTCCCACAGTATGTACCCTGCCAGAAAATAGCAGCTCTGTGTTATTAAATTTGAAATCACTAACATCTAGCACAATCCCCAGTGCATAGCAAAGGATAAATGAAAAATTTCAACCCAAATGAATGTGCTACAGTCTTGAGAAGAGAGCCCTTTTGAGGTCACACTTCTTATGATTAAAGTATCTCCTATATTCTACTCCACTAGGCAGACAAATGCACACACACCAACTCCAATATAATAAGTGTTCATCTATGTCACTAATACACACATGGGTGGTGACAGAGCTACATATATGCTAATCATGGATTTATGTGTACATATTTAATTAGACAGGCATAACTATGTAGCTGAACTGTATTCCAGTCAAATACTAAAGTAGAATCACCAAATTTCAATATTCCTAGACAGATCTCTGACTGTGTTGGATCATAACTTACAGTGATGGTATCAGAATGTTTTATAATCAAGGAAAGTGCTCCCAGGAGAGCTTGCAGACATAAGACAATCTGTGTCACACTGTCCCACATAAGGAAACCAAGAAGTCAAAGGCACAAGACTCCTGTTTAAGACTAAGGAAATTATTGGTCCCAGAAGCTTTCAGTTGTATGACTTGTCTTTAATGGTAGTCTCAGAAGCTAGCCCCTATATAAAATAATTTCTGTCAAGAGACTGACTTTTCCCCAATGAATAATTTAAAACTCAACTTTTTTCATGTGAACTGTCTTATATCTTGGCAGAGGCATAGCATTTCAATAATTTATACAATTTTGAATATAATACAGTTAATGCCAGAAAAGCAATTTCTTTGATATTGAATTATAAGAGAATGCACTTAGGCCACTGTGGCTAATGACCTAGGGGCTAGGAGCATAGAAAATTATCTTCTAACCCAGTTTCATAGAGAATCTATGCATTTAGCCATCAGCACTGCTCTCTCCTGGCATATAGTTGCTTGATAACAGTTGGATGTAACATAAGAAAAAACATACCTCATTATCTTTGTGAAAAGGAGATAAGAGAGAAGACCATTAAAATGGTACATGAATAATTATTTTTTGAAGCAGAAAATTAACTAGAGTCATGGTATTATCACTCATATTTCTGAATAAACTGCATTCTTGTAACACTTCCTTAGGCAACTTCCTTAGTGACTCTAGTCACTCCTGAGATCTAGTCACACACTCCCTGACAGGTGAGGCACACACAAGTATGAAATGCAATAAAGTATCACGTTTAGAAGAAGCCAGGTGATGTGATGTGGAAATGGGTCCTTGGGTCTTTCCTGGATAAAGGCTGGTGAAGATCTCCATGAGTTTATGTGACATGGGAGGCTTTGACAGCTCAGTTGTAACTAGTCCATACAGGGCACACAATCTGTGGTAAAGACTTTCTACACATAAACCTACAGGCACTGCTTATATTTAGAGATTGGGAGATTCTGTGTTGTGGAATCTCCTAGGGTGTGAAGACTGAGGCTCTTCTGTAAGAGCAAGGTTCTCCTAATACCCTTGAAGGTGAAGTTTGAGTTGATGACAGGCTAACTCTGCAGACATTATGAAGAGGTTTGTGAGGCACTAAGTATATAGTCTGCAGAACACAGAGTACCCTGGTTTGCTGTGATCAAACACTCTGATCAAAAGCAACTAGGGTGACACTCTAGGTCACAACCTGTCACCGAGGGAAGTCAGGCCAGGAACTTAAGCAGGAGCTTAAAGGAAGCAGAAATCATGGAGAAGTGCTGTTTTTCACTTGCTCTCAGGCTTATTAATAAGCTCATAATTTCTTTTGCTGTCCAGGACTAGCTGCCTAAGGATGATAAGACCCACAGTGAACTAGGTCCTCACACTTACATAACAGACATGCCTGCAGACCAATCTGATGAAGAACATTTTTAACTGAGTTTCTTTCACCCCAGGTGATGGAAGTTGAGTCAAGTTAACAATAAAAACTAATCCATAAAACCTAGTTAGATTTTCATCTTCAGAATGGTACCATCCATGGTAGCTGATCTGTTCTTTTCTGGGGACCAACAGTTTAGTCTACAGATGAACTCTGCACCATAACAGACTTCTGATGTGTGTCTACCCCCACTCCAAATATTTGCATTCTTAATAGTAGTGAGCAGTTTTGACAAAGCTACTTTTGAGCATCTATTTCTGGAGTCTTTCTCTATTGTCTATATTTAAGGACAACACTTTTCTTTGGTAGTTTTATATGCCATGAATTTAAGCAGTATACCTTCCAACTTTTATTATTATTCAGAAAACCATGCCAAGATTGACTGAGAAAAATAGCTAGGGCAGTTTGTCCTGCTGGCAAGACTACACTCTAAGCTATTTGGACCCACTATCTATAGTCTCACCAGGATGAGTTGGCCAATTAGGGCCCTAGTAAGCAGTAAGGTCTCCCAGGTTATACTCCTGGTATCTCAGAATCACACCATGGGCTTTCACATGTGGCATCTCAATATGCTGTCTCTAACAAGGTAGCTCTGGGGTGGTCAGGCTAACTACATAGTATCTCAAGCCTCCAGGAGTGAGTGTTGTTGGAGAACAGGGCAGGAGATAAATGCCATTACTTTATGACCCAGTTTGAGAGTTACCTAGCTTCCAGCTCTCCTGTTGGAATCAGCCAGTTGCAAACTAAATTCAAAGCAAGCAGTGTGGGGAGGGGTGGAGCCTGACCTTAGGGGAGGGGTAGTAGGAATACACGGCCTTCGAGTGGTAGGCAGAGTGGAAGCTTGAGTGTTGAGAATTCTGTTCCGTAGCACATGCCACACCAGCCACCCACACTTCACCCTTGCTGCAGGCATCTACTGTCAGGCATTTTGCCAGTAAGAAAGGCAGCAAGCCAAGACAAACATTTTCAATTCCCACCCAACCCCACTCCAGCATACTCTCAAAACTACACAGTCTGTGGAGACATTATTATTTTTATCCAAGGCTTCATCCTGAATAAGCTTTTTGGACCACACAGAAATGTCGAGATCTAGGTAAAAATGCATGCCTAAAAGTACCTAAGTAAAATACATTAGCTGCTAATAATGATTCCCCTAATGGTGGTGTGATATTCAGTCACATGACAGTGCAACGGTACTTGATTTTAACCACCAAAGTGCATTCTGGATGCTACTATCTATATTTTCCTTCTTATTCTTTACATTTTTTTCATCCATTAATTTCAGCAAATTGGTATCATCTTCATAATTAGGATAATAAATATTATTTACAGAGAACAAAGGAATAAGCTTACTTCAAAGAAGACATTATTTTTCTAATGGTGCTGAAATGGCACATTTACTTTGCAAGGATAAGAACACCGCAACAGCTTTTAGACATAAAATCTGATAACAAATAAATAAAACAGCTACAGAGCCCTGGGCTGTGAGGAAAACTCACACTGAACCCAGTAAACCAGAGTGAGTTTTCTCTGTGAAACCAAGACAGGTGGTGCCTAAGTACCCTACAGCTCCAAAGGTACACTAGGACCCTTGAGGCTTAAAAAGCCTAGAGCAAACTTCCTGGTGTGGGAGACATTGGCGAAGCATGTATCTGGGTTCTAGTTTCACACAGATGTGCTGTCATCTCTGGTTTAGGAAAATGATTCACACCAAGCATCAGGAACAAGGTGAGAAAAGTCTTTTCAGCTGTTCCAGAGGGCACTCCTCTGGCTCCCCTCCAAAGCTGGCCAGCAGGTTTATGGGAAGAGTAACTGTACGGAGAGCAAGCACCTTCATTCCTTGATCTAAGTTCCTGGAAAGGGAAACATCATAGCTACCGGGTCAGCTTTTTTAAAGTTCTTAAAATACATTGCCAAATGGTTTCCAGGAAAATGCTCATTATCAATTCTTAATAAAATGATGCCGTCTCAGCAGGTTTGGAGACATGGAATTGGTTCCGAGGCAATCCAGCCTCAGTGACTGCCCTCACACACAGGCTGTCTCTGAGCCTTTGACAACAACTTTACCCAGTGTGACTTGGCCTTGCTGCTGCTACTACTACGGCTGCAGATCCAGTCCTGCATTTATGTCTGAACATCCAAGAAGCTAAAGCTGATGCCAGCCTGAGATATATCAGGGATCTGAACTCCAGTATGCAAACATTCCCTGCAGGATCCAGCAGCTTTGATCCTAAAGCACAAATGAAACAAAATAACAAAATCCCATTCCCACCCACATGAGAAAATTCTTGTGCAACAATGTTGCATTTTATTTCTTCAATGTTTTAAAGCAAATAAGAAATTTGGTTCCAACAAAATATAGGAACTATGTTAGCCACTACCAATCTTCTCTATTATCTTATCTATTCTCCCTTCATCCTTAGTTTTGGTGTGTACTCAGCTTTCTCATGAGCCTGCTTGTTCCCCTTTGTCACTGAAAAGCCATAACATGAGAACATTTTCAACGAACAACTATGTCTTAAAATTGAAAGATTCCTTGTGTTCTTATTCCAAAGATTCAGAGCCCCCATGTTAAATTGTCAAGGGATGATGGGAAGAGGAGAAGAAAGAGGAGATGAAGTCCATGTTGGATTTACCCAGCACCCCATGCTGCATAGGGCGCATTCCTCCCCAGTGTCCACTTGTACTTCCTGCTTCATAAAGCTTGTCCCTGAGCTTCAGCAAAGGAAATAACTTAATGGGAAAAGCCTCCCAAGTGCCCTCACTGGGGTTCCACTTCTCATACACCTTGCTGCTCTTAACATTTAAAAATAAATTCGAACAACCTGGCCCCCTCTCTTCTTGACTGTGGACAAAGTAATTGTGGCAGGAGTGAAATTCTAAGGAGACACCAAAACACTCATTGTAGTGATTACATACCCACTCTTATCTCTCTGCTTAGAGCTCCTCCCATCCAGGATTAGGAAAAGCTCATTAGATATTTACTCTTCATTACCTGCTTACAAAAAATATACTGTTTTAACCATCTCATTCTACTCCCATTTCATCTACTTCAAAAATGTTGTCAAATATCAGCACAGAAGCCTATTCTCACCTTCAGAAAAAAGAAACTGCAATGTTATAGTTCCAAAACATTTTGCAGATGCCTCTTTCTAGGTGTTTTGAATATGTATTATAATTACTAATGTTATTGATTGAATCTACCTTTCTGATGAAGCAGGTACTTGGAAACTATCTCCTGAGTGAGTGGATAGATGACCAGCTGAGTGCTAAAATGTAATTGTTATTGTATCCTATTTCATAGATGACATCCTTAGGAACACAATAGGTTGGGAAATAATTTGGAACTGCTTTTAGGTGAGGAGAAATATTAAAGTTTTCAACATGATTCAAAGTTGGAGCTAGAAGAGGAAGATGCATTTCTGTCAAACATGTCCTTTACCCCCTAAGTTGTTCTGACATATTCCATCAGTAGGCAATTCATGACTCTGGCAAGCTTACATCTATAACTTATGCTCTGGTATTATTTTTTCTTCTTTTTACTATCTCTGAAAGACAGGATGAGGAAAAAAAAGCCACACACATCTCTGCAATGCCATAAACTATGAAGTCAGCTACAGTCTATCACTAAGAGAGCTGTGTTGCTAGTTAGGTATGGGCCATGAAACCATCAAGCACCCACAAGCACATTTCATGAAAAAATTGTGAAGCAATCCATTTCCTCAGGTTGAGAACGGCACCTTCCCAGGAGGTTTACAATGAAACGGAGATGGGCTTGTATCTTCTGGGGATTGGCCAAGAAGAAAAAGAAGGTGCCAGCCCTGTGGAAAGAGGAATGTTCTTTTGATATTGCCAGCAATCGCCAGATACAGGAGTGAAAAGAAAAATCCAATTCTCCCAAGATATATGGTTGTGTCTAGCTTGTTGACTCAAGTGGTTTGGAAAAGCTTCAGAAAAAAAGAAAAAACAGTTTACTCAAACTAACAGCCTCTACATTGTTCAAGAAAAAAACAATAAAGGTGATATGTGGGCTCTTGGTGGGAGTATGCATCTGCTGCAGGCTTATGTGTATCTGAGTGTACAGATAAACAGATACTCATGTGTATCTGAGTGTACAGATACACATTGTTGTGCATATGTGGACGGCACAGGCCAATGAATGACAGGGTCTTCTGCTATCACAGACCATTGCTCTGTGAGTTTACCTGGTTGGTTTATTGAGACAAGTCTCTGACTTGGACCTGCACCTCACTGGACCTATTGATTTAGTAGGCTTGCTGAACAGAAAGCTCCTGAGAATCCATCAGTCTCTGTCCCAGCTCTGAGAATAGAATTGCATGCCACTATTCTCTTTTTGTGTGAGTGCTGGGAATCCAAACTCATGTCTGATGCCCACACAGCAAATTTTACCCATGCAGCTATCTCTCCAGCCCAAAGCCAAAAAAATTTAATCTACCTTTGCACAGCTCCAAAACCAAACCAAACCAAAACAATAATCTGTAGCTAGCACAGATTATTGTACTACTTAAAATACAGCATTCCATTCAGCTAAAATAAATATGTGTGGCCATTGTCTGGCTACATCTCTGTGTTTAGGTGAAAAAAGTATAACAGGAATTGAGCAGGGGATCCCATGTGAAAAAGATGCATTTAAAGAAATCCTATGCTCAAAATATCCACAGGATGTAGAATGATAATTGTATCTTCACTGTGTTCTCAGAATTATAATGTGCCCTTCTCTTGTGGATAGAGGTTCAGTGGGGAATGTTCACAGAAAAGTTGAAGGAATATTGGCTTACTCTACACATGAACCATACACAGATATTCATCATAGATGCCAGTGCTTTTCCAGGTTCAGATGAATAAAGAGAGTTCTATTGTAGGCTTCAACTTCTGCTCTGCTAAAGGAAGAATAAAACAATTAAAACAAAAACAAAAACCAAAACCAAATAAAGGAATAGCAGTGGCATCAACAGAGAGCAAAAAGTCACTTGTATGTGGCAGAAACTTATCTCTCCTTGTTCTAGAGGCTCAGATGTTGTTTTTAACAAAATCTCAATCTTTCAATTTTGTCAAAGAAGACTCGGCAGACAGATGCTGGGGTAAAAGCCTACTAGCTCAAAGAGTCTGACAAAGCAACTAGCTGACCTTCCTCCACAGCCAACACTCCCCACCCCCCACAAAATGGTCTCCTCCATGTCATCTCCAAAAAAAAAAACCTCAAACTGAATGTCCCTCCCTCCTACTTCCTGTGTGACTCTCTACCCTCCTGACTTCCTCTTAGTCTCTACATTTTTTTCCTATGTTCACTAAATGTCAACTGGTTGCTCGCTCCACCTCTTGACCTGTGGTGGACTTTATTTAATCCTATTCACAATAAACATAAACTCTTGGATTAAAGGTATGTGTTAGGACTGATCCACACCTCAACTAGAAATGCATTTTTTTCCAGTGACTAATATAATTTTGGGATTCACAGTATGATCAAATATTCTGCAACACTCAGAAGGTGCTAACACATGTGGTGAAAAGGACCCCTTCCTCATAGGTGACATCCTCTCAGAGCATAAGGCTGTAGCTAGTACAAAGGGGTCTCTCTTAGAGTGGTCCTCCTCACACTCATGGCTGCATGACTCCTGAAGTACCTCCTAACCTCAGAAGCTTTGGAGTTCTGACATCACTGTGTGGACCTGAGAAGGGTGGAAACATGTAGACAAGAATATGCTCTCAACAAAGTCTGTCATGTCAGTAGCTCAAATAGTACTCTCAGTAATTCATGTCACCGTTTGTATGGCAAATTTTAAGGGTACAAGACATAAAGCTGGAGAGAATGATATCAGTTATGATGTAAAAAGATAAAATCACTTGTGTTTCCATTTCTTATTTGTTCTGTGAATAAGTTAGATGGAGAGAGCAGGTGCTTTGGAACAGGATCCTAGACACTGAGGATTTGGCAGAAGAGCAGGTGTCTTAAGAGGACCAGTAGATAAAGCATGTTTTCTGTAAAATACTGCCCTGGCTTTTCAAGGTGATAACAGTGGTAGCAGTTTTATGTCAGAGATAGGGTGGTTGCTGTAAATTCTGAACAGTACCTCAGGATAATCTGCAATTTTTTGACTTAGGATGCTATGATTCTTCAGTGAACTGGTGTAGAGATCTGTGACCTTGTGGATCTTCACAGCATGACCTTGATGGGGCATTGACTTTTTCCTAGATATCCAGAATTATGGGCAGAACCCAGAGGTTCCCAGGACATGTTCACATTCAAAAATCTCCCTGCCATGTGTTGAGTTAGAGTTTTCAGTACCACATGGAACTCAGCTTCACATGCCATACAACCTTGTATCAGAGCAAATCATTCCATTTGTTCCTTCCAGAAGGCATCTGTATAGGCTTGTAAAGTCATCCTCAAGCGCTCCACTAATGCAAAGATGATTTGCCTCACTTGGGTTTCTCAAATCACCAGTGATCTGTTTCCATAATACACAATGAATTTGTGGAGGAAATTCATGCTAAATCCCTGAAGGTTGACCATTACAAAAAAAGAGAAAATTTTATTCATATATCAGCAGACACAAGCTGGTGGTGACAGAGTACAGACTGAACAGGTGAAAGGTCTGTGTCCAATCAAGAAGCCGCATACCCTGTTTATATAAGCACCCTAGTTAAACTCAACTAGTCACAAAAAGGACACAGAAGTGGGAGGGGAGTGTTTGGAAAGGGCTTTAGGAGTGGCATAAAGGAGACAATGAGGATGAATGGTATACCATGTATATATGTTGTCACAAAGAAAGGGCCCTGCATCAAACAACTGAGAGGAAAAAATATGAAAATGTGCATATGACATGAAAAAGTATCCAACTACACACAAATCCAATACAAGCAGCCCAAGATGTCTCTGTGTGAAGCATGTTACTTCCCAGTTGGGATATGCATGCTGGGCATCACTTTAGTACTGAAGACCCTGCTAAGAATGCTGACAGATGGCTCAGATGGCAGCAGGTCAGACTGATTCATTTTTTGGTGAAAAGAAACCAACAAGAGGAAGTAAATCACCTTTAGAGATGCACATAAATGTGACTCATCTGAGGGCCGATGCTTGGCTGAAGGAGGGGCACATAAACATGACTCATCTAAAGGCCAATGCATGGATGAAGGAGGGGTGCACATGAGCAACTGAGTTTCTGGATCACCAACAACATGGGGACAAATGAGTTTCTGGATCACAAACAACATGGGGACAAAGATGGATTACATTAATTTAAATAGATCTGGGTTTGAAAAATAATTAATGTTCGGCCTAAGGGATGGAAAAAGATACCTGCCTCAGTCTGATGACCCACCCGAGTTCAATCTTGAATGTAGGAAAAAGACAACTGATTCCACAGTTGCCCTCTCATCTCCACATGGCTTAGTGATTTAGTGATATACCCCCTCCACACACTACACACACACACACACACACACACACACACACACACACACACACACTCCTTGTTCACTGTGCTTTCTTGAGTCACATATAGAAGAATAAATTGTGCCTTTATTTCTGTGCTCCAGATCATAAATACACAACAATGACATAACAAGCCAAGCTCCTTTTTAAAACCTATAGCAATTTATCTAATTAAAAAAATCATTAACAGACTAAGTGAATCTTTAGGACACTACTTGTGGGGGCTTAAATTAGGTACATAGGTAGGATGGGGACATGCAGAGAATGAATAATAATATTATAAAATAAGTAAGAACCAAAAATCAAAAATAAATAAAATTCTAACAGAAAAGAACACATATACAGAATGCTAAATTGCTTTATTTTGACATACAAGTCCTATGGCTGTGCCTCAGAGGTGCTTATTCCTACCCTATTCCAGCTGTAGGTGGGGCCCTCACTGCCTTCTTCTACTCCAAACTTGACTGGTGCACCTGTGAAGATCTGAACCCTTCTCAGGACACATCTTATTTTTCTCTCAGAGCTGACCATGATGACTTGCATCCATTTGACCCACTCTCTGCATGCCCCTGTCTATGGACGGGTTGGGAATTTTCTTCTATCACAGGCTGTGCATGAGCTGGTTATGCAACTTGATTTCTAAAATCCAGCATAAAGCAAAGGTCTGGAAAGGGATCTGGGGAAGCGTCTCTTAGTTAATTCCCTGTCCCCCTGAGCACTGCTCTCTCCTTGAAATGTCTTGGGGGTAAGGATCATCCTTTTAACTGCCTATATTTTCTGTAGGTCTAGAATGATTCTTTCTACAGTACATAGTAGAAACTGGAGTCCTTGAAATCTGAACATGCAGTGATCTTGAGTATTTAGCAAGGCTCATATGTTTTCACCTCCACAAGCAACAATGCAGAAGGATGTCACCTGTGTTTCTGATGCATCCTTGAAAAAAGCTCAGTCAGAGAACCTTTCCTTATTAGTATCACTTCCAGATGTTTCTTTTCTGTAGCACATACTGGGAGCTTATTGCTCTCTTTGAAGTTCACAGTACCCCTCACCACTAAAATGTAGCTGTGAAATATCCAGTCAAATGACTAGGGGAGTGGGTTGCTTCCCACTTGCTCAAATACTAAAGCTTAATATGAACTCCGTGTGCTGCGGAACACCTGAGGAGCAGATGGACATAGGCTCAGATGGGTTGACGAAGAGACCACTGTAGAGCACAAGAGTGAATGATTTTTATATGACAGCAGTATTTTTATTAAATACACATACCTATGCCCAACGTTGAATCATTTAATGCATTTGACTTTGTAAAAGAAATTGTCCATAGTTGACTAAACCTCTGTATAAATGCTTTCTAACATCTTCCATATCAGACATTGGCATTTTATGACTAGATGCATGTATGTATATGTATATTATATACAAGTATCTCACACTTTACACTTAAATCTAATCTCTGTACATATTTAATATTGTGTATGTGTTTTATACATGTGTGCTTGTTTGTGTATGTGCATATATTTGTGTGTATTCTTTTGCACATCTCTCTCTCTCTCTCTCTCTCTCTCTCTCTCTCTCTCTCTCTCTCTCTCTGTGTGTGTGTGTGTGTGTGTGTGTGTGTGTGTGATGGCCAGTGGTTGAAGTCATGTGCCCTTCTCCCTCCATCTCCATCTTATATGTGAGTCAGGACCTCTCACAATAACTGCAGCTCACAATTCAGCTGCATTGCTGCATTGTCCAGCAAATCCCAGGAAACCCCTTCCCTCCTGCTCCTCCGTACTGCTGTTAGAGATGTGCATCCTCACTGTGCCTGACATTCCACATGGGTGTGTAGTGCAAACACATGTCCTCCTGCTTGTATAGCAAACTCTTTAGAGGTTGAGATATCTCCTTCAAGACCCCCAACATGATATTTTTTAAGTGTTATAATTTCATTATTTAGTAACTCTCTAGATCACCAGATAGACACAAAAAGTCTCTATATCATTCTTCTAGAATGTTAAGGTCCATTTTGGTTAAGCTAAAAGGAATGCTCTGTTTAGAACTATTGTAATTGTTTGCCTGAGAAGAGCTAAGTAAAGAACTTGATGGTGATGTATTTAAAATGCTAATTAAATGGAATCATTTATATTCACTCATATGGTATGTACTCAGGAATCATTCTCTTACTCAGGCATGTGAACCAATGCCTTATGTTTACAATGAATCAGCTTGATTTTCTTGTGTTAAGAGCTTTGGGTCTATAAATAATATTCAAAGGTAATGTAAAAGAATATAAAATTGTAGTGTTTAGCTACTAGACTTTTAGGTAATATTGAAAAACACAAACCAAATGGAGTAATTCAAACGACCCTTCAGGAAAAGGTCAGTTTTTGCATCTGTCAAAGTGACTAATTCCCTCTTACTTAGATTTGGCTGGCATCATCAAAATACTGCAAGTTTTAAAAGTCAAGCATAAACTGCCACATGCCAGCTGTGTACATCATTAAAGCGATGACACCATTGTCAAATTTAAAATATCATTGTCTAAGTTGTGAAATCATTGGCAGAGTGATGACATCATTTTCAAAGTGGTGACATCATTGCCAGAGTGATGACATCTCTTCAAGAATGATGATATTTGAGAACACTTCTGAAGTTGGACCCCATGGTCACACATGTGCTTTGCACCAGCCAATTAGAACAGAAACACTGATGCCAGGTTCCTTTCTCACCTCTCAGCCTGTGCTGGTTCATTTATTCCAATTGTGTCCATAGCCCATAGCGTACCCATCCAGTTTCTGCCTCTCTATCTCAATGAAGACTCTGAGGCATCACTGTCTTCCCAAGTCTAACGCATCAGGAAGCTTCCAGTGTGTTTCCCCATCATCCTTATAAATCCACCATGTGCAAAAGCATGGCAGGCAGGTGAGGAGTGGTGTGATCTGCTTCAGGGAGCTCTTCCTATTACCAGCACAGTCTTTACTAAACCACCTCTGCTCCCCAGAACCCAGACTCCAAGCATACCCAGCCCCATTTTCTTCAGTATGAAATGGAAGCAGCATATACCTCTGTGACATTAAATCAGTCCTCCTTTTCATCCCCACACTGTTCCATGAAGCTCAGAAGTCAACAGGTAGGCACAATGGGTCTGCTATGAACCATCTGCAAAGCAGAGCCCACATCATGGCAATGATACTTGTTATTCACAGTACAAACATAGTTGGTAATGAATTTTATTATTAAATATTATACTCACATTGAATCACTTACTATCAATATAAATCTAACCAATGGACCAAAAGCTTATCAGAGGTCTGAGTTTCTACAGAGCTCTCCAGGAGACAAGATCATAGAACTGAAGAATAGCTATCAATAAACCTTTCTGTTAGTATGTCATGGAGTTGCAATACTCAAGGATGTTTAAACAAATCTTATAGATACTGAGTCTTACCACAGTATTTTTATCTTTTCAGTTCCCCCGAAAATATATGACATCTCAAATGACATGACCATCAATGAAGGAACCAATGTCACCCTTACTTGTTTGGCCACTGGGAAGCCAGAGCCTGCCATTTCCTGGAGGCATATCTCCCCGTCAGGTGAGTATTTACCGTCCATCATTGCTGGGTGAGAATGTGAGTGAACCCCTTCAATTTCCTCATTTTTCATGAGGATATGTCTAAAGACAGCATGGCTCAAGAAAACTGAAGGAACGAACAGCCCAAGCCATCAGTAAGAAGGTCTCTTGATTCCTATGCAAGATTATTTTCATTTTAATATTGTGGGTAATCACAAATCAATAGAAAAGGCTCAGGGAGAATTATTAATAGAATAAACCATTCATTTAAATGTGTGAGGGACTTATTCAACCACATTCACATGTTTATAGCTAACATGCACTGCTGAGATAATCAGGAGAGAATGGAATTATACAAATTGTATATTGCTAGGTGTGATTTAAAGCTGCTATGCAGAATCAAAGACTTGGGTGTTAGAATTAAATTCCCTGACAAGGGATCTGATCACATAACTAGTGACATGAGATGTGTGGTATGTTCCTAGGTACTCATGGTTTCTACTGTGTTGTACACATCTTCCAGAAGACTTGAAGTCCATTTTAGCAACTTAGTGACAATAGTCATGCAAACAGGCCATTGTCTGCATTCATAATTCCAAAGCTTATGTTCAGTTTAGGGTTCTGGACTAACAGGAGGAACTCTGGGCGTGCAGACCCCTGGCCTGACCTTAGATTTCATGAAAGACCCTGTGACAAGGCAGTGAGTAAGACAGTGATTGAGCAGGACTCGAAGTCCACCTTTAGGCTTAGTGTGTACTGGTGCATGCACCTGCTCAGGAACCTGTGATCTGGACTCAGGGTGCACTCTGGTGCATACACCTGCACAGACACTTGTGCTCTGGGCTTAGTGTGCACAGTGATGCATGCACCTGCACAGGCACCTGTGCATACAGCCCCACCCCAAATAAATACATTAAAATAAAGAAATAAAAGTTCTCACTCTGTACATTTAAGCATTTCTTGAAAGTGAAGGGGTATTTCATTGTCTAGGATCCTACCACATTTTCAGATTAATAAAATTTTATTCAGGTTGTTTTTCATTTATTTTTGGGAGAAAAACTTCAACAAAGCTGGATTATACAATGAAACTGCTGTTAATAAAATCAGAAAGGAACATTTTATGTAGGTGTAGAAAGAGCACACTTGGAGCATCTTCTTCATCTGCTAATGCTTTATTTAATATCGCTCATCCTTAAGTGTCTTCCAGTTGCCTCATTTGTGTCTAATGAGACCCACCCACACTATATGCTAAGTATTGCTATTAATGGGAGAGAAAAAAATCAATATATCAGCATTACACACTTATGCAGTTTGCATTATGCTCCTGAAATAGTTCTGAAGTTTAGTGTATTGTTGACTGCCAACACCTCACTTGCCAGAGCTTTGACAAAAATCATAGAACTGATACATGAATGTCAAACTCATGGCAGGCTTTCTACAGGCCAGAAATGACACAGACTGAGACCAGGCATCGGATATACAGGTTGCTATGCTGAAATAATTATTATTGGGTTCATCCAGTCCTTGAGTGACTCTCTGCTATCATCAAGTTTTTCTTACTTTCCAAAATTGGGTACCTATGATCTCTAGTTATATTTTTAGATTGGCAGAGTCATGTGTATTTTTCAGGTATGTGATGGCTCAAAGCATATACACTCTCAAGCAGTTAGAACTAGCTAACTAACAAATCACTACCACTGTTTCCATCACGGGAACCCCAGCATCCATTCTCTCTGCATTTTCTAAGAGCGTGATGTAACAATGCCAGTACGCTGTGCACTATGCAGTAGATGTCTTGTATTTACTCCTTCCGTCTCAGGGTAACCAGAATTCTTTTTCTTGCTAAGCATCCTAGGGATGATGGCACGTGAATGAGATAATAGACGTGAATGTGCCTTAAGAATTATAAGGTGATATTCAAATGTACAAATGATTCTTAATCATCTCTCCGGGGATTAAATCTGATGGCACTATGACTTTTGTAAGAATGAAGCACATAATTTCTATCTACATATAATTTTAGATTAATATTTCTGACTTAACACTCCCATTTCACTGTGCTTGCCTGCCTGCACATTTGCCTTTTTTTTATATGCTTAGATATATTTTAGTTTAATTAAATAACAAGAATGCCAGTTACTGAAGTTATTAGAATAAAGATAACAGATAGCATCGCAAGCTGAAGGAAGACAGATTGGCTTTATAAATTAAACTGCTGCACAGAATTATTTTTCTGATCCTGCTGTAACAAGAAAATGAGTAAAATTAGCATAAACATTAATAATTATCTATGAATAGCTGGACTCTGAGAATATTTTCATAAATTTCAAATTATAATGTGTTGAGGGTCTACATTCAAACACTGCCTCATAAACCATACCTGATAATTCTATTAACTTGTATATTTATACTTGAAGGCAAAATTGTGAATTTCACTTAACAGTTTCCCTTTTAACCTGAGAAACATCAATGCCTTGTGTTATCTGATGTTTCCCTTTGCTATGTAATAGAAGAATATAGATCTGAAAATAGTTGTCAGCATCTGAAGAGGTTTAGTGCTCTCAGTAGAAGCCATGTCTGGGTTCTGCTAACATGTAATTGTTTTGTTTTCTGTAACTGCCTGCAGTTACATTGAATGGGTTACCTGGAAGGGAAGCTGGGGATGTATGGGAAGGCGGTGAAAAGAGACAGAGACTAAGACAACAATAGCTGCTCAAAGTCTCGAGGTTTAGTGGGGGACTCAGAATTTTAAGGTTTCAGGCAAGACCCTCCCCCCAAATTCCAGGGTGTGTTCTGGGGAACTGGTCTGGCTGTTCAGTAGGCATTGGCTCCACTGCTCAGGCAGCTGGGCAGGTCACCTGCTTAATTCAGGAATTTGTAGACCTGGAGGAACAATGAACTTCACCTTGGTCTGAGTGCTCCACCCTAGGTGGATAGCACAGGAATTCCTGCTCAAAGGCTGGGAGAGGTACTTCACCTTGGTCAATGTCAAGTTCCAGACAGATGGCATGTCACCCCAAGAAGGCTCTCTACATTTTTCTTGACCAGTTTTTTGTGTATCATCTAGGATCACTTGAGTAGCTCCTACCAAGTCACAGAATAGTAGCTTACCCTAGGTCTTCCTTAATTTACAGACATGTAAATCCCTGACATGGTCATATTCCAAGTATCACTGGAAGGTGAGGAGGTTCTTAGTTCATGCCACCCCTATCCGCTGTGTGCTTAGCTGAGATTGCAGATCAATGAATTCCTTAACTCTCTTAAACCATGGTTTATTTCTCTGAAAGCTGCTTAGCTGATGTGCTAATTTGATTTCTTTTACTGTGATAAGCACCATGACCAAAAGCAACTTGGAGAGAAAGGAGTTTGTTTGGATTACAGTTCCAGCTGAAGGAAGTCAGTTCATAAATTCAACTCAGGAACTTGGAGGCAGGAACTAAAGCAGAGAACATGGAAAAACACTGCTTACTGGATTTTTCCCCACCTTAGCCTATTCTCTTATATACCCCAGCAGCACCTGCTCAGGGGTATACCACTCACAGTGGGCTGGGCCTTTCCATATCAGTCACCATTAATGACAATGCCAATCTGAGGGAGCAATTGTCCTCAACTGTCATTTCCTTTTAATACATGAATTAGCTTGTGGCAAGTTGGCAAAATGCTAACTTACAACCTCTGAAGGGGTTACATCAAGTTCTACCTATCATAGGAAGGGCACATCATGCATCCAGGTACACTTAGTGAAGCCAACATCATAGCTCAGCAGTACATTTGCCTTGGACCTGTCCCATGAGAATGTACACCACATATCTTAAGCTTAGAGAAAGATCCACATTTATGCATAATTTCCCTGAGCCTGTATCATTTCTGCAGCGTAACATACTCGAACCTCCCATACTGAACCATCATAAGGTCAAGGCATGTGTATTTTTTCATAAGATAATTTGTGAATATTTCTTGGTTTTCTTTATATCAAGATATTTAACTGTGTGTTTATAAAAAAATTTACAAGATCTCAAGGGTCTTTACTTCAAGCCTTATGTGGTGGTGCATGCCTATATTTCCAGCAATTGGGAGGCTGAAGCAGAAGGATGTCCATGAGATCAAAGCTAGTCTGGTCTACATAATGAGCTTCAAGGCTATTCAACACCAGAAAATTTAACACTGAACCTTGCATCTATCACTGAATCCAGGCTGTATTTTGCCCCTGGTACAGCACTGTGCTCTGGAGCGAATGTTTTCCTCAAACACAGGAGTCAGGACCCCACACTGTTTTTAGCTGCAGGTTGATGTTAGTACCCCCCACTTTGGAGGCAGATTCTTTGGGCTTTGTTTGAGTTCTGACAGCTTCAACAATGTTCCCTTTTTATAAAAATCAGAATGTTTGTACTTCAGAGTTATATCCTGTTTCCTCCTGACTGTGAGATAGCTTTAGCCACTAGAAATTACAAGATTGTGCCATTTTGCAAGGGTTCCTTTCAGAGGTACATGACATTCGTCTCTCCCTCATCGGTAGCTTTAATTTTAATTTCCTAATCAGAGTGCTAATTGATTTCTACACTCTATGGCTTCTTCCTTCCTCCCCTCAGCCCATACTTACAATAAAGCAGCAAGAAGAAAGTCCACAACAGAATGGGCCGTTGTCTTCTTTTGTCAGTCTTCCTTGATGACATCACTGTGAATCCTTTATCATCCATTCTTTCCTGTCCTGATAGAACTGATGCCTTATATGTAGCCCCAGTAACCCTCATACCTATACCTGTTAGTCCCTATAGTGTGCTGTAAGCATGAAACTCTTGTTTCCCAATTTCTTATTTATTTATTAAAATGTTTTTGTTGATGGATTAGCAACTTTTTGAAAAATGGTCATGTTTGTGTCTAATTACTGTTTAATTATTTAGATGTTCAAATTGCTTTTAACTTATCCAGTAAAAGGTGTGTCTATCAATCTATGACCTTATAAGGTGTGGTCCTCTAATACTGAGCATATCTGTGTGGCATAGCATCACAAAGTGCTGGGCTGTTGTTGCATATGTCCTGGCCAAATTCTGGATTCAACCACTTAACTCCAACTGACAGGATACACACAGGGCACCACTGATCTGCTATAGTAAAGTAGACAGAGGACAAGCTGTCCAGATGACTTTCTCTGAAGTTCAAGTACAACACAGGATTTTAAATTACTTTAGAACAGGGGATGAAAAGAGCACTGGTTTAGGGAAGGACTTAAGTGAGATTGAAAGTCAAGAAGAAAGAGAGAGGAAGAGTAGGGGGGAGGCAACCCAAACTAACACTGACTTTTTCCTTCAGTAAAAAAATAAACAAACTCAAGAGAAAAGAAGGAAGGAAAGAGAGAAGAAAGAAAAAGAGGAAGAAAGGAATGAAGAAGGAAGGAAGAACAGGAGAGAGATAGAGAAAAGAGAAAGAAGAAAGGAGAAAAAGAGGGGAAAGAGAGAGATGGGGTGGGATTAAGGAAGAAACAGAGAAAAGCATTTTATTCATTTTATAGAACATCCCTAAAGAGGATCTAGGTGTGTGTGTGTGTGTGTGTGTGTGTGTGTGTGTGTGTGTGTGTGTGTGTAAAAAAGCATTTGTAGAATTACCAAAAAAACCTGTTATGTGAAGTCAAAGAAAATAAGAGAAAGCAATTACTAAAACTGTAGACACTTTGATGTTGACGTATGTGAAATGTGACTGATTCCAGTCTTTGGCTCTGTCCTTACCTCCTGGAGAGTTTTCAAGGGGTTCTCAAAATTTCCAATACAAGCTATGAGGTTTCTGTATGTATTTTAGTAATTCAGGCATCTTGCCGTTCACATGCCACACAGAGCTCAAGACTGTGCACTGTGATTTCACTAACACTGATCTTGAGAACCAATGTTTCCTCTGAACAACACTAATGAATTCCTTCATACTTCAAATATAAGCTGCTGGTGATGCTTGCACCTGTTTCACAATAGTCAACTAAATAGTTCAGAGAAGCAGAAAGATATCATGATTGAAGGATCATTCTGTAGGGTTGACAGCTAATGTACTACTGAAATGTGCTTGTGGTTTGGACTCCACAGAACTTCCCTTCAGCTCCGTAGAATTGGGAAGCCAATTAGTGACCCTTGGGTATAATTCATATAGCGTCACCCAAATGAGATTGCAAACTCAAAAATTACTTTGAGTTCTAGGAGGAGGGGCAGTGAGTGAAATGCTTGCTGAACAAACATGAGGATATAGGTTGGGAATCTCCTGAACTCACAAAGCCATATGTAGTGGTTCAGAACTGTAATCCATGCAGCTGTAATCTTGGTGCTGGGAAGGAGGGTGCTAACAGTGTGATTAGCAGCCTGTCCAGATGAATCATGACCTACCAGTTTGGTTTTAACCACATATTACAGAATGTTTGCACTTTTATCATTTCATATAAAAATAAATAATCTTTGAAAATTGTGCCTATTCTCGTTTTATTTTTCAATCTATGCATGGCATTTTGAATGAGTCTCTTGCAGACAGCATATAGTTGACCTAGTTAGGGTTTCTATTGCTGTGATGAAACACTGTGACCAAAGCAACTTGGAGAGGAAAGGTTTATTTGGCTTAGGCTTCCACATCATTGTTCATCATTGAAGGAAGTTAAAATAGGAACTCAAGCAGGTTAGGAACCTCATAGAAAGAATAGATGCACAAATATAGGGGGTTGGTACTTACTGGCTTGCTCCCCACGCTTTCTTGTGGAATCCCAGACTACCAGCCCAGGGATGGCTCCTCCACAATGGGCTGGCCCCCTTTTTTAAAAAATTTTAAATTAGTTACTAATTTATAAAATATCATATAGCTGACATTTTCCCAATTGATATTCTCTCCTTTCAAATAACTGTAGCTTGTGTCAAGTCGACATAAAAGTAGCCATCAATAGTTAAACCAGTATGAGTTACCTTTGAGAGCACTCAGTCACTTACTGAATTTTGATTGGTCAATTTAGACAACTCACATCTAGATAAATTATTGCCTTGTTACAGCTTGTGTCTGTTTGACTTTGGCTGTTTTCATTTTCTTAGCTCTTTTTTTTCTCTCTGTTTCATTTTATCTTCCTTTCTTAGATTTGTACCTGATGGCTATGTCTCTTGTATGTCTTTTTGGTAGTACCTCTATAAATTGGTTTGTGAATCTAAAGTACATGCACTGAGGCTGGCCAGTCAAGAGTAGAACCCACACTGCACTTATATTGCCATACTTAAAATATGCTTCTTTAAGATATTCCCTCTACATCCACGAAAACGTGCTCTATCATGAAAAGGTACTAAACCTTCACTTCTACTCCATATCAAACTTTGGAAGCTCAAGAGAAGGGAAGCATTTTGTATTTACTTAACATTTTAGTGATAACATTTTTCATCTTTTCTGATGTTTAATGTTCTTTATTGATAGGTCCATATAGAAGACTGCTTACAGTCATTCCTTTCTGAAGGGTCAGTTGGGGACAAATTCATTTTGTCTTATTTGTCTGAGAATATTTTGATGTTGCTCTTCATTGCTCTGTGTAGCTTCAGTTAGAAAAGGACACTGCATTTCCTGAACAAAGTCCAATCATTATTTACTATTCAGAGAGACTCGAAATCCTTCATAGTTATATACAGAACTTTTAAAAATTGAACAGCTATGTTATCGTTAGTATTGTCTACCAACGTTGCTATTGGCTTGAGAACAGGGTAAGTTAAATTTAAAAAAAAAAGTATCAGGTGAAACTATGGTGAGTTTTGTAAACTGAGAGACTGAAGGATCCTTGAGAGCAGTTCCTGGATAAAGCATTATTGATGTCCAGTGTGTGTAAGATGGTGGATCTCTTATTCTATCCCCTGCTCCCTTCCTCTTGTTAAGATGTAGGTCGTTCCCTGCCTGTTGGCTGTGACTACTTTGTGTCTGCTGAGGTGGTGTAGAATACTGGGGAATCCTGAACACTTTATTGTCTGAGCCTTTAAGAAAAGACTGTTGGGCTGAGAGACAGAAGCTCAGCACATAAGGACCTGTTCTGTCCTTGAGGAGGTTCTGAGTTTTGTTCCCAACATTAAGTCAGGCAGATCACAACTACCAGGTGATCAAGCACCTCTGGCCTCCATGAATACTGCAGCCAACACCCTCAAACAAATACACATTCACCCATTGTAAAAAAAAAATTAATTAATTAAATCTTTAAAAAGAACAAAGAAAGAAAAGGTTTGTTGACTCCCACCCCAGAGGATATTTGCACACTAAATAGTATTTCGAGTTTATCCCACATCAGCTTCCAGATGTGTGCAATATAAAACCCAAACACAGAAAGTGTTAATTACTAACTATCAGAAAAAAAAAAAAGAAGACTGTTAAAATATGAAAGTTATCCCTTAAAAAACAGACACTGTGAGACTCTATTGTTTAAAATAATTGTGAAATTATTTCAAGTCACCACAGACACAGAAGTTCCCATCAGTGTTTCTTAAGTCCTGCACATGCACCGTGCAGAGCTGCTCTGCACTTTATGAAGTTCTGTGCTGCTGGAAAGTCACAGCCTGTCTTCCAAACACCATTTCAGGTTTGCAGTCCTGACACTGCATTTTGCTCTTTGATGTTGGAAAGGAAAAAAAAATCAGTAAAACTAACAATTTACATTGACGATAATTCAACAACACTAGATCTTCAGATTGCAGGCTGCTGCTCCAGCTCCATTGTGGAGTAGCCCTGGATGCACGGCTTCTGTGGATTTCCATAATGACTTTGCATAATGGATAATTATATAAAGAAGGAATCTGCATAATGATGCCAAGTTAAACTTTTACCATAAGACTGAACACCCATGATTCATAGATGCAGTTAGAATTACCTCTTTGTTCTGAGACTTTCTTTAGAATTTTAACTTCTTCTGTGTGAAAAGTCTCTGCTACTTCCCTCTGGTTATTGGTAGCTGTTTATATTCAGAACTGTTAATGTCTGCTATTTGAATATAGAAAGCAAGAAAATTTTAGTATTTTAACACATATATAAGACCAAACAATGGGCCTGATGATACAATGAATTGATATAAAAATAATCCCCCATTCTGAGAGAAAAGTGCTTATCCACATGAAATAAGAAAACAAACCAATTGAGCATCTTACAAAAGATTTGTTTCTGTTCTTTCATTTTCTCTCTTTTTTTCTTTTCTTCTCTTCTTGTGGAACTTGATTTTGTGCACATCTGAAAGAGGCAGAGTAGTAAAAAGTAAGAGACATCAGAGGTGATGTCTCCCCTCTATGTCCTGGATTGGAAAACAAAATTATGGG
This sequence comes from Tokudaia tokunoshimensis, assembly GCA_036184795.1. Taxonomy (NCBI): domain Eukaryota; kingdom Metazoa; phylum Chordata; class Mammalia; order Rodentia; family Muridae; genus Tokudaia; species Tokudaia tokunoshimensis. Next base: position 2,980,691 of record BTHU01000003.1, on the reverse strand, counting down.
GAATTTACAGTAGAAAATTAAGCATTTTGTAGTTTTCTCACCAAAAGTCTAATGGTGTGATGCATGCATTAGTAACTGTATGTGTAGGCCATAGGCAGGTACATGTCTAAAGGAGAATTAACTTGGATAAATTTTACTCTTTGCCAACCTGATACAGCCTAGATTCATTTGTGAGAGAGTCTCAATAAATGAATGTCTATATTGGGTTGGCCCATGGGTGGTTGTGCTACTTGGTATAGGAAGACCAAGCCTACTGTGGGCAGTGCCATTCCCTAGGAAGGGAGTCCTAAAAGGTGTAAAAGTGGAGAAATCAAAAAAATGAAGCTGAACACAAGCGATCAAGCAACCAACCAACCACAGATGCATTTATTTCACTCTGCTATTGACTGAAGACGCGATTATGACAAGTTGTCTGAAGTCTCTGCCTTGACTTCCCCACCATGATGGATTTCAACCTGGAATCCTAGATGCAACTAATTGCCTCTTTCCCCAAGTTGCTGCTTGTTGGTATATTTTACCACTGCAACATCAAATGGGGACAACTAAGAATCTCTGATATTAACTCTTATTGTTAACGCTTCTCTTATATTTCATTTTCCCTTAAAGCTGCTTGAGGAGGAATAAAGACAATGATCTATTGTGCTCTTCTGTGATAAAGTAGATCAGTGTGAAGTGGCAGCTTCATTTAGAAGCTGGTGAGGTGTGGGACGGTGATCTTGCTGGTGTTCCCTATCCCCAATGGGGCTTTGCCTACCAGTGTTTTTCCTATGCGGGACCTGCACCACCTCTGCCCCCACTCTCCTTTTTTCCCCACAGTGAGGTAGTATCCAGAATTTTGTCTTTCTACATAGAAATTAGAGGGCAGAATGTTTACTGGGCAAAGCTCAAAGTGACTTCCCGATATAAAAGCTTAAATTAATCATTTAGGGTCCAACAACCTGTGAACAAAGAGAAAGAAGGACTAGAAATTATTGGCTGGAAAAGTAGCACAAAGGTTGGTTTGCTTGGGCTTTGGTTTTATTTTCATTTTTATTGATAATATTTTCCCATCTATATTCTGTATTGTAGAAAAGTAGGAAAAAAGTCTATAAATTAATGACAGAAGAAATCCCCGAACATCCTAGAGACAGCTGGTATGGACAAAATGGTACAGACACCACAAGCAGAAGTCAATGCAAGGGCATAGCACAAATCCATGCCATCACTGTCTGTAAATTATCAGACACTAGTTCACTATGCAGCACAATTTCAGCATGCTAAAACATCCAGGGATGTTACAGAGAGCATTCTCTGCTATAAAACAGCTGTCTCCACCTTCTTGGCAATTGTTATAAAGTGAATTTATTTTTTTCTCAAAAGGATCAAAATTAATGAAACATCTCCCAACAAGATAAAATGTTTTGTCAAGTTGAGGAGAGACTAATTTGACCAGGACAGCCAAAGAAGTTAAAACACAACCCTGGCTGCATAGAACATTTGTATGTAAATCCCTCTTAAGATACTGACTTAAAATTTTAGATTTCTTATACTTTGTGTGTGTGTGTGTGTGTGTGTGTGTGTGTGTGTGTGTGTAGAAATAGGTAAGTGTGGGGTGGGTATGTGGAGATGGGTGTGAGGATGACGGTGGAGAGTAGGGTGGATTGAAATGGTGTGGGTAATGTGTGGATAAGTGGGGAAGTCGTAGGTTGAATGGGGATGGTTGGGGTAGCCGTGTGTGTGTGTGTGTGTGTGTGTGTGTGTGTGTGTGTGTGTGTGCGTAACTGCAGCTGTATTTCATCACAAGCCTCAGGAGTTTGTAGAGAAGACACCTTCATAAATTTACCAGCCAGTAGCAAGTCACTCGAAGGTCTTGAAAACTGGTCTTGGAGGTGCAGAGAACCATAGGATCCATTAAAAGGATTCTCTTTTCTAGAGTTTCTACCCTTGCTCTCAGTGCCATCTTTAAACAGTTCTCTCTGCAACAGGGCTTGAATATCATCTGGTGTCAGGGCTTACCTCTTAGCCTGATTTGAAACTCTGAAGATGGATCCTTCCCAGACAGCACCGTAACATTGTCAACGTGACGATGTATTAGTGCAATGCATTTACAGAGTTCACAAATGAGAAGTTGTCTGGGAGAATTGGCCTGAGAAGAAAATTCTATTCAATCCCAGGGCAAGAAGAGTCAGTACCAGGGAAGGAAAGACCATCCAGCAACAGCTTCTGTGAGGAGGCATCTCATGGAATCCTTTTCTATTTTTCCTTCCTGGCATGATAAGGAATAATTATAGATTTTAATCCCACAGCTGAAAAAAATAACCTTTTTTTCAGACCTCTGCTTGTAACTCAGTGCAGGCCTGATACATATTTGGGATACTGTTTTGATTTAGAGATGCACAAGCAATTCTACCTATTTAATACATAAACCTATATTCTGTAGTTGCCTAGCAGATTTCTGTATTAAAATGTGATAGGTTGAACAGTCTGAAAATGTGTAAAGTAAATTCTTCGATGGCAAAATATTCAGACATCAGGAAAGAGAGACTATGGATGACTAATGTGGTCTGCCAGCCACCAACCAACCACCTCCTTCCAAACAATTCCTGACCATCCTGAGCTGTCAGGAGTGATCTGTAACTCCTGTTGCTTGTGAAAATTGTTCTCAGATGCCTCAGATATATTAAAAAGCAGAGAGAGTTAATTTCATCCTAATACAAATATAGTGTAAAGATCTCCATCTAATTTTCTGGTTTTATGATAAAGAGCGCTCAAGTTTAAAGAATCAAATCAGCATTCAGGGATTATGTTATAAACACTTAAGCAACATCTACATTCCTCAAAAGTCATTTACTGGACACATGCCTCACACAATGGGAGATAGGAGCACAATGCTAAGAATAAAAACCAGCTACTGTTTTCAAATAATTTACCATGTTTTAGATGAAGACCATATAAAAGAGATACCTACACATTGACTAAAGACCCTAAACAGGGCAACTCTGAGAGATTATATTTTAACTGAACTTCAAGATTTAGAGTAGGTATTTCCTGTATGAAACATGCTATATATGGTATTGGATGACACATTTGTAATTATTTGAGGCAGGAAACATTTTTTGAGTGTTCTAAGCCTGTTGCTTTATGAGTCTTTCTGGGGAGGGGAGTTGTGAATATGTGTGTTCACACCAGATAGGGCACTGATTACAGACAACAGATAAAGTGTCCGCCCAAGTCTTGTTTATTGAGTTTATTAGGGCCTCAGGTTCCCTGGAACTGGAGTAATCAAAGGTTGTAAAGCCACACTATGAATTGTGGGAACTGAAGCTGGTCCTCTGTAAGGGTTCTTCTTCACAGAACCATATCTCCAGGCCCCTGCTCTGTTCTCAATAAAGTGCATGCTTTGTTCCCAACTCATGTCCTTGGGGTGTCACTGGGACCCACCTGTCAGTGTCCTGCTCAGATGACTCTCCACCCATCTGTGATAGGAGGTGCAGTCTCCCAAAGACAAGATCTTTTACTTTCATATACACCCCTTGATGCAGCCATCACTTCTCCTGAACATTGCAAAAATGCTAACCACCATAATTAGATACCCAGGGGAAATGTCTCCAGCCATTCTCACACCTGTGAGAATGGATATATGCAGTTACAATCAGACTTGCTCACCCTAAGACAAATTCTCAGCCAAATACAATTTGCTCTTATGCCCAAAGAAGGGAAGTTTGGAATGTATATCTGGTACCTCCATTCTACCTTTAAAGTCATGTTGAAAGTCTGGAACTTTTCCTCCATGAGCTATGTCAGGTCTATGTAGATAACCGAAGTAGACAACTGAAACTGTAAAGATACATGAAACTCTGGCCTGGGTAGTTTAGTAACAGAATACTGTCTATCTCAACCCTCACTGGACTTCAGTTTATAAATTGTGCTCTCTGGGATTCCTTCCTACAGATGGAGGTAATCAGATGTGAGGGGGTTGAATAGAGTGTGATTTCTACAAACCCACAAAATTGAAGGACACATGTTGAGCTTGTTAAGGCCCTGACATAATCATCTTTAATCATGGTGTCTAGACTAAACATTAAGCAGGATTACGATGCTATTCAGATTGTCCTTCAACGTCGGCTTTCTTGAAAATGGGTTTTCACACTCATTATTGAAACATTTTTATTTTATTTATATCTCCAAGCATTGACAGATCTGAAATATACCACAAAAAGGTGATACTGAAATTACAGCTGTGGCAAATACTAGAAACAAAAGGGGATATAAGGTTACTAGATAGAGACAGGTGTTAGCATCCCAGAGTAGTAGCTAGACTAGAGGTCAAAAAGTCCCAGAGCTGTGGTCAAAGGAAAGGGCATGGCTCTGTAACTGTGATAAAGACTACCCTCGTCCTTTCCTATCAAGCATTCAGACCTGAGCAAATGCTTCCAGAGACTTAACCACAGACACCCACCACTGTCACTTTGATGGCCCACCTTCATTTCTGCTTGGGTTTAAGATCCCTAGTTTTCACACTTCTTCCTTCAGAGTCAGTGACTGGGAAATAACACCAGAAAGCACATTTGTTGACTTTTATAATTCATTTCCTGATCTCTCCCCTCCCCACCCCCACACCCGGTTTCCACCAGGAAATATAGAATCAAGAGTAGTCTACTTTACCAAACTTTTGGTAAGTACTTACCCAGGCAATTTGTATTCATTTCTTGAACTTCAAATATGCCTGTAAAATAGATGATATTATTTGTTTCTGGGCTAAAGAACCTGGAGCTTTTAGCATATAATTTTCCTAAGGGCAGCAGCTATCTTTGTAAGTCAGAATGCATACAGGACTCTGGTGGCTCAAACTGTTAGCCACAGTTAAGGAATTTATAGAAGGTGAGTCACTGTCCATACGAAAGTGCAGATGGGTAGTGTTGGGTTTCAATGGGGTGGTAACTTTATCCAAACCTAAGAATCTCTGCCTTTGGACTTCATAGCATGAATTGATGTTCACATGAGAATGGCAATGAAGGCTGCATGTGCCCTGTCTAGACAGCTGTCTGTCTTGTTGAATCCTGGTGCTTGGGATGCATCTCAGAGGGTGCATCAATGATGAGCTTGATGGCATTTGATTTATAGATCTGGAAGTTTTTTATATATAGAGAGATGAATCCGTCATATTACCAAACAAAGAACTTTATTAAACAAAATTTCTCCATTTGCTTATGACATTTCAGAACAAAGGGTGCAGTTAGTCTAAGGGAGATAGGCATGCATTTAGGTAATTTGAAGCAAAACGGGAATGGCCGCGGACATCAGATGATTGCCTTCATCTTGTTGATCTAGCTAGCTAGCAAAACAGAAATTGTATATCTCTTTGTACATCAAGGATAATGTTGTCTGTATAACAAATTCCTTCCCCTGCCTGCCTTATTAATAGTTTCATTGGCTGAAGCTGCCAAGTCCCTGGTCTCTATATGATTCTGGCTGCAGCAGACAATCATACACAGAGAATCAGGGACCTGCACATCTGAGAATATTGTCTGTCCTATATTTGTAAAATTAGTTTGCTGACCTGCCTTGTAGATAACAAAAAATGACCACACCCCTGCTTTCAGGGTGTTTCCTTCTGGGTTTTAGGAATTACTTGAACTCTTGCTGCATCTGACAAGGCCCATATTTGGATGGCTAGAATTGCCACAATATTTTGTAAATTCCAGCAAAGATATGATTCCCTGTGTATTATACAACAAATCCATTAGATCAATCAATATTATTTTATTTTGCCCAGTTCAGCTTAACTAGCAAACCAAATGATAAGAACCACATGTCTCTCAAGTTCACTGACACTGAGACTTCATATTCTCCTGTTATTGTAATGGTATTTAATATCCCTCAAGTTTTCTTCTTCCCTATGTCATGGATAAATTTTATTATATAATTCTGAAGGGATACATACACGATTTTATTTTTCTATTGATAGATAAAATGTGTCTCTGGACCCCTGTCTAGGAACAGAGCTGTTCTGAGCCAATTTATGTAGTCACTTATGAGTGAGGAAGGATTTTTTTTTTTTCTTGGAGAAGGAGCTGAGAGCTAGCACATTTGCCCAGGAGGCCTGTTGCCTCCACTGAGTGACAGCCACCGAAGCAGCTCTGGGCTGAACAATTTCTGCAAAGTAAGATAAAAGTCACTCTTTGATCAACACCCACTGGCTAGAGAAAGCACAAGAAACAAACAGTAGGGGGGAAAACTGTCAAATAAAATCAATAGAGTCTCTGCCTGGGATTTGGGAAGTCAAACAATGGGAAAATGTGTGATTTAATAGTATTGATCTTCAGTGATGTCCTCCGCAAAGCTGTTCTCAACCTTCGAAGGAGCTCGCTGTGTTAAGTGTTCATCGCTCACAGCTCTGTAAGTCTGATACTCCCCTTGATGTGTTCAAATTATACTGCAGTCTAACCCATAAGGAACCCTGTCTCCATGCTCTGGAGGATAAATAAGTAAACTGTATGGATAACTTTGAAATGGCAAATTAAACATGGCAGGTTTGGGACTGCTCACTACTGACCCCAGAGTAGAGTCTGCCTCTGACTGAAGACACGCAAAACTAAACCTGAGCTCTGCACTTAAGTGGGCAATGCTTCCTGGCCAGGATGCAGGATACACTGCTTCTCCTGCCCTGATGAAGGATGAAAGCAAAAAGCCAGAATGAAGCAAAAGTAGATAGATTTATACCAAATATATTCTCACACCTAAAACAAAGAAATAAAACAATTTCAAAAGTATCCTATATCCCAAAGCCCATTAATTCTATGACTCCAGTCGTGATATAATTTACACTATAAATATAGCATTGCTTTTCATTGCACTTTCTTAAATATAGAAACTTGGATTTATATTTATGTTTTGTGCACATATACACAGAGGCATAAACATTTAAAGAAATCTGAGGTGGAGAATGCATAAACATTTTTTAAATACATAATTAAGTAGCATTTCATTTCCTGGAACATTCAGTAGCTCAATATAAATTCAACTGGTCCATGGAGCACAGAGTGATAGAATGGGTATTGTTCATTTTATCTGGAAAGATGAAATCTTGTGTAATAGTTGAAATGTTTGAGAGGCAGTTCACAAGGGACACTCAGCAGTCAGCAAATTTTGGTGAGTGTGTTGTTTGAATCACTTGTAGATGCTAAGCGTGAGTAGATTGGTGAGGAAGATGGAGGTCCATGCATCTTTGTCCTTTTGACACTATAGAGTGTTCTGGGCTCTAGGAAAAAAGCACTGAGATACTATAGGGCAGAGAGACAGCACAGCAGTGGTCTATACCAAACAAACACTGAGCAGAGGTGAGGATGGAGACTCCATGACACAAAGCAGGAACTAGGAATTCCTACCCAGGACAGCTACTTCAGTAATAGTGGCCAGCCTGAGACAAGGGAGTAAGAAAGCCTAGCAGAGATCTGGGTAGAGGGCAGGGTATGTGTGTGTGTTCAGGTATATGTGTGTGTATGTTTGTACATGTGTGAATGCATGTGTGTGCACATATATGTGCATGTGTGGGTATGGGTGTATATCTGTGTGCGTCTGTGTGTGCATGTGTGTGTTCATGTGTGTGTGTGTGTGTGTGTGTGTGTGCATGTGTGTGTTCATGTGTGTGTGTGTGTAAGAGCTTGTTTTTTACTGTGTGGTTCCCAGACTCAAGTCTCTTTTCTCTATCAACTGGGTCCCTGGAATTAAGCTAATACAGTTGAGGTAAAAAAGCAGACTTATACCACAGGTTGGTGCACAAGCATGTGTGGGTCTCCATTTTACTCACAAAGAAACCATATTTTTAAATATAAGTAAAAATATTAAACTCAGAAACTATGCAGTACCTATATAAATTTTGCATAAATTTTTCATTGAGAATATATTGCATTCAGCATTTTAGCAGAGTTTAAATCAATTAAGCATGCATCTACTTTGACACTTGAATACCAAGATCAGGAAAAGCTGTTCCTAAAACTAAATATCCCCTCAGAGGACCCTGTCCCTGATGCTGGGTCACAAACAAAATTCTTTTGTTAATTTTGGCCGTGGAAGCTTATGTTGGTGTTGATGGGGCATAAGGAAAGTATTGTTCTTATTTTAAATGAGCCTGGTTGGTTTTCAGAAAAGGTAGACTGCCACAATCCAGTTTTCCTGTTGACCAAGACTTCCTCCCCACTGCTTCCACTCTCCATGTACAATATTTCTGCTCTATTTTCTTCAGATAATTTTCTTTGATCAGTCTTTAAATGGCTTTCTTTTCTTCTCCAGCATCAGTCGTAAGAAGCATATTACTGCCCTTTGCAGAACTCAGAACTGTGTATCAGAGCTTCAGGCACACTGTCCATTTTTCATGCCAAAGTGAAATCGTGTTTGATTTCATTTGTTTTAAATTATGTCACCACATGAGCATCAAATAGCACATAGCCTTTTTTTCTTTCTGGAAATGATAATAAAATATTTTAAGAAGTGGAAAATATATTTCATTTGCCTACTTAAGAAGCAGAGATATCAAACCATGCTCCACAGCCTCTGAATTGTATGTCTATTTCCGTCCTAGAATACAGAGACCATAAGTCATCAATGAAGTAGGAATGTAGCCGTCTCATTTCTCGTTACCTGTGCAAGTGCATTTGTTCAAATCACCAGAAGCTAACAATCTGCCTTTTCAATTAGAAGAACAAGAGCGAGTTTAGCATTGACACAAGCACACACACACACACACACTTGCGCACACAGGCACATAGGCATGCTCACACACTCTATCAGTGGTCCCCCAGAATAGAGACTGAAAACGTTAAATGTTTCTTTTTCTTTTTAATTGGATATTTTATGTATTTACATTTCAAATGTTATCCCCTTTCCCGGTTTCCACTCCAAAAACCCCCTATCCCATCTTCCCTCCCCCTGCTTCTATGAGGGTGCTCCCCCATCCACCCACCCACTCCCACCTCACCACCCTGGCATTCTCCTACACTGGGGAATCAAGCCTTCCCAGGACCAAGGGCCTCGCCTCCTACTGATGCCAGACAATGCCATCCTCTGCTACATGTGCAGCTGGAGCCATTGGTCCCTCCATGTGTACTCTTTGGTGGTTTTTTCCCTGGGAGCTCTGGGGGTTGAGGGGTGTGGTTGGTTGATATTGTTGTTCTTCCTATGGGGTTGTAAACCCCTTCAGCTCCTTCAGTCCTTTCTCTAACTCCTCCATTGGGGTCCCCATGCTCAGTCCAATGGTTGGCTGTGAGCATCCACCTCTGTATCTGTCAGGCTTTGGCAGAGCCTCTCAGGAGACAGCCATATCAGGTTCCTCTCAGCAAGCACTTCTTGGCATCTGCAATATTGTCTGGGTTTTGTGTCTGTATATGGGATGGATCCCCAGGTGGGGCAGTCTCTGGATGGCCTTCTGTCTCTGCTCCACACTTTGTCATCGCATTTCCTTTAGACAAAACCCATTCTGGTTGGGGGATGGGGCCACCCACTCATCTCCAAATTTGTAAATGTTTACATTTCTTTTTTTTTTTTTTTTTTTTTTTTTTTTGGTTTTTTCGAGACAGGGTTTCTCTGTATAGCCCTGGCTGGCCTGGAACTTGCTCTGTAGACCAGGCTGGCCTCGAACTCAGAAATCCGCCTGCCTCTGCCTCCCAAGTGCTAGGATTAAAGGCGTGCGCCACCACCGCCCGGCTAAACGTTTACATTTCTGTTCACCAGGAAAGATGGGAGCATAGAGCACATTCAAGGCAGCTTCTTTCAGGTTCCTGCAGTGATCTTTGTGGTGCTGATCTTTGGAGTTTTATCATATGCTAATGCAAAGTCACACTACCAGGATTGTTTGGAAGACAAGCAGGCATAATGGACTTCTATACATTTATTAAATAAAGAGTCACTTTTTTTTTTTTTGGTACAGGACTCTCTAAGTACCAGTCCTAAGAATCTTGAACAGTCTTAAGAGTATTGTCAGCAGACTCATCCTGACTTTAAAAGTGGAAAGGCCCTGAATAATAACCCATGACATTTTATCAACCCTCCATTCTGCCCGTTAACCTTTGTTAACTATCATTTTCCTAGTCAAATCTAGAGTAACAACAAACATTGACAGGAAGCAGTCCAGAACTCTTTTGTGAACTTGAGAACCATCACTCCCGGTACATTGCTTCTATTATTTCATAAAGATTATTAAGAAATTTCTCTAGGAAATTGTTTGCTTTCAGAAGAAACATTAAGTGACTCCGACATTTATTTCTGTTTTCCTATCGATTCTGGGCTATACAATAGGTGGGTTTAATGGAAAAAGGTTGACTGATCTGCTTTCTGTGTCTGATCCCATCCAGTAAATATCTGCCCACTGAGGAAACGCTCCATCCTCTAAGTTGTTGCTAAGATTTATGTTCCTGACTTCTGAATAGCTCTCTTCCAGAGTATCTATTTGTCACTGAGTCAATTGCCCCTTCCTATGATAAAAAGCTTAGGTATTTCACTGCTCACTGGAGGAATTAGTCTTAAGAAAGGACCCTCCTCCCATGCTCAATTTAATATCATCTGAGAGCTGGCGATGAGGCTGGGAACTTCACACCAGCTGTAGCCTTTATTTTCTGGAGAAGTTGAGAACTCCTTTAACCCTACAATCAGATCAGCTCTCTCTATAATTGAGACAAGGGATCTCCCATTCCTCATGACTAATATCCAGGTTGCCTTAAACACATGTGGGAGGCAAAATTTGCTGTGCAATTAAAGGGGGAATGGAACTTTAGGAAGTAGTCATAGATTTAATCCTGGGAAACTTAGAGGTGTATTTGTGTGTGTTCATTTCTATTAAGTGACACTGTTTGGGTCCTGATGGAAGCCAGAGAGTTCAGAACATTTCTCTGGGAATCCAATGTCTGTGTGATGTTGAAATATAACCAAGGTCAGGTGGGGGTCACCAATGGCCTTTGGTAATGAGCAGTGGACACAACGGCATTTCCTTTTACTACAAATGACGAATCTGTTCTATTTCCTAGCCTCCAGATCCAGTCAGATTAGTAGACTAGAAAGTGTTTTAGCCTCTCCAGAACAGATTGTCCAATGTCACCGGCTTTTGTTAGAAGTTTCCACTTCAGCTGCTCTTTATCTTCTATGTTAAACATCCTTAAGCAAATCACTTGTCAGGGACACACTAGGTGTGGAGGGTAGCCATTTGTAATAGGTTAAAGGATGAACTGAAGGTCCTTTGAGGCTCTAGTCAATGCCAAAATACCATCCTACCAACTAGGAATAAAACAGTTTTTCTTCCAAAAAGTCAAATATTAATCTCTACTTGGTGGGCCCTGCATTTTTTGATTTGTTTTGGATTATTCATTTGCTCGTTTGCCAACAATGGCAATAGCAAGGCCATATTTTATGGAACCATATAAAACTGTTCAAAATGGCCTGCAACACTTATTAAGCTAAACGTCTTAACAAAACAAAAGGAAAAAGAAGAAATCTAGAGAAAAGAAAATATTATAAAATTAACCTTTATTTTTAATTAACTAACTTTGTACCTTGTTTCATACATTCATGTAATACATCCTGATTACTCGCATCTCTGTGTATCTGTCTCTTTCTCTCTCTCTCTCTCTGTCTCTCTCTCTCTCTCTCTCTCTCCCACTCCCTCTCCCTCTCCCTCTCCCTCTCCCTCTCCCTCTCCCTCTCCCTCTCCCTCTCCCTCTCCCTCTCTCTTATGCAGGTCATCTGAACATCCTTCCATGAATGTATTTCTGTGTTCCACTCTTTTATGTTGACCCATGTACTTAACACTGGCCATCCTCACCTCTGCCTTCTCAGTTCTTCCTCCCACACCCCTCTGCTCTCTGTTCCCTGTATTGTATCAGTCTTTTCTCCTTCATTGTGTTTTGTGAGCCACTACATTTAACCAGGGCTATCTACATGACCCTGGATTTGAGGTTATCAGTTGGAGTCTGGTGGGGCCTAGCAACAGGTTCTCAAGTGAGAACAGTGAACTGCTGTCTCCCAGAACCTATCAGAGGTCAATTGTTAAATGCCCAGAATTAATTTTATGTTTTGAAAGGAATCATTATAAATTATTATAATGGAATAAAGGAATATAAATGATATAAATATTTATATATTCATAAATATATAGGATATAAATATAAAGGATAAAAGAAATGCTATATACCTCTCATATTTTCTAATTAGAGATGAATGGACCAGCACTCGTTATCTGGCTTACTAAATCTAGGAACATTCTGTGAAGTAGAGATTTTTTTTTTATTTTGCATCTCCAGTGATTTAGAAGAGGGTCAGCAAACCATGTCTTGCAGGCTCTATGAGAAAGTTCCACTGCTGATTGCCCATGCCTTGTTCCACAAAGAGGCATCTATGACCAGTGTCAGATGTTCCCCCTACCTGTACTCACTGTATAGCTACTGAATCAAGTAGAGACTATAGAGCCTGAAAATTCAAAATGTAATATATTTATTTTCTTGCTCTTCATGAAAAGTCTAGGTCCTGATTTTAAAAGATTTGGATAAAATATGAGACTGTGAAGCACCTACTAAAATTTATACCTCATGAATTTGGGTATCTGGTGTTTATTTTTATGGTTTCCTTTTTTCCCACAGAGTACCTTATCACTGACAATAATAAAATATGTGCAGCTGCATTTTTGGGAATAATATGCTGACATCTTTAGCCCCCCTGGAACATCTTTCCTTTTAGAGAGAGAAATTTAAGGCCAAAGACTTAGAGATGGATCCCGAGCCTTATCAATATGAAGTCTGGGTTCTTAAACTTCATGCTAGAGTTTGAGAATAGAAAAAAAAATAAGTAATAAGTAACATTTGAATATCTCCTGTCATACTTTGACAGCATTGAATCTATAGTTGTAAACATACACCATCATCGCTTTCTTGATAATTAATCTTTAAATTACATAAACCAGCAGTAAAAGTGGATTTTAGAATTAAGCAGAGAAATATTTAAGTTGTGCCAAACATTTTCCAACTTTTAGCAGAAAAGATACTCATTTTATACTGAATTCCCAGTGTAGAGGAAGGAACACTAGAGTCTAAATTAGTCTTCAGTTGCTGACTGAAGGAGAATTCAGTTTGTGAGCTTTACATAGTGATTAGGTAGAGGAGAATCTCAGCCATGAGACCCATTTCAAGACAAAGGGCAATCAAAATGGCAGCAGAAACCTTCTGCTTCCAGCTTCAGCCACAGCAACACAGGGAGTAAGGGGACCGAGCTTACTCTGAGGGCCTCATTGCAGGTTATAAAGACCTAATAGCAGGACCCAGAAGTGAACAATACCATTTCAAGGCACTCTATAAATAAGATTCTGTTTTCAGCATGGAAGAAACTATTTTAAAAAAAAAACATACTGACAGACACTTTCATATTCAAAGTACTCAGCATTTGTTAAAATTAAATCCTTTATTAACAAAGAGGCTGATGTTGTGTAAAACTCTAGCTGGAATTTTCCTCAAGCCTTTCAGAAAATCGTGGAGTGCTGAAGAGTCCTAAATTGAAGTGTACCTGCAGGACAGTAGCAGGCACCACTGGGGCTGCTCAGGCTGGCCACCCACTTTGATTTTATATGAATATTTCAGCTATTGTCAATAACACACGACACACACCTGTTGCTTCAGCCTCAAATACTTACTGAGTTCTGGAGGGCAGGGAGGTCCAAATCAGGTGTGACTGACTAGGTTTCTGGTGAAGTCTTGGTTCTCCAAGGACTCCTTCTTGCTGACTCTTCACTCTGTGTAGGGTGGGCTTATCTTTACCGTCTCTTCCTCACCACTTTCAATGATTTATTATTGCTTATGAGCTGTAGCCTGTGAAATCTACACTGGGACTTTAGAACCTCACCAATAAACATTTGAGTATAAAATCATTCCACCTCAGCTGCCCATTCCATCCTTCATGTAGTAAATCTACATCCATTCCTTCCACCCCAACTGACTCCAAAGTCTTGACTTGTCCAAGGTCAAATCTCAAGTCTAAAGTCCAAAATTTCCTTTAAATGTGATTTTAATCAAACATGAGTAAGGCTCAGTGTGTGATTTTTCTGAGGAAAATCTCTCCACTGAGCCTCTAAGCCAAACTAATCATGTGCCAATACAAACTAATCAAATGAAATGTTAGTTCAATTTTTCAAGTAGACACTTAATTCCACAATTTTCATTACCTCCTTTTCCAAAATTTTCCAAATTCCCAAAATTTATGTTGACCCCATTGTCAGACAACTGCACAAGGCACAAATGAACAATGAGCCAAAAGAATACTTCAGATATTACATTACATATAAAGAATCAATTTGCTAAAAATTATCTCTATTCTTCATTTGAGGCTCATTTTGAAGGGAGGAAATGTGGAGAAAAGCAAACCACACCTGATTGTTTCAATAGCAAGATAAAGGCATAAGTACCCATGTTGTAGAAATGGATGCTCTAAGTATAACAGAACAAAACTCACAGGTGAGAGCACTTTCTCCAGATAAGGCACACATCTGCACCTCTGGTATTGTGAAGTTTGTTGACTCAGTAACAGGTAAGGGCAGATTGGAGCCTAGCCATGTGAAGTCATGATATTGGAGTGTTTGGAGAACAGCATGAGGATTTTAGTGGTTGGTGGAGATTTTAGAGGTTTTTTGGGTTTTTTTTTTGTGTGTGTGTGTTTTTTTTTTTTGTTTTTTTATACAGTGAAGACTGAAAGCCATTAAAGGCTTCTGAGCATTGAATAGTATTAGCAGAACCATGCTTTTATAAAGATCAAACCTGCAGGGGCATGAGTACAGGAAGACAAAAATCTATTAACTTCATAAAGGCAGTGATTTTTATCAGCTTGGTTCGCTATTGTTCACCTGTCACCTATATCTCAATAGGCGCCCAATAAAATCCTTATTGGATGAATGAATCAATTTCCTGATTTTGTGAAGGCCATGGAAGGAAAGTCTACTTTTATTTGAGATACAACTATAAATCGTGGGGAAAAATGCAGTTGTGATGAGGAGGGAGAGAGAGAGAGAGAGAGAAAAAAATAGCCAGGTGGGTAGACATAATGAAGAATGGTTTGAAAGATATGTATTCTGTTAAGTTGTATGCTGCTGTCTTTAATCCCCAGTTATAAACATAGATCAGAATTGGTATTAAATAAGAAAGCAAAGAGCTTGTATTATACATAAATATTTTAAGTAAAGAAAGCCCAAATTTCATAAAGGTCACAGGTGACCCGAAGAAGCTTTACAGAGGTTTATTTCAGAGAATGGGTGAAGACAGTAGTTAAGGAGTTGTCACCCAGCATGGCCCATGACTTCAGTGGCTATGGGCCTGACAGTCATCCCTCTGCTCAGCAAGTTTGGCTTTGGAAGGGAGCACAGCTGGTTAAATGGCTTACAATCCTAGACACCCACTGGCCTGAGAGTCTGAGCCAGCAGGCAGCAAAGGAAATGGCACCCACTTCCTGAGCCAGTGGTTAGGTCCAAATGCACCTTTCGGGAATGCAGCCCCCAGCAAATTACTTCTCTTGTCTTTTCTTTGTCTGTGGGAACAAAAACTGGAATATATAAAAATACATTTCACATTCTCTTTTGCCTGGTGTAAACAATAATTATACCTCCCAATTAAAAACGTAAGAATCCAACTAAAGACAAATGATCCTCACCCTGTGAGGGAGCTCACAGAGGTAGGCAGTGCATGCCTCTCTAGTTCTGTTACAGTAACATCCAGTATCTTCACATCCACTGTGTGAGAGGAACAACAGTCACTTTAGCATTTGCCTGCAAGAAGGAAAAGCTCCATCCCAGGGAGAGGTTGTGTATGAAATGCACAGGGAAAGCAAGACCTGAATTTCAAATCCTAAAACTATTGAAAAACTGGTTAAATAAAAGGGCAGGATTTAGCAGTCATTCAGGGATTTAATGTGGCCCAGCCTGTTTCATTTCTTTTCTCATGAATTGAAAAGTCAAAAGGAATTCTTTTAAAATTCATGTTTCACCCCTACCTTCTCTTAAGGATTATTACAGCCAAACAACTGGTTTTTACACATAAACTTTTTCTTAAACTATACATGAATGACTTCTGATTTTTTTCCATTCCCATATTTAAGGACAATTTTGGGAAGTATCTAACATCACCATGTTGTTTCCTCTGGTCTTACCACCTGACCCCTCTTTAAAGGCTGTTCAAAATGCACCTCCTGACGTTGAATATCATTTGGTATTTTTAGTATGGTTGGGGTAAAGTTGCAGAACTTGACTTTTCTTAATTGTGAAAGACGCAGATAGTTAACCATGATTTTTTTTTCTCCTTCACGTGTAAAAATGCATTCAAATCTTCAACAACTATTTTTCTAATAAGAACTGTGTGGGTTAAAGCAGAACTCCTTGTGATAGCTTGTGTCTTGGAGAGCCCTGGGTCCAGCATGACCTCTTACCCTATTCAGATTGTATTCCAGAGACTGCAAGAACCTGATGCCCTCAACTCACACAGGGAATCTAAGTCTTCAACAAACTGTATTGTGCTAATGATGCTATTTGCATTCATCACTGACACACAAGACATCCGGACCTTCCCACTGCCACTGTTGAGGTTTGGGTAGGAGGTGTCTGAAATGACTGAAGGAACAGTGCACTCTCAGGGAAGATTGTTGACGATGTATCTCTTTTTATGCAAACCAATGTGACAAACATAACTTTGATGAAGATGTAGACCCTTACATATCAAACTCCAGATCCTGTTGTGGATCAAAATATTTTCAAAATACTGTAATAGATGGCCAAATTAATATGCAATAGACCATAAGAAATGCTTAAGTAAAAATTTAAAAGTTACAAGTAATATTTCCAAGTATTATAAGATATTTTATCTAATAAGCAAGACTGGTTTTGACCAATGTTCTTGATAACTCTGAGCTTTCCATACTGAGAATGAAGAAAATATTGAAACAATAACAATGGAGGTAGGTTACTAAGCATTGCCAGACATTCTGTGGCTATCCTCCCTTCTGAATCAGTCATTTGGACAGAGTGTGAGAATGTTAAACCCTACAGTGGGGGTTTAAAGTAGATGAGTTTCTTTGTCTTTCTAAAGCCCTTTGATTCATAGCAACAATCCTGAAATAGTTTTTCTTAGATGCCTGTGAGCTCACAGCATTACTGTACAGTGTGCTCTCTTCAGTAACTGCCCCCTGGCACCATGCTTATAAAAACAGTATGGAAGCTGGATCTGGGCAACCTCAAATATACTTTTAAGTGTTATCTGTATCTAGGCATGTATGTGTATTGTTAATTAGATGTTTTATTTAGATTATGGTTAGTTTTATGTAGTATGCCATGTAAAATATTCACTTGGCAGTCTTTACTGAAATCATACTTACGTTTTTACTTTTAAAATCTCCAATTATCATGCTCCAGTGCATTTTTTGCACAAACTGTGTAATTGGCACATCTCCATCATTGTAGGAGAGGATGTCTCCTTCATTCGTTTATCTAATTCAACACCTCTCATTCATTGCACATCAGATTTATGTTCACTCGATTTCTTAAGTATTTTGGAAATTACATAGTAATCAGCAGTGTATAGTTACTGGTAGGTTAAAATTACTGTATAGGTAAAAAATAACCATAAATAAGCAAACTTTTGGGTAATGATAATATTTAACTTGAAATTGAGGAGTCTTTCTGATGGAGATTAAAGATGAAATGTGTTTTGAAACATGGACAGTAAAACACACCATTAGCACTGGGCTAGATAGCTGAGTAGTTAAGAATGGTTTCTTTGCAAATATAAGGACCTGCGTTACTAAGCACCCACATCAGAAGTTAACACCTGGCTCTGAATTACTGTAGCCCTAGTATTGGCTGGTAGAGATGGGCAAGCCACTGTCAAGTCAACCTATCAGAAGCAGTGAGTTTTCAGGTCATTTGAGCAATGTTGTCTCAAGACATTAGGATTTTAAAAATCCAACTTTCTATATGCATGCACAGGCATGCATGTCTGGTAGTGCACCTACACTCTCATGTGTAGTATATACCATATGCAAGTACATACAACACGAGCATACTACACACATCACACAGAGATTAAATAAATAAATCATTATAATGAATTAATCAGAATGTCAAGAATGTGTAAACTCTTGCTGAGTTGGAGATAACTACTGGTATGTTATCTATGTAGAATTTTCATGTAAATCTAATTGAAAGGAAGCATCTGGTACCTGGTGAAGCAAATTCAAAAGCAGACAAAGAATTATTGATCGAGTAAAAGAAATGATAAGATGTATGCTGATTAAACATGAAGAATCCAAGGGAGATTTCAGAAAATGACTATTAAAAAGGGGTTTGACCACAGAGAGAATCAGGAAGTGTTACTGGCAAAGAGAGAGAGGCAAGACAAATGAGCATGGCTGTGCCTTCAGAAAAGCTGAAATTTGGGGGGGAAGGACCATTCTTTGCCATCACGCTGGAAGGTAATTGAATGCCTGTGACTTCACTAGAAGCTTCCAGAGATACAACAGCAGTCAGGTGTGGATTAAAGAGATACTCGGATTAGGATACACAGAGTTAGTGTCTGGGAAAGCAGAGGGAGACTTGTGGAAGGAAAGGAAGGATGTGTGTGAACTCACATAGATTTGTCTGTGTTACTAAACTTTTTCCTGGGTCCCTGGCTCTTTCACCTATTTATCCTTCTGAACAATTCATAGGTGTTTTGCCTTATTGAAAAAGTCTCAGAGCCCAGGTCCTGTTAGTAAAAGTGTGACACGAAGCTGAAGCATCAATAATGTATCAGGTCTACTTTCCTCAAATCTACTGGATCTGGGCAGTTGACATTTACAGTTCTCACAAGGGAAGCCTGGCAAAGAATAAAGGAATGTTTGGACCAGGGCAAACTGTGTTCAGAAAACAGATAAAACCCCAAGGAAATGTTCCCTCTCTTCTGACTAATATATGCAATTCAAGTTCACAGGCAAAACATCCAGAGTTAGATGTTGAATGCATATCTGTAGACTGCGCCTATGGAACCCACACCCACCTGTAGAACTCCTATAGATTTTGATCGTTTCCCCTAAAGATGATGTTTTCTTTCTAAAGAAAACCAGATGTGCCCTTCCAGTTGCCATCTGCAGCAGGGAACCAGGCAGTTCCAAAGCCTTCTGCACTTAGCCCGCCAGGAGAGAGTGATCTCATAGCAGCGATTTCAGTTCTGAGTGCGGAGGTGAGATCTCCACCTTCTATCTGGAGGGGTACAGCTAGGAGCACACAGGGCATACGATCAGTCTTACTTTGGGGACAGGAGTCTTCCCTTCTGGCCGCCATTTGCAGCAGGGAAACAGATAGTTCCACAGCCTTCTGTGCACAGACCCTGCCAGAAGAGAATTGGTCTCCCAGGAGTACAGACACAGGTTTACAGGCCCATAGGAGGGACAAGCTCCAGCCAGAGACAGCAAGACCAACTATAACACCAGAGATAACCAGATGGCAAAAGGCAAGCAGAAGAAACCTACCAACAGAAACCAAGGCTGCTTGGCAACATCAGAGCCCAGTACTCCTGCCACAGCAAGTCCCAGATACCCCAACACACCAGAAAAGCAAGATTTGGATTTAAAGTCTCATCTCACTATGCTGTTAGAGGACGTCGAGAAGGACATAAATAACTCCCTTAAAGAAATACAGGAGAACATGGGTCAAAAGGCAAAAGCCCTTAAAGAGGAAACACAAAAAAATCCCTTAAAGAAATACAGGAGAGCATGGGTGAACAGGTAGAGGCCCTTAAAGAGGAAACACAAAAATCCCTGAAAGAATTACAGGAAAACACAAACAAACAAGTGAAGGAACTGAACAAAACCATCCAGGATCTAAAAATGGAAGTAGAAACAACAAAGAAATCACAAAGTGAGACATCTCTAGAGATAGAAAATCTGGAAAAGAATTCAGGAGTCAGAGATGTAAGTATCAACAACAGAATACAAGAGATAGAAGAAAGAATCTCAGGTGCTGAAGATACCATACCAAAACATTGACTCAACAGTCAAAGAAAATGCAAAATGCAAAAAGCTCCTGAGCCAAAACATCCAGGAAATCCAGGACACAATGAGAAGACCAAATCTAAGGATTATAGGTATAGAAGAGAGCGAAGATTTCCAACTTAAAGGGCCAGTAAATATCTTCAACAAAATTATAGAAGAAAACTTCCCTAACCTAAAGAAAGAGATGTCCATGAACATACAAGAAGTCTACAGAACTCCAAACAGACTGGACCAGAACAGAAACTCCTCCCGGCACATAATAATCAAAACACCAAATGCACTAAACAAAGAAAGAATATTAAAAGCATAAGGGAAAAAGGTCAAGTAACCTATAAAGGCAGGCCTATCAGAATTACACCAGACTTCTCACCTGAGACAATGAAAGCTAGAAGATCCTGGGCAGATATCATACAGACCCTAAGAGAACAAAAATTCCAGCCCAAACTACTATACCCAGCAAAACTCTCAATTACCATAGATGGAGAAAACAAGATGTTCCATGATAACACCAAATTTATACAATATCTTTCCACAAATCCAGCCCTACAAAGGGTAAAAGATAGAAAACGCCAACACAAGGAGGGAAACTATACCCTAGAAAAAGCAAGAAAGTAATCTTTTTCCAACAAACACAAAAGAAAGTAACCACACAAACATAAAAAGAACATCAAAAATAACAGGAAGCAACAATCACTATTCCTTAATATCTTATAACATCAATGGACTTAATTCCCCAACAAAAAACATAGTCTAACAGAAATATTTTTCATATAAATCTTCAATTTTATCAGAAAATGTTCGTGATTCCTATTTCAATTTAGTAATGTTTTTTATGTCTACCATTTTAACTGTATTATTTTCCATAATAATCTTTAATTTTAACATTTTTTCTATATATTTCTTCAATCTTATCAGAAATATTTTCCATGTAAATCTTCAATTTTGTCAGAAAATGTTTGTAATTCCACTTTCGATCAACTTAGGAATATTTTTATGCCTACCATTTTATCGGTATAATTTTTTCCATGAAATAGTGAACCTTAACGTGTTTTTCTATATATTTCTTCAATTTCATCAGTGATATTTTCCACATAAATCTTCAATTTTATCAAAAAATGTTTATAATTCTACTTTCATTCAACTTAGGAATATTTTCATTCCTACCATTTTATCTGTATAATTTTCCATGAAATAGTCAATTTTAACGTGTTTTTCTATATATTTCTTGAATTTTATCAGAAATATTTCCCTTGTAGGTCTTCAATTTTATCAGGAAATGTTTGTAATTCCACTTTCAATCAACTTAGAAATATTTTTATGCCTACCATTTTATCTGATTATCAATTTTCCATGATAATCTTCAATTTTAATGTTATTTTATATTTTTCTACAATTTTATTAGAAATATTTCCCTCATAGATCTTCAATTTTTTCAGAAAATTTTTCTACTTCCTTTTTCAATTAAAAAAAGTGAACAAAGTCTAAAAAAAAAACAAACAAAAAACAAAAGCAGATGTATCAGATGTTTGAGTTTTAAATGTAAGTATACTGACCTTTTAAGACCGTGTCTAATCTTTAATGCTAGAAATAATTGATAGCCTTTCAGAATCTGTTTTAGCCATGATTCCAACAGAAAAATAAGGAGCTGCCTTGAGAACATATTGGATTTGAGAAACTGAGCATATCCATCCTCAAGTTGCCCATGGTGATTAGCTTCTAAGGGCATTGGAAGTTTAACAGTAAGGATGTGCGAATTTTCCCTCTGATCTCTGAGAATTGATTCCTCTGTAACCTTATGTTGGAAACATCCCATAAAATCTTTTTGCTGCTACTGCTGTTGGTCTTCTCATCCTGCCTCTCCTGTTGCAACCTTTGGCCTTTCTGTGCATAAAGAAAAACTCAACGGCCTTGAATATTCTTTCTCAAACATATCAATGTACATCCTTAGCTGTAGAATATGAATAAGTCTTTAGAAAGTGTCTGTCAGAAAACTAAACTTGATTTCTCCTAAAAAGCAGCAAGTCCTCAGAAGCTTTTGAGGACAGTGAGCAAGAGTTATTCACAGCCTGTCAGTGCTGGCATGAGAGTTTCTTCCACAGCCTGAAGATAGGAAGTGCAGCTCAGGGTCCAAATGCTTGACTGGCATGCTAGGGCCTGGGTAAGATTCCTATTACAAAAACCAAAATAAAACAAAACAAAGGGACACTGAACAGAGATATTAATAAAATTGAAACTGGTGGTTTTAATTTCATAGAGAAATGTTGCATTAAGCTGTCTCTCTCATGCATTTCCAAATTATCAACTAATTTGGTCAGCAATGTGTCATGCCTTATATTTCTATCACATGACAGAACCTGGACCTAAAGCACAGGGCAATCAATACTGTGTGTTGCGCGTGGCGCTAGAGAAACTGAAGCAGAAAATTGTGAGTTTTTGATCCAACACATGAGTTGACGCTGAGTTTCTGATACAAAAGATGCACGAAAGTTGATTCTCTAACTCTACATCATGTTTCTAAATCATGGTATCATCTTTTAATTCACACATTTATGAAGTCATAATTAATTTAAAAACAAAACCCAGATATAATCAATTTCATATAGAACTGTGAAATGTTTTGAATGATTATATTATTTTTCTTGTTGCTTTTATAATCATTATACTGTATTTTGTTGTGCTTTGAGGATTTTATGCACACATACGATGAATTTAGGTCATATTCACCTCCTCACTTTTCCCCTCCAAATTTTGAACTCCACCCCATGTTGCTTTCCAAAGTTTATATCTTTTTAAATATTTTTTAATCTCACTGAGTCCACTCTTATGTGCACGAATGTGAGGCCATCTATTTGAGCATGTTCAACCTACCAGAAGTCACACGAGTCACAAAGAAGAGAATTGTCTACCATCCCTCAGCAGGAGGTGGTGCCTCTTCCCACTGAGCTGGTGTGTTGTCTGGCTTTATCTTGTGCACACAGTCAGAGCAGCTGTAAGTTCACCTCTGAGATGATGCTTCACTCGATCTTTCCTGATCTTTATCTAGGTCTTACACTCTTTCTACCGTCTCTTCTGTGATGGTCTCTGAGCCTTGGAAGAGGGCAGGTGATAAACACGTAGGGCTGAGGACTGCACCTGATTTGTGAAGCTTACGTTCTCTATAATTACTGATAGATACACAGGTGTCACAGAAACTGGAGATAGGCATGAGCTTGGTTTATTGACACCTTCATGATTAGAGAAGTCTGATCACTGTCTAGTGTGAGTCTCCCTGTTATCCTTGTTCACATGTGCGCACAATAAAGCACTGAAATTTCAAAGACATTAAAACTCTGACCTGCCCAGCCCCCTGATGTTAAGTCCTGGATGATACCTTAGGGCTGTGTCATTGTGTGTGCTGCAGAGCAGAAGCCTACAGAAGACCCTGTGTATATGAAAACAGTATGTCATAGCCACCTGTCCCTGCAGAAAACTCTGGCAGCAATTGTTATAGGGAAATCCAATTTTGCCTGCTCCACTGGTGGGAGCCAAGAAAGAAACAGTGTAATTTTTAAATGAAATTTCTTCCTAAAAATAAATATAAATAAATAAGAGAATAAAAAATCCTAAGAACTTATGTTTCTATGGCAGAAGTACATTGCTCTTTATGTAGATTTTGCTCTAACCAAAAGTATTATCTCTAATTAGTATTAGTTGTGTTAATTTTTTAAAAAAAACACAAACATATATTTGTTGCATTTTTTTTCTGCTTCTTAGAGAATCCCATGAGTGATCCTGGGGACATGTGCCTCCAGACCTCAGGGTGCAAGTGATCATGGAGCCGGGTCAACTGGCAGCAGATACTGATACTGGTGCTGGCACAGTGACTAAGAACACATGAATGCCTGGAAGAACATGCTTGCCCTAGCCTACCTACTCCTTAAATTGTTTCAAAACCAGGAGGGAGGTTGGGGAATACAGCCACACAAAGACCAAATAGCAATGTTACTTCCTGACTTAGGCTTCATTAACATGAATTATAACCTTGATCTTTTCTTTATTAAATTCCTGAATCAATAATTCTTTTAGAGAACAAAACCTAGAAGTTTCATATTTTCTGATCCCCTGTGCTTCTTAGAAACACAAAAGTAAAAATTCTAATCATGACAAAAGCAGGTTTAATTGTTAGGGATCTTTATCTTTTCAGCTCAAGTCTTTATAATTAGATTATAGAGACACACTCAACACTCTCATATACACAAACACAAATACATGCTTAAACACAATCACATTCACTACTCAACAAATACACATACTCAACACATAAGCATTTGCATAGCTACAACCCCACATACACATGTACACACATAATCCCTCACAGACACTCAGAAATACACATGTATACACAACGGCACACATATTCCACAAACAATGCTGTTGCTGTTTCTCTACACCAGTGGCATAGCTGCTGGTGATGAGTTAAGAAAGCCAATATTTAAATATAATTAAATAATAGACTATATCAAAAGATTTATTAAAATCGAGAACTTTCAATTATGTCTAATGAAGTTTCATAATAATATTTAAAACAGTACATTTCATAACATTTTGGAAAAACTTAAAATACTTCTCAAATATGTACTTCCAAAGATTGAGAAGCCTTACATATTTCTTAAATAGCACATATACATATGTGTGTTTCTGTGTGTGTGTGTCTGTGTGTGTATTCGTGTGTGTCTGTGTGTGTATTTGAGTGTGTCTGTGTATGTGTCTGTGTGTGTCTGTGTATGTGTCTCTGTGTGTGTGTCTGTGTGTGCGTCTGTGTGCGTGTCTGTCTGTGTCTGTGTTGTCTGTGTGTGTCTGTGAGTGTGCAGACAAATACACACACACAGAAAGAGAGAGAGACACACACACAGACGCACAAGGTTCTGTGCCATGACATCTGATACAAGCAGGAGACAAAATCAGTCTGCAAGTTTTACTAATAAAATTTTTTGAAAAATCATATCCACCACTGTTACCACTCCAGGAGGAGCTCAAGCTTTGATGTGCAGCACCATTTCCATGAGTTGATTTTGTCTCTTTTCCAAAATTATATGTAGTTCTTGACAGTGCTACTGTCAACTTTCTGAGTATGAAAAGCAAACACCAGGCAACTTCCATCAGCACCTTAGTGTTGAACCAAATGGTATTTAATCTACGGAAACAGTACATGATGCATTTCTTGTTTCCAACTGATAATTCAAGAGTTGCTTGTGTCACTTTATAGTGAAGCCATACCCCTCGACTTTAGAGTCTCTGTCTCCCATAGAATCTCTTGGGCCCTCTACTACAGACATGTACTCACTTAGAACTCCTCTCGGTTAATGTTCATCAGATTTGATTTCAAAGTTAGTGTAGGATTCTCTCTCATATGAAAAACCTCTAAACCAAAAAAAAATCTAATTTTAATTCTTATTAAAGCTATTCATTTCTTCTTTCAATGAGTTTGGATAAGTTGCTGATGAGAAGGTTCCATATTTCTCTAGTTAATCACACCTTTCATTAGTCCTACAAGTGTGTAAGAGCCTACAGTCGCAGCCCGGAGAAAGCTTCCTTCCTTGTGGGAGTTTAGTATCTGTAAGAAAGGCTGCTGCTGATACTTAGTATTCTACTGAATCACACCATGTGTTAGAAGGGAAAAGAAGGAGAAGTGATAATGTCTTAAGAGAAGATTAGGAGCAGTGGTGGGAGAGAGCTAGCATTTGAACATGGCTATAGAGTAACATGGCATAGGAAATGGCATTTGACCAGATGTGGAGGCAGAAATGGACTCAGTCACTCAGGTATTCAGAGGAAACATTCAATACATAAGCAGCAGCTAGGATGGTCCCAGATGCAGGCGCCTCACACCTGGGAAGGGTTAGAGATGCTGATGAGGATGGAACGAAAGGAAAAGAGTCTGAGCAGCTGCAACCCAACATGGTGCATCAGGTAGATCTTTGAGCCAAAGGACAAACTGCAGTCTCTCTTATGTTAAATCCTATCCAAGCTGTACAGTGACTGTCCCTCAACTGTCATTTTACAACTGTGAGACTTGCCTGGCTCCCAGAGGATCTCTCCATCACATGTCTCTTAGGGAAGGAACAGACACATAGAAAGGCAGCTGACTTCAATGGCCCCTTCTCATGCTCAGCCCAGGGTCAGTAAGTGGAAGTGGGAGAGCATGACAGATCAGGGCAGAGCTGAAGGAAATGGCACTAACACGGTATGCATGTACAGCCTGGTGCTGTGCCCTGGGACATGGCATGACCTAGTTACTCTGAACTTCTCGTCCCTCCAGAGGAGTAAAGTTCAGAGAGATAATATAAGTCCATTAGAGTCAGGTATCTACTCTAAAAATCAAGTGTGCGTCAGGGTGGTAAAGCTTTAAATAGTGAATAGCTTAAATAAAACAAACCAAAACATTGATAAAAACATGTTGAGAACATGTGGAAACCTAGACCATCAAATGTAGATCTGTCCTAACGGAAGAGATCTGTGGTCTCCATACTTGCCTGCAGCTAACAGTCATTTCTGGAGAAGGAGCTCAGAGGAAGCATAGGCCTGAGGTTGTTACCTGTGTGGCAAGGTCAGCCTTGCCTTCTAAGTTCTCAACTCTACGTTGACATTCTCACCCTGCCTGGGACCTGATCTGTCGTTCTACCCCATTGTCTCTGTCTCTGGGTTCCTTCACATTTCAGTGCTTTCCAGAACCTAGCTGCACAGTAAATGAACTGGGTCCCTTGCACCAAGCTTTGTTCTCTGTGGGTCCCTTGGATCTCTGGTCCTGTAAGCCCCCACATCCGGCGCCTTCTCTTCACCTAGAGCTTCTAGTCTCCTGTGGCTACTCTGACTGGGGATTCTGCTCATGATCTGTAGAGTCTGAGTATTTGCTAAGTTCCCTGCACAGACGTCAGACACTTTCACTCCTCACAGACAGGCTGTGACTGTTGGCTCAGCTGAGTCTCTTTCCAATACAGGCTAGTCTTGTCATTTCCAGTGTTTTCATACCAACAAGGACTCCTCTTCACACACTAATATGCACCCAGAATTCTGCTCTGTTCAAGACTCAAGACTCAGAGCGCTGATGAGCACAAGTGAAGAGGACCATTGGCTTCTACTGTTACCTAGAAGTGTCATGAGTACATCTCTGTCCTCCAGATTGAACAAGCCTTTCCTTCCTCTCTACAATGGCCCCCTCTGAGAACTGCATACATTTATGAATTTATGACTATCTCTTCTTACACCACAACACATGCTGGCAGGATTTTGTGGCCATATGCTTTGTGTGGGGTTGCAGATCTTTCAGATCTGTTTATGATCCTGTTGAGGGTGAGACAGTTAGTGGTGTCTCTTGATGTTTCCCCCAGTGGATCAATTTTTAATACTTACAACCCCCTAACCTCTCACCAGATGGCTGAAGTGAGGGCAGACACAATCCTTCTTGGAGCTAGGGATCCTCAATTTACTGGTTTTCTGTATCTTTTTATCATATCTTAAATGTATTCTCAGGGCCTATATTACCTATATGCATACTGCATGCACATCACATGTACATAATACATACATGCAAAAATGAGAGAAAGGATATGAAGGGGTATGGGGACTGAGTCCTTCTAAGGACTCAGCTATTACAGGAGGGGAAAGCACAAGAAATTTCCTTTAGCATTCTACATAACCAACCTACCGAGGGGTAACACACAGAAGATATCACCAAAATGCACAGCCCTTGTGAACTCCAACCAGTAATCTGAGCTCCAGGTGTGAGCTTCTAACTTCTGACTCTGATTCAGTTACTAAGAAAATAAATACCTTTTTCCATTAAGTAATCTAAACTGAGATTTTGCCTCATAGGAAGAGCATCATGGGTGCTGGAGAGACATCTCAGCATATAAGAGCATATGCTGCTAT
This sequence comes from Tokudaia tokunoshimensis, assembly GCA_036184795.1. Classification (NCBI taxonomy): domain Eukaryota; kingdom Metazoa; phylum Chordata; class Mammalia; order Rodentia; family Muridae; genus Tokudaia; species Tokudaia tokunoshimensis. The sequence continues at coordinate 2,952,770 of BTHU01000003.1, read as the reverse complement.
TGTAGAGGACCAGAGTTCAGTCCCCAGCACAACCAACTATAACAGCACACACATGAGCACACATAGATGCAGACACAAATACATAAAAATTAAAATAAAATCTTTATAGGAAGAAAACCACAGTTAGTACTGATGTCACATCATACTCTTTACATTCACTATATCTGTGGATAAGTGTTGCTCAGACGGAGGGGCTCAGAAATGACTTTCTGCTTGCTCTAAAACTAGACAGGAGGAAAAAGTCCACACTGTATGATTACTGACAAAAAATATAAAAGAATCACTCAGAGTATGGGTTTCATAAGGAACGAAAACACATTCCAGCCAACGCCTGACAGAAACAGCTGTAGTTCAGTAAAGATCATGTAAGTACTATCTACGTCTCCTAAATACCAACTCCAGGAACCCACAGCGACAGACGTTAGGCTCAAACATCAGTACTCAGATGCAGTCTTTGATAACTTCTTCAGCACAAGTCCACTTGCTGATGACAGCATTTCTTTTACTTTTTTTTTTAATTGCAATGGTGACAGACACAAAAGCAAATGCCACTTATTAGATGAGGAGTTTGAATAGATAGTGTCAGCTCTCCTATTCTTGTAGTGAGATCGTAGATAATAGCCTCCTTTCGCATATTCTCCAAAGCTTCAAAACTATTAAAACTGTACTATAGCCCATACTAATTAAGGGATGTTTCAGAATGGATGATGAACTCTGACCAGTATAGTTCCCACAAAGGATCAATGACAATGACAACAAAACCTAAACTATGGATCTCAGACAATGAGCTCTAGAAGTTACACTCTGAGAAATCCTGAGCAAGCTATCAATGTGTTATAAAAGACATTTTTATTACTTTTACGGGTGTGTCTGTGTGGACATCTGAGTGCAGGCCAGTGTTATCAGATCACTTGGAGCTGGTGTTTCCGATGATTGTAAGCCATCTGATATGGTGCTGGGAACATATTTCCAGTCATTTACCAGAGCAATACATGGTCTTAACCTCTGGGACATCTCTCCAGTCCTAAACACTGTATTTCAAACAGTATGTTTTGATTTCATTTGAAATAAAAAGCCATTAGACCAAAGTTTTTTTCTTTTTTTTATTGAATATATTCTTCATTTACATTTCAAATATTATACCCTTTCCCAGTTCCCCCCTCCTCCCAGAAAACCCCCAACCCATCCTCCCTCCCCCTGCCTCCAAGAAGATGCCCCTCCTCCCAACCCACTCCCGCCTACACCCCACCCCCCGGATTTCCCCACGCTGGAGCATCTATCAAGTCTTCATAGGACCAAAGACCTCTCATCCCACAGATGCCCAACAAGGCATTCCTCTGCCACAATTGCAGCTGGAACCATGAGTACCCCTTGGTTGATGGTTTAGTCTCTGGGAGCCCTCGTGGGTCTCATTGGCCGACATCATCAATGGTTCTTCCTATAAACCTGCAAAAAGCCCTTTAGCTCATCCAGTCCTCCCTCCAATTCCTCCATTGAGGACCCCGTGCTCAGTCCAGTGGTTGGCTACTAGCATCTGCGTCTGTATGTGTAAGACTCTGGCAGGGCCCCTCAGTTTCAGTTTTGGTTTTTTTGTTTGTTTGTTTTTTAAGCTTACCATAATCACTTTCTTTATGATACAATTAATGTGTTCCTAACAAAAGACTAAACCCAAAACTAAAAAGAGTCATAGAAAGAGCTGGTAAGTGGTAGGTCCACTTCCTGAGTTTTCATCAAGACCATCATGCTGGGGCTGCATTTATAGGAATGAGTCATTGAAAAGAGGATACTGGGAGAAAATACTGTATATACAAAGAACCTTGTATCATCCCTTAAGACCAAACATGCAGGTCTGACCCATATTGAATTGTGGCTGGTTGAGAAACCTCCCTTGTCTGAATCTTTTCAAAACAATCTGACTTGTGTTCCCAGCCAAGAAATAACTCAAACATATATAATTTTCAATCAAATAACCAGGAAGTTGACCAAGCATCTAAAACAACAGTTTGGGAGACACTAGAAACTTCTTAGTGGAAAATGGTGGTTCCATAGAAACAGGATAAAAATGAGGACACGGCTTCCTGTGCTGAGAGCCTGTGAGGCAAGAAGACACAGGCAGACCCCTGAGGCTCTCTGAGGGGAAGATAGGATGGGGAGGGGCAGACTTCAGAGAACACTAGCAGAAAAGACACAGCAGGACAGAGGTGGGGAGCAGGGATTGAGGTGGACAGACAGATACCTGCAGAGTGACCTCTTTCACTGACAAAGGGTGGGGAAGAAACTCACAGCACGATTTAAATTTTATCACGTGGTATAGGATGGGGTCAGACTGACCTTTCTGTTGTTCCCACTGGGGGGAAAAAAATCTTAAAACCCCGTTTTCAAGTAACTCAAATGCATCCAAGACAAAGCCAAGAAGATTTTTAAAACTACATTCATGAAACAAAATCCATGTAGCAAGTCACACAGTGAAAACATACCTAACAATCCTAACAACTTTTTACCCTTGTAAAAGCCACATGTGAACTGTCTTCCACCCACTCGTGGCTCACCCGTCTCCCATGCTCCTTCCTGCTCCTCTGCATGGTCTGACACACCTGCTGCTATTTCCTCTAAGCCATCTCCCTGCAGGTCACAAGGTACTTCCAACCTGATGTCCAGCTCTCCAACTCAGTGATGCTTGTTCTGTATCCATTGCCACTTCTAGTGACTAGGCAATCGCTGTCTGTTGAGGAAAGTGGGGAGGGGCCACCGCCACCGGAGATACCGAAGACAGAAGTCATCTTGAGCAGATTGTTGCTGATATGCTGAAGCCTAAAATGCTGTAGACACTGCAGGTCAGTGCATGCACATGCTCACACAGACACATGAGTCACAACATAAACAAATACACACACACACACTACACAAGCATGTGAGCATATAAACACCTACATCCACATCTATGCTTTTCTCTTGGTTGTTTTGTGCTGTGGTGACAGCACTCAGGGACCTCGTTCAGCCTCATGTTCTATGTTCCTCAGGAATGAGTGGGACAGAATTGCTTAGCAGAAGTATTTAGAAATTGCTGACCACCACCCACTGTCTCCTTTTAAAGTGTCAGGTATAACCTAGACAGAGTCTGTGCAGCTTTTTACAGTCAGGCTGCATAATCCCCAAGGATGGTGTGAGAATAAAGGACTAGGTTTTGAAAGAAAGGTGGTGCTGATATGATGGTCTCTGGTCTGTGAAGAAGGGGTTGTAAGCACACATTTTGTTACTGAAATTCTCTTCACAGCTTATACAATAAATTGACTTACTTAAATCTCAGAAAGGATCAGAGTTCTTGTGTAAAAATCTTAGTGATTCTGGTTCCCTGTCATACCATAAATAAAGTAATACCCTCCCCCTAACCTGTCTGGCTTCCTTCCACTTTCAACATTGAAAGGATATTTTCCCTTCAGACGACCAATTGAAGCCCTTCCCCTCCCCCATTACTAAAAGTAAGGGAACTTGTTTATAGATTTTTAAATTTTCTGTGTTGAAGTGGAAACTTAAGGGTTATTTAGAATGTGGGTCCTGTTGGATGGTGTTTTGCTGGGGCAAACACATGGAGGAGTGTTTTCCTGAAGTGGACAAAGGTGAAAGGCTAAGGCAGATTTGTGAAGGGACTTTTCAGTGAAGCAGACACAAAAGAAAGGATGTTTCTCTAAAGCAAGTACTTAAAAGGACACATGATGAGGGAATCTTTGCTAATGGTTCACCTTACATTGCTTAGTTGAACTCTGTTTGTCAGGACTCCATAGGGAGAAATGCACCAAAAAACTTCTGGTGGTGTACTATAGTTTCTTGCTGTTTCCATGAACTCAGACTCATTGACAGAGCAAAGTCAGCTGAGGCAAGACCTGTGCTGAGGCAAGACCCATGCAGGACACATGATGTCTGGAGGGAGTATCAAGAGTACTTGACCAGTGATGTAAGCTGAGCTAGGCTTGCTTATAGAGCTAACTGTGCAATGCTTGTTGGTCTCAAGTCTTGATGATTTTTGATTCAATTAGAGAGGTACAGCTGAAGACTTCCTGGTGTTCCTATTAGCCCTGTCCCTCCTGCTGACTTGAGCCAAGGCTAAGGCCTGGCTCTTCCTGCTAGGTTTTGCCACTGCTTCTGATTGGTGTTTGCTGGCTCCACTCTTCCGAACTGAACTGCTGCTGTATCTGTGAAGCATTTGCGAGTAGACCAAACGGCCACTGCTAACCTTTGAACTTGAACTGCAGATTTCCAGACAACACAAATGGGTGTTGCTCCAAAGAACCTTTCTAAACATAAACCCATAGCCTTTATTTTCCACTAGTACTGGTGGGCAGTGAGCATTAAGGGAGGTTAAAGTATTTAAAAGCAATCATTAAAAATAATTTTGAAAAAGATTAAAGTTACATTGTTTCTTTGTGGTGTGTGTGTGTGTGTAAACATATGCATATATGCACTTGTGTTCACACTGAGGCCATAGGGCAAAGTCAGGTGTCCTCCTCTATTGCTCTTTATGTTTTGAGGCTGGATCTCTCTCTCTGAACTCTGAGTTCACCAATCAGGATATACTTACTAGTAAGGGAGCTGCTGGGCTACCCTTCTCTAACTTTCCAGTGCTGGGATTAAGGGCATGAGATGTAATAATTGACTTTTTAGATGGGTTTAGGCATTCAGGTCCTCCTTCCTGCATGGCAAGTGTTTTGCTAACAGAGCTATCTCAGAAATCCAAGCAAATCATTTTAATAGTTGATTTTGGAAGGAAAGGTATACAGAAGCAGAAATACTATATATAACTATGCTCACATTTATATAAATTACAACAAATGTTAAGTCCAGAAATTACACAAACATATATTTAGTTTAAAAAAAAAATCAAACATCAGAGATATGGATCTCGTTGAGTTTGTCAATTCTTCTCTTCCTAAAGACCCTAGGGCAACAAATGTGTCTGTTAAGTAAAAGTTAGTGATTTTCCCAGCTCACAGAGTCTTTGGCCAGAAATTAAGGGAAGTCCCTATGAGCTAGCTTATAGTTTAACATCATTGTTAGGATATGTTCATGTTAAACAAGGGTTGTAATAAAAGATGCTTTCAGCCACAAGAACACTTAAAACAGCAAGAATTTCAAGAACATGAAAACATACAATGAATATATTCCACATATCAGAAGTTTTATTCAATCCCAAGGGGAAAAAAAACTGTATAAATTTCATGCCTGTTACCCAGCACTAAGAAAGTTGAGTACTCAGTAGGCCTTGGTGTAACTTTAATTTTTTTTCAATCCTTACTTTTTACCTCCTTTTTAGTCCAACACACACCAGAGGCAGTGGGAAAGAAAGGATATGGGGGCTTAGAGGGGGTTGGGGTTTGGGGGTGTGGACCTGTTTAGAAAGGTTCTTTGGAGCAACTCGTGTTGTTTGGAAATCTGCAGTTCAGTTCACAGGTTAGTAGCAGCAGCTCAATCCACGTGCAAATATTTCACAGATATATCAGCAGTCCAGTTTGGTAGAGACTGGTTAGCAACAGCAGTGACAAGGCCTATCAGAGACGACCATGCCTCAGCCTCAGCTCGAGTCAGCAGAAGGGACCAGGAGGAATGCCAGAAGAAGTTCTTACCTGTGCCTCCCTCAGTGTAGATGTGAGACCCACAAGAATTGCACAACTAGCTTTATAAGCACGCCTACCTCAGACTCTGTCACTGTCCCCAAGCTCTATTTATGTGTCCTCCAAGGGTCTTGCCTCAGCATGGGTCATGCCTCAGCACATGCACCTGTCTCAGCTGACATCACTCTGCTGATCAGCCAGAGTCCATGGAAACGGCAAGACACTGCTGCACACCACCAGAAGGTTTTTAGTGTGTTTCTGTCAATGGAGTCCTGACAAATGCAGCTCAATTAAGCGATGTAAGGCAGACCAATACATATGTGCTGCTAGCAAAGAATCTATCATTGCGTGTCCTTTCACATGCTTGCTTTAGCAGAACATCCTTTCTTCTGTGTCTGCTTCAACAAAACGTTCCTTCACATCTGGGTCCACCTTAAGGAAATTTTCCTTCATGTGTTTGCCCCAGCAAAACACCATCCAACCGATTTTTCAAAGAACCCTTAACTTCCCATGACACATTGGCATGAATTTAGGACCATTAAACTGCTTTTCTGGCCTAGGTTATGTGGACAGATATTAAATTCTTTGGAAAATACCATAGACAATGCACAAAAATGCATTAAGTTCAATCTTAATTTTACCAATGCATTTATATCAATAAAAAATTAAATTTTATTGATATTTTACTCAGGGCCTTATGATACTCTCAAGTTTAGTGTTTATAACATCACTATAAAATAGATGCTGCCCTTGTCTATTTGAAGAAAGTGACCATAACAGGTTAAATGCTAACTAAGGGATAGGGACGGGGACGGTGTTTTTAAGTACCTGTGGGTCTGAGTCTGATACTCATCATCCACATGTAGACTCCGATGCAGTAGTGCATAGTATATATTTATAATTTCACATTAAGAAAGGAGATGAGGACAGGGGTATCTTGGACCTGCTAGGCAGCCTAGCTCAATTGGACAGCCCAAGGTTCAATGAGAGTAGGTGTCTCAGAAATTAAGGAAAGTTCTTGGCTGGGCTGAGTTAGAGTTTGAGACCTGCCTGGGCTACATGGGGATATCCTGTCTTCAAATAGCAGTAAACAGGGTTCTTCTTTATCTGTTTCAGTGCTAATCATAGAGCCCAGAGTGCTGTGCTTTGCCACAAGCAGTGTATCATGGAGTTACAGCTTCAGATCTTCATTTCATTTGTTTAGTTTTTGAGACAGTATCTTGCTAGATAGCTCAGGTTGACTTTGTATTTCCTATATAGTACAGACTGACCTCAAACGTTAATAACCCAGTTCCTTCTCCTGAATACTGGGATAGAGGGTCTGTGACATCATATCCAACTATTAAAGACAATTTTAAAATGTCCCTAAGTAAGGCACACAAAGGCCACAGTTTTCTAGTGTGTTGAAAAGAAAATTTAAAATAGGTAAAGAAGCGAGTATATTTCCTACAGGCAATCCCCCAATAGCTGTGTTTCTCTATGTGAACTTATGATACAAATAAAACAACAGAGAATTGAGGTTCTATTATCCAGGCAGACCATGAAGGGCAGAGTACATTATTCACATAGAGCCCTGGGTCACAAAGCCAATACAGCAGGACGGTACCATAAGGCAACAGATACTGGCATAGGTTGTAATTCATGTCACCTCAGTAGAACTTCTAAAGCATGGTTAGCCAAAAATCAATTTGAATACTAAAAATGCCCTCCCTGCCAGTGGGACTAACACGACTGTGGCGGAGGGGGGTTGGGGGGGCTGTGCGATGAAGTCTACATCCTAACCAACATTTGAAGTCCTAACCCTTCCCATGTAGGATGTTAGTGGATATGCAGGGGTGTCTCCAAAACCTTTGTCTCATTACAGTTACCTTTGAAGTGAATGTGTTTGTGGCTTTCAACAGAGGTACAGTTTCACACCCACCTTTTTAATGGAGACACTTCAGTTTTGCTGTCAGAAAATTGCCTCGTGATGTCCTATTCTAGTGCCAGTGAGCCTACTCTGATACTTTTCTAATTTCCAAAATGTTATGTAAATGAAATGATATCGTATGTAGCCCATCCATGGTATATTTATGTGTCTAGTTGTTCAGTTCAATGAGAGGGCATCGACTGGGAAAAGGAGGCAGTACAATTCCTCACACAGCCAGGTTGAATCAGGGCAGTTGGCCAACTATCAGTATTGTTACTATTCCCTCATATATGGTTTGTTTAACCATTAAGGCTTCTGCTGATATTGGGGTGAAGGTGTTAGATGACCTATAAGTATCAGGCTTCCAAGGTGAATTCACACCAATGGTGTAGAAGACTTCTACCGTATAAAGATATTATCCCTATTGTCTGCTGTTTGAATCTTCCAAAATATACTTGCAGTGCATTTTCTTTTTCCTTGACATTACAATTTCAGAATGATTGGTGATCCTAATGTCTATCAATAAACCTAGTTACCTTGCAATGTGTAAATACCATCTTAGTTTTAAAAACTTGCTCAAATATGTTACCCATCTTTTAACTGTTTCTACTGAGACTTTAAATTTTAATTTACTTTTTAAAAATATTAGGTTCTTTATACATTTTTAATTAAAATATAGTTAAATCATTTTCCTTTGTCCTTATCCTCCCACTACCCCCAGCCCTCTTAGGTTCCCTCACCACAACTCATTCCATGACTCCCACTCTTAAACTAATAGCCTCTTTTCCTTTCACAGATGTGATATAGATGTATCTGTTGGAACTGTGGAGTCCACAGATCTCTGCATTGTGCCAGATAAGGTTTTTAGTTGCTGTAAAGAAAGGCTTCTTTGGTGAGGGGTAGTAGCTACACTTCTCCATGGGCATGAAGATAAGACTTGGAATGTAGTAAAAAATTATGATGGCCTAAATTTATTCATGATACATTGAATCTCTCTCTGTCTCTGTCTCTACTTCTCTCTGTGTATCTCTGTCTGTCTCTGTCTCTCTGTCTATCTCTCTGTGTCTTCTCTCTGTCTCTCTCTGTCTATCTCTGTCTCTTTCTCTCTCTCTCTCTCTCTCTCTCTCTCTCTCTCTCTCTCTCTCTGTGTGTGTGTGTGTGTGTGTGTGTGTGTGTATGTGTGCCTTAAAGGAAGTTAATTTCTTAAATTAACAATGCTTCCCCAAAGAGTCACAGACTAACAAAACCCCAGTGTCAGGCACAAGAAAATGTCCTTCTGAATGTTTGGTTAGGGTTGTTCAAGTGCCTCCCAAAACAATATAAACTATATGTGATTCCCTTGGCTGCTTGTCAGGGATTGAGGGTAGGGCCCAATTGCTGAAGACATGGTTTTTGAATGATTTTAACTGGATCTGACCTGAAAACCTCCTTTCTGCAGTATAGCTTCTATAGACCCAGAAAATACTGTTTAGACTTCAAAGGGAGGGAAGCAATCAATTTATCTGCAATATCTATGAACCATAACAACGACCATCATGGAAAGATATTGGTAAAGATGCAGTAAGTAGCATATGTTGGTAGTTACTCACCTCAGTCTAACTGGACTTATGGCCTAGTTGATAAGAGGAATATAATTCTTGGTACTGGAAACCTCGCCCACTACCCAGGGCTAGCAAAGTCCTGTACCTTAAAAAAGAATCTACTATACAGGCACATGGCTAAATCAACATAATTTAAACTGAGGTCTGTAGCTTATGTGACATTTTACTCAATATCGTGAATGCATGTCTTAAAGTTTGTGATGTCTCTGACATTTGTCTGACATTGTGACTCACCAATATGTTCTCTCCCTATATGTCTTGTATGTTAATTAGTTGAGTCCTTTCCAAAGCAAGTTTTATTTAATTGTGATGGAATTCACATTATCAGTATCTCTCAGATGTATGCTGTGTTTGGTGTTTATGTCAGATCTCTTTGCCCAACCCAAAGGCACAGTGATCCTCCTTCATTTCCTTCTAGGACATTTACTGAATTAAGTTTCAAATGTAATTCAACAGTGACCATTACTTACTTTATGTAGAATGTGAGTAGGTTCAGAGTGGATTCCTGTAATTTATCACAGTAGATGGGAAACATTTATCCTCTCATCACTACATCCTAGGAAAGATGGAATTTATTCACTTTACACCAGCAAGTTCAGAAAGTTCTCTTTCATTTTCTGATTTTTTACTTAAATACTGAATTCGTTCAATGACTTGTCTACATGTAAATATAGTCATTTTGTTGGTGGTAGTTGTGTAGTGAATCACATTGTCTAAATCTTTCTTTCAGATAAGCTACAGTCTGATAATATCATTTTTACTCAATGTTGGTTATTGTCAAATATTTATTCAAAGGTTTTCAGGTATCTGTCCGTGGTTGGCATCTTATGTAATTTGTTGTGATGTTGATGTAATAGTATTTTCATATAATGAATTAGGGAGTGGTCCTATCAGCTTTCAGAAAGAATTAGTAAAGTTGAATATGTATACACTCCTAAAGCTCTCTCTATACGTTTAACTAGAGATTTGGTTTCTTGCATTTGAAATGCATGGAATGAGCAGTCTTTCTACTTACTCTTGTTGTTCAACGACTGTATCCATTTGATCTGAATCACCAAGTCCATCAGCATATGCTTGCTTAGTAACCATTCTCTTTTTTTTTTTTTGAATTTTCTCAAGTTTATTTATTTTTTTTTATTTTCTAAGTTTTTTTTTATTTACATTCCAAATCATTTCCCCTTTCCCGTTTCCTCCCTCCCCGAAAGTCCCATAAGCCCCCTTCCCTCCCTCTTTTCTCCATTCAACCCCCTCTTGTTTCTCTGTCCTGGCATTCCCCTACATCCAGTCTTTCCAGGGGTCTCTCCTTCCATCTTCTTAGAAATCTATTGATATGCGAATTCTGTCTAGGGTATTCCGAGATTCTGGGTTAATATCCCCTTATCAGTGACTGCATACCATGTGTGTTCTTTTGTGATTAGGTTACCTCACTAAGGATGATATTTTCAAGTTCTGACCATTTGCCTAGGAATTTCGTGAATTCATTGTTTTTAATTGCAGAGTAGTATTCCATTGTGTAGATATACCACATCTTCTGAATCCATTCCTCCGTTGAGGGACATCTGGGTTCTTTCCAGCTTCTGGCTATTATAAATAAGGCTGCTATGAACATAGTGGAGCATGTGTCCTTATTGCATGCAGGTAAAGCCTCTGGGTATATGCCCAGGAGTGGTATAGCCGGATCCATTCTCTTTTCATGGGACATCAATGTTGGTTTCCTTCATGGTTAGTGAGCATAACGTCCATTTTTCTTGCTATTCTCTACCAGTCTGGTTAAGTTCTGTTCATTTCAATGACCTTTGAGGGATCAACTTTTGGTTTCGTTCATATTCCCACTGATTGCCCATTTTAGAGTTTATTGCTTTCCTCTCATTTCCATTATTGATCTACTTTTCTTGAATGTGGCGTTTTTTTTCTCATTTCTTTAATTTGTAATTCACCACACTGATATCAGATGTTGTCCTTGTGGGGTGGGGTGTCCATTGTCAACAACCTTGAATAGTTAGGGACAAACAATATGAAGTTTTCCTTATTTCTTTTTTTGTTTTGTTTTGTTTTGTTTTCCTTATTTCTGCATTTTCATTACAAGAGGCACCTGTTCTCTTTTTTCTAAACTTTGAGGAATACCTCCCAATGATTATATAACCCAGCACTTAATAAGCAACATCTGCTACCTGTTGATTTTTATGTCTTTTTTGTTTGTGTAGCTTCAATCCTTTAGAACTTGTGAGAATCCCTTCCTTGGGGAGATATAAACAATTACATACTTCATCCTAAAGGCCTAAGTAATAACCCAAAGTAAGTTGCTATATGGATGGCGGCCTCTCTATAGCTACATAGATGGATTCCCTCCTTTAAACATCTCACCTTATGTAGCCAAGTGCAAACAGGAGGTTCAATGACCCTCCATCCTCTTCCTTAAAGAGATGTCAGCATCACCAAGACTCACGATGGGTTCTGGCAAATAGGCACTGATGATCTGATGACTGTGTTGGAGAGCAGAACTTCCATGTGGCTCATGCTTCCTGAATTCACCCCTCACTCATCCTCTCAGCACCAAAGTGAGGCTTCCGCAGAGCACAGCTTGCCTCCAGGTAGGCAACTGTGTGTGCTGCAGGAAACCTAATGCAGTGCTTTCTATTGTCCAAAATATGAAAGACTTGATTCTTAGGTTTTGCTTGTTAATGAAGTGGTAAATAGCAAAATGATACATATGGGGGTGGGATTCTAGAAGCAGAATTTTCACATTAGATACTTAAATATATCACAGCACTCTATTCCTTTCAAGAATCTGATTCTCCTCCCAGGAAGAATGCAAATTATTTTTGCAGAATAAAAGTACTTCTAGCCTGTGATTTCTGCTTATAGCTTCAGACTTACCCCTGCCTACTCTCATGAAACTGATATTCAGATTAACCCAATTACTAGAGTCTTGCTTAGGACAATTTTTTTTCTCACAATGATGACAAATAGCACCCTGTATTTATGCCACATGTAGCACTTGCTAAACGTTATTAAAATCACCTGTCTATTCTTTTGTTTCCACAATGAACTGTATACTCTTGTAAGTAGAAAGGGTTTTATTAATCAGATGGGGGCATAATCATTGTCTCCTGAACAAACACATAGTGGAAATATACATAGCAGATGACAATCAGGAAAGAAAGAAATGTCTATGGACTGAGCTTGTCCTTACTACTCGCTGGTAGACTATGAAAATTTCAAAGAAGAAGACTAGGAAAGTGAGCTTTTTATTTACTGGTTGTTTTATTTGCTTCTGAACCCTGTTCGGGAGGTGACTTCTGTAATTTCATCTTTCCTAATACCCCTTCTCTTACTGCACCTTCAGATTCCATTACCTCTGTGCTCTAAGAACACATCCCAGAATTGCATTAACTGATATATTTTTAGTACGTGCTCATAAAAGAATGTTCTCTTTGAATTCATTTTTTCCTGGAAATTACTTGTATTATTCAGAAGGATTAATGACCCCAGCAACTTCATAAATTACACCATGAGAACTTTTCTAACTCCTACTGTCATTGAAAATTATATAGAAAGTACAACATGTGTGTGGAGGCAGAGCCACAAAGTGTAGTGAACCTTGTGACCACCAATGATATCTGTGGCTTTATCCCAAAAAGTCATGGCTGACTTTAGTTGAGTGTGTGGAATTAGTTCTAGTGGTACATAGTGGAATTGTCACTGTGTACCAAATTGCCAGAGACTTGCTGTGGCTCGAGAAAAAAATGCATCCTCCTATGCTACGCAGGTTAGAACTTTAGTACTGAACTCTGTATAGAAGAAAGGGATTGCCAGGGCTGTTCTCATGTAGGCACTCTGATGGAGAATCAGGACCTAGCTGGTGGCTCAGGGACTTGAACAACCTTCCATGGCATGACACATGCCTCACTTCACCACTGTCTAAGTCAGAAGTGTTTGGTAGAGGCCAGTTCATGGTTGCTCTTTATGACCATGATTCTACTGCTCTTGAGACTTCTGTGGTTAGACTGAATCCTCCAAACTATGCTCCTTTGTTAAGGTTCCCACCACAATACCATAGGCAAGTCCACCTTTACTTCTGATCTGATTACCCCAGTGACAAGTAAGAACTGGTCTTTGGAGAAGACACTGCTTTCATTAACACACACATACATACACACACACACACACAGAGCATATGGCAGAGGCAAAATTGCCAACTAAGTAAATGTATTGATTTTAACCCTGTAGGTATGCTCTAACATGCTGCAGTAGCCACAGGAGTTTTTTTTGAGATCCAAATGCCTTTTTCAGAAGTTGACATCCATTTAAATTACATATTATTGTTCAAAAACCAGAGTTATATACACATACCTTAATCTAGTTCTTACCAGCCATTCTGATGCCTGATTTTAGATTTAGGCACTGAGCCACCTGTGAATTCAAACTTGAGTTTTAGGAGTTGCTCTTTGATTCTACATATGGAAATGAGTTCATTGGCAAAATGTTTAATCTCTTAGCTGTTATTGCCTTGTTTTATGGAGAGGGTCCACTCTGACTGTGGAGCACTGAATCTGGGACATTCCATAGATGTCAAACTCTATACATGGCCAAGTCTCTTTATTTAAAGTAGGTTTGTGTTTGAATATAACTGGATCACTTCTTGCACTTTGCCATTTAAACTACTTACAATCCCTAACACAGTGGTCCATAAGTAGTTAGGTGGTACTGTTTAGGAAACAATGATAAGAAAATCTGTTTATAAACGTTTAGTACAGAAACTTAAAAAAAAATCAGTTCCTGGAAATGAATTCAGAATCCACAGGTACAGAGGAGGGTCAAAACTGTGAGGCTTGCCCCATAAGTTAATTAAAGTCACACTGAGAAATTAATTCACAGAGAGGCATTTAGCATCATATCTTGAACAAAATAAAGACTGAAAGAAAGATAAATGCTATTTTTTACTTTACTTTTATTTAATTATTAACCACAATATTTTCTGCAGTATGACATTCTCTACACCTTGACCATCATCCTCAACTGTAAAGCTTCTCCAGTGAAGTTTGACAGATGCATTTATCTATGGGTATAATTTGATAAGTTCTTAGGAGTTGGTTTAAGACTATGTCCATTTAGCAGAAAACTAAAATTATGCTTTCCCCTAGGACATATAATCTGTGTAGTCATATGTGCCTGTGATGAGTTCCATCATGTAAAGCAGGACTTAACTCAAATCAGAACTGGTTAGTTACTGTATGATGTTCATAGCACTGTTGCAACAGTGGACATATCTTGCTGGTCTGGACTCTACTGCAGCTCACAGTACAACTATGTAAGACTGATTTCTTCTTTTCTAGTAGCATGCCTAGCACCTTCCAGCACTATGAAAGCTAGGCAGTAGGGATGAATAGGGATGAATCTTCCAGGTCAGTACCAGCTTGATTCTCTGTGTGCTATGACTTGAATATATACTGCCTTCAGCAATGGGATATTACCATGTAGTTCTGGAGGGAAGTTAAGAGTGATGGCAATAGCCTGTAATGTTTGAGGATCTACAGGACGTCAGTTGCCAACAACTTCAAAAGAGGTAGCCCATCCCTGGCATTGGGCTTGTTGTTGGTTAGCCTATGGTGTCTAGTGGGCACTCTTGCCATGCTACAACTTTTATCACTCTTACCAGAAACACAACTCTTCAAGGCTTTCTTTGGATGCTGTTTTATACTAGAGACTTTCCAGACAATTGTCTGTGAGTGAGTGCATGTGAGTGTGTGTTTGTGTGTGTGTGTATGTGTGTGTGTGTGTTTTGTAAACCCATAAACACATGTACAAGAAATAGGGAAATCTGCATTGTCTCTGAGAAGTAACTCCAATAAAGGTTAAACCTACAGTCCTATTTTAACAGATGATGGGCAAGATGTGTATGTTTACTTAATTGCTGAAGTGATAGGAGAACAGGGCTGGCCGTTGCTGTTATTTCCTGCTCAGCTTCCTAATTCTTCCTAATTCACATCTATTAAAGACCATGATAAGAGAGAGATGACTCCTTAAGTACAGTAACCCATCAGTGTGGAGTCTCCAAACAAAACTCTCTTACAGACCCAAGCCTGTGCATTATAAGAGCTAATATATATCTTATGCTCATTGTATGTTATACAATGATGTGAGTGATTTTTTTTGTATAAGTTATTCCCCTGGATGACCTGACAAGGCAGGCAGTGTCACTGCCCCCATACATTGCTGTGGATTACCAAATAAGAATTCAGGGAGATGCTACATAGCTCAGGGATGATAGATCTGAAATGTTGACCCAGCAAATCCACCTCATATCCCTGACTACATGACGTGAGACAATGCCTACTAGAGGTGGTTCATGATCTCAAATATGAACTTAGATAACAAGCTCTTGGGAAATTACCATTCCTACATATGCAAGTGAACCATGGTAGGAATGTTTTTCAAATTCATAGGAGAGTGCCATCAAATTCTAGTGGCTTTGAGACTCTAACAAAACATCGTTCTGCAAGGAACCCTGGAAAAGTGTGATAACTCTACCTGGATAAAGATTTTGGAATGTCTCTGAACTGTTTCTAAAGAGTGGTAGTTAATCACTGTTATACCACAGTATCAAATGCATTTGAGAACTAAGACTGAGTAAAGGGCTCCTAGAACAGGCCTCAAATTCCTGAGAGAGAAAGCTGGCAGAACACAGGTCATGAGACACAATGTGGATGCTGGGAACTCAACCTGATTCCTATGTAAAAGCAGCCAGTTTTATTTATTATTTATTTATTTATTCATTCATTCAATAAGTCATTCATTCTTGAGAAAAGTAAGACTCTATTTGGAAGAGATTATGTGCAAATGTAAACTATTTATCTTGTAGTACTTATAAGTTCTTATCTTTACTCGGCAGTGTGGTATTTAATATTTTGATAGCCTTTGTGATCTTATAAAGGATTGACAGTAGCGTTATAGGATTTTCTCTCAACTGGTCACTTTCTGTCTTGTCAGAGTGTCAATCAACATGACAACTCATTCTAAGATTGTTTTCCTTCTCTGTGACTATGAAAGTGAAGTGGAGACTTCCAGTATGGACTTTTAGTGCATGAGACTTCATTCTCATTAAGTGGACACATGATTATTCATTCAGTGAATGTTTATTAATATGTGCCATGGGAGGATGGCATGACAGGACACAATGACACAATAGGAGCTTCACTGTTAGCAGAAGAGGCACTGTGACCAGAAGGCTGCTCTCTACACTGTTCTTGTATCACTTTGAAATTACCACTCACGGGGTGATGAAGCTCATCACACTGTGAATATCTGTAGGAGTCATTTTAGGACTAAGTAGACCCCTGTCTCATTTGGGGTTATTGTCTTTCCCTTTTCTCTCTATGTCGATCAAACCTTGCCCTTATCTTCAACTTTGGGATGGGTTGAGCTGAATTGCATTGGTTGACTAAAATATCTGATTCAATGTTTAATATCTTGACAAACTTGGCTCTTGATTTTCCAATCTGGAATTCAGCTCTGGAAAGACCAACCTTAGAACAGAGCAAATGTCAGTTCAGAATGGACATCTTACCCACATAAGAAAGACACTCTGTGCCTATCTGTTGTGGCAAGGAGAGTAGATGCCTTATCAGACCAAAAGTTCCAATAGTCAGGCAGGAAAAGCTATGGGGTGTTTTACTCCTGGCAGGTGCCTTTATGGAGGTCATGTGACTGATGACTGACTGTAGCATCATATGACTCACTGGCTGTCAACTCAGACCTCATTCTGAGGTACAGTGAAGAAAGATCTCCAAGTGACTCTTCAGACTGTCGCATCCATACCCATGACAGGGACACATACTCAGTAGGTATGAAAGGCATCTCTGGTGCTGGCTGAGGCTGTGGTGACATTTCTGCACACGGCATACTGCATTTCTTCTCAGAGTTTGCAACATTTGTTCTGAACCCATTGCTTCTCACATTTTACTACCTTTATTGATTCTATTATGTATTTAAAAACAACTATAAAGTTACCTTCTCCTTCCATGAGAATTTACAAACAGATGATGGTTGATGGTGAAGAGACATTTTCTTAACTGATGCAGTCATTGACATATGCACATACACCTATAAATAAACCCCCACACCACCCATACCTGTATCAAGAACCCTAATGAACTTAACAGGTTACATGAAAACGGAGGAGAGCATACCTTGGGATAGGAAGGAGAGGAATAGGAATGGAAGTGGGGTAAGAAAGGAAAACAGGGACAAACATGATTGAAATATATTAAGTACATGTAGAAAAGTATGTGAATGAGACTCATTACTGTGTATAATTAATATATGGTAATAAAACCATTAAAATAAACATCAAAGGTCTGTTGTATTTATTCCTAACCTTCAATGCTTTAAAGGCTTTAAAGGCGAATGTTCTTATTCAGTAAGAACTAAAGAGCACGTGTGTATAGCCTCCGTGTTTAATTTCTTGGTTAATGATTGCATGATTCTTGACAATTCTGATAGGTTGCAGTATGTGACTGGTATGGATGAGTATTTGTTTTCCAAGTTTCACTTGTTTTTACAGAGTAATTTAAGTCTTGAAACTGGAGTTGAGAACAAGTCAGAAGGAGAGTCATGGGAAAGAGCATTGTGTCCCTGCCTAGAGTGAGTGAAAGGTGTCTTGTCACCAATGTTCACCAATTTAGATCATAAAGTTAACTCTTATTTTGTAATCTTACTTCTCAAACAGTTTGTCAGTCAATTAATATCTCAGAGGCTTAACTCTTTCCATCTACAAATTGAGAGCAAACTGGTAAACAGCAAAAGAGTTGTATGTATTCTAAACAGTTAATGTCTTTTATCGGCAAAGTCATGGTCATTCTGAGGGCAAACAGTGATGGCAAATACTGTCCTAGACAGAACCCACAGGGGGTGCAGTAATTGACATGCATTCTGGATTTGAGAGGCTATAACTGAATTTCCTTAGACTTATTGAAAGTGAATCCCATTAACTTTCTAACTTCTGGGTCATTGTATTTCTGGAAGGATGACAGCATGAAGACATAGGAAGCCTTGAATTTGGAAAATGCTGGCTAATAGGAGAATTCCTTGATTCCCAGCCCCTTCTGTAAGTGCTAAAATGTGAATGCATTTCACAGTCATCTAAAGGACAGGGAGAGAGGACATCACTCTAAGCACCACAACTTCTCTGTCGACTCTGTCAGGACCCCAGCTGCCCAATGACTCTGTTTTATTTGAGTACAAATCCTATTACTGAAGAAAGGAGTCTTGATTTCCAATCTCATTAACTTGGGGATATTTTTCCATCTGTGATTATGACTTTATATTGTTAATCTACTGTTATTTTTAGTCAAACAGAATGTTTTCACTGGAATAATAAAAAAATAAAGATAATTTGGTTTGTTTGTATAACCACTTAACTCTTAGTTGAGAATCATTAAGCTTCTTCCCTGAGATTCACTGGTTGATTTGCATATAGCATTTACAGTGTGGCTTGCTTGGAAGCTTTGGCAGTTTTGGATAGGGGCTCCTGGTGCTGGTTTTATAGACTTGTGTACTTTCATCAAACCATCTGGCTGGAAATCATGAGCAGGGGTGGAGGTTCCCCAGAGAAAAGTGAAGTTTAGTTAGGTAAAGTGTCCAGTTGTTATTTTACACTGTCTATAAGTTAGTACACACCAAGAAACACTGGTGAATTCCAAACACATTGTGAGGATGTGGTTCAGAGCTGTTCTATCTGAAGGGCTTTGAAACCAGAACCGATTAAGGAAAACACAGGCATTCTGCTCCAGGGTCCCCTTTGTCTGCATTTTCTGTTGTGTGTGGAATTGTCTGGATAGCGATGTCTGGTAGGAACCACTAAGGTTGTTGTTTTCCTTGAATGAAGTCTCTAACAGCAACAATTAAATGTGCTGTCTATTTTCTGTTATTGTTGTTGTAGCAAAACCATTTGAAAATGGACAATATTTGGACATTTATGGAATTACAAGGGACCAGGCTGGGGAATACGAATGCAGTGCAGAGAACGATGTGTCGTTCCCAGACGTGAAGAAAGTGAGAGTGGTCGTGAACTGTAAGTCTCTTTCCTTTATCACTATAACTGTTAATAAATGTCTGAAATTGCTGTGGTTGCTTTATTAGGTCATATATCTGCATACACACCCACACACACACGTGCACACACACACACACACACACACACACACACACATACACACACACACACACACATCTCTAAGTGTACCATGACCTCAGCAGATCCCAGCAATGGTTTGATGATGTACAGACTGAAATCTTCCAGTATCATCTTCATGCCCAGCACTCCAAGAGGTCTCACCCTTATCTCTAAAGCACTGTGACCCTGACTTGGGTCTTACTTGTTGGACACCAGAAGAGCTCCAATGTTCAGTATTGATAAGACCTAGTAGACACAAGTAGGAAGAAATTCACTGAAAGATAAGAGGGGGTGGTGAGGCTTATTCAGTTGGATGATTGTATTTCTAGCTTGGAAATACTGGGAAAATTAAGAACTGATTTCCTTATAAACACTACAACATGAAGATAATATGAGTTAGATACTCACAATGTCATCTGCACCATGATACCACACCCTTTTCAATGTGGAGAAAGGACAACTGCTTGGGATATCCCACTGCAAATATCTTTGACCTGTGAGTAAACTTGTCTTTCTTCCAAAATTGTTTCCATTATTTGATTTTTCAAAAAAAATACTGTGGGGATAAGAATATCTTACCCAAAATATATACAAGCTATATCTTTTATCTGTTTTCATTCCTTTTATGTACTTTTGTAAATATGACCTTTGATGTTAATGTGTAGTATTGATAACCAGATAACATGGAACTGTTATAAATATATTCATAAATACTAATGCCAATCAGCAGTTATTTCATGTAAACATGACTCTTTCAGTCTCATGAGGCAAATAATTTTTTTTTATTAATCATTCCATTGGTTTACATCTCAAATGATATCCCCCTTCCTGGTTATCCCATAACAGCCCACTTATCCCACATCTGCCCTCTCGCTCTCCCCTTTGCTTCTATGAGGGTGCTCCCCCACCTACCTCTCCCACCTCACCATGAGTCTAGCATCCCCCTAAGCTGGGGCATCAAACCTCCACAGGGCCAAGGGCCTCCCCTCTTATTGATGCTACATATGTATCTGGAGTCACGGATCTCTCCTTGGTTGGTGGTCTAGTCCCTGGGTGAACTGCGTGGTTCAGTCAGCTGACATTGTTCTTCCTATGGGGTTGCAACCCATTTCCACTCCTCCAGTCTTGTCAGCTTTCCCACTGGGGTCCCCAGCGCAGTCTGATGGTTGGCTCCAAGCATCCACATCTGCATTGGTCAGGTGCTGGCAGAACCTCCCAGTGAACAGCCACACCAGGTTCCTGTCAGCAAGTGGTGAGATGACTGTTAACTCTCTGAAAACTCCAGGCATTGAGCTGCTCATGAGAGAAGATCCCTGTCATCCTCTAAAGTTTGTCAGCTGCTGATCTACACACTTTGGGTGAAATTTCTCAATAAGACTGAGCAAGTAAACAGCATACCTGACCAGGAGGCAGTTTCTGACAGAAATTTTCAGAGTTCTAAGCAGAAAAAAGGCAGAACCACCCAATAAGGCCTTGAGAAGCTCAAAGCTTCCAAGGCTGTGTCATCCAATCTGAAACAGAATCCCAAGACTGTTGCCTCAGAGGTCAGATTTTGACAAGTTCCTAGATTCTTGGCACTTTAATTGCAGAAGATTTCCATTGACTTTAAGGACTTTTATTACAGAGGGTTTCTGGGTAATCCCTCTGGAATTTAGGAATTGAAGATAAAATAACAGGGAGAGAGCGACAAAGAGAGAGAGAGAGACAGAGACAGAGACAGAGACAGACAGAGAGAGAGAGACAGAGAGAGAGTGAAAGACAGAGAGAGACAGAGACACAGAGATGCTAGTCATTGTATTATCATGTGTATTTGCTCTAACTGATTTGATTCGTATATGATTGGGAGGGAAGAAAAAGGAGTTAATACTAAAAAATGAAACATAATCAAAGCTGTTAAAGAACAAACACTGAGTCCTCAATGCATCCACTCCCAGGCCCACCATGTCTTCAAAGGGATGCCTCTGATGGGGACATGGAACTTCAGTGGCTCTGTGAAAATGTGACATTGGGTAGAGGATCCTTGGACTTGTACCAAGGTAGCTAGCTGGGTCACAGGGTGAATGTAATTTTAGCTTTTGAGGAGCACCACCCTGATTTCCACAGCAGTTGCACTAGTTTACGATCACAGGGAGTGTGAATAAGAGGTCCCCTCCTAAATCCTTCCTACATTTGTAGTGTTTTGACTTTTAGCTTTCTCTAAAACAGAGTTTCAGGTGCTCAAATGTTTACAAATGTTCCATGAACAATGTGCTTTCACATTGATTTTGTTGAATTTCATTCTTTTCCACTGAGTAGTGTTTGAAGTGCAGGTGTGCTAGGGATAGTATGTGCATTGTGTCTCTTGGTTGTGATAAAGTTTCAAAGTTGTAATCTTGTGAAATTATCCTATCAAATGCCAAAATCTGAGAGCCACCTGTGGATTTTTACTGAGCTGACTTCCCAAGGGAGTAGAGCCATCGTCCCCAAACAAACTCTAGTTCACAAAACCAGCAGAGCTGTGTGGTGGGCACAGAATCTCATGTTCACGATAAGATCCGATGCTCTGGAGAAGCGTGTGGATGATTGTTCATGATAAGATCCGATGCTCTGGAGAAGCGTGTGGATGATTAGTCATACACCTTGGCTGTTCATGAGGAGTCCTGCATATACACAGTAAACATACACACATGCCCTGACATACAGGACACACACATACAATACACATGCACTAAACACCATCAGGGAGTGAGGGAGAATATAGCTACCATTAAACCAGATGTAGCTAGTGGATTTGTATTTGGACAGATTTGTTTTCCTATTGGCATTTTTGTTCCATTCTCACTGTAAGTACCAGACTCATGATTTTAAAGTAGATCATTGACTGAGTTTCAGAAAGCCCATGGGTTGACCTGAAGGGGAACAACAGGAAAAGAACCAGATCCAGCCAGAACCAGAAGAATGGACTTGTGATTTAGAGAGAGGCTAAGACTGATCATGTAATGAATGTCAGTGAAGAATAGCCACATCCCAGAACTTGGGGTGCAGAAGCCCAGGACGCTGCTGTTCTCTAGCAATGCTGGCATAGCAGTGGCAGACACATAAATGACCAAATCTCTGGTCTTAGAAATGTGGGTTCTAATAATCAGGTAGAGTCCATGGAATTTTATTAAGATTGAACACTATCAGATAAAATATCTTCCTATTACCATCTGGTCTCTGACACCCTATGGAAGCTTGACTTCTCTCTTGAGTTTCAAATTCCATCTCTGTAAACTCAAGGACATGTGAGTTTAATAATTAGTCTATGGTTTACACAGGAAAAACTAATATCAATAAACTGTATACATATAAAATTATATGCAGGTTTTGTAAATAATGGTTTGGTTGACTGAGCAAAGTAAGGTCTTTATACACAGAAATCTCCTGTTCTTTAAAGTTGGTGCTTCCCTCACTTTGTGCAACATAGGATCCACAAAGATCCTGACCATAGTTGCTGAGTGACCAAATCATTAGACTAGATTCTCTCAGTTTAATCATTCTATCAGGCAAAAGAGAAGAATCATCAGGTTTTCCTAGAACCTTTTATAGATGGTACATTGATCACGTTTTTGCTTTCTTATTATTCTTCTCTCACACTTTATATCCTGAACAGAGTTTCTGCTTTCTCCACTCTTCCCTCCTCCCCTACCTCTTCTCTCCCCCAGATCCACTGTTCCTCCATTTCCCTTCAGAAAAGAATAGACCTCCCAGAAATATCAACCTAACTCAGCATAACAAGATATAATAAGACCCATCACAAAGCCTCATATCAAGACTGGAATAGGCAACCATTAGGAGGTAAAGGGTCCCAAGAGCA
The DNA here is from genome assembly GCA_036184795.1 of Tokudaia tokunoshimensis. Taxonomy (NCBI): domain Eukaryota; kingdom Metazoa; phylum Chordata; class Mammalia; order Rodentia; family Muridae; genus Tokudaia; species Tokudaia tokunoshimensis. The sequence continues at coordinate 2,929,645 of BTHU01000003.1, read as the reverse complement.
GGAAAAAGAGTCAGAGACACCCACACACCCACTGTTAAGAGTCCTATAAGAATACCAAGTACTTCTGATACCACCTTTATACCAGTATTTTCAAATGAATTCAGTAAATATTGCCCAATATTTACATAGTGTTTTTGTTCAAAGGGAAGGAACACTAATTCCATTTCATAAAGGTAGGATAATTCAAGTATAGAGAGTTTAAAACACTTAACACCCTTCCTGATCTCCAATAACAAAATATACATGAGTAAAGAAATATATTAATTAGCTGTAAAAATACAAAATGCAAACAAATTAAGGTGAAAAGACATCTATATGACTTAGATTTTGACAATGATGAATTCACACATTGACCATTTCGTTCAATATTAGAATGATTTAGCTCACAATTTTCAGTAAATGGAATTGAGTGATTTTTCCTATGGAGAAATAAATAGTAAAGACATTTTTGGGTGTGCAGGGAACCAAGCTTTTATCCAATATATCAAAGGTGCATATTTGTGCATAATTTGCATCTGATACATATTCATTTATGCAAATGTGCACTTTATCTTCCAATATAACTAGTTCCAGACATGTGGACTAGAATGTTCCAATTAGGTTGACTTAGTACAGTTGCTCCAAAGCTAGAAGCGAGGGGCCACCAGAGACAGGCAGCAGGAGAGGCTCCAAGATATGCAACCAGTGCTCTTGGCCTAGTCATAAAGTTCTCTCGAAAACCTTGGGCAATTTATTCAGAGATGTCAAACTTATGACTGGAAGAAATTGCAGCTGTCAACTTTGACACACACACACAGGACTCAGCATTCAGAGGCTGAATGGAGCAAGGAGAACACAGGCACCTATTGTGGGACCCTGAGGATTGTCTGAATTACTCTTCAACCCTTGTTTTTTTTCTGCCTCTATAATATTCCTTATTCATTTATTCCAGAGGAGGCCTCAGGCTGAGACCTAGTCTGCAAAAAGTTAGCTATATAGAATTAAGAGAGATACAGTTATAATTCAGTGCAGCAAATCTGAAGCTACACTAATCCTAAGGTGCTATACATGGCTGTTAGCAACACACCACACAACCTTAGAGTATCTAAGAGACCTTGATGTTGAAGGGCAAAACTAAACTTGACATTTAAAAAATTACTATATTATTATTATTATTATTAAAAACAAGAGGGAGAATCCATACATGAAAACAACAACTGCAGGATGTGCTTAACCTCACAGGAGGCAAAGGATAGGAACTGCCCATTTAGTCAGTCTTCAATGGTCTAGCTGTAGTGCAGAAGGAAGTCAACAGAGAGAAGGAAGGGTGCTCCCATGAAAGATGATGGGTACCTCAAGGAAGGGTACCTTAGAAGAGAAGATGGACTCCTCTGAGAACCATGAAACCTCAGAGGAGACACAGCTGGGAGCTTGTGAATTCAGTGAGGATGCTTAGATCCAATGCTCAGTGATCAAAGAAAGAATAACTTGGGGTGATTAACTATTCAGAAAAACATCTGCATATTAAGTAAGTATATTTGCATATTCTTCTTTTCTACATCTGCAGGGAAGGCTTGGGAGACTTCTGGTTTCTCATTGCAAGGGTAAGGCAGAGGAAACTTGTAATGCCATGAGCAAAACTGGAGGCTGTGAGGAGCTCCAGGTCTGGAGTAAACTGCAGAAACCTTGTCAGTGAATGCTAGAGATGTGTTGCTAATCAACCACAGGACACCATGTTTCACAACAAATTTCCCCAAGAAGAAATATTTAAAAGGACTTAGGACTGAACTGTTCCTTTTCTCCTTGTGGAGTTCATAGTGTGAGAGGTCATAGGTTATGGTTGTGTGCACATAACCCTGAGATGCAACTGAGTTGAATATTTGTTCCTTTGTTTTACACACTCAAACATCACTTTCATTCATAACGAACATGAGGAAACTTTTTAAAAACATGAGTCCAGAACTCAAATGTATTCTCCCAAACTCTTAAATGAATTTGGAAAGGGATTTTAGCATTACAGGTCTGTGAAAATCAGAATGTCAGATAAAGAAATATTCATTCTTTTACTGTTTTCTTTCCTTTTTTAAAAAGTGAAAAATGAAGCCATTTTACTGCTTCAGCACAAGAAAAAAACTTTTCCTTGATAAGGATTTATGTGTATTCATTTTCATTTGTAGTTCTTTCTTGGTTGATATCTGAAATTTCAGAAAAATAATATACAAGTTATAAGTGTAACAGAGCCAGGACAAACACTAGCATAAAAAAAAAATTGTAATCTCAAAGAGGAGGAAAGAGCTCGAGGTTAAAAATTATTCCATGCTAAATCGAAGCATTGAAGTTAGGGAAGAAATAACAACAGCTATAGGTCTCTGCAGCTTTATCTCTAGATGTACGGTCTCCTGTTCTGGTGAGCTGCCAGAGGGCCAGATTCTGAAAGCCACCAAGTTACTTCACTATGTATTTTTCAAATGACCCAGAAACTTCAGACTTTACATCAGCCAATATAAATCTGCTGTTTATAAATCTGAACTTATTTAAATCCAGATGCCCAGCAGCTTGCCTCTAAAAGCATGTATATCATGCCACATAATTCATAATTTTTTAACTCAATCTTTGAGGGTCATTTGTAGACTAACTAGAGTAATAACATTAGTCTTGAATCTTTACCACATTGATGCAATTAAACCCTGTAACACTAGCTGATATGCTTGTGTCTGATAGGGTGTGAGTATATGTGAAGGAATGGATGAATGCCCACTGAAAGAGTGTGTGGCAGTAATGTCAGTGTGCACAAAGGTTTAGAAAAAAATATCAGAACAAAGAGACCAGACTGTCAGAAGCATCCTTTGTGCACACAGCTCCTCTGTGCACACAAGCTCCTTTGTGCACATAAGCTCCTTCCCTGCTTATTTGGACATTTGTTCGTTCTCATTCACTCTCTCCCATCATTAGCAAATTACACTCTTTTCTGATTGCCTCTTAAATTTTTTCTCTCTTTAGTTTTCTCTCATTTTTTCCCACATGTGAAAAAATGCTAAACTACCTTGGGAAATAACTTTTGCAGTGAGGCATGGCAATATATTTAATATATGTAATTTTAATCACTAAATTATTGACTCTATTATATCTACTGTGAATAAATGGACATAACTGCTTTTTGAATATTGACTAAGTCACAATAAAATTTTAAGTTTGAGAATTGCAGGATAAAGACACTAAGACCCAGCAGAAAATAAAACAACTGAATTATATTTTTATCTTATGGTTTTAACTGATTGTACAACTTTGGACAAAATATTAAAGCATTAGTCTGACTTCATCCTTTCATTAAAAAATAATGGAGCCATTTTGTGATGTTGCCAACACCTGAGATTCTGATATCTTCCTTTAATATGTATTGATGCATCCCTAGAAGAATGGAAGGAAACCCAGCAGGTAACAAGATGAAGCCTTAGGACAACTAGACTATTGTTCAGCTTTATGGCAATTTTAGTTTTGGTTTGTTGTTGTTGTTTGTTTGTTTGCTTGCTTAATTTTGCTTGGTGACTTCATAGAGAAAGTGAGTTTCATAATTTATTTTCTTTGGTTCATTGTCAGCAAACTTAAGCAGGCTGTTTGTTCTCTGGTGCTAATTCATGCAAACTGCAAGAAAAACAAAGGAAAAATAAAGTTCAAAGTAATATGATTAGGACAGCTGTCAGTGCAGTGAATGATGATATGACAAAGGCAGAATTTAGTCATATGAACAGAAGCCAAACCCTACTCTGTCTACCCCTAACTCCAGAGTATCAGGAGACCAGAATTTCTCCCAGGGACTCAGTCTTCTTTCACGAGATCCTGAAGGTAGTTGTGAACCTCTGACAGACTTCTTGAGGATTCAGTAGCAAAATATATATAAACAGTAGAGACACTGTCTCACAGCTGAGGATCAAGACCCCTGTCATCCACCTGATTTCCAGGCCGTGAGGTACACCGTTCTGCACACAGCATCTGTGGCAGGCCACCCCAGCTTTCAATCCAAGTCCTTTGCTGTTACAGAACCTAATGAATTTATGATCCTGTGAAAATTTATTTTACTGTGATTTGGAGACTGTGAGGATTAATTAACTGAGTTCATACACAAAACGACTTAATGTGTATTGGTATTAACACCAGTTACATTGTTCACCAGTTAGTGAAATAAAAGTACATATATAAAAAGGTGCATTCCTGGAAACTAATGAATGGATACAGTTGAACCTTGATAGCTTTACAAAACAGATCCTATGTAAGGGGGGGCGGGGGGGTGGAATTTGGAACTGAGCCTTAAAAGCCTGATTTTAGGGCTGTGGTTACCTTCATTGTAACTCACTGCCTCCAAGGAAATTGAAAAGGGAACCTAATTAATTCTTACAAATTGCTAACTCCAGCAACGTTTGTGAAGATGAAGGTTGAAGGAAAGAAGACAGGACTGCAGAGTGAGAGGACTTGAATCATCCAAATGGGTGCAGGTGCTGCCAGAATGGCTGACGCAGAAAAAAAAAATGTGGAAAGAGAGAAAATGAGGATTTTCTGTGGATAAAGAAAACAATCACAATAAATAATCCTCGGGAATCACGCAACACTCAAAACAGCTTTGTTCACATATCTCCCGAAATGAGAGCCTTTGTGTAATGGTGAGCATGACAGAAGGAACCTCAGCACCCTGTGTGTGGTCTGCTGCCACCACACAGTGAATCGAACAGCAGTGCACAAAAACTAAAATAAAATGAAAACTTCAGAACAATGCCTACTGAGCCAGGAGCATAAAACAGTTGTGGGTTTCATAGGTAGAATGAAAGATGACAGTTCTAACTAACACATTTAGAGTGGGTTGTTTTAAATGTGTTGATTTGTGCCAATGGCCGCAAGGCATTGTCTGTTTACTTAGAAGTGGTTTGGTGGCAATTCTAAAACAGAATAGAGTCTGTTTGCCCTCAAGTATTGCAAAGTTGGGGATACTATCTTGGATACAATTTCTAAGTCATTAAGTAATACAACAGGACCTACCAACTTCACTCAAGTAGTTTTATTGCCATTATCATACTTTGTCTAAAAAAAAAGGGAGTCCTCTGCACCCTAAGAAATGTTGTGAGGGTCCCTGCACATAGCATGCCCCTCTAGCTCACACTCCATGGCAGGCGGGTGGGAAGCCATTGGTAATTAGTTCTCAGGTGCCTCATTCATTACTGTCACTTCCTGTCTGTGGGAATACCACCTTTACAGCCCTTCTATTTCTCTGTGCTCTTAAGAAAGGACTTTGGAACTCTGTTTCATTCACCTGCAGACCCAGTCTTTACAAAAGTGACCCATTAATGTTTCAGTCCAGCCAGACAGGAGAGTCATCATAGTCATGAGTGTTTACAACTCATTCTGTGTCACACTGAAGAAGGAGTGTTTGCAGTCATGTAATACTAAGATGGCATGCTGCTCTTCAGAATTTTGTTCTAGCCCTTTATTTATATCCCTACTGCCAAGACCTTGTGGTCTGTCATGGCTCCAGGATGTTTGACCCTCTGATTAACATTATGAAGGAGCTGAGCAGAAGTGGTGGAGGCCACTTCCTGGAGGACTCTTTATCATCCTTGCTTCCTTCCCCTTCCTTATCTCAGGGACAGTGATGTCAACCCTGACCATGAGTGCTGTTTGCTGAAAGTCACACTGGACCACCATCAAGACATTGAGTGAACAGAGAGGAGTAGATTCCTGCTTCTCCTCACCCATCCTGGTTCTCACCCCTTACTGACATGAAGTATTCTTGACTTTGAGATGTGTAAGCATTAAACTCTTGCCAACTGATGTAAGCCTGCATCTCTGTTCCCTGAATGTAGCCTCCTCTGACTAATACAATGGAGACTACAGGCAGGGACACTGCTATAACTCATATGCTTTTGTCATACTTCAAACATTTTGCCTACAAGAAGCCATAAAATCTGGCATGGAGGAGTACAAACTCCTCTGCTGCCCTGGAGCACCAGAACCAACTGAATTTCTGTTTGCAGATCTTGTGAGTTATGGGAGCCTTTGAAGTCAAGTATGATTTTGTTCAAAACACAATTGGATTCCAAACAGCATCCGACCATCAGCCTCTGAGATGAACTTTCCTGAAGAAAATACAGAGGATAGAGTATTGTTTGCTCAAACCCCAAACCACAAGGGTCCAGAGCCCAGAAGGAGTTTAGACAAACTACAGAAGGCTTAAGAGTTTAACTGAAAAACACCCACCGAGACTTACTTCCTGGAAGGATGTCCTGCTTCTGCCAAAGACACAGGATGTCACTTTCCTTTTCTTTTGCCTAAGAAATTTCAGCCTCTAAAGGCAGCCCAGTTTTTTCCTGATTCCTTTATCAACAGGCCGTTTGTGTTCCCTGGAGAATGTTTCCCCTGTGCTGACAGTTGTGACTTTCCCTTGGTTCCATTATTGGGAACACAGATGTATTAGTCAGGATTCTCTAGAGTCACAGAACGTATGGGTAGTCCCTATATAGTTAGGGATTTTGTCGATGACTTACAGCTTGTAGTCCAACTCCCCAACAATGGTCAGCAGTACTTGTGGATGGAAGTCCAAGGATCCAGCAGTTGTTCAGTCCCATGAGGCAAGCAGGCAAGGAAGAGTGAGAGAGTCTTCCTTCTTCCAATGTCCTTATGTAGGTCTCCAGAAATGGATGTGACCCAGATTAAAGGCGTGTGCCACCACGCCTTTAATCCCAGATGACCTTGAACTCGGAGATCTCCTTGCCTTAATCTTCTGGAATTCATAGCCACTATGCTTCAAGATCTCCATGCCAAGATCCAGGTCAGAAACTTGTATCTCTGAGTCTCCAGATTAGGATCATAGGTGAGCCTTCCAATTCTTGATTAGTTCATTCCAGATTTAGTCAAGTTAACAACCAGGAATAGCCACTACAATCCACCACTTGTCAACTTGACATAAATAATATCTCCTGTCCACATGAAACAATAACAAGGTCATGAATGCACCTAACATGAGAGAACTATTCATCGTACAATCGCAAATGAATTTGTAAATTTACAATGGGGCAATGTAACATTCTTTAAGTGCCTCAATACCAATTGATGTTAAAGAAATTGGAAGAAAGACAAATCTATCCTTAACAAAATAAGACAGAAGCATTCATATTACTTATAATCTCCTTTCTGCAGCTGGTTACGTGGCCTTAGCTGGTGTTTATAACTACCTTCCTCTGCTACCCATTCTGTATTTCCTTCACCTACAGCAACCACCTCAGCAGGTCTTGGCTCTTTTCCTGGAGGATTGACCCATACCTTCATTCCTGATGGGTCTGTGTCCTTTGTCATCCTGCTTGGATTACACTGTTGTAGTTTCCCATTGACTTTAATCACAGGACATGGTAGTACTAAGAGACACCCTAAAGGGATCTCCTGCACTCCAGACATAATCCTGCTTACCTCCGTTGTGGAGAGGCAATCCAAATTCCCCATGGTAATCTAGATCTATTACTCCTCCTAACACTGTTAGTCCTTTCTTAGCCTGTTGGTTTAAGAGCATTAGAAGCCCAAAATGGCCAGGGGGATGTCTGAGCTTCCAGTTCAATGGAATGTTTGTTGTGGCTCCTGGTAGGAGCACTCCCCCCTCTGGAACCAAAACTTCTAGGCCAGCAGAACCTAAAGTTGTGGGGACAGGAAGCAAAAATTTTCCTAGAGGTTCACTAAGAGTGATAGTGAGTGGAACTATTCCCTTTTTCACCCCTTGATTCCTGGACCCATGGATCCTGGCTATGAGAGAAACTATACCATATATCGAACACTGATACAAAGCATATATTGCCTTCTGAAGAACTCTGCCCCAGCCCTTCATACTGTTGCCACCTAATTGGCACTGTAACTGTGTCTTCAAAAGACCATTCCATCTTTCTACCAGACCAGCTGTTTCAGGATAATGGGGAACATGGTAAGACCAGTGAATTCCATAATCGTGGGTCCACTGTTGTACTTCTCTGGCTGTGAAATGAGTTCCTTGGTCAGAAGCAATACTGTGTGGAATACCATGATAGATAAGGCATTCTGTGAGTCCACGGATGGTGGTTTTGGCAGAAGCATTATGTGCAGGAAAGGCGAATCCATAACCAGAATAAGTATCTACTCCAGTAAGAACTAAACATTGTCCTTTCCACAGGGGAAGTGGTCCAATGTAGTCAACCTGCCACCAGGTTGCTGGCTAGTCACCTCAAGGAATGGTGCCATATCTGGGGCTCAGTGTTGGTTTCTGCTGTTGGCAGATCTGGCAGCTGCTGTAGCCAGGTCAGCCTTGGTGAGTGGAAGTCCGTGTTGCTGAGCCCAAGCATAACCTCCATCTTGGCCACCATGGTCACTTTGTTCATGTGCCCATTGGGCAATGACTGGAATGACTGGGGAAAGAGGCTGACTGTCCACAGAACAGGTCATCTTATCTACTTGATTGTTGAACTCCTCCTCAGCTGAAGTCACCTTTTGGTAAGCATTTACATGGGACACAAATATCTTCACATCCTTTGCCCATTTGGAGAGTTCTATCCACATACTTCTTCCCCAGATGTCTTTCTCACCAATTTTCCAATTGTGATCTTTCCATGTCCCTGACCATTCAGTCAATCCATTGGCAACAGTCCATGAGTCAGTGAACAATCATACATCTGGCCATTTCTTCTTCCAAACAAACTGAAATACCATGTGTACTGCCCGAAGTTCTGCCCACTATGAAGATTTTCCTTCACCTGGATCTTTCAGGGTTGTCCCAGAAAGGGGTTGTAATGCTGCAACTGTCCACTTCTGGGTGGTGCCTACATAATGTGCAGAGCCATCAGTAAACCAGGTCCTAGTCTTCCCTTCTTCAGTCAGCCAGTCATAGGGAACACCCCATGAGACTATAGGTGCATGCTTGGCAGCAGATGGCATTGTAACAGGAGTAGAAACCATAGGCATCTGAGCAACTTCTTCATGTAACTTGATTGTTCCTTCAGGACCTGCTCAGGCCCGATCACGTATATACCACTTCCATTTGATAATAGACTGCTGCTGTGCACATCCTACTTTGTGACTTGGAGGGTCTGATATCACCCAACTCATGATGGGCAGTTCAGGTCACATAGTAACTTGGTGTCCTATTGTCAAATATTCAGTTCCCACTAAGGCCCAATAGCAGGCCAAGAGATGTTTTTCAAAGAGAGAGTAGTTGTCTGCAGATGATGATAGAGCTTTGCTCCAAAATCTCAAATGTCTCTTCTGTGATTCACCTACAGGGGCCTGCCAGAGGCTTCAAACAGCATCTCTATCTGCCATGGACACTTCAAGTACCATTGGGTCTGCTGGATCATATGGTCCAAGTGGTAGTGCAGCCTGCAAAGCAGCCTGGACCTATTGAAGAGCCTTCTCTTGTTCCAGGCCCCACACAAAGCTAGCAGCTTTCTGAGTCACTTGATAAATAGGCCTAAGTAACACACCTAGGTGAGGAATGTGCTGTCTCCAGATCCAAAGAGACTCACTAAACATTGTGCTTCTTTCTTGGTGGTGGGAGGGGGCCAGGTGCAATAACTTATCTTTCACCTTAGAAGGAATATCTCTGCATGCCCCACACGACTGTACTCCTAAGAATTTCACTAAGGTAGATGGTCCTTGAATTTTGGTTGGATTTATTTCCCATCCTCTGATATGAATATGTGTTACCAATGAATCCAAAGTGGTTGCTACTTCCTGCTCACTTGGTCCAATTAGCATAATGTCATCTTAGTGCACCAATGTGATATTTTGTGGAGACAAATGATCAAGATCCCTTCTAAGTTATGACACAGGGCAAGAGAGTTAATATGTCCTTGAGGCAAAACTGTAAAGGTATACTGTACACAAAGGTATACAAATTGGTACCAGCATAGTGGGGTATTCTTGTGACAACCTGACCATGTTCTGGGAAGGGCTGTGGAAGGACTTTGGAACTTTGAGCTAGAAGAGCCATTAGGATGTTAAGAGCTCTGTATAAAGTTCTGTAGGAGCTTGAAAGATAATGTTAAAAACAGTGCAGAAGTTAGAGGCCTGGCATGTGAAATTTCAGAGGGAAGATTAAAGACTCTTAAGAGGGCTATGTTTGATTGTGAAGATTCTGTGGTTTTGGTTAGCTGGGGCTGAAGAATCAGTTGTGATTAACAATATACCAGAACCACTAAGGCAAACCTTTGTGTTACTGGGACTATTGATGCTGGTTAGCTGGAGCTAAGAAATTAGCAGTGATTAAGAAGAGAGACCAGCATCTCTAAGGTAAAATCTTCTGGAAAGTGTTTTCTGAGAGCACAGAGGCTGTGTTCCAGAGATAGCCACAGTTGTACTTTGTGCTGTGGCTGGACTTGGTACTGTGTGAGAGTCACCCAGGTGGTACTGGTTTTTAAGGCATGAAGGGCTCATGAAGAGCAGCTGAGGCTCGGCACTGTGAGAGGCTGTGGAAGGCCATTGGTGAAGGTGCAGCCTCAGTTGTAATTGATGGCCCAGGACTGAAGGGGTCATGCATAGGAGATGAAGCTTGGCACCATGAAAAGAGCCTATGAGAGGCTATTGGTTAAGCCTAGTTACAGCAGAAGACATTAGTATTTTGGAGTTGCCAGTGCCAAGTGATGACCACGAAGAACAGAAACAGCAGTGGAGTACAGGCAGCTGGAGCCTAGAAGACAAGCTGTGTCCTACAAAGGGCAGAACTGGAGAAGTGACCCAAGCCCTTGGAGGAGCCCAGAAGATCATGAATTAGATCCCAGACATTGAGCCATTAGAGTTTGAGTTTTGCTTTTGATTGTGACTGTGCCCTGATATTTTTCCCTCTTGAAGGAAGAAAATATTTTAGTGGAGCCCACAGTTAAGAGACTGAATTTTTAAAAGACTTTGAATTTTAAAAGATATTGGACCATTTTAAAGGGATTGAACTTTTAATATGTAAAGACTGTGGGACTTTTAAAGTTATTTAGATCTTGGGGATGAATAAAAAAGTAAGGGTTGAGGCTTAATAGTGATGTGTTTGTGTGTCAAGTTGACAAGGGGTCAATTGTACTGACTGGTTTTCTATGTCAACTTGGCACAGGCTGGAGTTATCACAGAGAAAGGAGCTTCAGTTGGAGAAGTGCCTCCATGAGATCCAGCTGTGGGGAATTTTCTCAATTAGTGACCAAGGTGGGAGGGCCCCTTATGGGTGGTACCACCTCTGGGCTGATAATCTTGGGTTCTATAAGAGAGCAGGCTGAGCAAGGCAGGGGAAGCAAGCCTGTAAGAAACATCCCTCCATGGCCTCTGTATCAGCTCCTGCTTCCTGACCTGCTTGAGTTCCAGTCCTGACCTCCTTTGGTGATGAACAGCAATGTGGAAGTGTAAGCTGAATAAACCCTTTCCTCCCCAACTTGCTTCTTGGTCACGATGTTTGTGCAGGAATAGAAACCCTGACTAAGACAACAGATAAGGAACTAAGTTGGTCCTGTAGATTCTGCTTAATTGATTATAATGGACACAGGAAAGAATGAGAATAGGCTATAGGTTTGCTCTATACTTGGGCCTGGGAAACACATCCAACCAGCTATAGGAAAAACAAGGATTATGTATTTATAAACTACAGATCTGAACATCATTGAGTATCCATTCAAACTAGGACTATGCAAAGGCAGAGACAAGCAAAACAAATGAGCACATATGCCAAACAGTGAGATCGCTAAGTTCTTAAAGTTTAGGAGTATCAGGTTTGACTGCAGCAAAAGGAAGGAATTTAGAATTAAAAAAATAACATTAACTCCTGCTACAACCCATACTAGACACATAGACAATAGTCTCATGGTGTTAAACACATAAAACTGCTGGGGACTAGATTGGGTGAAGGCCGTGTCTCTCACAGCATAGCATACAAACTGGCAGAAGTGTCTTCCAAGTGCTATTCTATGCCGAGGTGCCTGGGTTGGCCACTCTGTGGAAATACAGATTTTGGTGTCAACATGTCAGTCTTCAGAGTCTGGAGACAAAGCATCTGCCCTTTATAGTGAGAAAGATAACATTAGTCACTCTGTCATGAAGACAGGAAACCAAAGGGTGATAGGTATGGGTGGGAAAATAGAGTAAAAATCATGTCACCCATTCCAACCTTGACATGTAGTGTTGAGAGATGAGAGGTTGTGTGAGGAAAAAACTCTGTTCTGAAGGTTCCCTACAATGAAGCTCACTTGGACTGGGTTCACGCCATCTGCAGAGTATAAAGATGCCAAGGAATGGTTAGGATGAAAGATGTTCCAGAGAACTTGGTCCCTAGATGTTTGACAGAATGAAAACCACCATGTTTTATATACTATACTCTAGAGTGTGCTTCAAAACTTTTGTATAAATAGAATTCACCAACCATGAATTCTCAATTAAAAACTTTATACATGAGAGAGAAAGCACACCAACTTCAGAGAGGCAAGAAAACCTTTTACTGTGGGGTCAGGGAGACAGATACTAGAAATACCCAAATAGAAAAGGGAAGAGGCAGGTGGTAGACCTTGACACCTAGCATAGCTCTGCTGACAGAGGAGTACACAGGAGCAAGACTGTAAATTTATTAGACTTTCATAACAGAAAAGTCAAAGAATTAGAGAAAACAACCAACTGTCCATCTTGAAAAGTCCAAACCAAAGTCTGTGGAGAAATTTTTTCTTTTGATAATTTAGATCCCTGTGACTCAACCAGTCATGAAGTTGGATAAAATTACTAAAATGTATGAAAATACCTCACAGTAATGGGATTCAAACAAACTAGACACTGAGCTCTGAAATTACCCAGCATGATCCTCTTCAAGATGCTACAGTGCAGACTTGGGCTTTGTCTGTCTCCTCAAAATGCCCACTGAAGACTTGATAGCCAAACACTCATTCTGACTAAAGTGAAGGATATGGGGAGCAGGGGACAGTCATGGATAGTTACAGAGATCCATTTCCACAAAGTCATCCACCCCCAAACCATGTCCCAGAATATAGCACTCATGGCAGCCACAACTGCTCCCATGGTGGGAGAAACAGTATAGTTCATCTTGTCTTAAACCAGGTTCTAATTTCACAGGGGGGAACATTGAATCTGAAGACTAAGCCCTGAATGAGCATGGAGACCTATTTTGGTATTCTTATTCTAAAAATCTACAATTATTAATTGAGCTTAATTTCCTCTTAAATAGGTGGGACTTTTGAAAATTGGTAAATAATAAATAAATCTCTAGAGGACTATAATTTTATACTCATGGCAAACTCTCTATTGGCAAAGTTATATGGAAACATTAAAATCAAAAGTCACACACTTCACATGAAAAAATAATAAACAAATTAGTACTAACAGAACAGTGAAAAAGGTAAAATTGGAACTTGTTTTTATACTAAAATTATCAGATGCAACTTTAAAGAAACAGGAGTGGAGAGGTGTTATTTGAGGAAATATGAGAAAATATATCCATATAGATTTTCCAAGAATGCAATGAAATGAGCTAGAAAGAGTTGAACAGAGAATTAAGAAACTGGAAGATATAGCAGGAAAAATTATAGAATTCTAAAGGCAGAATTTTAGAAAGAAAAATCCGGTGCTAAGGCATAGCTTAGGTATAGAAGATGTGTCCGGTTTGCATGATGTTCCAGGTTTAATACTCGGTATATCATGTTATATAACTGTGCACCATGTATGAATGTGGTCTCATAAGGATATATTACAGGATAAAAGGAATGAGACTATGCAACACTGAGGGAAAATAATAGTTCAGACTTTTCAGAATTATAAAATATCAAACTAAAGAATCCCTAGTAATCCAACGCATAAATAGTTCACATTGCCTGGTGTTTTCTGTGGTGGCTAGACTCATCTGAATCCTTGTCATCACATATATTTTTTTCTTCATGAAAATAGAGATAAGAGTACTGGGAAAGACAAGCAGGAAGGGGAGAAAAGAGAGGTATAGGTGGAAATACATGATATAATCAAATTAAAATATGTTTGAGAGCATTTACTGCTCCTATGGAGGACCAGAACTTGATTCCCAGCCCCTGTGTTTTGCCTCATCACCTCCCAGGACTCTAAGTCCAGGAAATGGAACACCTTGGGACCTCCAAGGATGCCTGCACACACATGAACATTTTCCCCCACAGACATACAAGCATCCGAATAATTACAACCAAAATGTATATTTACAAAAAGTCTTTATGAAAGCCATTTCTGTATAAGTCAATACAAAGGAAAACAAAGCATCTATGTGTAGATGTTGCAACAGTAGTCACAGTAAGCCAAATAAAACAAAGACTGATGATCTGGAAAGGAACAGTCCTCTAACTAAGGGTTGGTTCTCACCAACAATAGATGTCAGAAAAAAAAAACAGTGGTGGCATCATTGTCCCAGGAGATGACTTAGAACTCACAATGCCTCAATATGTGAGAAAATTGAGGAGGTGCAGATACCCAAGGCTGTCTGACAGAAGCATTTGTATTGAACACTAATATTTTATTTTCCTGGTTCAGGAAGAGAAGGAATGTCAGGAGAGTTATCCTACCTCCCTCAGGTTAGTGGAATCACTGCTGAAGGAAATATTGAGTGGTGTGCATGCTCTAGATGGGAGTGATTAAATGCTGGTGCCTGAATATCCAGCCCCATCTTGAACAAAGTTGGTAATCATAGAAATTATATGTATATTGATCCAGAGCTGACATAAACTGCAGTGAGAGGTGTGGTGCAGCATGGGAAAAACTCTCAAAGAGTTACTAGAACCTACGGACAGTTTCAGAGGGATGAAGTACAAGCTTCTGTTACATATCTGTAGATGGTAGCATCATTTGTGTTACTGCACTGTGACACTTCTACAACTAACTTTAAAATATGAAATGCAATTAGAAAGTGTATGGGTAATTAAGTACCAAAATATTATATTGTGATGATTTGTATATGCTCAGTCCAGGGAGTGGCACTATTAGAAGATATGGCCCTGTTGGAGTAGGTGTGGCCTTGTTGGAGTAGGTGTGTCACTGTGGGTGTGAGAAATAAGACCTTTATTCTAGCTGCCTGGAAGCTAGTATTCTGCTAGCAGCCTTCAAATGAAGATTTAGAACCCTCAACTCCTCCTGCACCATGTCTGCCTGAATACTGCCATGCTGCTGCCTTGATGATAATAGACTGAACCTCTGAACCTGTAAATCAGCTCCAATTAAATGTAGTCCTTGTAAGAGTTACCTTGGTCATGGTGTCTGTTCACAGCAGTAAAACCCTAAGATATATATACATACATATATATACATATATACATATACATACATACATATAATAATGTATTTGTATTATCATTTTGAGAATTGTGTACATCATTACTGCATTAGTATTCTTCCCCCTGATACTTCCCAGGCCCCGCTCCCTGCTCCTTCTCAACTTCATCTTTTTTTCCTTTTGTGTCCAATCTGCAGCACGAGAAATGGGAGATGAGAAGTGCCTTTTAAAGCCCTTGACATAGAAAACAGCAAGCTTATTGCTTATCTTAGATAAAAAGTTAATAAAGTAGAAATGTGTAATAGAACAGGATAAGCTAAGAACTATATTAAGGGCTGACAAAAGCGACAAACTTCTAAGGAAATTTTCAAAAGACAAAGAAGTCATCAACCCACACAAGGAAGCCTGAGACGGTAAAGTATTCCAATGGAGCTGGGGTCCTGAAGGTCTAAGACCACCCTGAGGACATCTTGAGAATACACGTCAAAGTTGAAGTGGATAAATTTCTAAAGACTTCATTTTACAAAACGCTATAATGAGAGATTTTTACAGATCCCAAGTCAGGATGCTCACTGAGGCTCTTTCCTAAATGACAGTGTGAAATTCAGATGTGCACAAGAGAGTCAGAAGCATGTGAGACAGTAAGAAGAAATGAATGGTTAAAATACACACTAGCTCTTCAGGACTGAATCACACAAAGAGAACAGGAGATATTCACCCTGTAGATCCATCTGTTTCAAAATGAGAAGCAGATTGTTAACTAGACATCAGCCAGCATGTTGGTACCAACAAGGTAGGAAAATCATGATCAGGTTGATGTTATCATAGGAGTCGAGCACTGACTTATGTTATAGATTGAAAGACAATGCTTTGGAGATTTTAATAGATTCAATGGAAAAATTGGTGAAGTTCCATGCACAATAAACTAGTGAAATATAAACAGAAAAAAATCTAACCTGATGAGAGACACATTCTAAAGAATTACATCAAATACGTAGTGAAGTAAACAAAGAGTTGTTGTCTGTCATTATAGAGTCAGAATTCCAGTAGAACTTCTCAAAAAAAAAAAAAAAGACAAGTAAAGGCATAAAGATTTTGCTTTGGTCTGGACATGTCCTTGCACTTAAGATGTAATTCTAATGTGGTAGCACTGATATGAAGGGAATTTGGGGGATGATTATGTCATGAGAACACCCAAGGGAGCTGCCAACCCCTTCCTATGCAGTGAGTATATCCAAATCTTTTGGGGAATAAATAAAAACTTATTGAAAATAAACAAAGCAAGGTACAGCTCTAAAAAATGTTCATTTTCATGCTAAAATGAACAATTATTGTTAAAATAATCTGCAAATTAAACACTCTGAATAAATGTCTCAGCGAGTATCTGTTAAGCTTGACCAACTGCCTCATAAAGTAACACAGAGAAGAAAACTGCAGAGTGAGGCTAGGAGCAGCTTCATATTATCAGACTTTCTGCATTGGTAGAAGGCACAATAAAGTGGAACATAGAATAGGGAGACAAGGAGAAAAGTAAGGCACAGGGGCTAAGGCCAGGGGTTGGTTGGCAGAATCCTTGACCGAAGGATCCACAGTATAAACTACACTTGATGATAAAAGCCTATAATCTCAGCACTTGGGAGAGGAAGGGAAGAAGTTCAAAGTCATCCTTGGCTACCCCACATTTAGAGGCCATGCTGGGTTGTATGAACCCCTGTTTCAAAAATAATCAAAAGAGAATAAACACCTAGCAGGTAGGAATTTCAATAGAAACTTACATTGGTGTTGGCTTGATTTCCAGTCGCTTCACACAATTTGCACAGTGATATTTACCACATACTCTCTGGGACCTGCACCCATCTGAGTTAACTTCTAAGATGGTTTCCCTTGAGAGACACAGAGTCCCTTACTGGTGTGAACTTTTGCTCTGTGTCCTTCAGTGTCTCCCAGCTTGTTCTTCTTCATGTGGAGTCCACCCTGTCATGGCGTTCTAGACCTTTTCCATTGCCAAGCTTCTAAAGTTACTTTGGCTAAATAATCCACTTTGGGTATTTCTATGTTGTACTGTGCTCCTAGCACTGTGCACTTCCCTTTATATTGTGCCCTCAGCACTGTGCACTTCCTCTTTGTACTGTGCCCCCAGCACTGTGCATTTCCCTGTTCTACTGGGTCCTCAGCACTGTGCACTTCCTCTTTGTACTGTGCCCCCAGCACTGTGCATTTCTCTGTTTTACTGGGTCCTCAGCACTGTGCACCTCCCTGTTGTACTGTGCCATTAGCACCGTGTACTACCTCTTCATACAGTGTCCCCAGCACTGTGGACTTCCCCTTTGTACTATGACCTCAGCACTGTGCACAATATTCACTCAATAGCTCTCCAGTGAAATATGAAAACCATAAGGCCAAAGAGGCTCATTCCTGGCAGTTAGTTCAGAGGGGAATAACCTGCCATGCAAGCACAGTGTGTACTCAACACTGGAGCCTTTGATGTGCCGTTGTATAAGACTTGCTGTGAGTAGACTGACAGCCAGTGAGTGAGGGTTGTTATTAAGTGTGTTGATTCTCAGTCACTCAGAAGGTGTTCACGTGTAGCATTTAACACATTTGAATAAACCCTTCACTACTTCCTGCATTATACTCATTTCATTATAGAATAAATCACATTCTTGCTACACCATGTAATTGACAAATGAAATTCATGCTGAGTTTCTGAGTGATATACTAAAGAGGAAAGCCTTCAATGTGAGGGTTCATTTTGCCAATGTCACAGCCCCTCAGTGTTTCAGGTACATATACAAAAATTACCTGGCTTAAAGTTCCCCTTATCTACTCCTAGTTGATTTCAGCAGGATATAAATAACCGTTTCCCTGTCTTTATAGTGTAAATATGATGCATACATTTTCCTCACTTGTTAATGCAAACTGTTTTAGAAGTGTGTGCATGATTTTATTACTGAGCTTTGTAAGTCAACTATCCTGACCATGTTTGCACTCTGCAAGAACTGTCTGTTAGAACCTGACTCCACCCTTGTCAAAACAGAAATTACAAGGATGATTTTCAAGTTGACTTAAATAGATAAAGCTATAATTCAGTTTCCCATTGTCAGTGAATCGCATTAGCATTTTCTATTACATTTGATAAGGTAAATGTTGATTTCTTCTTGATACTCCTTTCTTCACATCTCTAGTCTCCAACTAACAAGATGTTAATGTCACAGGATATAAGAAAGCATGCTACACAGGTCTCACTGGCTTGACAGACTGCCAGGCAAGTGTAAGGATTTTGGTAAATATGAATGTCACTGTAGTCCAGCCAAGACAAGGAAGGATGAGACATACCCTCAATCAAACAGGCTTTTATTTTAATTTATGTTAAATTGTAAATTTAAATTAATGAATAGCAAATATGAACTCCTAAATAGGATCCTGTGAAAATACCCTTGTTTACAGATATTTCTTTTTTAATTATAGTAAAGGCTTGTTCCCCTGTGGCTATAAATTAAATACAGTGACTTCACACCAGCACTCAGTAGTCACTCTGTGTGAGAAGAGCAAACACCAAATAAAGGCAGCCATGCAGCAAAACCTAAAGTTCAATACCATTAATTTAATTATAGAACATAATCACTTGACAGTGCAACGGGTTGGATTTAAAAGATGATATTGAAATTGATTGCTAATCATTGAAAGGTGTGTGGTAAGCATGAGGTTATCCTATGATGGAAAGTTCTAGGTCTATCTGAACCCAGAGACCATCAGCAATGCATCATGGGGGTGGGGGGTAGGCGTGTGTGGCAGTCACCAGCAACACACAAGTCCTTCACTGGATGCATTATCTTATTGAATATTTGCAGTGTACCCTGCAGTAGAAACTGTCATCTCCATCTCACAAGTTCTAAGAGTTGGAGTAACTGTGTAGATCAGACCACGTTAAGGAGAAGGTACTGTGTGTGGGCAGAAAGGTTAAGCCTTGAGCTAATCCTGTATAACTGAAGTAAAGATACAAATGCAAGCTTCCCTAAACTTGACCCTTTAGGCTTCTTGCAGTCGAGATGTTTCTTATTACCAGCATCAACTCGTTGAGATCCTCCTTTCTGAAGGATTTTCACAAGTGTCTTTTGCTTTCTCAGGACAGACAGGATGGGCTAAGAAAGTAAAATATCTCAGAGTTTGGTATGTGTTGTTAGACATCTAGCAGGGTAGGGGAGACACAGCCAGTTTCACCCAGCTGGGACCTAGAGGGTCCTGCTGAGACCCCAGAGGATTGCTGCTCACACTGATATCACTCAGTTTACCCAGCTTTCCTCCTTCCTGCTGGCCATCTCCTCCTTGTGTGGTTACTGTTTCCCTGGGCATAGCTCACTGGTGCTCTGGGCTTAGAGAAAAAAGAAGAGGAAACTTCAAGGCCACTTTTAAAAAAATCAGATGCCAGCAGTATTTATTTTAGATAAAACTTAAGGACATTTATTACCCATATTTTCATAATTAGAAAACAAAACTTTTAAAACCTAAAATACTTTTGTTATAATACATCTTTCTGCTTGTAATGACCTATGGTGTGTGCAGGAGACATTTTTGGTAGCTTGGGACACTTATCTCAAGTAAAAAAAAAAGAAGAATCATTAAAATTTAGGCCTGACAAAGCAATTTCACACACACACACATTAACCTATTTTCATCCTCACAAAAACACTTTGTTGTAAGCAATCTTTTCCTGTTTTATGAATAGAAGAGTTTGGCTCTATAAATGAGCCAGCTGTTAGTCTCAGTGCTGAGACTAGGAAATGTTCCAGGGAACAAGAACCCACGTCCCTCATTCTACATACTACACTCAAATCAAGGCCCAGTGGTGCCATGAATGTGTTCACTGTATATGAGCTGATTTCCTAGTAGCGAACATTAGTTTTCTTTTACTAATTTTTAAAACTGCAATCCAAGTTTAAAGTAGAGGCTTTGCACCTCTTTTCTTGATAGCCTGATATTGAATGCAAGTTCTTTACAATGCTCCCATAGCATGGTTCTGGACAGAAGATACATTGCCTTTAATGGATTCCTGGGCCTGGAATTCCAGAAACTCATATGTAAATCAGGTGATGGGATAGGTAACCCCATGTAACTGGGCTCAAACATTTAATTTTGCCTAAAGACTCTGAAGTTCAGTGTTCCCATGTGTTAACAGGATGGACTAAGCTCTCCATTCTCTTTAACACAGGTGGATGGAAACATGTGAATGGGCACTACACAGATGTCCATGCATGTGTACTGCTCTCCTCTACTCAGCTTGGCCTCAGGTGTTAGGTTCATGGGGGAAGCCAAGAAAACTCACTTCAGAAACAGAAGCTTAACAGTGAAAGCCTTATTTTCTGTGAGTGCAGGGAGATGGCCAGTTTAGGATCTGAACTGCATCCCCAAAGAGAGATTGTACAATATTTTTATAGGATGAGAACACAAATCCAGAAGGAATGGAGTGGGTTGTCATAATCACCAATCATATTTTGACACAAGGGGTGAAGCAAGAAAGCTAACTTGGTGACTGTGTCTCATCTGGGTCACCTGGTTTCAGGGTTTACATCCTTTACTGGGTAACAAGCAAACATGAAATATCTGAAGAATCAGGATAGGAGTTGGGTTCCAGGGCCTGGGAACATGAACTCGGTTTTGACCCTGTCAACATGGTACTTGTTCCTGAGATGGCTGGATTCAGGAAACTTCTCCTAACATAGCAAATTAAGAATGTTATATCACAGGTAGGAAGACAAAGAAATCAGAACAAAAACATTTACACAATGCTTATATTGTATTTGTTGAAAGCTAATAATGCCATATCTGTTGGTATCATTCTGGTTCAGGTCTTGTTTGGACAGCCATGTTGTCAAAGTGATGAGTAGTAAATACCACCCAGGAAAGAACCCTCTGTGCCTGGCTCACTCAGGTCAACCCTACCTGCACATTGGTTTATGAACCACTGTTATAGTGTGATATATATTGTTGACCTTGGTGCTAAGCACAATGGAAACATCACAAACTTCAGAGTCAAGAACCAAGTAGACAAATATCATCCTTAGTGAGGTAACCCAATCACAAAAGAACACACATGGTATGCAGTCACTGATAAGAGGATATTAACCCAGAATCTCAGAATACCCAAGACACAATTCACATATCAATAGATTTCCAAGAAGATGGAAGGAGAGACCCCTGGTCCTGGAAAGACTGGATGTAGGGGAATACCAGGACAGAGAAGTGAGAGGGAGTTGAATGGGGAACAGGGGGAGGGAAGAGGGCTTATGGGACTTTCGGGAAGGGAGGAAATGGGAAAGGGGAAATCATTTGGAATGTAAATAAAAAATAATATAGAAAATTTAAAAAAAAGAACCAAGTAGGCATCTGTTGATATGTGAGGGTAGTGCATGTAAACGTTATTGACTCTCTCTGTGAAAACATAGAATTTGTTTATCAACTAGCCCAAGAATATTGCAAAAATCTTACCACAAAGAAGTGTTTAAATAAACAGAAAAAAGAAACAAAATTCCCTTTAAAATTAAAAATGAAAAACAAGTTCAGAGTAGTTCAATGGATTTTAAAGTCCTTCTTGGAGCACCAGGAGGTTACCAGACTAAGAATTGAATCTAAGAGTTGAATAGAGTAGCAAACAGGAGGCAGATAGTAAAACTCTGGTCTCTTTTCTCCTCTACTCAGCAGCAACAGCCCCAGCCTTCAGGCAGCTTTCACTTTGCTCTGGGAACATCCAGCCTTCAGTACTCATCCACCAAGGAAGAAAGCAAAGCCTTTCTCCTGCCAAGTAAGGATCCCTGTCCTCACTTGAGAAAGAAAGAGCAAGTGGTAATAGGTCACCAGCATGAAACTGTAGTTGGAGTACTGAGCTCTACAAAATATCCAGAAGAAACACACTCAAATCCTCCTGTCAAGGAGGAAGGATTGGCTAAACCCAGTGAAATGATGAATTAAACTGTTTATACCTATTATGTAGTTTAAAATGTATAAATAAATAAAATAATAAATAAATGAAAACTAAACTTAAAAACTCAGCAATGGATACATGATAGATAGATAGATAGATAGATAGATAGATAGATAGATAGATAGATAGATAGAGACAGATAGACAGATACACACACATATATGATAGATAGATAGATAGATAGATAGATAGATAGATAGATAGATAGATAGATAGACAGACAGATAGATGATAGGTAGACAGACAGACAGACAGACAGATAGATACATAGATAGATGCATAGATAGATACACAGAAAAAGCATTGAAAAAGACCCAATTGCTTGGTCATAACCCACTGTGACCTCCTTAGAGACTACATGTGTGTAAGCGTAATGAAAAGAAGTAAAACCATTTGTGTCTGAGCCTAACCCGAATTTCTCTATCCACAAAGCAGATACTCATTCTAAGATAAGGTAAAGAATCACATCAGAAACTATCCCCTCTACCCTAGCAGTAAAATTCCTCATGGAATGCATTCTTTATCCTTGGAGTCTGTTAGACCTCTATTTGGCTGGCACATGGCTATACTAGTGGAAGCTACCCACTCAAGAGCCCACACTCATTCCCTTTGCCTGTGGACTTTATGCATGGCCAAGCATTATAACAAATAGTCTGCTATAGAAACGTACTGTGTGGTAATCCTAAAAGTGCTAATTATGGATCAAGTATTTGCTAATGCCTGCAGACAGCTGCCTGCAAAATACTGCAAATGGATTTGTTAATATGAGGTTATCAGGCATTTTTCCATAGGCTCCTATAGTTGGGAGATGATGGAACAGCCCCAGAAGCAAACTAAATCTCATATTTCAATGTGGTAAACAGTTAGAAAATCATTCAAAGTTATATTTTAAAGAAAGACAAAGTGCAGAGGTTGTACATCCCTCCTGAGGAACTTCTTCTAGCAAGTCAGACTTAGGAAAAAACACCCAAGCTATCAATTTTTTTAAATAAATTTGCATAATAAAAGAAGACATTGAAATTCTGATTTCTATGTAGGTAGATTTGATATCAGTTCCAATAAAATTGCACTTTGGGCATGGACTATTCATCTGGAGTTGATATTCACGGATGTGAGAGCCCAGAATGTCTTTCTGAAGACAGACAATCTCCCATCGCTAATTTGGGACAGAGTTCGTACATTACATTTCCATTGCTGCTTGGATCCCTACACTTAGGCTTCTCAAAGGACCAGCTATTTCTATCTCAATGGTGGGTCTTCTTTTCTATTCTTTATGATTAGAGTTAAGACAAATGAATCTCCCTTGAGGAGATTTCTCAGCATGTGACTCTATAATGGAATTATTTTGGTTTAAGAACAATGATTTGAATGCAAATGAATATTCTTAAAAGTAGTGTTGGAAACCCTAAAACTGTTTTCAGTGTGTTCAGAATAGAAAACTGGTATAAAAGACAGAGCTGTTACAATGTCCCTGAGTGAAGGTGTTTAGGAAAATGGGGTCTCTGGGGGACTCATTTGTTTGTTTTCTTGGAGAGCCTGTGTTATTGTTTCATGGAGTTGTAACATGATAAGAAATAAGACCAGCTCCTTCACTGTTGAATCATTGACGACAAAACCTCTCCAATTCACCATTTTATCTGAAACACTCAGGACAGAGGATCTACTAAGTACATTCAATAACTTCAAATGGCAACCTTGTGTAGGAATTTGAACTCTCAAAGGCACCAGGGATCCAGCTCATAGGCATTCAAAAGTAAAACAGCATTTGCCAAGACGGAACATGGAGTTGGAGCTCCTGAAAAAGACATTCTGAGGGGCGCTATTCAATCACTCAGAGGAAGTTGTTAGAAAAACATAGATTTAAAAAATGATGTGACCATCTCCAAATAAATGAGGTTTTTCTATGAGAAACAAAGGCTAAATATCTATTCTATTCCAAAGAAAAGTTAGGACCAAGAACATAAGCTTAATGGAGAACAACAGATTTCAACTTAAGAGAAAGAATAGATGAGGTGTGCCCCACACTAGAGCAAGTTATACTCCAGGGCTGAGGACAGCTGAGCTGAGAATGTAACTGAACTCATGTGTATTTTTGCCTCTAGATAGTTAATAAAAGTTATACTTGAAGAAAAGCAGGTTTTCAAGGGGAGCTGAAGGTGATTTCTTCTCAGGAAAAATACATTAAGTATCCTGCCTCTGTCACAGTACCTAGAGCTGGAGAAGAGTCAATCAAGATGTGGGGTGAGTCAGGCGTTGACCCGAAGGAGCCTCACTGGATAGTTGTAGCTCCATTCGCTGGCCCCTGCTTAACCTACACATCTGTTTTTCTTGCAAGAGCCTCACAAACTCCTATAATTTTTGGTCAATAGCAAGTCCACTGAGCTAAGAATGTAACTGATCTGTATTTTTGCCTCCAGATAGTCAAGATGTATAAAAAAAAAAATCATACTTGAAGGAAAACATGGGTTTAGAAAAATTAGTTCTATTATTACAGATACTGTGCTAACCGTTCCTCATTTGTCACATGAAAGCCCACTTTAAAGTGTTTAATACATTTTCATGAATGATTTAACTCTGCAAATAGCTTTGGTAAATATTTGATTTGCTGTTATTAAATTTTCTTTTGCTGACCTAACCTTTGACAGTTATTTTACTTTGGCCTGATACTGTTAGATTTAAGTCATTTTCACATTGGGGTAGTTATTCTAAAGAAGAGTTTGATAGAAAATACGTGTTTATACTTTCTTATTAAAAGTTATCTATCCCAGAAGCTGACACTTTTTAAGATAAAGTAAGTCCAAATGGAAGGCCACTGTTCTTTGGCAATAATAGGATCAACCAAGACAGATCAAGGTAAGGCAAGTGTCAGAAACACAGAGATATTGTGTACAATAAACCCAAGCCTTGCCAGGTAGATGGGATCCTTTTTTGTTCCCTAAGAAGCTAAATAGCACAGGCAAGGATTTTATATATAAAAGAAAAGGAAGTTGACAAATCCTCACAAGGTTTCATCTAAAATATATATAAAAAAGAAATTTAGTAGATTTAATACTTTTAAATCAACTGTGCATGCTATTTGGTTATTTTTATAAAGTCAGTAAGGCCTGAAAATACATTGACATTGTGTCCAATGAAGATTCCAACTGAATTATTGATCTAATTTTGAAATAAAAATGTGTTTTGGGCTTCTTCTGCTAGCTTGAGGCTGGCACTAATTTATGTGATTTAATCATGTGTGCTGATGCCTAAGACACCAAAACATTTTTTGTATTTTCAGAATTAGCATACCACATAATGCCTTTCATATATATTATAAAGTAGCAGATCTAACACTGTCTACCTTCTTTCTTCTTTAAATTCCCACAGAAAGTACTAAAAGAAATAAAGTCATATTTAACAGTAACATGGGATAATCATTGGAATCCCAGTAAGACAAGGAAGGCAGAAGGAAGCTGGAGGTCACAGACAAATCTTACATTAAGGTGGAAAATGATGAGGAAGTAAATACAGAGTCTACCCTTTCAAAGTTCAGAAGCATCACACCGCAGGCCTTGAGTCCTCTGTAAACAGAGATGATAATGGCAGTTCCTAGACCTGTCCTGGTACTGAGCTCACTCAATGCCTAGATGAGTTCTAAGCTGTATTCTCAGAGAATGTTCTTTGTAAAGATTATTTGGAAATATTTCAGCAGTAACAACTAAGCCTCCCTCCCTCCCTTCCTTCCTTCCTTCCTTCCTTCCTTCCTTCCTTCCTTCTTTCCTTCCTTAGATTCTCCATTCCTAACCCTTTTTCCTCCATGCTTCATCTTCTTGACTGTATAAATGTTCTGTGGTGGTTATCCATGTAGCTCCCCCAGATCATGGAGATCATTTGAGAGCAATTGCTATGATCACGCTTACTCTGTAACTTTGTGTCTGATGACAGTAAGGATGTTCTGCCATGTGTGCTCACAGCAGTCTTCATACTCAGGACATCTGTCCCTAATTAAGCACTCTTTGTTACCTGGTATGTAACCCACATTCATGTGTCACCCTATGGCATCTTCATCCATGGGTCATTGTTCACCACCACCTTCCCACCTCCCACACTGCTCTCACCAGTCCTACCTATGCCTTCTAGGTGGTTCGGCCTTCTGTTTCCCTATCCCATGCACCCTGCTGCACTCTCCAGAGAGAACTTTCTCATAGCATAAGCAGATGGTGTCATGGGTGAACTGCTGTGCCAGCAAGTCCCCAGTTTATCAAAGGACTCAAATGGTTCTTATCCTTGACAAGGATCTCAGTACATGGGCTAACTTCACCTCCCTCCATCCTGAAGTAGAAGTACAGTAAGACCACTTGTTCAAAAGCACTAGTCCTTAGTCTTAGTGTTCTGTTCCTGGGGAGAGATACCATGACCAAGGCAACTTTTAGAAAAGAAAGCATTTAGTTGGAGGTTGGCTTTCAGTTTCAAATGATCAGTCCATTATCAGCATGGCAAGGAACATGGCAGCAAGCATGGTGAGATTGGTGCCTAGCTGGCACAAGTTTTTGAAACTTTAAAGCCCACCCTCAGTGGGCTCCAACAAGTCCATACCTTCTACACATCCTAGTCATTCTAATTCTTCTCAAATAGTGCCACTTCCAGATAATCATTCAAATATATGAGTGTACAGAGACCTATGGGAGCCTTTATTATTCAAATCATGTTATCACTCAAGAAAGATATCCACCCTGTCATGAAGGAGAGCTGAGAAAGACTCCATGTTGCAGAGAGGACATGGGTACACAGTGCACACACCTCAGTCAACCTTATTCATTTGTGACAAGCAAACACGTCCAAGAAGCATTGTGGAAACCATACCACCAAACTACCAATCATGCCTCAAAATGTTTCAAAAGGAGACATTTTCTTTTTTTTTTCTTCTTTTCTAAGTTTTTTTTTTTACATTCCAAATCATTTCCCCTTTCCCGTTTCCTCCCTCCCCGAAAGTCCCATAAGCCCCCTTCCCTCCTTCTTTTCTCCATTCAACCCCCTCTTGTTTCTCTGTCCTGGCTTTCCCCTACATCCAGTCTTTCCAGGACCAGGGGTCTTTCCTTCCATCTTCTTAGAAATCTATTGATATGCGAATTGTGTCTAGGGTATTCCAAGATTCTGGGTTAATATCCCCTTATCAGTGACTGCATACCATGTGTGTTCTTTTGTGATTGGGTTACCTCACTAAAGATGATATTTTCAAGTTCTGACCATTTGCCTAGGAATTTCGTGAATTCATTGTTTATTTTTTTATTATTTATTTTATTTTATTTTTTTAATTTACATTCCAAATCACTTCTCCTTTCCCGTTTCCTCCCACCCCGAAAGTCCCATAAGCCCCCTTCCCTCCCTCTTTTCTCCATTCAACCCCCTCTCGTTACTCTGTCCTGGCGTTCCCCTACATCCAGTCTTTCCAGGACCAGGGGTCTCTCCTTCCATCTTTTTAGAAATCTATTGATATGCGGATTGTGTCTAGGGTATTCCGAGATTCTGGGTCAATATCTCCTTATCAGTGACTGCATACCATGTGTGTTCTTTTGTGATTGGGTTACCTCAGAATTCATTGTTTTTAATTGCAGAGTAGTATTCCATTGTGTAGATATACCACATCTTCTGAATTCATTCCTCCGTTGAGGGACATCTGGGTTCTTTCCAGCTTCTGGCTATTATAAATAAGGCTGCTATGAACATAGTGGAGCATGTGTCCTTATTGCATGCAGGTAAAGCCTCTGGGTATATGCCCAGGAGTGGTATAGCCGGATCCTCCGAGAGTGTCATGCCCAGTTTTCTGAGGAACTGCCAGACTGCTTTCCAGAGTGGTTGTACCAGCTTGCAATTCCACCAGCAGTGGAGGAGTGTTCCTTTTTCTCCACATCCTCGCCAACAACTGCTGTCTCCTGTGTTTTTGATCTTAGCCATTCTGACTGGTGTGAGATGGAATCTTAGGGTTGTTTTGATTTGCATTTCCCTAATGACTAAGGATGATGAACATCTCTTTAGGTGCTTCTCAGCCATTAGATATTCTTCAGGTGAGAACTCTTTGTTTAGCTCTGTACCCCATTTTTAATAGGGTTACTTGCCTCTCTGGAGTTTAACTTCTTGAGTTCTTTGTATATCTTGGATATTAGCCCTCTGTCGGATGTAGGGTTGGTAAAGATTATTTCCCAGTTAGTTGGTTGCCGCTTTGTCTTTTTGACAGTGTCTTTTGCCTTGCAAAAACTTTGTAATTTAATGAGGTCCCATTTGTCTATTCTTGATCTTAGAGCATAAGCTATTGGAGTTCTGTTCAGGAAATTCTCCCCTGTGCCCATATGTTCAAGGTTCTTCCCTAGTTTCCTTTCTATTAGTTTCAGTGTGTCTGGTTTTATGTGGAGGTCTTTGATCCACTTGGAATCCTCAGTCATGGTTTAAAACTACAAGAAAGAAGATAGCATGAGGAACATAAAAAGTAATAGTTTAATGAATGGACAGGAAAAAAAAATCTAGCAGTAAGAAGCAGTATGATCCCAATAGACACTGACATTATAAAAGACCTTCATGGGAGAGTGAAGAAATAAGGACCATGGTGAAAAGCATTTTCCTTTATCATGAAGAGTGTTTGTTTATAAATTTTCAAACATTGTTTTACTGAGTCAAATTACCAAGTTTGGTATATAGACCAGGAAGACAGCTACAGATAAAAACAACATATGTATTAAAGTATTGTTACTATACAATGATACCAGAATTAGGATGTAGAAAGTAAAATGGACTCAAAGTATTGTTACTATACAATGACACCAGAATTAGAATGTAGAAAGTAAAATGGACTCAGAAGATGGTTCTGTGGATAAATGTCTTGGCACATAAACATGGGGGCTTAACCTTCCTCCCCCAGAACATGCAAAAATCTATATGTAGGTGTGTAGGTCTGCAGCCCCAGCAATGGGCAGAGTGGGCACAGGTTGTTCCTGGGGTTCACTGAACAGCTGGTCTAGCCAGTGATCTTGGGTTTAGTGAGTGACCTAGTGCATCAAACCATGTAGGTAGAGAGAAAAATAAGGAAGAGACCTTAACCTGCCTTTGTCTCTTACTCACATATATGCAGGCACTTCTGTGCACATATGAACACACATTCACTAGTAAGTACTTACAATATGCCACATAAAACCTCCTACATACACAACACCCCTACATACACAACATACAAATAAAGTAGAGAGCAGGGTAGGAAGATAACAGATTTCAACCTCTGACATGTACACATGTATGCATAAGCACACACATCCACACATGCATCCAAAATCGCACACATCCATACATGCATACATGCATGCACACAAACACATATATGGAATAGAAAAATTGGAAATGAAACAGGGAAACAAAGGTTAATTTCACCTGCCATAGCCAAAAGTGGCATGCAAACTTTAAGTATTGCTAAGCGAAGAAATACACTAACTTAGTTTACATAACTAGTCACTAGAAAACTAAAAAGACAAAGTTGGCATAACTAATTAATATCAGATAGTGGGCAGATAGCACTAGATTACAATGTTTTTACTTATGAGGTGTTTCCATGTAGATAAGAAATTTATCATGCTTATATATGACTTTAATGATACAGAACTGGTATTATTTATACTTTATAATATGAGCTGTTGAGAGATTTCAGATGAATGCCTCTTTACACAAATGGCTTTGAACATTTCTCTTTTATTGTATAATATATAATATTATTGCACATTTTCAGAAGTTATAAAGATAATCACATTCATATTATAAATGCAAAGAGCTCTAAAAAGGTACTTGTGATTGACTAATTACGTGTGATACTCCCATTATTAACACACTTGTCCAATTAAAGAATAAAGCCATATTAGTAAATGCCTTATTAGTAAGAGGTAGAACAAAGACTCAGCTTGTAAATCTGGGGCATGTCACACCTGAACATCTCACAATATCAGCTTTACAGAAGCATGGGAAGCCTTCTCAGCTGAGGCATTCAGTCCCCTAGGACAGATAGAGCTGACATTAAATCCCTCCTGAATCCATTAAACCTAATAAAAAATGGCCAACATGTCTAAGATTGGAGCATCCCATAATGGTACCAGAATGTGTTGGTTGCATTGGGGTACAGAATAATTTAAGCACTTCTGACATCTGTAAGATGCATTATTTCCATTTACTGAGAAGGAAAAGCAGGTGGGGGCATACAGAGATGTTCAGTGTTTCACAGCCTGTCAATTGCTGGATGTAGATTTAACACACATTGCAACTCCCAAACCTGTTCAGTTTAAAACCAAGTAGTTGGTGTTTCTCACATGAACATTGGCCACCTACTAAGTGTCAACAGGACACTAACCACACTACCTATATTATTTTATTTGTTCTTTACAACAAATCTAAGAAATGAATGCCTTTGATCTATAAAAATATTGTTGTTTTTTCTAAGGCCTGCTGGTTAGCGGGATTCAAATCTAAAGCTTTGTAATTTCTGATGCTAAAATGTTAAGCTTTAGGCTCTATTCCGTCTAAGAATTCAGCCTTAGTCAATAGAACTTATAAGAGGCAGAAAGGAAAGACAAACCTCTTAGCTACAGCAACATTTTGGCAAAACAGCAGGGTAGAGAGGCAAGGGTTTGGCATTAAGTGTTCTCATGCTCTTATTTTAGCATTCTGCCCTTCAGGCTATGAGTATTTACTTATTTTCAGTTCAGTTGCCTTTTTAGATGGACAAAGTGGTAACTACCCAAGGATATTTTTGTGGGCATCGGATAGAGCAGCACAGAACTTGCTGTATGTCGCAGATGCCTGGTACATAGTAACAGGTTCTCATGCATTCTTGCTGACCTATCATGTGGACAAACATGTGAACTGCTCTCTCAGCCATTTACAGAATTAGAAAAGGCGATGTGCGTGGTAGCCATGGGCTCACCATTGTTTACATTGTTCAATGAGAATAAAGTCTGATCAGCTGCTCCATGATATTTCAATGCCATGTGTGTCATGCCTGCTGTGACAAATTGTACCAGAAAAGTCAGGATGCTAACTTAAAGCTATATATGTGTAACTAGCCAAAATAGTGAGGCTGACAACATTTGCATAGACACAACCTGAGTGTAAGTGCTAGTAAGCAAAAGGAGACAGAATAAAGCAGTCCTCTGCACCTGATGAGGGGAGCCCAAAGGGTGCTTTGGCCGTAGAAGAGTGATCTGGTATTGAACCTGGTTTATCCTCTATATAATGCCTCTACACAATGCACACAGTGGTTGATCTGCACTAATAACAGTAAATCTTAAATGTCTCTGTAATTTTACAGCAAGCACTTGACCTGGATCAAACAACTGGCAAGTAAGAAGGCTTGCACAAGAGGTCCATCCTCTGCAACTCAGAATCTTCCATGGCTTGCCTCCAAAATGATGGAACCTCAGAAGGGGCTAAGCTAACTGCAGAAAGCACAAGAGATAGATAGATACCTACACTCTCAGGAAAAAATGATTGCAGGAGTTTTTGAACATTTTCTTATTCACATGATGGTTCCATTCAACAATCAGTATGAGTAGCAATTTTGTAGCTTAAATAACATAGCAGTTTGTTTCATTTTGAAGAACACAACTTATCGGGGAAGTGAAATATGCCCAGAACTTCTCCAAAGAGTTTCCAAAACACGGAAAATGAGGGCTGTTCTTTTTCTGGAGACGCTAGCTGTTTTACACTTTTAATTCTGTACTCTGTTCTAATTACTGATTATTATCATTTGTAAATTATCGAGTAGACCTACATAATCAGCATTAAAATGTTCCTTCCAGAATAAAAGTAAACAGTGTCCATGGGAGACATGGAGTTTGTGATCTCCATTGGGCCTCCTGAATAACACATGGACGATGTTAAGTGACTGAAAAAGATGCCACAATTTGCAGGGATTTCTTGCAGTGTTGAAAATGCAGACTTATATGGTAGTCAGTACAGGAAGATAGAAGCATGGTTTATTCCTCCACAAGGAAGATAATTACTTTCAGATCATTGAACAGTTCATAACAGAAAGGCTTATTTGAGTAAACATTAAACATATTTTCCCCCAACAAGCCAACAATTTCTTCAACTTACCTGAAATGTGACGTCATGTGAATTTAATGATTAATAAACAATTCTTGTTCCCAGCATCCCATTCTCAATATGGAGGGATCGGGGGCAGCGAAAACTTTCAGTGGATTGTGGGTATGCTGATATTGTGGATGCATAGAACAAGAACAGTTAATTAGGCTTTGGGTGGGACTGTACAGAGGTCATGGGTGGGATGACATCTGAGTTGTGATTGGAAAGCAAGCCATTGTAATGTGTCTATCAGTGTCTCTCTTGACTGCTCGGGTTAATGTCAGACATGCTGTTCTATTATGTACTTCTAATCCAGCTACTGATCTTGAAAACATTTTGTATTTTGTACTGTGAAAGCATTGGTTAAGCATTACAAATAGTCTGTAGCAAACTTTCCCCTTATTACCAATTACCAAAGGAGGCCAGCCGCCCTGGAGGATCAAGCTGTCAACACTGGCATATGTAAAGTTCATGCCCAGGGTCCCAGCCCACCTGGCTAAGCCTGTTTTCCCACTTGTTGACATGAGCTAGACCCTAATGTTAATTTGGATTTTTTTTTTGTTGCTTTTTTTTTTTTTTATCTTTGCCATTATTAAAATCTGCTTTCCTGGGTGAGCTTTTCTGTTTAAATTAGTCTCCTCATGTTTAGCATTTCTGAGAATGAAGCACAGTATTTCTTTCTCAATATGGACAGGGGACCTAGGGACATCTTCACCACTAAGCAATGAAGAGTGTACACTCACATTTATTATTTTTTTAATTTAATTAATTTTTTTTAACTTATTCACTTTACATCCCATACGAACTCTTTTATTATTTCTTAGTGTGGTGTTTATAGATAAAACTGAGTATTTAACTCCCTAGAGAACAGATGTTTAGCAGAGAATGTCGTTTTGCTCCTGATCTTTAGGCTTTTTCCCCACACTTATTACAGTTTTTGTAAAGGTCGAGACGGAATCCCTTTGAACCATTGTTAGAGCCCAATCTCGGTGCTAGTCCCTGTGAAGAAGCATCAGCTTGTGTTTGCCTTTGACGGTTTTGCTCTTTCTTTATACCATTGTGACTCACCGTCTGAGTGTGGAGCTATTTCAAGATGTTCTTTGTGGACCGCTGTCTCAGATCTCCTTCATCAAACTGCCCTGCTCCACAGGATCCCTGCTCAACACTCTTGCCTCCTTCTACCTTCCCGGTAACAAACCCGGTAGAGGATGAAGCCTCGGTGCTGGGAATAAATCGTATTTTCCTTAGTTTTCTTTCTTGGTGTGATTCATGTTGCTACTAATTGTTAGAGTTCCTACTCTTGAACCTTGAACCCCATAGGTTTCAAGGACCTGGTTTGCTCACTATCACAATCCTCTCAAAGGAACCAGCAGAGAGGTTCCTGTGAGATGACAATGATAATTTCATTCAGGTAAGATTATATCCTTCCTTCCAACCCCTGAAATGGCAATGACAGTGGCTTCAGACAAGTTAATGCCAATAGATCTTCACTCTGACTCCCAGGGCAAGCCATGTCTAACCTCCAAGGCCAGTCAAGCAGAGCAATCTGGTTCCATCAAGTCTGGAGCCTTCCAAGACCTGAGAAGTTAGGAAGTGGTGCCTCAGCAGATGTGCGTCCTCCACAGGGAAAGAGGGAAGGTGGCCTGTTCTCGGACAGGGATGCTCTATGTGTTCCCTCTGCAGATTTTGAATTCCATACTGTATACAGTAACATCAGTCTCTTTGTAATAGGAAAGAAACATCCCCATAGAAAGAAAAGGAATACACAAGCTCCCTAAAGTGGATAGAGATGTTTTTCATGCAGTTTTCATTTAGAATGTCTGCTTTTTTTTTTTTTTTTTTAGTAAACCTTAAGTGTGTAATTTGAGAATTACATATACCTTCTTGGATAATTTTGGATATTCACCCCCCCAACTCTCAAAATTCAACTCATCCCACATTTTTGCCCTACTGAGTTTCGCACCCAGCCCTATATCCTCTTGCTTTAACTGAGTGAATCCAGTTAGCACTGCCCATTTGTATAGGTGTAGGCTCACCCACTACAGCATGTTCAACCTACCTGGTTTACCTCCCTGAGGAAAATTGACTTTCCCTTCCCCAGAAGCCATCAACTCCAATAGTTCCTCAGCCAGGACTTGTGCCCTGTGACATCCCTCCCCAGCAAGTCTGGGGTTTTGACTATGCTCTTGAACACTGTCTGAAGAGATTGGAGATGGTTTTGTTTGCCTAGGCTCCTATGTTCAGTATCTTGAGTGTTGTCTCTCTCTTGAACACATACTTTCTTGGATATCTAACACTCCTTTGTATAAAAGACCACAGCTTCTTTGAATATTCTTCAACGTTTCCGAACATCACAATGATTTCTTGAAAAGCAATTAGTTCTGTATTCTGTCTTAATGAGGATAGTTAATAAGTCCAGAATAAGTGAACAGAGAAGTGCACTTAATGAATTTAATATACTTCCCTGAGTGTAGCTGACCTGTAGTTTTGCATCTGTAAGTGAAGTTTCAGTTGAACATAGCCAAAAACAGATCTGAATAATCGATTGATAGGTACACAAATTCAAGTGCAGAGCTAGTAGCGATGGGTCGTTTCACTGCCACTTTGACATCAGACTACACAATGTAGGATCTATTGTACTTCTTAATCTTTGCTTATCAATAAAGTATTTTGTCAGTAGGAAAATCTTTAGTATTCCACTTCTCAACTCAGCTGTTAGACCCCTCTGTAGTTTCTGTTTGCCCTGAAAGCCAGCATGCCACAGTGTCCACACCTCATGCTTAGTATTTACCCGCTGGCTTTAAGAGAGTCACTTGTCATCTCTGGTCAGGACCAATTTAAAGACTGTCTGTCGCATGACCTATTTGATATCAACGGCCATAAATCCCCTGTCCTCACTTGAGCCTTAAACTGCTTTTCTACACAGTACTGACTGTGCTTGGGGTCCAGAAGCTACACAGTCAGGACTCCTCAAGTAGATGAAGGGTTGGTATCATTGGGGGGATGAACTGGCTATACATGTGGTTTATCCATTTATTTTTATTTTGTACATGCTTTATATTTTTAGAAGTTGTAGGTTTAGATGAATTTTTACCCAAACTATAGAGTTTCTACAGACCCGTTCACCCCATCTCCTTGTTTCCAGTATATTAGCTCTCAAATCACTGTAGCACATGTGTCATAGTCAGTGAACTGCCATTCATACATTCATGGCAAGTAAACTTACATTTCTTTAGAATCATGCTTAGTGCTGTTCTTATTCAGTGAAGAAACAATGCTAGTTTTTAGCGGTCCACAGAATGGAACTGATGCCCCTTCGAGCCAGATGTTCAGCCTCATCTCCACCACCACACACTGCGGCTCTTTCTACAGTCTCTATCATTTTGAGTGTTGCAGAATAGACTTTAGATAAGCACAAACCACGCATTGTCAGTTCAGATCACTTTCTTGCAATTGGCTTCATGCATTTAAGTGTGTTATGTCTTTTTGCATCTCAATGGATCTTATGGTGTACATAGATCTGAGCAGTAATGGCTCAAGTCAGACAAAGCTGTGCAGTCAGCTGACACAAGGCACAAAGGAAATTAAAATACTTCAAAGAATCTGAAGAAATAGGCAATCAAAGGTTAAGAGTGATGTGGTGGGATGAAAAGGTGTTTTTTAATAGAGCTTTTTGGATAGAGTTTCTGAAGTGGATGGTTTTAGAGAGGTCAATTAAAAAGGTTGTGCATTTAGGTATTAAAATTATTTTAAAGTATGCAATCTTTTTTTGCTGTATGCCCAGGCCTTCACAGACACCCCACATTCTGTTTTACTTAAATCAAAGGCTTTACGCTAGAAGGAAAACAGGACTACTAATTTATAGGTGGCATTGACAAGTAGTATCATTGTTACTTTTCTCCCTTCAGAACTTCATGGAGGTTGTGTGTAAGGAACAATGGGAATGCATGAGATTTTAAATGAAGAAATGCTGATGGAAGAAAAACACTGAAACATTTATGTTGTTTTCTTCTGGTGCGGAGGATCAAACCCAGAATCTTCAAGTGCCCCTCCCCTGAGCAGAGTTCCCAGCATGTTAATTTCCTTTAGTATTAAGTTAGTGCAAAAGGATGTGCTGTTTGGGAGTGTGAATTATAATTCATTATAATTAAATTCAAGCACATCTTTATTGATCAGACCAGTTGCAGAGACATGACCATCAAGTTTGGAAGTGGTTTGGGGGATGTGCTAAGGGGCTTCTTTTCAGTCCAGCTACTGGGTGGGTTACTACCAATGTTCCTATCCCTATGCTTCTTGTCATATGTCACAATCCAACTAATAAATGGCTCGTTGTATAGAACAAGGGAAGATGATGGTTCAAAACAGCTATTTTTTTCTGATCAACTTACAAGGTTCCCACTAATGGAGCTTTCTAATCTTTCTCCTTTGAAGTAAATGCTGAATGATCATTTAATGTTCTGTGTTGAACTCTTGGCAACTTCTCCTGTAGCTGTAAGAGTATAAGCTTCCTTCATTGCTCTTGGTCTGTTCCTATCAATTTCCCATGGCCAGTCACGGAGCCAAATGCATTGTTAATGTTTTGAGATTGCTCTGCTATTCTAAGACCTGTTTTGAACTTGAATAAGAAAATCACTCAAATTTTCATTTTCTTTAGCATCTCTTCCATAATATAAACAGCAAATGATAAGCCATGAACAAACCACATGAAGCTTTAAATATGCATTAAATGACCATATTTGATACATATGGATTCCCATATTAAATGACAAGTTTTAACAATGCAAAAACTGTAATTACATTTGCACCTATCTGATATTCAAAGTAACTGAGGAAGAGACTTGCACTCTGAGACCAGGAGTCAACGGATCCTCACAGAAAGAAAGTTAGGAGGGAAGTCCGTGATTCAGCTTGTTCCTACTTCTGACATCATGACTTCCAATGTTGACTTTATAAGAAAGATACTTGGCACAGTTCCAAGATAGAACCCACAATGGTTTAGAAAAGAAGTTGGTAAACATCTCAAAGACAAATTGGTTGACAATTTTTGGCTTTATATGACTTATGGCAAATTTGAAGTTGTTTAGCATGGTGCCCACATAAAACATGTAAGCAGATGAAAGTGCTGTGTTTTGGTCAAAATTTATTGACAAACACCGGAAGCTTTATGTGACCATAATCTGATCTTTGATCTAGAATGCTAAAAATGGGGAGTTAACAAGGAAATATTTCACTTGATTTTCTACATAAAATGACAAATCACACTACTTTTTACCAAAGACTGACACATTAATTATGTAAAGAATGACAGAGATAAGATCATAGCATATAAAAAGTGATTGTATCTATAAGAATAAAGGTAGATGCCGGGCAATTGTGGTACACACCTTTGATCCCAACACTTAGGAGGCAGAAGTAGGCAGATTTCTGAGTTTGAGGTCAGCCTGGTCTTCAGAGTGAGTTCCAGCACAGCCAGGCCTACACAGAAACCCTGTCTCAAAAATTCAAAAAAAAAAAAAAAAAGAAAAAGAAAAGAAAAAGAATGAAGATGGCCTTCATTGTTAACATTGTTTGGAGCAGTGTCTGTGTATTCAAGGACGTCCTTGAACTCCTGGTTCTCTGACTTTGCCCTTCTAAGTTCTGTGATTACACCCATGATCCACCAAACTGAACAGAAAACACAGCGTCATAACTATTTCTTGAAAACTTGGTAGAAATAAGACAGCACTGTTTTTTGCAAAAGGGAAGAAGGCAGGCTTAGCTCTGAGGCTAGAAACGCTGTGCTTGTCATCCTAAGTCATTTGGAGTCTGTGTACTATCTCCTCGAATCCCTTATCTCACTGTCTACAAAATTGCTGACATCAGAAAAGTGCTATTGACTCCAACTGAGAGAACTCCTTGAACTTCCAGAATCTAGTTTCCATACTCCAAGAATTTATTGGAAATTGGCCACTTGTTGGTGAAGTTAAATTTCAACAGTGAAAGTTGAAACAAAAATGTTGGTGCCACCTTATAAAATCACTGGTATTAAATAGGATAATGTGTAGGTGACCACCTGGCATGACCTCTGTGAGGGTTTAGATAATATTGGCCACTGCTTTGTGTCTATTATTATTAAAAAGAGAAGTGCATGGGATAGAGTTGTTGTCTTAGGATCCATTGCTGTGATGAGACACCATGACCAAGGTAACTAATACAAAGGCAAACATTTAATTGGGGCTGGCTTACAGTTTCAGAGGTTAGTTCATTATCATCATGGTGGAAAGCATGGCAGCCTGCAGGAAGACATGGTGCTGGAAAAGCCATGAATTCTACATCTTAATCTGAAGACATCCAGTAGAAGACCTGTCTTCCCACACGCAGCCAGGAGAGACTCTCTCTTCCTCATTTGGTGGAACTTGAGCAATAGGAGCCCTCAAAGCAGGCTTACACAGTGACAAACTTCCTCCAACAAAGCCACACATACTTCAACAAGGCCACATTTCCTAATAGTGCCACTTCCCATGGGCCAAGCATATTCAAACCACCAAAAGTATCTATGGGGGATCCCATATGGCCAGCACTGGAATGCAACAAATGCCCTGACTAGGAGACTCACATGCATTTGTCTCAGAGAGAGAGGATACACAGGGCAATGGCATCTGAGATGTCAACCACAGAGAGAAACAGAGAGCTCACACCAGAGTGTAAAAGGGTCTGCCTATGATCCTGTCTAGAGAGCTCATACATTTCTTATGCAGGCCTTAAAACAACCCTATTCAAAAGAATCAATAGCTTTGCTGAGGTCATGTGAAGGGTAAGCTAACTTTGCTGAGGTCATGTGAGAGGTGAGCTGACTGAGAGAACTTAGTTGGTTTGGGCCATGCAGATGGAAAGAGTCCTCAGACTCTAGTGAATTTTATCCCCTTAAGGAGGTCAGGCATTTCTCTTTTACTGTAGATATTTGTCCCAAATTCATTCCCCAACAAAAGTCTAGTCTTAGATTTCACTTTCTTTGTCATCCCAAAGATATTTTCATACCAACTTCGGGCCAGGCACTGTGTGGGGACTGACATATCTTAATAAAGAAAACAGATAAAGATATGTAATGGGTTTCCAAGGCAGTGTGGGGATTGAAATATGTCAATAAAGAAAACAGATAAAGATAAGTTATGGGTTTCTGTTTGTTTGGGGGGAAGTATTTTTTTAGATCAAGTTAAGAATGCATTATCTAAACAATGTTAATATTTCCCTTGGAGGAACAAAGTCATTTCTTACCTAATTATCACTTCAGTTGCCTAAATAAAGATATTAAGCAGAGAATGCCTCAAATCATTAAGAACCACCCTGAGCACACAGAGATGCCATTAGCTGAGATCCACTCTTTAAATGGTCTTTCCTTCTTACCCCAAATATGATTTTGTTTTAGAGAACACAGTGATAACAGGACATTTACTTCAATCAAAGCTGAGGGAAATAGACCTTTAAAAACAAAGCCCCCGTTGTTCAAAGTTTGTTTTTTGAAATATTCAAAGCTCAAAAGAAAAGAAAATAAACCTTCATGAGGCAGAAAGCTTGTTTGACCTTTACTCCCTAACCATGATAAAAACACAGGTTCTTTTGTAATAAGACAGATACAGGCTGCATTTCAAGATTTGTTATTTCTATATTTCCATGTTGACAGGTTCAAACTGAGTTTTAAAATGTGACACTCGTTCCTACTAGTTCTAAGTCCTGAAGATAAAGAGCTGGTGCATGTGGAACAGCTGGATCTAATTAGAATCCAAACTTCTGACTCCACTTGATCCAACTTCTCCATCTGGCTAGAGTCATTTCACCATAAATAGTGCAAGCTCTTAACTCCAGTCAATACCAGAAAATCCTGATAATTGCAGATCCTGTTATTCAGGGTCACTGACATTTCTGTTGATCATCTTAGCATTTTACATGGCCTGACTCTGCAATTTAGAGTTTCTCCATCAATGACCAATGAAGAGGGAAATAAGGATCTTGTGCTATGCATCTGTGTATTGGTTTTTAATGAGGACATCGCTCAGTCTGGTTGTTACCTGAGCATAAAGAACCTGATCCTCATCCCCAGAACCAAGAAACACTAGGCATGTGGCATGCCCATGTAATGACAAGACTAGAAGGATCTTTGGCAGTCATTATTCAACAAGTGTCAGGCCAATGAAAGATCTTGCCTTAAAGAAAAGGTGAATGGAAACTGAGGACTGACACTTGAGGTTGACCTCTGACCTCTAAACACATATGCACACGCACCATCACACACAGGAACTCATGCACAAATCTTAAGTACTGAATTCAAGAACACAGGATTCTCTAGTTCTAGCCACCCCTACCTTCATGTTTAATAGCTATGTTTCATGCCTTGTGTCGAGTGTGTATAACTTTCAACCTTACTCTGTACATCATACACTGTAGTTTTAATAGGCAGATAGAATTAAGAATGCTACCCAGGTAAAATTCAGAGTCCTTTACCAAGCCAATTGATTTCAGAAGTGAAGACTGAAGGTCTTGGAAGAATAAACTGCCCAATTCCTAGCCATTGGCCAGACTGACTGGAGCAGGAAACTGCTGGGGGTAAAAGCCTCCCTCCATGTATAGGCTCACTCCTCAAGTGATATAAGTCTGTTGTCCATTCTAGCAACCAGAGGGCGAAAAGAAAAAGATTATTTGCTCCAAACAATTCCTGTAAACATGTTTAGGATCTATGGCCCTACACATTTATACATAAGGCTTGGTACCTTGTTTACATGGATAAGATTTATAGCCTGTTCACAGATCAACATACTTTTTAGTGGCTAAACAGTACTTTTAGTATCTGTGTGACTACTAGAATTTACAAGGCTATCTCATTATGTCAAAAGTCACCTCCAATTTGCTTATAAAACTCCATACGAGCCTTATTAATCACTCTTTGGGACACATCTGTCTATATCTGATTATAATCTATGGGTCTTCAGAGATGCATTTTTGACCCTCATAACCTGAGTTGCAAAATTTTCTTCTGAGAGTAATCCTGAGTAACCCTAATAATTGTGCAAATTTTAATATAATTCATAACTCATAATATGAAAGGTCTTCTGTATGTACAAAACATACTAGATATTATTTTCTAAGAATCTCATGTTTGATCAATAAAATATAACATTTTACTTTAATTTTCATCAATTAAAATGAGATACAATGTCTTTCATTTTTCTTAAACATGCATACATATAAATATGTATCTATGTGTTTATATAATAGTAGAAAGTGTGCGTTTCTAATAAGTATTTATAATGGTGGAAACTGGGTGTGGCTGAGATATACAGTAGGGTGCAAGAGAAACAATAGAATATTTCCAAACCTGCTCATTTGATGATAAACAGAAAAGGTCATGCTCACAGCATTATTAAAAACATGTAAAAAGGCTGTGCTCAGGCCTCAGTTTGTAGAATACTTGAGTAGCATGTGTAAAACCCTGGGTCTGTTTCCCCAGTGCCAAGTACACAATGACCCTCACACTCAGGAGGTGGAGGAAGGAATGTCAGGAATTCAAGACCATCCTCAGGTACATAGTAGGTCTGAGACCTGAACTACACAAGACCCCATCTGAAAACAAAACAAAACTGGGAAATGGCTGTGAAAATAGATAGGGGAGCTCCCATGCATTTGTGCATTTCTGCATTTCTGCATTTCTGCGTGTGCATTGGGGGTTTTCAGTGGGAATCCAGACACCACTCCTTGGCTGCGCAGTGACACTGCACAGTAGACACTGAGCCATGGAGTGCTCCACTCCAGGTCTTCTCCAGGCAGAGAAGGCAGAATCAGAAGCCAAGCCTCCAACTCTACCTGAATGCTCTCTGTAGAGTCTTTCAAGGCTGAACAGACTCCCTTGTCTCCTGGATGAATCATTTACCTTCTCTGAAACTCAGTTTTGGTTTTGCCATCTTTAAAATGAGAGGGCAGAGCTGAGTAAACAGAACTCTTTGCTCTCATGAAGAATATTGGGTTTCATAAAATTTCATCCTCAAGTTATGTTTCTAGAGCAGTGCCGATCTTAATTTAAGGAAAACAAGATCTGTGTGTCCCTGTATATGCAGCTTAAGGTAGTTGAACCACTTTCTTCTACCCTGTAGTCAGGTGATTTAGAAACCAATCTTTTTTTTTGTGGCCTTATATTGAATTTTCTGAACAAAACTATTTCTTGGCCAAGATGATTTATAAGATATTTTAGAACCTAACACATTCTAAGAAAGTCATAAACATCTGTAAATGGGGACAGTGCCAGCTAACTACATATTTCTCTATCTGAAGAAAAACCTGTAGGATTTTTCATTAGAATGGAAAGGCCCTTAACTGTTTTTACACACACACACACACACACACACACACACACACACACACACACACACACACATATATATATATATATATATATATATATATATATATATATATACATACATACCTTTATCTGTGAATATATGTGTGCTGCCACACATATGTATGCCTTATATTTTAAACTTAACTTGTTATAGGTTATTTTTATGTAGATGTGTATAAATGCACACAAAGTGGGTTCATGTGAATGTGGAGGCCAGAAGTCAACCCCAGGCATCATTCCTCAGTAGCTGGCTATCTTGTTTTTGGAGACAAGGGCTCCTATTGAGATCTGGAGCTCAGCACTTACTCTCAGCTGCTTACAGAAAATCCCTGGGAGCCTTCTATTCTGTCTTCTCAGCAGAGAGATTGGAACAGATTTGAAGGGCTGAGATCAGGCCTCCATTCTTGCATAGCAAGAACTTTATAGAGGAACTTTGTAGCTCATACTTTACAGATAACATTTGAGGGAGCCATGGCATAAAAATCTGGTTTTAATTATTTAAAGTGCATTCATTTTAACGTGTGTGTGTGTGTGTGTGTGTGTGTGTGTGTGTGTTCATATGTATTTGTGTGTGCTGTGCAGGCACATAAAGATCAGAGCACAACTTCAGGAGTCAGTTCTCTCCTGCCACCTTGTGGGTTTTAGGAATGGTACCTAGATAGTCAGGCCTGTATGCAAGCACCTTTCTTTTCCCTGAGACATGCAGGGAGCCCAACAGACTTATTTCCTGCAAGTGGATCAATGCACCACAGGATGCTGTGTGCTGGGTATCCATACCCCCCAGAGGCAGATCATTTATGTTTATAATCCAAACATGAACACTTTGTGCATTTAAGATGCTTATAAGGCTAGGTTCTATCTGACATTGGAGCCCTGTCTTTGGTTTCATTTGATTCTGGAAACAGTGGAATTCATTGTAAAGTGACATGAGGAACACATTGCAGAGGACCTAAGAAAAATGTCAACAGGGAGCTCCGTGTATCAGCCCAGGGCAAAGTCCCCAAGTGAGATTTGGGTGTTCACTGTATCCAGATGACTCATGAAGATGCTACTCCCTAGTGAAGAATCTGTAATTTCAGGTCACTCTCACAGGATCAAACTTCTGGAACTTGTCCCCATAGCTAGGCTAATGGGCCATGGTTAGAAAAAGAAGACAACTTTGTTGGGAGCATTCAAAAGCTAAGCGAAGCAGCAGGACACCTAACCGATTCTGAAGGCACAATAACGTCTCAGAAAGGGACTCTTTAGCATAGTCTCTGGACTGGATAGAGTTCATGAACAGAGTGAACTCAGCCAAAAGGTTCCTGACCACAAAGGCTCACAGTGGAGACTTCTATTTGTTTTGCCTTTGCTCCATATGCTATTCCCTTGAAGAACCTTTCTCAGTGACACTAACATGACATGGTTGAAACCAACTTATTCTGAAAGTAGTAATTATTTCTGCTCATGATTGAACACCATAGCCATAACTAACTAGTGCCTCAATTAAATTAGCCACAGTCTGTTTCTATAATAATTATTATTAATAACCTTTTAAATTAATAAATAAAATTATGTTGTAATAATACATGATCAATTTTTTGAAAAATTATTAGTAATAAAATGTTAATGTATCAGTGGTCATGTTATAAGTTCAAAAATCACTTCACTTGTCTAAGAATTGCTTTCTTTTGCTGTCATCTAAAGCTCTTGATTCCTGTTGGAAAGTCCCTGTTCTCTCCGGATGCAGCTGTAGCCACATGAGCCTTTTTTG
Organism: Tokudaia tokunoshimensis; assembly: GCA_036184795.1. NCBI lineage: Eukaryota > Metazoa > Chordata > Mammalia > Rodentia > Muridae > Tokudaia > Tokudaia tokunoshimensis. Next base: position 2,885,217 of record BTHU01000003.1, on the reverse strand, counting down.
CTGGAGCTGTCCCCTACCTCTGGTCAATGATAAACATGAGAGAAGAACTCTCCAAACCCCTCTGTCACCATGTGTTCTTTCTTAGGCTTTCTTGTTGCATCCTTGTGTAAGAGAGACAAAGGGATCAGCATCCTGATGTCTCACCTGAGATCAATCTCACCTGGAGGATATCCATTAGTTCTGAGTACATCTGGTGGATCTTCCTGAGTGATGAGTGCTGTGATCAGTTTCCATGTGGAGTCTGTTGGGAATCACCAGGACTTCCCCTTTGTTGGAAGAGATGTTATGCTTGGCCAAAACCACCCACCCGTCTAGACCAGAGAAAATAATACAATAGAAAATTAAATCCTGCTACGATTTGCTATCATGATACACTATCCATAGTCATTTACATGTATGTTCATCACACACACACACACACACATACACACTCACACACACACACACGTGGTTTGAAATAACTAAGAATACAGCAATAGTCTAGAAAGATAAAAATGTTGCCATAGCAAACTTTTCCCATCCTTGAGCAAACTATCGTTTGTAGTTTTACTATATAAGGCAAGGATGCACAAAAAAACATAATAAAATTCTGGGAAGTTATTCTTTTTTCCTATTAATGTTGCAATCCAGAATTGCATATCCAAAGTTCATGACCTGTGCGGCACAAGGTGGTCAGGCAGTGATTGAGCATGGAAGTTCATGGTCATTACTGAATGCCTCCACAGCACAGTGCCAGCTGATTGACACTGACTGAAACTGAATATCCATTTTTCCTACTCTGTGGAATCTGTCAGAAGACTAAGGACATCATGGAAATATATGTGAGCCTCTTATTTCTAGTATATTCTTCAAATATCCAAAACCATCACACTTTGCCATTTCTCGGAAAAACACTAAATCTTACCAAGGGTTTCAGAAATGGATCTTTTTTTTTTTATTTTATTTTATTTTATTTTTTTAATTTACATTCCAAATCACTTCCCCTTTCCCGTTTCCTCCCTCCCCGAAAGTCCCATAAGCCCCCTTCCCTCCCTCTTTTCTCCATTCAACCCCCTCTCATTACTCTGTCCTGGCGTTCCCCTACATCCAGTCTTTCCAGGACCAGGGGTCTCTCCTTCCATCTTTTTAGAAATCTATTGATATGCTGATTGTGTCTAGGGTATTCTGAGATTCTAGGTCAATATCCCCTTATCAGTGACTGCATACCATGTGTGATCTTTTGTGATTGGGTTACCTCACTAAGGATGATATTTTCAAGTTCTGACCATTTGCCTAGGAATTTCGTGAATTCATTGTTTTTAATTGCAGAGTAGTATTCCATTGTGTAAATATACCACATCTTCTGAATCCATCCCTCCGTTGAGGGACATCTGGGTTCTTTCCAGCTTCTGGCTATTATAAATAAGGCTGCTATGAACATAGTGGAGCATGTGTCCTTATTGCATGCAGGTAAAGCCTCTGGGTATATGCCCAGGAGTGGTATAGCCGGATCCTCCGGAAGTGTCATGCCCAGTTTTCTGAGGAGCCGCCAGACTGCTTTCCAGAGTGGTTGTACCAGCCTGCAATTCCACCAGCAGTGGAGGAGTGTTCCTCTTTCTCCACATCCTCGCCAACAACTGCTGTCTCCTGTGTTTTTGATCTTAGCCATCCTGACTGGTGTGAGTTCTTTGTATATCTTGGATATTAGCCCTCTGTCGGATGTAAGGTTGGTAAAGATCATTTCCCAGTTAGTTGGTTGCCGCTTTGTCTTTTTGACAGTGTCTTTTGCCTTGCAAAAACTTTGTAATTTAATGAGGTCCCATTTGTCTATTCTTGATCTTAGAGTATAAGCTATTGGAGTTCTGTTCAGGAAATTCTCCCCTGTGCCCATATGTTCAAGGTTCTTCCCTAGTTTCCCTTCTATTAGTTTCAGTGTGTCTGGTTTTATGTGGAGATCTTTGATCCACTTAGAATTGAGCTTAGTGCAAGGAGATAAGGATGGGTCAATTTGCATTCTTCTGCATGTTGACCAAGGCTGTCAGCTTTTGCTCCCAATATCAAGTAGCACTCACTCTGGGTGGCTGGGATGGCATCAGTGCTAGAAGAGAACACCCCACTGTTTGTTGTTCTGTGTCCTGTGGCTATTTAATGGTTTTCATCGGGAAGCTTATGATCATGTTTCCGTATGTAATAGAAACTGTCACCAGTTGCTTATTCATTTAGATTTGATTTCGTTTTTTCTACAAAAATTTATGAGGAAACCTAAGAAATAATTTCTACTGACTTTATATTCCTAAACATGCAAAGTATCAGTCCTGGAGGTTTTCTGCTGGCCTTCAAATGACGCTGGATGGCTTGTAAAGTCTTTTTGGATTTAGGGAAATTACAACGTTTCTGAGCTTCAATTCCAAGAAGCCTGGAGTTACAAGCTACGACAACCACCCGTGCACATAGACATTTGTGTTTAGTACATGTTGGCAGAAGGAGCAACCTTAAAAAACAAGGGTGTCTTCCCTCTCTGTCTTCTGATTCTCTCCTGTGCCAACACTGCTTCCTAGAAGAGGTTTTGAAAACACATTGCAGCAACATAATAAGCTGACATGATGTGTGTCCCTCAGACAACAGCCAGGTGGAGTTGAAAAGCTGGTGAAATATTTGCCCAATTATACTTCTGCAGCCTGAATTTTAACTGTATTCTCAAAGTCTACTACCATGGCATTGATATATTTTACCAACTGTGGCCCACACATGTGTTCACAACCTTACATCATCGCAGCAAGAGCTGAGGGAATTTTGGTTCCACTCAAAAGGAAAAGGGGGAGATCAGGGATCTGAGTGGAGTTCCAACATCTCCCCCCACCCCCGTTAAAAATTCATGTTGCACTTTATTGTTTCCTTTATCCCATGGTTGAGACAATTGCAGTCACCCTAAGCACTTGTTCTGCAGCCCAAGCTGCAGTCATTGGTAGCAATGCCTGCTAAGAAGGGCTGGCTTTGTCAGAGCTGAGAGCCCAGCCCTCCACTGCCCCAGCCATTCTTAATGGAGCTGCTCTCGGACGTGCGGGCAGGATGGTTATTCTGCTCCTGACTCTCATTTGAATAGAGGCCAGAAACACTGCCAATTATATGATGATGACAAATGGGAGCTTGGACCAGGCACCACACTCACTACCTTATTTCCTACAGCCCAGAGCATATGGATCACTCGAAGGAAGAGCTCAGGGAGTGCAAATTAGTGAACCTTGCAGAGAAGCCCAAATGAGGGAGTCTGCTAGCTTGTTCCTGCAGCATGTCATCCTGTCACTTTTCAAGTAACCCAAGAACATCTGAACTATTCTTATCCCAGGGCTCCGCTCAGGAGAGGCCCTGTGTTGCTGCTGTGGAAGCTTCTCAGCACTGAAGGGCCCTGTCAACTGTGTGCTACCTGCCTGCATTCCAAAGGACTAGATACTTTCTGATGTCAACCAGCCACATACCACACACACCAGGACTGTGCTCCTCTACCCCAGAGTTAAAACTGAGAGTGGCATTTCCTCCATCCCCTAGATTCATGTGTGAAAGTCTGCACATTTAAGAGGTGTCATGAGCTTTCTTCCTTTCTTCTCCTGAGGGTTTGTGTTCACCTCAGCCTCCTTTGGTTACAAATAAATGCCATATGACAGAAGGACCAACTTACAGCCTATGAGAAAGCTGCCAGTACCATTCACTGCAGTCTCACATGTACCAGTGTGTGTGTGTGTGTGTGTGTGTTTGTGTTTGTGTGTGTGCATGTGTATGTGTGAATATGCATGTGCTTATTATACATGTGTGTGCACATGTATGTGCATGTGTGTATATGTATATATGGTTGCATGCATTTTGTATGTACTGTGTACATATATGTAGGCACATATTTATGTGTATGTGTATGTCTGCACGTGAATACATCTTTGCATGTGTATATTTATGTGTATGTGTGCATGTGTACATGTGTATACATGTGCATAAGTGTGTATCTGTATATATGTGTGCAAATATATGTTGTGCAGGTATATGCATATATATATATGTATGTCCATATGTGTATGCAGATGTGTAGATGTGTGTGTATGTCTATGTGTGTGCTGATGTGTGAATGTGTGTACATGTGTGTATGGTTATGCACTCAGCATCCTACTGGATAGAACTTCATCCTTATTAGCATAGCTCACAGAGTTATAGCTTCGTAGATCTTTGTTGTGCTCGGCAACTGATTTTTGTTGGGATATATGTATATGTACATTAGTTGTAACACAGTCAGTGGACAGTGGTTTTTCAATCAAATAGGCTGTCAGTAAAGCTGTTCCACTAACAAGTATACTGTCAAGCCATGGCAACAGCTGTCTTCACTGCCCAAACAATGTGTTCTGTGCTAATGGTGACTTGTGTACTCCCATTTATTACATAATCATAATGTCCTGAGAGGCCACTTCACAGTTGGTGAATTTACAGACTTTGTTTCAAGGTTTCTGCAAAATCAAAACCTGTCAAAGCACTGGCTTTCCCGAGAGACTCTGGGTGAACATTGTTTTGTGGATACATTAATTAATTATCCAAAAATGGGTCATCCCCTGCCCCCACAAGCCTGGACTGAGATCATGAGGCATACCCAGACTTCTAGGTAACATGGACTGGACTGAAATTATGTAGCAAACACAGTGCATTTCAGGTAACATGGATACAAAAAATTAACAATGTCTGTTTTCACCATTTGAAAACCCTATGCCACAGTGGTTAGACATTGTCTATAAAGAAATTCAATTGTTTGATTTTTTTTAAAGAAAGATGCTCTGTATTTTTAAGTATTTAACACATGAAGACAGGAATTATCTACTTCCCATTTTCTCCTTCTGACTCACCACATATCCCTTATGCATAGCAACTCTCAACCTCATGTGTTTTTTTAATTACCCACAAAACAGTATTTCCCATATGTAATAAATAAGAGTTTAAATCTCCATCCTGAGGTGAGACAGTTAAGTTCTCCTACCTTCTGCTCCTGGGGTGACTCCTCTAGCCCAATGCTGACTTGTTGCTGAGGAAATTCTTAGTAGTGGCCACCCTGGGAAAGAATTAAAGCAATGAGAGCATCCAGTTCAGACACTTGTCACTACCAACTTCAGTTCTAACACTCTCACCAAGAGAAAAACTTCCTACTCTTCATGGTTGCCAGAATATTCTGCTCATGTTGATTCCCTGGTTTCAGTTGCCTGGAAGACTAGAGAAGGGTGTGAAGGAGAATAATTCACACTGACACTCTGATGCATCTTCTCTGTCATCAAGCATTTTTTCTGGGAAGCCAAAGGCATTGTTTCAGCTTCAAGGGAGCCCCATTATCCAGGAAGATTAGAGTCTGCACCACAACTCTCTACAGAGCCAAACCCCTGCACACAGTGCAGCTCTCTCCTTGGCCAAGATCCCCCCTCACCATGATAATAGTGCAGCCATATATCAAGCATGAGTAAATCCCCAATGGAATGCATTTATTACGTACTTTGCCCACAGTGTGACCCATACTGGAAACTCTTGGCTGGACAGCAGTCATTCTTAGCATAATTGCAGAGGAAATATCCTAGATTCATAGTTGATAATGAAAATACAATATGAAAAGAAGCCGGTAACATATAAGGCTGGAATCAACCCACAGAATAAGAAGCAAGTCTGTTCAGCCTTAACAAATGATTTTTGCATGTAGATTGAGGAGCAGTGGTCTCTGAGACTTGAAGGAAATGCATGTTATTGAGAGTGACCTATTTTTTCTCCTTGGTTGGCTTATCTGACTTCATGTCTATCCATGTCTTCCCTCACTCCACTGCTTACAAGTAAGAACCTCTTGGATAAAGCATGCAGCTTCTCATGCTAACTTCTTACCAAGGCTCATGGATGACACATGCCTGCCCATTGAATCCATACCACCCTACCCATACCACATTACTTGGCAAATCATAGATGCCTGCAGTCCAAACCCAAGTGAATATTGACCAGAGATTCTAACTCCCTCTAAAACTGTCATGTTATACTGGTTGAGAAAAGAGTATAATATATCTAGTGTCCAATGACCTACCCCACCTTCCAACTCATTCCATATTTGTACACACAAATATAGTGTGTGTGTGTGTATGTGTGTGTTTTGTGCTTCCTGCCACTGTACCACTATGCCATCATGCACTGTCTTTTTTAAGCCATCTGACACACAGACAGTGAGAAAATATTGACAGAATGTCTTCAGCAAGAGCAGCGACAAAAGAACCAGTAACAAACATTCATGATGAAAAGGGACTTTGTTGAGCCAGTTCTTTGTAGCTGCACACTGAAGACTTGAGAAACACTCAGTAATCACAGCTGCCGAGAACAGCGAAGCATGAACCCACCTAGTGACAAAGCCTGTGGTTGGGCACAGGGAATTTCATGCTGACCTCTTTATTTTTTTTTTTCTTGCACATCTGTTCATCTTCATAGAGATGGCTGCTATTTGTGTTTACTTGGAGTCTGCCCTGATGTCAGCACATGTGGTAGAGAAGGTGAGCACAAACATAGAAACACAGGCCATAAAAAGCAGCTTAGGCTCTTACCAGGGTCTGAAATGGGACAGGCTCGTTTTCATTTGTGATCATTCTTTTTATTCCTCTTTCTTGATACATGAAATGAATATAAACATATCTGTTCAGAGACAGGAATTTTCTCCCCACACTCAAGTACTATGGCATTATTACTGAGAGATTTAATATAGGGAGAAAGGTTCCTTAGAAGGAGGTCTCTCGAAAATCAAATACTACCTCTATAAACATTCCTAGAAACATTATCCTTGAAGAATGTGGAGTCAATTAAACTAAAGCTTTAGCTTCTGTAAAATAGTAGCAGTTAAGAATATAGCTCTGGACACTAAACATCCCTCTGCCTCAGCTAAAATGGAAGTCATGATAGTACTTAGGGAATTGTTGTGAAGACTAGGTAAGTGGACAAATGAAAAGGCAGATCTATGACATAGACTAAGTGCTCAGACTGTGTTCCTATCATGGTATAGCTTACAATCCCACCTGAAACATCAAAACTAGCAGATATTATTCTCATTTGGGCTCTTTCTGGAGCCAGATATGTCCAAACGCCTCCCTGCTCTATCATCCTTCAGAAAGGGCCTTGCCTTGCTCTATGTTCTAGTAGTGAGTAAGCAGAATTATCATAGTTACAGAAGTAACTATGTAGTATCAAGTAGAATTTAATTCCTTCCCAAAACCAAGATGGTTTGAACGAGAAATGCTGCATAAGCTCACATATTCAAACACTTGGTTCCTAGTTGGTGGCATAGTTTAGGGGGATTACAGAGGCCTTAGGTCCTAAAGTTTAGGAGAGAAAGCCTAACTGGAGGAAGTATATCACTGAATGTAGAGCTTCCACCCACTTCTTGTTCTCTCTCTTTCTGCTTCCTGTGTGAGGATAAAGATGTGAGCAGTCAGCTTCCTGTTCTTGCTCCATACCATGCCTTCACAGCCATTTGGACTCTCTCCCTGTGGAATCATAAGCAACAATTAATTCTTTCTTAAGTTGCTTTTGGTCATGCTGTTTTATCATTGCCATAGAGAAATAACTATAACAGAGACTTACCAGGCTATTTGTACGGAAGTCTCAAATGGTCTACACCAAAGGGAAGAACACAGATTTGTAGGAGGTCTTATCTAGGTTTCCAAGCAAGAATGGCCTCTTTATTCAGATGAAAAGAATATTTCTCAAGATGGAATTGGCTGAGCAGAGGTTGCCCTGTGAAAAGCGCCTGTGGAATGATTCAAATTAGACAGGAAGATTAGACTACACCAAGAAAACAAGACTGGATGTGAATCTATCTTAGCAGCTGAGGAACTTACATAGTTACTTAACTTCATAAATGTCTCATCTAAAACTGGAAATAAACATCATGGGAGACACAGACTCCTAAGTGAGAAGGTACATTGTAGGAACTTGGTGCTGTATCTGACACATAATTTATGCTCAGTGTGGTTTAATCACCAATAATGTTACTCAGCAGGGGCTTCAGTGAGTACAAAGAGAATGTGTTGTACTTTTGTGGAAATGCAAGTGTGTGGGGCCAGGAAGCCATGGGGAGCAGGCCTGCCTGCAGCAAGAGAGAGGTCAAGGCATCTCCAAACCCTGGAAATCTTATCCTGAGATTGGCAGGAGTAGGATCACTGTCCCCTACCACAGGCCTGCCTGTCACACATAGCCTTGTTCTCCCACATCTCTCTATCACCAGCCCTGGAGGAGGTCAAGTAGCCCAAGAGCCAGGTTAAACTTCCTCTCCCCTTATAAGGTCATATCTGTAGGATTGAAGCACCCACACTTTGGTCTTCCTTCTTCTTAAGCTCCCTATGGATTGTGGGTTGTTTCGTGGGTAGCTTGAGCTTTTGGTCTAATAACCACTTATCAGTGAGTACATACCATGTGTGTTCTTTTGTGTCTGGATTACCTCACGCAGGATGATATTTTCTAGTTCAATCCATTTGCCTGCAAATTTCATTAAGTCATTGTTTTTAATAGCTGAGTAGTACTCCATTATATAAATTTACCACATTTTCTGTATCCATTCTTCTGTTGAGGGACATCTGGGTTGTTTCCAGCTTCTGACTATTATAAATAAGGCTGCTATAAACAGAGTGGAGCATGTATCCTTGTTATATGTTGGAGCATCATTTGGGTATTTGCCCAGTAGTGGTATAACTGAGTCTTCAGGTAGAACTATTTCCGATTTTCTGAGTAACTGCCAGATTGATTTCCAAAGTGCTTTTGCCAGTTTGCAGTCCCATCAGCAATGGTGGATTATAAGAAAAAGAAAGACCAAACTGTGGATGCTTTATTCTTACATAGGAGGGGGAACAAAATAATCACAGGAGATAGAGGGAGGGAGACAATAGAGGACAGGGAAAATGGGGGTCAGGATCAGGTATTGGAAGGAACAGGAGAGAAGTATAGAGGGTCAGGAAATCGAATAGAAATATGTAATGGTGGGATGGGGAACTGGCTGTAGTCACTAGAAAGTCTCAGATGTCATGGAAACAGGAGGCTCCCAGGACACAAGAGGGATGACTCTAGCTAAAATATGCAACAAAGGAGAGATAGATCCTGTAGAGACCACTTCCAGTAGATAGGCACGGCCCCCAATTGAGGAATGGGGTCACTCACCCATCTCAAAATTGTTAACCCAGAAATGTTCTTGTTCGAAGGAAAGACAGGGACCAAAAAAAAAAAAAAAAAAAAGAAAAGAAAAAGAAAAAAAAGTGGAACAGAGACTGAAGGAAAGGCCATAAGGAGACTGTCCCACCTAGGGATCCATCCCATCTGCAGACACTAAACCTGGACATTATTGCTGATGCCAAGAAGTGCTTGCTGACAGGAATCTGGTATAGCTGGTCCCTGAGAGGTTCTACCGGCACCTGACCAATACAGACGCAGATACTCACAGCCATCCATCTGACTGAGCCCAGGAAACCCCAATAGAAGAGCTAAGAGAAGGACTAAAGGAGCTGAAGGGGATTGCAACCCCATAGGAAGAACAATATCAACTACCTGGACCATCCAGAGCTCCCAGGGACTAAACCATCAACCAAATAATACACATGGAAGGACCCATGACTCCAGACATATATGTAGCAGAGGATGGCCTTATCTGAGATAAATGGGAGGAGAGGTCCTTGGTCCTGTGGAGGCTTGTTGTCCCAGCATAGGGGGATGCTAGAGCTCTGAGGTGGGAGCGGGTGAGTGGGTAGAGAATCACCCTCATAGAGGCAAAGGGGAAGATGGAGACGGGGGACTGGATTATGGGGATTGTGGAGGGGTATTTTGCTTTGCCACTTCCCCTTTCAGGATCCACTTGCGAATTCCCACCCTTATGGGCAGGGAAATGGAGCCTGAGTGGAACAAGTGTTGTATCCTCTTTCAACCTTGCAACTTGAGTGTTTCTGTTTCCTCTTCTTGTTCATTTTCTTCATTTCTTTCTCTCTTCTGCTCTTAGAGGAGATATCCATGGTAAGTTCTGACAAACCACTGTGATATATGAGAGACGGCTTTCCAATCATCACCACAGTAATGCTGTAATTATATAAAACATAAAGTGTTATGAAGATTCAATAAGGAAAGCATTTAGACTCTTATCCCATGACTGCTACTGTAGAGTATACAGAAATCCAATTGCATAACACCACACCACATGAAGATAATCATGACCTTATTGCTGACCTTGGTTAAACTAAGCACTCTTTAATTTTACATTAAATAACATATATCTATTGGGTTTTATGTTTAATTATTGAAATTGTGGAGACATTTTTGAATGTCAAGGGTAAATGGCGTTTTATAAAACAAGCAAAATGCCTGCAAGCTTAGGATAGAATACTGCAGCTTCCTATGATAGATGTAATTGGATGTATAATTGAACAGTGGAAAAAAATCTTAGGTCTTTGAAAGGAGGAGAAGACCTATTTCATTTATCCATAAATAGCCTAGAGCTCCAGACATGTACAGTTCTCTTTGAATATACATTTTAAGCTAACGTGAACTCTGTGCGTGCACATGTGGAGCTGTGGCATGAGTGTGAGAAGAAAGGGCAGGTAAGATATCACTCATCAGTAGCACACAGGGGATTGACATGCTACAGAGTGAAAGTCACATGACCCAAAGTGATGGTAAGCTGTTTTCCACTTCTGTTGTAGAAACAAGAGAAGACACGTCACTCATATGTTCTCCATATTATGAATCTCACACAATAAATCCCTCCCTGCTTGCCCTATTCTCCCATATAAATCCTCCACACAGTTCTCCCTTTGATCTCAAGCTGCTGGGAAATCATTACAAACCCAGTGACCCAAGGGCATACCAAAGCTCCCTAAGAAGCACCAAGAACACTTATAACACCACGTAGCTTGTCACCAAATGTCTTCCTTTTAGACACATGCTTTGCCACTTCTATTAATTTCTTTCACTGAGTAACATTCAGCTATGAAAATGACCATTTTGCAAGTTTAAAAGAAATGGCCGATGGCTTAGCTACTCAAAATAGTGTGGATTTTTTTTCCTTTGTAAAACTGCCTCAGAATGGACCCTAAGTGTCTAGAAAATGTTATTTGGTGATATTTCTTAGGAAATAGACATTCCGACCTACAGACTTTATGACCTGCCTCTCACAGCCGAAGTGCTTGCTTTTGACGGCAATGCCTGATACTTCCTGTCAGTGGTTAAGTCTCTCAAGCTGTGATTAATCTTTATCCTGGTAGAGATTCTAAATTTTCAAGAGTTTTTTTTCCTTGTCACATGGAATTCCATTTGCCCTTCCATTCAAGAACAATTCTACCACTTTGATGATTAAAAAATAGAAACTAGGTGAATAAAAGCGGTTTAATATGGAAGTAGGAAGAGCTTATGACACAATGTCTGTATGTTCAATTTCTCTGACACTAATTAGAAATAAGAATGATTTGTCTCCATATCGCTTTTTAAAACTCTTTTCATATTTAATGTTACCTTTGTCAAAGCCAATATCTTCTTCAGAACTTACAGTAGTATAGTTCTGCCATAATACCTCCATTGTAAGTATTACTATTCAAAAAAGACTTAAAAGGAATGAAAAATAACCAGCATTTGTTTAACATCATCATTATGACTATATGAAATTTATCAATAGCGCTTTAAAATTCCATCTACACATTGCTTCATCATTGAGTGTTTGCTCATTTTCTTAAAAATGTTTTTCTTTTCTCTTATTTCATAGAAGAATATGCCTTACAGCATCAGAACCTAAAACTCATATCAGTTTTCAAGAATGAATTAGATACTAGGAGGCATTCTAAATGTGTCCAGTAATTAGAAAATGTTAATTTTTTATTTTAGAAGCTCTGTGTCACTCTTGAGATCTGACCCATGACTTCAATTAACACCAGTGACCCTAACATTCTTAACACCAGGACAGCTTTTTCCTGTGGATTCTAGACATTCCTGCACATTTCTTCTTCTAATGTTGACTTCTGGTATCTCATGGACATGCCAGATTCCAAACTGAACCTGTGTCACAAAAGACAGTGTTCTGCAGCACTGAACATCCAACTGCACAGCTGAAAACCTAGGAGCAATTTGAACATCCCCAACTTCCCTATCCTCTGAACCCATCTCTCACCCACTCCATCCCTTTCCCTTGCTCATTAACTGCTTTAAGCCCCCTTTGTCTCTATACTCCTGCTTCTGACCCTCAGCTACTAGCCTCACTGTTCCTGGCTGGTCCCAGCTTCTGTGTTCCCTGGGCTGCTCCCAGCTCTCTACCCAGCCTCTGCTCCAGGACCAGTCCTCAGTAGCAGCCAAAGTCACTTTTTATCTTAGCTGTACTGTTGGTTTATTTTTTGTTGTATGTGGGAGGTTGTTTGTTTTGTTCTGCCTTAGTGCATTGCCCTTTTCTTATTTCTTGATTAAGAACTGAAAATTCTCTTCTCATCTTTACTGCCTTCTGACTGTCACTGAGTCCTGTTCCCCTTAATGTCTTCCTGGACTACCTGCTAACATTTCAGCCACCTTTGTTAGGAGTCTTTTTCCTCTTCCTGAACTTCAGGGTTTCTCTGTTTTGATCGTTTACTAATCCTCAAGTTATATGACAGATCAAGTGTTTTGGTTTTTTTTTTTTTTTGGTCTGACTTCTTGAAACAAATTGGTTTCTTACAAGTCCTTTGGTGTGACTTAAATCTTTAACTCTGTAGCAATGTTATTGGGTTCTCTACCTCCATCTATGTATAGAATGTTTTCCTTACAATAAGGGACCTTATTCTTTCTGTTAGTAAAATCAAGAATCATGAATGAAGCCACATCTGGATCTCAGTAACCAAAATTCATCTAGACTATGTGATAAGTAGGTATAGAACCAACTGGAGATCACATCAATGTAGACTTGTAAGGTAGCAGTTGCACATGAGAGGGATCTGGGAGGAAGGGGTCAGACACCTATAAGGCAATATAAGCCCTTCCCCTGGTGCTAGCTTTCCTGGTAAAGCCTTAACTTTGAAATAATTGGATGTTTTCACAATGTAGCAACAATGTCCTAACCAAAAGTCAATTATAGGACTTATCACAAGACATGGAGCAATCTAAAAGGGAAAAAACAATTTCTAGTTTGAACTGACTCTGAACAAATGTAGAGTCAGAAAGAAACATGTTAAACTCACCAATAATGGGAAAGTTTACAGAAGATAAACAAGGTAGGGTAGAAGAAGGAGAAATCCCAGATGCTATGTGCTTCTCCTTCTCAGATGATATGTGCTCCTCCCTCCCAGATGCTATGTGCTCCTCCCTCCCAGATGCTATGTGTTCCTCCCTCCCAGATGTTATGTGCTCCTCCCTCTCATGCTATGAGCTCCTCCCTCCCAGATGCCATGTGCTCCTCCCCACAAACGCTATGTGCTCCTCCCTCCCATGGATCTCTCATAGATTTACAGATATGCACTTGCTGTCGTAAATCTTTCTGAATTCTTTTGTCTTTTTGAGATTTTCCCCCACAGGGCTCAAGAACTGGTGACCTTGTAGCAATGCCTATAAGAGTGTGAACAAGTCTCATGCTTCTAACTTAGCCCCTTTGTAGTCTCCTCTTCCAGTTATCATAACAATTTAAAGAAAAAGAGAAATCTAAATAGTTGCTAGTGAACTAAAGGATTTTATCCACGGGGGACCCAGCAATCATTGAGATTGAAAGAACCTGGCCTTCCATTGGCAAACCTGGGTAAAGAACACAAAGACAGCATGGATGATCCCAGTTCCTCTACTCACCAGGTGGCAGGGCCCAGAAATGTTCAAAGTCAAGCCCCAGTTGCTTGCAGAACCAGTGTGAATGGTGCCCACCATCCCCCCTCCTTCAGGGTCCACAAACAGTTGGTTAGGACATATTTTCCAGGAGTGATTTACTACACACTAGGTCCACCTGCTGTTTGCTTAAGGTCAAGCATGACCCAAGGCTTGTTGACTCCTATACATGACTCCATGTGTCTACCCATAAAGTAGCCACAAGCTGCCAGAAGATACTGTGAGAATCCTCTGAGGTTCACACACTGCTGTGCTCAGATGGACAGACAAACATCTGGACAAATGCTTAACATGAAACCTGCAACCTCAAGTCAAAACAATCTAGTCTCCCCTCATCTCTCCATCACTGCATTCTTATTTTTCTGTTATAATTTGTCACTTTGTCAGTATGACTTGCAGCTCCTAGCCCCAAACATCAGACTGTACCACCTTCTATAGGTGGACTTGTCTTCTAGTGAGTAGCAGCAGCTTATAACTCTGTTTGTAAAATTCCTCTTATGGAAACAGTGTGTGCCCTTCCTCTTCCCAGCAGAAAGGGCAGTAAAGGGCCTGTGTTCACAGGCATCAGTCATTCCTCTTTCTGAGGTGGGAGTAAGCAAGAGAACAGTGAGAAATCAAATTTATATAACTAATTCAGATATGGTGGGATGGGGCTACGATTAGACCCAGGCTCAGCAAACACTTTACCATATTTTCCATTTTTACTGAGACTGTCATGGTTCCAGAAGAAGCTACAGTGTTATCTCAGAAGATTTAACTTTGAAACATGGGGTAAATTATCAACAAAAGCTTAATTGTACTTCAAAAGCACTTGGCGAAAATTGAGACTATAATAATTATCTCTGACACCTGAAGGATTACCATATAGTCACCAAAGAGGTAGCATGGGACACCAGCAACATTTACTGAGGGTGAAAAAAGAAAAAATACAAGCCAATTTTGGAAGCAGAGAGTCCATCCTTGAGATTGGAGGTGTTGGATGAAGTTCATGTATGACAAAGAAATGGTTAAAAAACAGCACTCATCAGAGATGCCATCAGCTGTTCTGTTTAACTGCTTTCTAAATTTATATAATTTTTGTCATTCTAACTCCCTATTCCTCTCTCTCTCTCCTCTTCCTACTTTCCTGTCTTTTAAAATGTATAATCCACACTTTAACTGTAGTTTCTTGCCCAACCATGGGTAAAACCTTATTTACTGGAGTAAAGGCAACTTGCAGAAGTTACACTACTGAAGAAACTGGAAGCCCTTCAACAGCTTTTGATTACCAATGGTCTCTAGAGGAGTCCAGGGCCTGATGGGTCCCTCCCTTATCCACGTGGACTCACTGAGAAGGCTGTCTTGTTCAGGTGTATAAAGGTAGCAATAGGGGTTCTGAGAAAGAGCATGTGAATATCACTTTCAAAAGACAGCTTCACAGCTTCCCCACTTCTGCTCCTTGGATTCCTTCTGCCCCCTCTTCTGTGATAGCCCCGAATCTTGGAAGGGTTATTATAGCTTTCTACCATCACTTATTCTGAGCATGTGACTAGTTACAATTTCTGCATCAACCACCAACCACCTCAGTAAGATGCATCTCTGATGAAGGCTGGATGCAGCACTAATATATGAGCAGAGTGATATAAGAATATGCATTTAGCCATCTGGTGAAACTAAATGAATAATCAAAGAATGTTTTCATGACAATATTGAGTAGATTGAAGAGAATTTTCACCAAATACCTTCCTTATTCCATCTTACCACAGACATAGCTTCTCAAAGACAGAATCTCCCTGGAAAATCTTTCCCTGAGTCAGTAGACTGAATCACAGAAACCCTCAGAGTCTTTCATCAGTGCACTTTATATAAAGAGAATGCATGGATTCCAGCTGCAAGAGCTGCTCTCTAGTATCTGATATTCAGCAATCTTCAATAAATATTTGTCATATATATAAGAAACTGATGAACCAGACTTAAACCCAATCTCAAATAATATATTTAAGGGAATAATTTCTTTAATTTTCAATAATGGTACTATAGTGATATGCTATAGGTGCTTTAACAATTCTGGAATATAATCTATATAATATGAAATAGTTATTTATAATGCTTTATTATTAGGAATACTATGTGAATCTAATTGTATTAACTTGCGTCATATGGGAGTAAATACCATATGGGCCTACAGATGATTTGTATCATAAAGCTATGAGAAAGGTAGACTGGCAACTCAAGCCCATGGTATATGACACTGTTATTTCTAGAATAGACAGTGGTAACAATGGAATTTGATAGCCATGTGTCCACATGAACACTCATGTACACATATAAACATTTATGTGTAGCCTGTGTGCATACTTACATATGCATATGAACATCTATATGTGATCTGCATGTACACTGTGCATCAAAGTCAGGTCAGCATACACTGTTTGGAGTTTTTAGAAAGTGACTTCTGGCCTCTGTCAAACCAGATTGTGCTTCTTGGGTTCAGATGTTGGAAGCACATGGATGACAGGATGAGGGAACACTTGAGGTATTCAGTATCCATTGCATGCTATTCTGTGTGTGTGTGTGTGTGTGTGTGTGTGCGCTCTCATTTACTTCCACAAGTCTTTAGGGTATATTTCATCATCCTTATATTATGGAGTCAAGAATTACTGTTTCAAAATGTTGAACTACTTGGGGGCCAGCAAGATGCCTCAGGAGGTAAAGGCTCTCACACACACCCAAGTCTGAAGACCCGAGTCTAATCACCACAAATGCACACACTGGGAAAAGAAAACAAATTCCTGCAACTTGTCCTCAGACCTCCATGTGAATGTGCTCTTGTGTGCACACATGCACTCATGCAGGTACACACACAACACAATGAATGAATGAATGAACATTCTGATGATCACCTGGTGTCTCACTCCTTAAGTCTTAAGTTGGCCTCCTAGTGGACTGATTTTTAATACAAAGCTTCTGACTGATGCACTATACAGATGTTAATACCCGTGATTTTTTCGGGTAAAATCGGCTTGTTAATTCTGATATTATTTCTATCTTTGGCATGTGCTTCTGCTTAGTGAAATTAATTATGCCTGAGTCAAACACAACCATCTGGAATAAAAACAACAGCACTCACCTGAGGAAAGTTGTGCTTGCACTTGCTTGTGAGTTCTGTGTAAAGGTGAATTATAATAGGAAAATCTTATAGCAATCCGAATTATAAATAGCATGCCCTGAACACCCACTAAGTCTCATGCCCTACTCTGAAATACAAGGGCATAAAATGAATCTGAGTTGGCTTTTGTTTTGTTTTCCTCATGTGAGCAATTTTGCAAGGAAAAAAAAAATCCCGTCTGATTTCTAGAAATGTATCAGACCAGATGGAAAGAGAATTCTTATTGATAGAAATGAACTATTCTTACTGTTTACCAAATGGGAGGATTATTTCATTGCTTGTCTTTGTACTCAGAATATAAATAGTTGATCTCACTAAATGTTGTTCATCTGATCTCAGGCTTTCTATTAAGTATCTTAAGATTATGATATTGACTTAGTTGGGGTTTCCATTGTTGTGAAGAAACACCATGCACAATCTTTAAAATAAAATAAAATAATAATTATTAAAGAAATAATGCAACTCTTATAAAGTACATTTAATTGGAGTTGGCTTAGAGTTTCAGAGGTTTAGTCCATTATCACCATCGCAGGAAGCATGGCAGCATGCAAGCAGACATGGTTTTGGAGAAGGAGAGGAGAGTTCTGCATCTTGATTTGAAAGCAACCAGGAGAGACTGGCTTCCAGGCATCAAGGAGGAGGGTCTCAAAACCTACCCCCATAGTGACACACTTCCTCCAGCAAGGCTACCCATTCTAATAGTGCCACTCCCATTGCCAAGCATATTCAAACCACCACAATTATTTTAAATAATTGAGAAAAATGATATTTAATATTGTGAAAAGTGTTTCCTGGTAATGGAATATTCTAGAAACTGAAATGTAACCTGATGAAAATTGGCAAAAGCAAAAATATGTGAACACTGATTTTGCCATTTGTGATTAATTTTACACAAATATTTGTTTAATGAAACAATGTTATTAATCACTAAGGTGAAATTGAAAGTTGCCACTACTGAGTGAGTAATGGTGTAAAAGCTAATAGATTCAGTTCATAATCATTATGTGCATGCTAGTTGTAATAACTTACTGTCCATACCAAATCTTTATAAGCATTGTAATTAAATATAAAATGCACATTAGAATTATTATGAGTAATTAGGGTAACATAACAAGTATGCATGAAAGTCCCAAAGCTCATTAAAACATTAAAAGACAAAACCTGTTCTACCCAATGTTCATGCATATTCTGCATAGATAAGTCAATGCTCATAATCTGAATTTTTGTTTTTTTATGAATTATGAATTTGAACATTAGTTCAGTTATAAAATATAGGTTTATTTTCACGTTTGAAAAATGTAGAAGACCTACTGTGAGTGTGTGTGCCCTCACACACACACACACACACACCCGCATACTACATCAAATCACATTGAGATGTATTATTTGATACCATGGTCAATATACCTCACAGAACTCCCTCAGTATGAGCAATGTTAAACTAGGTACTAGAGATATAGGTCAAAGTTAAGAACACTTACTGCAAATGGCTGGAGATAAGTTCTGTGATATATGGTTCTTAACCACCTGAAATTCCAGTTAGGGTGGTCAGTGCCTTCTTCTGGCCTCCATGGGCACCCACTCATGCATGTACACAAATGCAGAAAGACATACATGCACAATCTTTAAAATAAAATAAAATAATAATTATTAAAGAAATAATGCAAAACTACGTTGGGCCATTAGGCTGTGGGGCATCCATGAGACCAAGGACAGATGAAGCCAGGTGTGAGCATCATCTGACCCAGCTTCATTGTCTTGCAACATAGTCATGCATGTCTTCCATTATGAGCTTCACATTAAAATATAGTGAACTCAAATCTAGACCAAGCACCTGCATTGGAGACAGAAACAGAGTGGCAAGAGTAGAGTAACTCAGCTCAGCTTCAGGACTCTCTGTCTGGTCTCTTGGATAAGCAAACAACTTGCTTCTAATACATTGTACAAAGACTGGGTTTAATTTTCACCTTTCCATCTACATACAAAGGAATAGATTACCCAAATTACAACACATTTCAGGTTCAACTAAAAGAAAGGCTTTTGGGTCAAAATAAACTTTAGATCCTTAACAAGTAAATCCATTTATTTAATTACAATATTGCTCCCTATGTCTGTAATATGTAGTGTCAGGAAAAGCTTCAGCTTTAGAATCTCAAGTATAGATGAAATTATAGGTTAATAATAATAAAAAATTCAATTTTTAAATCTACTTATTAAACATCTTTGGAAAAGGTACATTATTATAAAATGGCACTATATACATATTAAAGCATACAATAAAATGAATTGGATTATTATCTTACTCTTTGAACACAGTCCACAGTCATCAGAACTATATTGAGTTGAACAGTCCTACAAGGAGGCTGGTGCAATGGATCAAATCATGAAACCATAAAGCCTGACAAACAGAGTTCACTCTTCAGAATTCATGTGGAAGGAAAAGAATTGGTTCCCTTAAGTGGTCCTCTGGTCTCCACACCGTGTGATGGAAGTGTTGATGCATATGCATACTCACATGCATGCAGGCATGTTTACACATGTACATGCACAAACACACACACTTACACTTAAATGCAAATTCAAGTGTAAAATACTTATTTTAAAGGAAAGCCCTAGAGGGAAGAATTATCAAGAGGACCCAGCCTTTTTAGAGGGGCACATCCCTTTACTGTTCACTTATTCAGCAAAGACCTTCAGTATCTACAGTGTTCCCGATATGTCCTGGCCTTGAAAGACCCTCATAGCCAGAATTCCATTAGAAACTAGAGCTTCTCTACAGTCGTCCTTCGCTGAGCACATAAATGGAGATAAGAGAGCAATAAGAATAAACATGGAGTTGCTGGGTGACATGGGAAGTGCAATCCACATGGTCCTGTGGAGCTGAGAACTAAAACAGTGAGTCCGATCAGCTTCTGCCCAAGACAACTCCTTCCTGCCATCTCAAACCAAGTGCTCCCTGTCATTCCTAATGTGATGGCCAGTCTGTTCTCTGTGTATATCTTCACTGACATATCTTCCACTCTGAACTACTATGGAATCAACTATTTCTTTTAGACACCTCACTTTAACAGAGAATAAAGCAAACATTTTTTCTTCTGAAGGCAGACTCACATACCTCTTTGACTTTGGTGTGGAAGTGACATTAAACATGAATGACTTTGGAAACCTCTATACAGAAAAATGTCGGCAAAATTCCTTGGCAACTACTGCCCTCCCTACACACATATCTAAGGGTTGTGCTCTCTCCAGTGCTGCAGATGATGGCATTGCCATGCTACTGTGTTAGCTACAGCATCACAGTGACACCTAAGTGAGAGGAGGATTCTGGTTATTAGTCGCTACTGAAGTCTCATTACTGAGTCCATAACTGACTAAAGAGCACCTCTAGCCACATGGTTGCCTGTGATTCTTTAATTCTTGAAATACATTGGAGGGAGCCATACATAAAAAACCAAAATGTGGGGATCTTCTATAATTCTGCCACCTGAGTGTGATGTTCTCTGTGTTTATGGTACAGTGCTCCACACAATATCATGTAATACACAGTGATGAGTCTAATGCCAGCTATTTTGTTTCAGATCCTTTGCCTCATATCATATGTAAGTGCTGGATTCAGTATGTTAAATTATATACGTAAGTGTTGTGTGTGTGTGTGTGTGTGTGTGCGCACACGCACACGTGCAGGGGAAATGTAAGACAATAAGGCATTATTACACAGTAAAACTTACCAAAAATGTGAACATCGCATTGGTCTTTTCTGAGGCACACAATGCTAGAGAATCTGATAAATGTTTCTTTGTTTAGTTGGTTTGCCTGGTTTAACACTAGATGCTTTAAGAAAGGCCATAGGAAAATTCTCCTCAGCCCATAAGATCGACATTTTTATGGCTTCTTATCTACCACAAAGCTATCATGAAAACCAACAGTATTGTTTAATTTAAAACTTATTTTATTTGACACAAAAATTGTGTCCATGAACAGGGCGTAGTATGCTAACGACTGCTACACAGAAACCATGTGATGACCCAGACATTTATATCTCCTTTGATATGTAATTTTCTGCTTGAGATGCTAGCTTCATACTCTTAACTCTGCTGTGTCTACCTGTTGTTCTCAGCACAGCATTCTGAGTCTTTCTGTTAACATACGTGTGAGACTGTGAAAGGTAGCCTGGTCCCTGGTTGATCTAAGTCTAGAAGCCACAGACCCTGAAGGGATGGTAGGAGCTCTGCCTGCTCCTGGGTACCAGGCCCTTGTCACTAGCCGCAGCCCCCATGACCACCATGAAGCCCACCAGAGCTTCTCTTTTCTCCCCTGCCTCTGGCCCTGGGCTAGATCCGACCCTCAGGCAGGCGCAGATTCTGTTGTCCTCTCTTCTGAGACTTCCAGCAGTGCCTGGGTGTCCAAGAGCCTGGGAACACCATGGCCCCGACCTCTTTTTCAGGCCCCGGATCCCAGAGCCAGCTCTGCTGTCCCGTGCCTCAGACTACACTTTCCTACCCCAGGAGCAGTGTCCCGAAGCCTCCCTATCACCCAAGGCCAGCCTGTCAACTGTGTGGGGTAAGCGCAGTCAAACTTCCCACACTCCACCTCGACAAGCTGCCATGCCCTGTGGAGAAGCAGACACAGGACTCACAATCCTACACACATGTAATCCTCCTCCATCCTGCAGAGCGAGTGCTAGCTTGTTCATCACCTCATGCATTACTATGTTATTCTGAACTCTCAGCTCAGACTCAGTTCATCAGAGACCTGTGAAGCCCCAGTGATGAGTACCCTCCTGACTATATGGCATTTTCTTGCATCTTCTCCAAGACCATTCGGATTATGATATTTAGGAATCCTGCTTCAGAGTCTTTATTCTTGACATCTAGAATGCCCATCTTCTGAGTCTGCATGGTAGTCTACTAGCAAATTTTCTTGCATTCTCTGCCCTGTAATGAAGACCCCTGACCCCCACCATATGCAATAAGGACCCAGATGACCTCTACCTGTGATCCCTTCCCTCTTAGAAGCCTTATCCCAACACCAATAATCACTGCATCACAGTTTGTATTTCTTTGGTAGTCATCAATCCTCATTAGAATATATAATCCACAAGGGAAGGCTCTTAATTCAATCCCGCATCGTTATAGCCATGGTTGAAAACAGCACTTGATGAATCCTAGTACATCATAACTGATAGATGACTAAGAAAAAAGAATAGCTATTCAGTTCTCTGTAGTACAAAATACTCGCTGTGTTGATTTACGCTGGGAAGAAAACCTAGCACCAGTACTCTGGCCTGAGAGCATTCCTGTGGCATTTCCATTGTGTGCTTAAAGCAATTGTTGTATTTTAAACACAAGAACAAATCTCTCCAGACTTCAGCTGCATTGAATAGATATTTGGGGGTGGAGGCAATCTGGATACCCTGACTATTTATTTAATATTATGTCAGTTCTTTCTGACATCAGGTTTCTTTTTGTCAGACTTTTTTCTTTTCTGGCCACACTGTCCCATTGTCAAATTACTTTGCAGCCAGCCTATTTCTGTCACGCCATGGTTTTATTTAATTGTTGTAGGAAGGTTTTTTGTTTGTTTGCTTGTTTGTTTGTTTGTTTTTAGCCTGGTAAAATATTCCTAGTCCCAAAAAAAAGAACACAATTTCTCTTGAAAATTACAGTTTTCCTAGCCACCATCCTTCCATATCTTTTGTTTTTTTTTCATGATTCACCATTCATTGGAAGCCTACCTCCCCTTGCCGTCTCATCATCGCCCTGCTCCTCCTTAAGTTTACTCTCTTTTTCTTCTCTTTCTACACACACAGAACAGAAAGCATGGTATTCTTGAAATGAACACAGAAAACATCCCTCCATTCTACAACTGATCTGACTTCGTGATAGATTCTTGTCTGTGGGTTCATGTCAGATCGGTGAAAACTTTCTGTATCTTTGCCCTGGACTTGTGGAAACACTCCAGCACAGCTCCCTCAGAATACAGAGATGGACAGATGGTTACTTTATACCTCAAAATACATGGAGTTGTCATGGGTCTGGCTAACAAGCTCATTTTTACCATTAGGGGCACATTCATGTGTCACAATGGAACTGGCCTTGAGCTCACACATGCAGTGTTCATGGTCTACTCCTGATTCTGGGTTCCCTCGAGTGTGAATGGCAGCTACCACCAAGTGCCATGCCATCACCTCCATAATGAACTGTGCCCTTTCAAAACATGAGCCAGAGACCTCCCCTCATTGAGACAGCTTCTTGTAGGGTTTCTGGTCATCACAGTGAGGGAAGTGATCAATACCCTAAGGAATTGGTGGTTTTCATTTGCAGAGATGTCCTTCATGGGACACATATTCTGTAATCTTGCAAGATTTCCATCCTCCTCCCTCAGGCATTTGATATCGAGGATGGAAGGGAGAAAGGAACAGTTTACAACACCTTCCTACAATATAAATTGCAGTTTTCTTTTTTTTTCTCTTTTTCTTCCTAGTTACTTAGAGGGTTTTTGTTTCTTTTCCTGTAAGACCATGTATGGGAGAGGATTCTTTAGAAGGCATTAGCAATATGAATTATTCATTTCTCAGAATTAAACAATTTAATAACTGAATTTTAATCAACTTCTTAATGTTCTATTTTAAGATTATCGAAGGCCACAGTAACCAGAGGAAAAATAAAGCATTCAGTCAACTAAGAAACTGATTCTATCATTATTCTGTGAGGGTCGAAACCACTCCAGCCTACAGTTTACTCCCTGATTCTTCATGTTTACAGTCAGGCCTTTGGAGAATGCTAGCCCTGAGGTCAGATAAGAAGCCCAAGGAAGGAGTCCATCTATCACCAATGTTACTGGTGTCATTGTTTAGACTGAGAGCAAGAATCTTAGGCATGTGAAATTTAATACAAACACATTTTGAGACTCACACCAGCCTAAAATGCAGTATTATTTAGAACAACAAACAGAAATTCTTTTTAATAACATTTTTATTAATTCTTAGAGAATACCATGTCCATCTCTTACTCATCCACCAACTCCTCCCAGGTCCCACATTTATTTAATGTCCTTTTGACTGTCTCTCTCCAGGTGTCCTGGCCCTCTGGCTCTTAAAAACTTTTCCATTCCACCTCCTCTTTCACAGTGTTCCTCAAGGCTAGGGCTTTTGTTCTAAATGTACTAAATATGGCCAGAATTTTCTCCTATGAAAAAGAAAATGACTTCATCAAATGCCTAACTTAATCAATCAATGCATTGATTTTGAAATGTTCAAGCAAAGGATACCCCACCAGAATGCAAGTCTTTCTAAAAGATAGACTTCAGTGCTATATGTATTTTTTATATTCTTTTTCATTTTGAAGTCCAAATACTTTATTCCTTGGCTGAGAAAATGTAAGGCAAAATCTACCCTCTCTGCCTTCTAAAAATACCAACTATCTACTAAAAAGCAGAATGGGTGTAGAATTCTGGAAAAGTAAAAAATAACATCCCAGACCCAGCTTCCAGTTGAGTTAATTACTGGCTTCCAGTATAAGGAAGGCATGCTTTTAAAAATCAGCTCTGCTTTCTGTTGGTACCTTGACTCAGTCTGTGCACAGTGAGAGCACATGGCTGGGGTTCTTGTTCCCCTGTGATAAATCCTGCTTTAGATAATGTTTTTATTGACTTCTAACTCAGGGCAAACCACTAAGCTAAGCTCTTCTGGGATCTTCTTATATTGCCTGGACAGAAGTTTGGGGAAGTATGAAGCATTTATTTTATAAATGAAGAAATTGAGATTTAGAAGCATTTAACTTAGTGAGTGCTAGAGCCATACATGACTGCAAGGGAAGGCTTCTTGCCATATATTTCATCACTGTCTAGAAGTTTAATATCAGAGAAAGTTGGAGGTGAATGTTGAACAATGCTGACATCCTCCAAGATACAGATTCAACTGTATCTTGGTGGTTTGAATTTTTGTTAGCATTATGATGATATGAATTCTTTACCTTTTTTTTTTATCAGTAATAACATGCTAAATTCTTGGCTCTCTTTCAAGTTAGAATTGTTTATAAACCAAGGATGTATTTTCTTTTGAAGTCTGCTGATCTTCTGTTCTCTTTGCATGGATCAGTAGAGTCTGAAATATTGTTGGCATTTGTGCACTGAGATTCTACTGTCTTCAGAGAAAATATTTTCAATTATCATCCTCCTCATCTGTGATGGTAATATAGTGAAGGTTTGTGGTATAATCACATGCTATAGCATGTTTTTAATTTCCCAAGACCCTCGATTAGAATTCTACCATTGTATGTATGCACGTGCCTATTTACACACATACTCCCATACATGTACACAGACACACATGGGTACACACACACTCATACACATATACAAGGATTGAAACTTTCTTCTATGCTGTGATTTATGGAATCTTTGACTTATTTTCAAACATTTCTGACCAAGACTACTTTATTTTAATCATTTTAATCCATGAATTCTGGAATCCAAACCAAGGGCATCATTGTTTTACTTCTGTCAAGAGGATTCTTCATGATAACCTCTTCTTTGGGAGATCTACACTTCCCATTCCTTTTTGGGCATGCTTCCTAATTGCAGTTATTCAATGTTCTGCCCTCCTGACATTGTTCATCATTGAGGCATGTGGATAGATGTCAGCTTTTAGCCATTGGATCTCCAAAGCTGCATTTCACCTACCTTGGCTTAGGAAATCTAATAAGTAATTCTCTTGCATGCACGTGTTTTTTGATGACAAGGCTGTGGGTAGCCAGATTGCCCACTGGGGATGGCAAAAGACAAGAAGGTCTTTGGGCTATTGTCATGTCACTAGGAAAATGAGTTTGATTAGGCTTTTAAGTGCCAAGTGGAGCATTTCTGTTGTCTGCACCTGCACAGCCTGGAGTTTCTGATGAAGAACCTTTCATTATCGTCTTCCTGGAATGACTGGCTACACAATGCAAGGAACTAACCCCATAGAGACATTAAAAAGAAACACTCCTCTTTGTGGAACATCTAATCATACAAGTGTTGGATGGCCCCTGATTGACCTTTGTGCTGGATTTCTGAAACATCTGTTCTTACCTAACATCTGTCTGATGGCACTGTTCTAAAATTTATTTTTTTTAAGTGTGCATCTGCTTCAGCTCACAGGCATGTATGACTTGGCAAAGGGCATTGTTTTCGAATGTCCACAGTGCATACCTATAAGACTACATCAAGGAACACCATTATACTCATAAAATTTGAGGGCTGAAGCACTGACTTTCTTTGTCACTTTACTGATTTTGAAATCTTACATTTGAGTAGAACCAAGAAGTCTCTGTGAAAAGAAAAAAAAAGCTGTCAACCACAAACGCGATGATGTATGTGTCCATCTTGATCGCCTTAGAAACAGTCTATGTAGTTGACCCAGAGCTCAAACTCGCAGAGTATCCATTCAGTTTAATCTTGTTCTAGGACAGGGATTAGTCCATTCTCTTAAACATGGAACATTTTAGCATAGAATTCCTGATTGGGCAAATTAGTCTAGCTTATTTATGGTTTCAGCTGTTACAGGTTTAGTTGGAAATTTAGCAGTGTATAATGGCTGTCAACCAGGTGGGTTATCACAGTCCCTTGATGCAAATATTTTCAACTTCTTTCTTACTCCAAGTCACTAAAGGCTATGTAGCTTGTGTGCCCTTGGTAACCTAATTATGTTACAAGGAATGGGTCAGATAACCAAAGGCAGTATAGGCCCAAAAGAGCAAAATATGTCCGAAGAAATATGAAACCCATAAGTGTGCCATATAAAACCTTTTAGAATTCTGTGGTCATAAGATTTTTTAAACCTCCAACCAGGATTCGTAATACTCATGTTGGCAGGATGGCCTCTGAAAAGCACTGTAGGAATAAAGCCTACCTGGCATCCTCAGATATGTCTGGGGTCTAAACGGACTAGTGGGATTTGAAGGCCTGTGAACTTGGAATTATCCTAAAATCATCCAGCTGCTACTGATCAACTAGATAGGTCTAACCTAGTTATTTTTTTTTCACAAATGCTACCTTCTCTAGCCCACGACTTTCCCATGATCCTAAGCAATGCCAGGCCAGCTCCCAATACGCCCACCTGCTCTGGTCCTTTATTTGCTTGCTTGTTTGTTTGTTTGGACATGGTGTTCCAGGCAACAGCCAAAGACTTTTCATGGATTTAAGCAACAGTCATTCTTCTATTAAAACCTCTGCCAAACCTCATCTCCATGGGACAGATCTAAAGCTCCTGCACTGGTCTTTCCGATGCTATAAAGCCTGTCTCAAAGAGGCACACACTACTATGTCCTCTTGAGTATTCTGTCAAAGCCATTTGCTATTCTGCTGGGCTTTGAGGAGCTAACCTGGGCTCTAATAGGGTCTGTAGATGCTATCCGTAGCTCCTTTTCTCACAATTTGATTCTGGCTCAACATCACTTGAGTAATGAGCTCATTTACTGCTCCATATAAAGACTATCATATAAAAGAGATCCCTTCTTTTCACTGATTCATATACCTTGGAGTTTCTGTCCAGCTGAATAGGGGATTTTTGTTATTGTTTCATTAATTTGATACTGATGGAAAAATGAATAATTAAATAAAATGTGTTCTCCACAATGTCCTTGCAAAAGATGTACAATAGCATTTAAATGCAATGTGAATTTTCATGTTCCTAAGAAAACTCAGTAGGGACTTTAGCTCAGTTTTTCAACTGTAGACAAGACATTATGTCCATGAGAAGCCCTCTCCACATTTATGACCCCACAGCCCTCAGTTCTGTCTCCCCACCACACAATTTGTATACACTTGGGACATTTTTCTGTGCATATTCTGATGAAATATTGATTCATTCTTTGTCTAAAATTCCATATGGCATGGTATGGGTCTTTGCAGTCGCTGCCCATCAGAGTGGACCATGTGTTCCCAGATAGGTACTGTCTCTTTAACTTTGGTTGTAAAGCATCCAGTGCCCAGCCATCTGCACAATGGTCTGTATAAAAAGCCTTTTAATGACAAATTAGGTTTTTATTTCAGTTCATTACACCTGGGTTTTCAGGCAATGTTTGGGATTTCATGCATTTGTTTGTAATGAGTCATGGGCCCCTTGACAAACAGGAGACTAATTTCACTAACCAGGTTATCAGTAGAAGATTCTGACAGAGGGCCTGTTGCATACGTTATTTGTCTTCAATAATAGCTGGAAACCATAAAAGATTATAGCTTGTCACCATGACAAGGAGAGACTCAGAAAGCCTCAGAAAACATTAGGGAAAATGCCTCTTACCTGCACCTCTCTCAAACAAGCAAGCACATAGCAACTGATTGGTGCAGGAGGTGGGGTGGGCTGTGTTGTAGATGTCTCATGGATCTCCGGCTGCATTCTCCAAGGTGGTTTGAATCTCTGTTTGAAAAAAAAAAGTATTATTGAATTGCTCCTTATATTGTATTTCTGTCTATAATGTACATTCATATATCTATTACATGCATATGTGTATTATTTCATATTATTTTCTCATTCAAACATTTCTGATAAACATTCTTTCATTATTTTCACGAAGTTACTAAAATAATTAAAATCACTACCTGGCATTTTTCCTTAGATTATAACATAAACTTTACCATTGAGAATAAAATCACTACAGCTAATAGAGGTGTTATTATTTCAAAGTGAAGTACCAAGAATAGAAAATGATGAATCTAGTTAGGTATTTTTAAAAGAGAGACAATATTCTCTTCTAAGAATGCTTACTGTTTTCATATTCACAAGATACTGCAAGCAAATATTAAAGCTTCCATTTTGATGGGTTTCTACAGAAACTTAAAATGTACAAAACATACTTATTCAAGTAATATTTTTAAATTTCTCCTATTTAAATCTTCAAGTTCCTAGTTGTAGTGACTCCACTGTGTGGTGCCATTCAGAGTCTGTTATATTCAGACCTTGTTAAAATGCAGACACTTAGGAAAAGATGTTTTCATTCAACTCTTAGTTTCCCATCCCGCCAGGTGGGTATCTTAGCAAACCTTCCAATGGTCTAAGTCAATTGCCCTTACTTCTTGGTGGAGTCTTACTATCTTCTGTCAAGAAGTTCCACTGTCCCCAGTGTCTCAAAGGATCACAAACCCAGCCACTTTTTGCACCAAACCCACTGCCCCAGCCCTGTGTGTAAGCTCAGTGTGCCTCACTCATAGTAGTTCCAAAGCTTCCCTCCTCTACCCTTCTGGAATCACACAGGCCTTTACTCAGCACAGCAACCCATGAGCCTTGTAAAGCACAAACCAGATGACATCCTGTGTTACATTATACCACTTCTATAACTACCTGGGATCCTTAAGGTCCTTCCTGGTCTCCATCCTGTACCAATCTTGGCCCTATCCCTCCTTACTTCACCAGAATGAGAATTCCTGTGGCATCATGGCACAGGGGAAAATTTCCTGAATAGAACACCAATGGCTTATGCTCTAAGAACAAGAATTGACAAATGGGACCTCATAAAACTGCAACGTTTCTGTAAGGCAAAGGACACTGTCAATAGGACAAAACAGCAACCAACAGATTGGGAAAAGATCTTTACCAGTCCTGCATCTGATAGAGGGCTAATATTCAATGTGTACAAAGAACTCAAGAAGTTACACTCCAGAGTGTCAAATAACCATATTAAAAGTGAGGTACAGAGCTAAACAGGGAATTTTCAACTGAGGAAAATCAAATGGCTCTGAAGCACCTAAAGAAATGTTCAGCATCCTTAGTTATCAGGGAAATGCAAATCAAAACAACCCTGAGATTCCATCTCATGCCAGTCATAATGGCTAAGATGAAAAACTCAGGGGACAGCAGATTCTGGAGAGGATGTGGAGAAAGAGGATTCTAGTGGGATTTCTAGCTGGTAAAACCACTCTGCAAATCAGTTTGGCAGTTCCTCAGGACATAGCAGTACCTGAGGACCCAGCTATACCACTCCTGGACATATACCCAGAAGATACTCCAACATGTAATAAGGACACATGCTCCACTATGTTCATAGTGGCCTTATTTATAATAGCCAGAAGCTGGAAAGAACCCAGATGTCCTTCAACAGAGGAATGGATACAGAAATTGTGGTAGATATACACAATGGAGTACTATTCAGCTATTAAAAACAATGAATTCATGAAATTCCTAGGCAAATGGATGGAACTAGAAAGTGTCATCCTGAATGAGGTAACCAGTCACAAAAGAATACACATGGTATGCACTCACTGATAAGTGGATATTAGCCATTTGTCACTTTCTAATGCTTACAATTTATTTAATACCACTTAGCCAGGACATTTGCTGTTTATAGTCTTTCCCCTCCTCCTCTACCTTATGTAGTACTCATGCTCAGTTGTGTTAAGAATTTGACTTCATAGTACTTTGAGAACTTCCTGGCACATGTTGGAAGCTCAATAGCCATTTGTCGAATAGTCAATGGTTTTATATAGTCTAGTAAACCACTTAGGAAAGAAATATCTGCTTTAGATATAACCACAGTGAGGAGATGGGAGGAGTTAGCATCCAGAACAGACTTTGGATCTTTGGAAATGAAGAGCATCTGGGATAGATCAGATCACAAAGTCAAAAAACAAAAGACAAGGAAGGGATCCCTGGCTTCACTTACCATGGTTGATTTCAAATCCTGAACCCAAGTAGCGATTTAACCCTCATACAAAATTTAATGTCCCTGAACTTAGGTTTTTGCATTGGTAAAAGGGAATAATGCTATCCAGGCTCAGAGCATCATGCAAAGAAAACAAGAACCTGAATCAGACGGCCAATGCCAGCTGCCTGTGATCGCTCAATAAAGGACGGTTAGATGGAGTGTGGTTTGACCGGGATACAGATGAGGTGTTCGCCTCACTGTGCTATTTTTCCAATAGAAATGGAGCCAAAATGTATTGCATTTACTCTGTACTCCCAGAGAACATTCATCTATTGTCCAACTTGAAAAATGGAGCTGAAAATGACTGGTCTAGCATTTGAAACATAAAACACAGGGACTGGTATGCACTGGACTGCCAGGCATATGATTGCTTTGAATACAGAAGGAAAAAAAAATGTGTGTTTGTGTGTGTGTGTGTGTGTGTGTGTGTGTGTGTGTGTGTGTGTGTGTGATCTCTGCTGAAGATTACTTCCTTTTACCCACCATGGTGTTTTTGTTTCTTTTTCAGTTGCGCCTACAATTCAGGAAATTAAGTCTGGCACTGTAACCCCTGGACGCAGTGGACTGATACGATGCGAGGGTGCAGGTGTGCCGCCGCCAGCCTTCGAGTGGTACAAAGGAGAGAAGAGGTAAGGGCGTTTGTGAGCTTCTCCACGTTCCAAGCACTTTGAGCTAATGTGTTTGTGTTTCAATACTAACTTTAAGCAATTTCTGTAACTGGCTTGAACGGTTTTCAGCAGCCTCCTTATGGGCAAACAGGATGGAGGGGCCCACATGGGAGGCATGAGGAGCTAACAGCTTTCTAGAAGAAATGTCCACATTGGTTTCTGTAATCTCAGAAATGCCTGCAAATCCCCCATTGCCGATACCTTTTGCTTCTCTGCCTCTCTCTTCCTAGCAACCATGCTTACTTGGAAGGCAACCTGCCTCTAAAGGACTTGGGCATGGATTATACAAGAGCACTTCAAAAGCAATAGGAGCTACAGTCTGTACTTGGCTTCCTTAATAAGTCAGAACCCTTTCTCCAGCCTTACTCTACCATAAAAAAGTTTAATGTTTGGTTTTATAGGCTTGTGTGTTAGATATTTCCCCATTGTCAGGCCTATGGAGATGTGCACAGAAACAGGCCTGAGCAAGTAGATTTCAAGTTATTCTTTGACTCTGCTTGGTATGGCTGTGCCCTTGGGGTGTCCCAGAAGTCTTGGAAAGAGCTACTGAGCAAGGGAAGATTTGAGCCCACAGATTTCACTTTATTTCCCAGGAGTAGATTCAAACCTCTCCAGTTGCTCTTGCCAAGTCAGACATGAAGATCACTGTGAATTAACTGAAGACCACAATAGGAGAGGGAATATGTGTTTATATTTTACTTCACATCTCAAGAATATAAAAAATGCTAGTGGACCTTTGTTAAACTGCTATTTTTAAGTAGTAAACTACTGTCAGTCATGTCATTGAACAAATGCATGTAGGGTTTACATACTCCGATCATAATCATAACTACTTTCATCTGACATCTGTAAAGAAAGCTAGTGAAACCACATGAAAATTTGCATATTGTCACAATGAGTGAGCATAAGCATGGTGCATACAGGTGTCTAGGTTTTATTGTATTTGCATGGGAATATGGTGGGTTCATGTGTGTATGTGTGTGTGTACATGCGTGTTTGTGTGTGTATGCATGCATGTGTGTGTGTGCGTGTGCGAGAGAGAGAGAGAGAGAGAGAGAGAGAGAGAGAGAGAGAGAGAGAGAGAATGTGTGTAGATCTGCTCACCTCTGGGTGTACATCTGTAGGACAAAGGTCCATGCCCAGGATTATCCCCCACTACAGTTTAATTTCTGTGTCATTATCTGTAAACTTTTCACCCTGATTGCTAAGACAAAGCCTCTCACTGAACCACCATTTACCATTTTGCTCAGCTGATCAGCTCTAGGGTTTCTCCTATCTCTGCCTTCTCAGATTTGAGGTTATAGATATTTGCAGACATCACTGGCTTTTCCTGGGGGTATGAGCATGAGTGCTTGTGATTTTCAAAAACTTTACCCCTTAAGATATCTCTTTATCCTTCTGCCTTGAAATCAGAATCAGAAGCGAATATGCAGAAAAAAAAACTCCCATTTCAATAAAAAGATTTATCTTAATAATAAAGGCTATCCTCAACACTCTTTATACTAAATAATGATAGGTTTACCTAAATTTTTGGAACTGTTTTATATGCAACTTCTTGTAATTGGGGAAGTTTCAGTTTGTCAGTCATTGCTATCCAAAATTCTAAATCATCCTGTTAGTGACTTTATAGGGACTGAATGTTTTAAACATGGTGGAATTAGATGAACTGCTTTGTGGTTTCCCTTTTTGCACTCACTAGGTTTGGGCATCAACAACAGGGACAACAATAAAACTCTTCTAAGATCTGGTAAGGCAGGTTGGGAAGCTCATTCTTGATGCTCTATGTGAACATTATCCTGTAGATAGAGTGCTACCTAACCTTCCGAAAGCCATGAAACTTTTCAGATACAATCTTATCCAGTTGCCCAAATAGTATCTATGAGCACATGATGCATCTTGGCACCATCTGTAATAAATGGAGCCTCAACTCTTCTTTCCATTAAGACACTCTGCAAGAGCCCCTGAGTCTCCTGTTCTCCATAAAAGGAAGTTTAATACTGGTTAAGATTGTCTTACCTGCCTTTTAAAGTCATATTTCGATCTGTGGCATTCATTCCTAAGAGTTAAGAGTAAGAATCATCCCTCTTGTCCTCCAAATATGAGCCCATTTGTGGTACCCACCTCATTTCCAATTACCTGTAATGTTCTGGAACCATACATCCTCCTAAATTATTGAAGTATTGCCAAAAATGCTACAGTGACGTGGGGAAGTTTTGCAGCCTGTAGCAAATGTAGCAATGGGACAGTCAATGCAGAAATGAAGCTTCAGTCCTTACCGGAGAAATGGGCTATAGATAACTTGTTGACAAGGAAAGAAAATTGATTCTCTCACCAATACTTACAGCACACACACACACACACACACACACACACACACACACACACACACATCTTCAGAATATCAAACCAGATGCACATGTGAAAAATAAGTGAGCCGAACACACCCATCATCATTGGAGTTTTAACTGAAGAAATATTGAAATTCCCAAATGTTGCTAGAATAATTTCCTCTCAAACTATCATAGCAATTTATATGTAAAACACAGGAGAGCCAAGGAGATGCCTACAGCACTGTCTCCACATAAGTGATCTACCATGATGGCCCAGGCTGTGTGTTTTCCTCATCACAGTGAAACTCATCCAATGCTGTATGAAGGTGTCACTCTAAGCTGCTGATAGACGCTAATTCCTATGAGCAAGTGATAACAGATGCTGATATTTCTCCACAGAAAAAAACCTATCGAGGAGGAAGCTTCTGTCAGAAACCCCATCAGATAGAGTAGTTCTTGCAAACTCTTTGTTTCATCTGTGACCCTTATATAAACATTTGCAAATAGCCCACACAAGATTTTACTTGTATTTAAGGAAATGCTTACACATGCCCACGTCTCTTACACCAAGACTGTCAAAGATAGATTTGCGCCGGGCGGTGGTGGTGCACGCCTTTAATCCCAGCACTTGGGAGGCAGAGGCAGGAGGATTTCTGAGTTCAAGGCCAGCCTGGTCTGCTACAGAGTGAGTTCCAGGACAGCCAGGGCTACACAGAGAAACCCTGTCTCGAAAAACCAAAAAAAAAAAAAAAAGATAGATTTGCATGCAGATGAACACACAGACACACACCAACATAACACACATACACACACATGCACATATGCCCATGTATATATATGCACACACATGTATACACATGTACACACAAATGTGCATACAGATACACACACCCATGCACTCAAATAGACACACCAAGCCACAAGACATGACAACCAAGGCTGTGTAGGCATTTGCCTCATCACAGTGAAACTCATCCATTGCTGTATAAAAGTGTCACTCTAAGCTGCTGATAGACACAAATTCCTATGAGCAAGTGCTAACAGATGCTGATATTTCTCTGTAGAAAACAAAGTGTGTTCCTGAGCAATCTGCATAAGTTGGGGCAGTTGATAATTGAGCTGGGCCTCAATAAATCTTCAGGCAGAGTCTATGGCGTCAACCCTTTATACACTCACACATGGATACATACACATACTCATATGCACACATATACACATGAACACACACACATATACAAGCACATACACACACACAAAGACACACATTTATTCATGCATACTTGACACACATACATAGACACAGATGTGTTCACACACACAGATACACATAGACAGACAGACAGACAGACAGACAGACAGACAGACAGACAGACAGATAGACACATATACACACTCACATTCTCATGGCCAGAGAGTTGGTGCTAGTAGTAGCAGTTCCTGGCAGATGGCCTAAGTTATTTGCCATGTGGATACCTCCACAGGACTCCTTAAGTAACTTTATGTCATGGCAACAGGCTTTCTCTAGAATCTGATCCAGGAGACAGCAGGATAGAAACTGCTATACCAAACCTTCTTGTGACCTTTGTTAGGTTTCATACTGTCATTTCTGCAGTATTCTATTAACTGTGTGGGGCAGCCCTACTCTCTGCAGAAGGAGAGTATCAGGCATATGGTATCAAGAGATGAGATCATCAGATGCCACCTTCAAAGATGGTTCCTATACACTGTGTCATATTGATGATCTAACTGGGTTTCATACTCAAAATATTGCCAATTTAATTTAGTTCATTGCACTATCTTAACAGCCATCATGAGAGTAACTCCATTTACACATGTTTTGTTAAATTATTATTATTGATATAAGGTAGGTATTTTTAAACAGCAAACTCGCAGCACAGGGACAATCCTAATGACCTTAATATTACTTTCAATACATCTTAATACTGGGGAAATTAGGGTTTAGACAATTGATATAATGTACCAAGCGTTTAAACTTTCTTTTCATGATAGGATTAGCATGTTATAATTTTTATATGATGCATGCCATACTTTTCTCCTCTCTTTCAAGATTTCCTGAAACTCAAGCCTGAGGACCAGAAAGCCATGCTTTCTTATTTCTATCGATCAGTTATACTGCCCAAAGCTTTTAGGCAATAGGCACATTTATTAGTTCATTCTGTTTGTATAAAAATGTCAAAATATCTATTATAGTCTATAAACTAATATCTATCAATTAAAAACAAAATGATAAATCAATAAATCCAATTTAAAGATATAATTATAGTCATTTAGCACAGGGGCTAATTTTAGCTATGCTTTAGTAAATCTTTTACTTAAAAAAAAAAATGTGTCTTTCTTAACCCATCACCATAACTTAAGATAGGAATGTAAAAGGCACAAATGAGTTCAATGAATACAAAAGAAATTCAGTGAGACATTAAAAACTATCAGTTGATATGTTAAAAAGTAATGTGCTCCCAAATAGTACTATTTGCATTTCACACTGGGAGTGATACCTCCTTGTCTTTTTAGCAACACATTCCCGACTTAGTCTGTGTAGATTTGGGTATTATTTACAGCATCCACTAAAAGTAAAAATGACTAATGTGTTCGGTTTAGCATTTCTGTGAGGGAAGAGTCACTTACATGCACAAAACATATATGTAGAGACTCACATAACAGTGATCAGAGAGTCACACGTACATGTGCAAATGCGGAAAATCAGCCATCTAAAAAAATAATCGCATGTGATGACCTTATAAGGTTGGTATCTTACTTTCTATTGCTGCGATATGACACCATGGTCAAGGCAAATTATAAAAGAAAATTTGGCTTATAGATAAAGAGGATTAGAGTCTATGATGGTGGAATGAAGGAAAGCTCACATCTTGGTCTACAGCAACAAGGCAGAGAGAAAAAGAGAAAGAGAGAGAGAGAGAGAAAACACTTATGATGCCAGAGGGAACATTTGAGGGAACAATTAGATTAGAGAGCACTGTTGAAGGATAATTAGAGCTTCCTACTCAGATAACAATTGGGATGAAATCTGGCATCATTACCTGAGACTGGAGCTCAGGAATGAGGTTTGGTGGGGCAGGAAATGATTTGATGATAAACATGGCTGATCAAGGTCACTGCTCTGCAAAGTTCACCATGAAACAGCAGGAAGTGTGTTTGCTCTTAAGATTCATAGCAGTCAACTCTAAGTCAACTTCTCATCTGAGTACATCACACATCAGGCCATAAGGCTCTTCTTGTTTCCTCAGGAAACTGCTCTCTCCACCATATGACAGGCCATCACAGTCTGGTCTTACTTTGCTTCTCTAGTTACAAATCTTACATTTCTGCCTCCCACAACCTGAGCCAACCCCACCCTAAGAAATTTCTATTTCCAAAGTATGATATCATGTTCTTTCAGATCCCT
Organism: Tokudaia tokunoshimensis; assembly: GCA_036184795.1. Taxonomy (NCBI): domain Eukaryota; kingdom Metazoa; phylum Chordata; class Mammalia; order Rodentia; family Muridae; genus Tokudaia; species Tokudaia tokunoshimensis. The sequence continues at coordinate 2,848,156 of BTHU01000003.1, read as the reverse complement.
TGTTTAGTTGCCACCTTTGCTGATAAGGCCCTTGCATATACAGGTACACACTTGCATACATACACATACACACATGCATGTACTCAAATGTACAGTTGCACACATGCACACACACACACACATAGCAATGCACACACATACATACACATGCACACACATACATACACTAACACACCCTGTCTCCTGATGCTCCTCTCCTGTATGTTTCCTCTCACTACATAGTCTATAGAACTAAGTGCAGGTGTCCCTTTGCCCAGCAAAGCCTCTGGAGTCTTTCTTTCTTAGGATTTTGCAGGGTTTCTAAAAGAAGCAGTCTCCCCAAAGCCCAGTTATGCATGACCCAAGAACCAAAGATGCTGGACACACAAGATAATCAAAGACAGGTAGGATAGTATCTCCAAGCTCATTTTGTTATGCCAAAGAAACTTAATAACCTGGACTTTTTGTGGAGGAGTGTGCAGGAGAAGCAAATTTTGGTAAGAGCATTATAAAAAAGAGAAAACTTGAAGGAAAGCCACTATAAGTTTTAAAAAAGGGGAAAGCTAGGAACACTCCTAAGAGCTGGGAGTGTTTCCCAAGGGAGAAAGGAACCTTGAAACTTTTCTGTATGGGTTTTATAGTGCAATGGTGGAAACAGGACAAGGGCTAGGGAAACTCTCTTGGGATTAATTAATTCTCTGGGCTATGTGTAGAGTCGATGTGTGTCCTCTTGGGTCAAGGAGTAAGATGAACATGCAACTTCCCACTCAGTTTGGGGGATTGACTCCAACTAATGTACATCTCTGACCGTGGCTTACTGTTGTCCTCGACTCTCTGTCATTAGTTCCACAGCCATCATTACATCCTCCACCACTGTAGTTGTCCTGAGTGCATTAGCCATACTTAGTTCTCTTGGTTCACATATTTTCATGACTGCTTTGTGGCTTCACCATGACAGACTTCACTCTGTCACAGCCACAAAGATGGAGCTGTTATTCTTCATCACATACTACTTACCCTTAAGGTGGACACTTTTGGTTAGAAGTCATCATCACAATTTAGTCTGTCGCAATGGGCTGCATGTGAAGCAAGAGTATGGTAAAATGCAGCAGTGTCTTACAGATGCTATTTAGGGGCAGCCACTGGTCCAGACCCTGTCCTCCCTCCTGTTATCTCATCCATAGGCTCAAGGTCTCTTCATGTCCAAGCCCTTCTATTCCTTTGCTTATTGTTCAGACATTATGGTCTTTTACTGAAAGTCATTGTCCTTTGATAGTTCCAGAGAGAAACCTCCTGTTTCAGGAGAAATTTCTCCAAGTTGACTCTTGTATGCTCACCCCATCCTCAAATCCATCCCTGTGTCCACTTCTCTTGCTAAACTCTAAACTGTGGAGTGAGGATTCTTCTTTCGTTTCATCTTCCTGGCACCTGACATGAAGTTTCTATAACTGTGTTATGTAAATGAGTTATGGTTTTGTAGTTCTATGATCATTGTCCCTGATCCCTGTCACTGTGCATGCAAACTCACATCTGTGCAGTTCTTCATATACTAGTGTGCATATGTGAATGGAGACAAATGGTTACCTGGGTTGATACTCCAGATTATCTGTCCACAGTGGGGTTTTTGGGGCAGGGGTAGTTTTTGTTTTCTTAAATTTTTATTTTATTTTATTTATTTATTTATTTAGATTTTTCTTTTGGTTTTGAAAGGGTTTGTCTGTGTAGCCTTGACTGTTCTGGAAGTCTCTCTGTAAACTAGGCTAGCCTCGAACTCACAGAGATCTACCTGCCTCTGCCACCTGAGTTCTGGGAAATAAGGCATGTGCTACCACTGCCCAGCTTCATACTCTTTAAAAACAAAGTCTCTTAGGGGTTTGGGTTTTGTCAAATAGACTAGTCTAGGTATTCAGAAAGCCCCAGGAATCCTCCTGTCTTCATGTTCTGTGTACAAGGATTCTAAATGCATGCCATTTGGTTGTTTTTAATTCTGTTTTGTTCTTGTATGGTTTGTTGGTTTTATTTCTTTCACATGGGTTTATGAGATTAAACTTAAGATTTGGTGCTTATAAGTCAAGCCATTTTTCCAGTAATCCATATTCCCAAAGTTGCTTTCAAATGGGAAAAGGGGTATACATTCAATTGATTGTCCTGTAGTAGTCAATGCAACCCAACCCCAACATGATGAGGAAAAAGGAAAGTAGTTGCTCACTTGTGGTTTCCTTTTGTGTGATCAACATCTCTGGAAAAATGGTTATATTGTTACATTTTAGTATAAAACAACATTAAACTCTCTGTTACCCAGCTATTAGGAAAACAGTTCAAATGGAATGGAGAGATTCAGTAGCTGTCAAGGTTGCCAGGGGTTCAGGACCCACTGTTATTAGGGGGAGTGGGATCCTGCACTGTATGTAACCTTTGTCTCTTTCATATGGGGCTTAAAAGGCCTCCCTCCAATGTAAACCAAACTATCACTAGTAGGGCAGCCCCAAAGTCTTGGATCTAAAATTATTAATTTCATTAAAATGGATAGAGTAAACAAGGCATACATTTTAAATAGCTTAATAAAGTCTAAAATCATTAAAGTATCCTAATGTATTATAATAACATTAATTTATTCAAATATACAACTAAAGATAGATACCTCTTGGGGTTCAGACAGTGATGCATAATAGTCTTCAGAATGCTCCCAGGAATAAACACTACCTTACTGTTCTCCACCGGCAAGTGTCAAGCCACACAATAAATGAACAGGTTGCTATAGCAGCATACACATAGAACCTCCTTCCACAGTGGATTGTTGAAGCTCTCTTCCTCTCCAGTTTCACCGTTGGTTTCTTTGCCTGCCCTGGGGGATCTCCCAAAAGCCTGGATAATACTGATAATGGTCATATGACTGATACAGAGTCTGGCATGTCTTGAAATCACAATGTCACGATCTTTGCCATCACTCACCTTGCTTTAAAAATAATTTCCTGGTTGTTCAATATTTAATGTTTGGCTGCAGTCTGAGGGGAAGTGAATCCATTTTAAGGAATAGACTCTATCATTGAACAATGACTTGGCCTGTCATAATCTAGTACCTGCTAGATTTGAGGTACATGTATACATTATCATTTAAAACCAGTTGTCCACCCCCAGTTGGCTACTGGATTAGCTTCTCTCACTTCACAGATAAAAACATGAAGGTTTACCTAGATGAAATAACCTAATTCAAGCAACCAAGCTTGCAGTAGTCACTGTGTGCCCACATTTTAAGAGGCTAACACTAGCACTATTCTACAATGTTCTTACAATACAATATATAACAAAGGCATTGAGAAATGTTTTCATTAAGCACTCACAATCAAGGTGGACATAAATTCGAAGTACTCACAATCATGAAGAAAAATGTGCAACTAAATCGGTGTTAGATGTGGGGACCTAGCCAAGTCTAGTAGAGCTCAGAAATACTACAACTCTACTAGAACTTGAACCCTGGATACCATTTTATAACTAAAGAAGCCTCATTTTTTTTTTGACCCACAGCTGATTTTCTGCTGTTCTTGACCATGTTGTGCAGGAGAGTTTCTTCCCATTTCAGTTTTATAGTGGGCTGAGAGATGAAATCACGAACAGTAACTGCTGCCAATGGAGTGTGTGCTGGGGCACAGCTCCAGGAGGGAAGAAGAGCAGGTTTGCAACTTCTCACCCCAGGCTATATGCAGCCTGAGAGACTGACTCCAGGGAAGGACAAAAGCAGCTGCATATAAAGCTTCACTCAAGGCAGAGCTAAGCCCCAGACCTAGTAATGAGCCTCCATCCCAGAACGATATCCATAAAGCTCCCAGAATGAAAGCTTGCTGTTTCTTTGACTCTCTACCCCATTAGACTCACCTCCCTGGATTGATCCCAGCTTTCCTGGCTTGGCTACAGGATGTCAGTTAGCTATTTAGCTCCAATAGCTTTATTCCAAAGCCCAACTCAACTTTTCCTGAAGCACTCATGTTTTCTGAGTTGTCTCCCTAACTCAAACATAGCATCCAGTTTCTGCTTGAAGATGTCAATGCTAACTGCCAGGAGTAGACACCAGCAGTCCGAGGAGAACCATATTTGAATATCAGTAGTTCTGTCAATTATTGGATGATTAGAAGATGAATTAGCTTAATTTTTCTAAACTTCTGTCTCCTCATCTCTAAACTAGGACTAATAACACCTATCTCCCAGCGTTGCTGAGAACATTCATTCATGTTCACAGCAAGTGTTCATGAATGAATTTTGGCTTCTCTCTTACCACACATGCATGTACAAATACTGAAGAGTTTCAGTTATAAATGTATTGAGAATGATTGCCATCTTCCATGTATACATAAAGCTTTCCTGTGTACAATGAGACTAGAAATGTGGTAACGACTCTAGTCCTGTGGCATTTATTGTTGATTCTGACCTGGAGAAAAAAGAGCGGACAATAATCTCCAACATGAAGCAAGACAGGCCTGAGACTGAGCAAGACACAATGCCATTGCCCTAGTTATTTTTGCAATCTTAGCAACTGATGCTGATACTATGTGGTTGGGTTTTTCTCTGGTGACTTTGCTACTGGGTTTCTTAGTCACCTTAGATAGCTAGAGTCCAAAAGAGATAATGAGTGTAATTTGTGATCATTTGATAGCTAAGCATGCCTGGTTCCCCTTATTACCTCTGGCATGAGGCAATACAGGACTCTGTTTTAATACAGTAGTTCCTGTTGGGGCTGTGCTCAAAGGAGCCTGCAACAGATGCTGGCAAATCAAGCAGTCTACATTCCACACATTTATGAGGCATTGGCCAAAGACAGGTGAGAGTCAGAGTAATGGCCCTCAGTATGGACCAAACTTAGCTGGTGCCAGGGGTGGACAATAGCCGGATCTGCAATAAATGAAGGATCTTACATCCAAGTTCCCCTGGTAAAAGTCAGCAAAGACACATGGCCAAGTTCTTCCTTATAAGCACAATTTGCTGCAGTTGTTCTTATAAAGAACAGGAAACCTGGTGTGTGACTTTTAACTCCAAATTCAGTAAAAATTCTCTTCCATTGCAGGGAAAGTCTATAAGAAATAGATAATCTATCAATATAAGACAATATAGGAATGATTCTATCATCTATCTATCTATCTATCTATCCATCCATCTATCATCTATCTATCTATCTATCTATCTATCTATCTATCTATCTATCTATCTATCATCTATCTTCTATCTATCCTTCTATTTTCTACATTTCTATCTCTATTTCTATAGGACCTTATGTAGCCCAGGTTAACCCCCAGCTTCCTATGTAGCTAAGGATCACCTTGAAGCATCAGAAGGATCACTCTGTCTCTATCACCTAATTTGAAGTATATGCTATCACACCCATCTTATGCAATATTGGAGATAAAACCCTGGTTTGCATGCTAGAGCAGTGTTGCACCAACTTTGGTACATCCTCACACACAAAAAAGAGTCTCTTAATAAACAATAAAATTATAGAAAAACATTTTGGAATACATCTTCAAAAAGAAAAAAGTCATCACTTAAGATACTATTATTTTTTGATCACATTAAGGGCATACATGCTATAGCATCTAGATGGGACTCATGTTTTGACATTCAGTGACTAGGATGGGGTTCATCTGTAGCCTGGGCTACTTCTTTTCCCTAGCTTCAGCATTTGGAAGGGCAGAGTTTGTGTTAATCTATCTTTGATCACCAGACATGGAACTCACCTTCATATTGATTTAGTAAATGCTTTCAGAATTGCATTGAATCTTTGATAAAACTCCCAGGGCAAGATCTCTATGATAAAAGTCACAGAGACACATTGTCTAGACATACAGCTCAGTGTCCACACTCAGGTGGACCTCAGTAGTCACACTCTCTCACAGACAGCTTTGTATATCACTTAAGGAGAAGAGCATGTCTGAAATGGTGTGTAAGGAATAAGCAGTTCTCAAACTTTCTACTGTAGAAGGAAGTAAGAAGGCTTCATTAATTTCAGGAAAGTAGCCTCCCCGGGAGACAATCATGAGGGAAGACATTTCTCTTGCTCATTGTCCTCATCGTCCCTCTAGCTTTTGGGTTAGCACTCTGACATGCTGCTGTGATACTGGTGCAGATGTTGTTGCCAGAGCACCACAGCAGGGGCTGCATAGAGCGTGGGTATGTATGACTCAGTAACATCTGTAGTTTGGCTTCACTGAAGGACAGGAAACTGAAAGCCAACTCATCCAGACAGATAGTCATGACAAAGATAAGCAATGGAACCAGAGGGCTTCTCAACATATTTCCCTGAGAAAAACTCCGAGTTCAACCAGTGGAAGAGTCTAGTTCATTTCTTCTCAGTTCTATAGCAATGAGACAGTTCTGATTTGGGTCACATCAGAGAGTCAGGAGTCTAGGGAATGGCAGAGCCCTCAGAAAATGTGTCTGTAGCAGATATGGACACAATGACTTAAACCACAGTACCAAAGCAGGAAGGGAAGTAGAACTGTGATCTGCACATGTGGCATAATAATTAGCTTAAAATAAAGGATGTTAAGGGGATGTGTGCAGATGTTGTCCAGCTAACAAAGTGCTCACTAAGCCCTGGGTTCAATCTCAGGCATCAAATTATATTCATATATTCATGAATTGGTTAAAGGTTATTAATGTGAGACATGAAAGCACACAATAAGGCACTAGGAATTTAGCATATATTTTCATAATTTTAAAATACTTTTGTCCAGTAGTCTCATTTAGAATTGGGGATCATTATTTCTGCTCAAGTTTAAATTTTGTTCAATGTTTACTCAACTCAAAGTTTTGTTAATATGATCAAAGTTTGCATTTTGAATAAGTCAAATTCAACCACTAACATAGTAAAGTAATTCTGAGAATAATCATATCTTGCTACTTTTGATTTGCATTGTACATAGAATAGTTTGTCTCCATTCAGTGTATTATACAGATAATAAGTCAGTGCCAATTTCAGGGGGGCCATAGATGAGCTTCTTTTTGATCAGACATAGTTGATACTGAAACTATCATACGTGAAAGAAAAATCTAGCTGGATACTTGCAGAGTGAATTTACCCATTTTGTGGTCACTGTGTCTCATTTACATAAATCTGACATTATTCAAGCAGAAGATAGAATCTGGTTTTATCCTCATTGATACAGAATTTGTATTTAGAGAGAAAATTTCTACAATTTGGCTTTATCTCATGATTATTCTAACTCATTGTTCTATAAAATATTCCATGTACTTGGGACACCACTATGAATGGTGTACGATTTTAACATCAAAGAAAGTATGTCCCTGGAGTCTGACTTTATTTTTTAGGAGATTCAAACAATCAATCTGTTAAAAACAAAACAAAAGAACCAACCAAACTCAAACTCATGTATACATACTGACAGAACCATGCAAGAATAGGTCACACAGAGAAAACAGTCATTTAAGAAATAGTAGAAAACATAAACCCAATAGCACAAGGAGAAAATGGTCTGAATGACAGGAAAAGCAGGAGGTCAGAGCCAAGGGTAGGTCTAGGAAGAGGCAGAAACAGGAAGCGGTGTGACCTCTTACTACAACATGGAGCCATGCAAGCTCAGATTGAACACAGGCCTCGGGTGCTCTGTCTGGAGAGAGTGTGAGGACATCAGTAGTATTGAGCAGATACTATTGACATTTTTACATGTAGAGCTTTATAGGAATTATTAAGTACTAAAATGGGGCAAATGTGTTTTAGGATTCTAAATGCTGTCTGCATTGCTGTACTTCCTTCTCTAGGTTAAAGGAAGTTATCACCCAGCTTTGGTTGCCTATGGCAACAGCTATATGGTATCGACTTTTGACTTGAATCCTTGTAACATATGGTTTCAGAAGACTTACCCATGAAGTATCTTAGCCTCCTATCAACTAGCCAACTTACCCAGAGCCATTTGCCAAGCTTTTGGTAGGTTCTCTAAGTCTACTTCCTTTTTCTTCTTTCTTGACCTTCAAGGACGAGAAGCCTTTGCTCTACTGGGTTAATTTGTACACTAGAAAGAGTACACATGAAGATCACATGGTCTGGTTTATGATGTAGCAGGGCAACCCACCAGAGCAAAGGAAAGCTATAAAGCCTGTCTTCTCTATCAAATGCACTAAGGTAAGAGAAATGTTGCAGAACAGAACTAACACCATGTTGCTAATTCATGTGTGTGTGGTCACACTATAGCTTCCAGGTTGCTGTGGCAGCTCTGCCTAAGCTGAATTTGAAACTGATGTCCCATATATGTGCTTATTATAGTATATTCTTCTTCCAGGCTCTTCAATGGCCAACAAGGAATTATCATTCAGAATTTCAGCACAAGATCCATCCTCACAGTGACCAATGTGACGCAGGAGCACTTTGGCAACTATACTTGTGTGGCTGCCAACAAGTTGGGCACAACCAACGCGAGCCTGCCCCTCAACCGTAAGTAAAAAAGTCAGAAAGCATACTCCAAGGGTCTCCAGCCTCCTCTGCATGAGCAGGAATGAAGCCCAAGCATGGAGTATGCTTAGCTTAGACCTCATCCTAATGTAGCGACGGCAAAGTTTGTTCCAAAATTATCTGGATTTTTGAGAATTCTATAATACCTGTAAACCTCTACATGTAAAAAGTCTTAGAGTTTAAAAGGGGTAGGAGTTATAGAAATAGATGAAGTATGTCTTCTGACTGAAGACAGTTAAATGAGGTTTTATCTGTATTGGTTTATTAAGAAGAAGAAAAAAAAAACTTTTCTCTTGAAGCATAGAGTAACCACAACTTGAGTTTACTCTTGGTTGTTCATCTGTAGACACTCATTTTGGAAGTCACCAGAAATTCACATGCTGTATGTAAAATGAGATAGTGAGGAAACATGCATTGGAAACGTATTTTAATCTGCATATATAGCATATTTATTCAAAACTGTATCTTGAAATACAATATAGGTATTAATTGAGATAAATGCTACATTGTCTATAGATCTAAATGCAATATAACAGGCTGTGCCTTAGGTTTAAGCCAAAAACAAGCAGAACCAAGCAGTCAGGAAGAGAGGGAGGTGGATTCCCTTCTGACAGAATGTGGGACTCATTTGTAAAGCAATGTCTTCCTATCTAACATGTGTGAGATTGTTGTTTACAGACCCCGTATTTATGTATATGGGCAGAAATTTGAGGGTGTCCATGCCTGAGCAGAACACTTTTGCTCATGTTCAGCTTGAGGTCATAGATTTTACAGGAAAGGTGGTATGCACATCAATGATGTTCTTAGCTCAGGCTCATAGGCTTCGGTTCCAAAGATTGAAAAGGCAGATATGAGCACCTCTGGGTATTCTCCATTTTCTCCAAAAAGTTTTAGCAGATAAAAGGAAGGGATACTTTGAAGACATATTAGTATATCTGCCCTCAAGGTGTCTGCTGTCTTCAGAGCTCACTCTAATGCATCTCAGGGACTGGAAGTGATTGAGCAGCGGCCCTGGGGACCAGCAGGAGAGGGAAAATCCTACATTATTGCTCTTCTCAGCTACTACAATTAGTACCTTGTGGAAGCTGAGTGACTTACAGATTGTTACAACCATAAAACACCACTCATTTTAAATCTGAGTGTTTCTTAGAATATTCATAGAAAAATGCAGACTCTCTTCTTCCTCAGTTTCATAATGCTATCTGAATGAGTCTCCTCTCAAAGTTAATATTCTTCCTATAACCTGGCACACATTCTTAATGTTACCCCTTGATAACAACTTACTCCAGGAGAATGCAGATATTGTGTAGTTCATCAGAAGCAGGGGCATTTCTATTTTGTAGAAACAAAAATGGGATGAAGATGTTTCATCTTACTTAGAATATACTTCGCTGTGTTTTATAATTTATGAGCTTTAAATTGGAGTGTTTAGAAAAACTTCTAATATAGAATCAAGTGAATAAGTTTATGCCAACTCTTTCATTGGTTTAGCTCAATATTTAATATTTTTAGCACTAGTTTTGAAATAAAAATAACTATGGCCATGCAATGGTCTTCTGAAAAATTCTTGCTAAGTTTTTTCTCATGAGGATGTTCTCTATGGGTATAAGTAACAAAAGCCACTGAACAGATCAGGAGTAGGTTGAATTCTAATTTAATGTAAATATTCACAGTTCTATAGAGTATTGTCAATATTTTAGATGGCTTCAATATTCAAAAATCTGAGAGAATAAATTAATTTAAAAAGTGAAGAAAATTAAGAGTTAATAACATGTTAACTTCCTAGCAAAATTTCTAAAATACAGCGTATTTTCAAAAATGAAGTAGTAATCTCTTACAATTTAGGATCATATGATATGTCTATCTATCCATCTATCTATGATCTATCTATTTATCATCTATCATTTATCTATCATCTCTCTTTCATCCATCTATCATCTATTATCTGCCTATAAATTATCTATCATCTGTCATTTGTCTATCATCTATCTATCTACTATTCATCTATCATCCATCCATTTATCATCTCTCTCTCTCTCTCTCTCTCTCTCTCTCTCTCTCTCTCTCTCTCTCTCTCTCTCTAATACTAACTGTTAACATAGTTTTAATGGTTAAATAGCAAGGAAAAACTTTGCCTATAACTATGAGCTGGCCCTGTAAGTTTGATGGTATGTTTGTATATGTAGGATTCTTCCCTGCAATGACTGAAGCTCTTCTGCACTAAAGTATTTCTATTCTGTACTATAATTATTGTTTTTGTTTTATCTTTTACTCACTTTTGTGGTACTAAAGGTGAAGTTCATGATTCATGCATACTAAGCAAACATTGCAACCTCGAAACACTATCTCCAACCACTCTAGTTATTTTTACACTTTTCGAATCTTTCTGTTGAGTGCTGTGGAGTTTCAAACTGTATGAGCGTCTCATCAATCATTTTAGCTGCCGTGTCACCAAACACAGTGTCTACTATTTAATAGATAATTAGTGGATTTTTAATGAATAAAGAAATTAAACCCTGAGTGAGGAAATGAATGGACTGATGAGTCAGTGAAGAATGAGTTGTGTTGTAGCTGTGGCCCTCCCTTATTAGCCTCAGAGATGTCAAGCAATATCCTAGGCATTAGAAATGACATTTACTATTATTTTATTCTAGTTCAGATTCTATTCTAATTTATTACAGGAATTTGACTATTTAATCCTCACACAAGTCAGCGATGGGGTTCTCCAATATCCTTTTTGAAGATAAGAAAACTTAGAAAGAGTGTGTTCCGTGTCAAAGGTCATCAGATTAAGCCAGTGGTGAAGCTGAAGTTTGAGTCACTCTACTTCTCCACCTAAATCTAAAAGCACAAAACTACCCACAGAAGGAGAGATGATCATGGTCACTTGAAACATAGTTTAAAAATAATTTCTATTGTATAACTGTCCTCTTTATAGGTTTGTCCTTAGTCTTGAGGACGAAACCTGGGACTGTTTCAGTCTACTATTAGTTTACACAATCTCTTTTTCTGGATCACCAAAGAGATATAAGACAATCTGTAAGCTCAGAGAAAGCCATAAATGAAACTATGTTAAAAGGAAGTCAGTGCATTTGGGTATGAACATGTGTGAGGGAAGGGGAGTGGAGGGAGGGGAAGGAAGGAAAGAATATGTATGAGGAAGGGAAAAGAGAAAGAAAGTGTGTGTGTGTGTGTGTGTGTGTGTGTGTGTGTGTGTGTGTGTGTGTTTTACATCATAGGGGAAAAACAGATCTTACGTAAATCTACATTTTACTACACTTGAGCTATGTGTTTCTTTATGTAAGTTACATGTGCTTCAAATCCTCAGTTAATTCATCTGTAAATTGAGGACAGTCATAAATTCCCCCAGCAGGAATTTAGATTATGTCTTTAATGCACCTATCCCTTTGTGTGGAGTTATTAAGTAAATGTAATCATTGTTACTATAACATCACATATACCAGCTCTTGGTTCAATGCATCTGAAGAAGCACTGTGGCTATACTGGGGATAAATGACTTAATCTGATAACTGTCTATCCACTGCTTACCTGAGAGTTTCTCTGGTAAACAATCCACTTGTGAGATAGGTGGAGAAAAACAGGCTTGAGATAATCTCCTAAATCTAACTCACAAGTTTGCCTCATGCCTCTACTAATACACTGAGCAGGATGTGTGGATATTTGTCCCACATGAAATCTCCTGTCCACAGCATAAGAGTTCAGGCATCTGGGATCTTTAAAGTGTGAATGTGGAACAAACATGTAGGTCCATGTGGCCTTTTTATGGATGCCTCAGTAGTGGTGTTCATTTGTCAAATATGGGCATTGATGGTCTGCAGTGTTCAAAGCCATAGGCTTCATATTGGAAAGAGCAGGATAGGTAGATCAATAACCTCTGCTCAAGGAGCTCAGACAATGAAGAGGAGAGAATTAGGAGCATATGTGGCTCCAGTGCAAAATAGTCAACAATGCTGCTCTGGGGAAAAGAAGAGGCTCTAGACCTAGTATCAAGGGCCCAGAAGGGACCACCCACCAAGGGAAACTGAAATTAGTATTTGAATTTTAAACAACCATCAAAACATCATTGAGGCCATCATTTTCTCATTCTCTGAGGAAGAATTTTTAAAAATTCACTCAACAATAATCATGAGCATAGAGTAAATGACCAAAATGAAGGCATCCCACAGCCAGGGACCAGACAGGAGTCTGTACTCTCAGAGCTATACTAGGGCCAGGCAAGAGTCTCTGCTCCCAGAGCTAAGGCATAATTGGGTCAGTCTTGAGTAATGGACATGATGACAGAAGAGAGAGACATGTAGAACAGCTCATATGAAGACGGAAAAATGAACAACAGGACAGTTGTCTCTTTCTAGGGCTATAGTAATGGGAGAAGTGAGACTGTAAAGGAAGGCTGGACAAATTGACAAGTATCAGGACAGACTTGAATATATGTTTTGACTTTAGGCTTGGAATCATTGAATGATTTTTAACAAAGAAATTGTATGAACAGATCTGGATTCTGAAAGACTTTGTTAGACTGTGTGGGTTCTAAACCCCCACACAAACTTTAAATAACATGGGCAAATAAAAATGGTGCAAAGCCAGTAGCTGAGGTGAGAACTGAAAGACAAGGAGGAGGTGTAAGGCGGTGACCAAATATGCAGAGAATAGGAAAGAGTAGGAAGCAGGACTCAGCTGACTCCTCATGGCTACTGTGAGTGGCATTAACCAGAATCAGAACATGGGCAAAGGCCCAGCACTTTTAGCACCTGGAAAAGATGAGGAGTTCATTTTCATGCATTTTTAGATTCAGACAATGTCCAGTAGGCAGTTGAATATAGAATTTAGGAAGGAGATGATCTGGAAGTTTCAGGACAGAATGCAGATTCAGGGATGACAACAGGTCAGATTTATCTTAAGGACAGGAACAGTGAAGTACATGAAGGATACATATCCAAGCAATATCTCCACAATGAAGGGCAAAGAGCAGGGAGAAGCACCAGGCAGAGGAGAATAATAGGAAGCCAAGGGCTTTCGAGCCCTCTGCCACTTCAGACCAGAAAAAAAGCTGGTGATGAGACACTGTTGTTAGAAATCTGTGGTGGTTGGTGATTTCTCTAGAGCAGTTTCTGTGGAAATCTGGTAGAAGATGTCACATTCTATGCATTGAGGTTAAATAGAGACAGGGTTGAGCTATGAGTAAAAACCCCACATTCTAGAGGTTAGGCCATGTAAGGGAACATCAGAACCTAGTCCTGGATGCTTCCACAGTGTCTGGTCTGCTTAGGCTACTTTTCTGACTAAGATGCTATTGGTTGTATGCATGTCAGTCACTCCCTGACCTGCACAGTCTCGTGAGCTTCTAGCCAGACATCAGTGTGGTGTCCCTGCCCTCATCCACTTGAGACTTGCTTCTTCCTCCTATTTGAATTCTGAAAGAAACATTTTATCTTAAGGTTTTACATTGCGATTGTGAAAGGAACTATAATTTTAAGCAGAGATTTTAGCAATTTTTGTCAATAAATCTATTTTAAATTGCTGCAAATAGGGTTCTCTGTCAAGTGAGAGAAAAAAAACAGTAGAGAAAAGGGAAAGAGAAAGAGAGAGAGAGAGAAAGAGAGAGAGAGAGAGAGAGAGACAGAGACAGAGACCGAGAGAGAGAGAGAACCCTGTATAGCTCAGTGCTTAGGAAAGACATTCTTTAATACAATTCATAAGAGATAATAGTGTGACAACTATCCGTAATAGGATTCCTTACTAAGTACAAACTATGGGAACCAAAATTGCATATGTTAGTATTTTCATCTATGATATACACAACACAAGAATTACCCTGTGTCTATTTCCTAAAGGAAGGAATCTCAGTGATCTCACCCTGCCATCTATGGGTCCTGTTACTCAAGTGCTCACTGTGGTGTGAGAAGGAATTACTCCATCTGCTGTCTTTGAGAGCAGCACAGTGCATGAGTTTTGTTCTTCACTTTCATCAACAATCATAAATTGATTTCAGTGTGTATATACAAAAGTTCAAGATCTGTAGAGAAGCTGAGGAAAGAATTGTTTGAACCAGAGACAAATATGGTCATAGTGCACACAATTTTATGGAAATGAGGCTTTCTCCAGAATCCCAGTGTGTGCACATGAGTGGGACATGTCCTGCCTGAATAGTAACATGGAAGCCATTTACAGCTAGAGACTAGTTAGGAACATTGCAATGGTATATGGATACCCACCCTCCCTGTAAATGTGTTCCCAAGTATGTGTGGAACCTCTGCGGAAGAGTAAATCCTGACAATGTTGTGGGGCCTTCTTGCCTGTGTGCCTATATCTGTCCAAGAACACATAGCATTCTCTTCAGAAAGATGATACATTAAAACTTCAAGGGACTCAACAAAACTTGTGCCTGCCTTGACCTCTCTGCTAGAGACCATAATGAATTTCCAATATTAAATTCTTTCACAAACATTACTTCTTCACTCTCTAGAAAACTCTCAGATGGGGGCTGGAGAGATGGCTCAGTGGCTAAGAGCACTGACTGCTCTTCCAGAGGTCCTGAGTTCAATTCCCAGCAACCACATGGTGGCTTATAACCATCTGTAATGGAGATCTGACGCCCTCTTCTGGTGTGTCTGAAGACAGTTATAATTGTACTCATATACATAAAATAAAGAAATAAGAATGAAAACTCAGTCATTACTTTCTAACAGCGTATGGAATTTGATGGAAAATGTCTTCCCTTGAAATA
The DNA here is from genome assembly GCA_036184795.1 of Tokudaia tokunoshimensis. Classification (NCBI taxonomy): domain Eukaryota; kingdom Metazoa; phylum Chordata; class Mammalia; order Rodentia; family Muridae; genus Tokudaia; species Tokudaia tokunoshimensis. The sequence continues at coordinate 2,832,977 of BTHU01000003.1, read as the reverse complement.
AACTCAGTTGTGCAAAGGTGAAAGGAGACAGGGTGTGACAGCTAGGCCTAGACCAGAGCTGCTGGTAGCTGTCTTTTGTGGCTGGTTTGCTAAATTCAGATTATGCTTTACTGGAAAGTAATATTTCAGCTCTCTACTTGCTTAAAATGTCTCTAAATACCAGTAAGCTACTGTGGGCTCTCATTACTCTATCCTGGTATAGGCAGCAGATCCCATGTGGAGGGCAATGATGGTATCACAAGTTTAAATGTTTTATATTCTAGATCGAAACTAATCTTTGCTTCTACAACTTAAAAGGGGTAGGATTTCATTTTGGCTGAAAGACATGGTCGTCAATTTAGCCTTGGAGACCCCTAAGGACACACAGTGATGTGTGAGCCCAAGAGCTTTATCCTTGTAGCTTTGAGATGTTAATAGGAGGCTAGCCTATGTGCTCTTAAAACAAATGCTGACAAGAATTAGGCTGGGGCTTGGACACAGACTCTGATCTAGCAACATAGTCCTATGCAATGGTATACTGTCTGGATCTATTCAGACAAGATCAACACACAGTGAATGTGCCTAAGTTTGTGGGAACTGAGCAAAAAAAAAAAAAAAAAGAAAAAGCAAGCAAGCAAGCAAGCAAGCAAGCAAGCAAGCAAGCAAGCAAGAAAGAAAGAAAGAAAGAAAGAAAGAAAGAAAGAAAGAGAGAAGACCGTTCCTCCCAGCTGGAACCTAGAGCTTGAGTTCATAAGCAGATACAGAGTCATTCCAAACCCCATGAAAAAGGGCCTCATGAGCTGATGCAGTAAAATGGACTGCCAGAGCCTGAAGTGCTCCAGGCCACCATGAAAACAAGCACAGAACTTAGCCCTTTGTCCCTCTGGTAGGACTGTATTGCTACAGACAGGGAAGGTCAGACATGACAGATTCTATTTTGTGAAGCAACAGAATCCCTCCTTCTCACAAATGAAGCCTTCTGCACACTCTTGCTGTGTCCTGTAATACATAACTGAACAATGGGGGGATGGTGAATTCTGCAAAGTACATCATGGGCCAATATCATGATTTACCAATATCACAGGCTATAGTCACACAAACCTGTATTGTATAAGCTATTACACACCTAGGCTAGGTGGTACATGTGTGATAGAGCATGTTGTTCCTGGGGCTATGATAAACAAAGATAAGAGTGGGGTGTAGGATGGAAAGAGTGGAGAGGTCAAGGACACTACAAGAAGACCTACAGAGACAATTAACCTGGGCCTATAGGGGCTCACAGAGACTCAAATACCAACCAAAGAGAATGTAAGGGCTGGACCTAGGCCCTGTACACATTTGTAGCAAATGTGTAGCTTGGTCTTTATGTGGGTCCCCTAACAATTGTAGTGGGACTTTGACTCCATTGCCTGCCTTTGGATCCCCTTCCTCTAGCTAACTGCCTTGTTAGGCCTCAGCAGGGGAGTACTGCTGTGACTTGATGGGGGTGGTACCCATGGGGAGATAATTGGAGGATAATTGGGGAAAGGGGTTTGTGACAGTAGGACTGGGAGGAGAGGAGGAAGAGTAGCTGCAATTGGGATTTAAAGTGAATAAATTAATTAATTAATTAATTAAAGAAGATATAGAGTAATCATGAGATATGTAGATTATGTAGATGAGATTACTGCCAGGTTAACATTACAGGTTAATTTTACCTCAATGTCATATTTCCCTAAGTTGAGGGAATAAATTCCAAACAATGGATAAAAAGCATAGAAAGGGTCTGAAGAGATGGTTTAGTAGTAAAAACACTATCTGTGGATTCAGATTAGATTCCTAGTACACATAAGTCACAATCATCCTTAACTCCAGTCCCAGGGGATCCAACACGGGCCTCTCTGAGCACTGCCTGCACGTGATGCACCGAGTACATACAGGCAAATCACAAGTGCACATAACGTTTCTGAAGGGGAGAGTGCAGGAAGCATAGTCATTCATTAAAATACTCAAGGATTACATGCCATTTATCATTATACTGTGACACTTTCATACCACTTCCTCAGGATTCCTTCTGTCTATACCACTGGAAGCCAGTGACAGTACACCAACTGCAATGATGCCTTGACAGCCACAATGTCCCTAGACTTCAGGTTTGTTATGGGATTGTGGGACACCACCTCCCTGTGGGCCTCCACAAAGTAAACTGGAGCTAGTTTGGTTGATATGGAGGTATACCTGGGAGATCTCTCTCTCTCTCTCTCTCTCTCTCTCTCTCTCTCTCTCTCTCTCTCTCTCTCTCTCTCTTTCTTTGTGTGTGTGTGTGTGTGTGTGTGTGTGTGTGTAAGAGAGAGAGAGAGAGAGATACAGCACTGTGACCGTGAAGCCTGCCAAAATGCCAGAAGTTTCAAAAAATTTGATTCGAAAATATCTGCTCTAGAATAAACTCTTGCTCTGAAGACTGAAGGAGACAAGCCTGAGCTCACACATAAGCATCCAAAGCTTGCCCACTCTCTAAGTTGAACATCTAAAGCTTTCAGTTAAGCAGATTTGAACTGAAGGATTTGGGACAGTTCTCTCAATCTTTGAGGCTTAAACATCTCACTTATAAAGGAGGAAAGAAGTTTGTTTTTATGGCAGGGTCTAAAACTAAATAGAGCAGAGCTGAGAGATGCCTCAATCGGTTAAATGTTTGATGGCTAAACATGAGGATCCAAGAAGATATGTACAGTCAACCTTTAACCTCCACAAACAAGCACATACATGCATATGTACCCCTGTGTGCACATGAGTGTGTGCGAACACACACATACACAAAGCATATACATGTGCAAAAATAAATAATAAAATAAATGGAATATGCATGATAGCTCACACACTGCCTATCACATGAAATATCCACCTCCCTTTCTATCTACTGTTATAAATTATACAAATGTGGAAGGAGAAGCACAAATAGACTCGGCATAACTGAATGGCTGTAACTTTGTTTCTCTGGGTATCCAAGCAAACAAGTTGGTTCTTTGCTTCATTTTTTAATGCACCAATGCATATCATTATGATACCAGCCTTTTTAGAAATATTAATTAAATCAGCCATGCACATAAGCATTCACTTGTAATGAGAGGAGGGAGTGGGCAGGTTGATTAGAGAGGCTGTAGGAGATTAATTACCCTACAGTTGTCTTTCTTCCGGGTTAAGAGGCAGTTGACAAGTGCATTTCAATCTGTTCTAAAGACCACATGCTGCCCAGAGCTGACCAAGGGTCAGGAGAAGGAGGGAGAAGGAACTTTGACATTTGTCACTGTCGTTGATGAGCCTTGAAAGGCCACAAGCTTATGGAAATTAAAGACCATAAACAATTAAAACTTATCCATACCACATACCAGAGATCCATTATTGAGATCATTGAGATTCTGTCCTAAATTGAAGATACCTTTATGCCTCTGTCGTCTCAGTCTCCTCACCCATACAATGAGAAGACTAGAGGAATCTACACGTCCATCAGTTGTAATGCTCTAAGGTCCTAAGAACACTGTACGTCTTGGAGAAAGAGTAGAATGTGTTGCTTATTTTAAAGATGTATTTCTACTAACATTTTCTCTCCTATGTTCATCAGTGAGATCAAAAATTACTTTTTTGGTTGAAAATATTTTACATTTGAATTTTGCTAGATTTTGTGGCGAGTTTCAGGATCTGTAGAGCAGCTTCCGCTCTAGCCTTACCACCTTCTCCTCTCCAGAGAGTTCCATTCCCTGGCAAGTTTTCTTCATATAGAGCATTTCCTTTCTGCTGGCCTGCAGCCTCTAAAAAAATCTTTTGGTCTTCTATATTGTCCTACACAGCCCTAATCATTCAATAAATGAGATGCAAATGCAGCCCTGTGAACATGAGGAGTGGAGCTGTGAGTGAGTCTTCCTACAGAGTGAAACCATGATAGCATTTGAGTTCACAGTCAGTGCATGACCAGACCCTTACCATGGCCAAGCATTTCCATGTCTCCTTCTGGAGGATGCTTCCATATTCTTGTTGTTATTTCTGAGAGATCTCTGAGTCCCCCCCCAACCTACTATGCACCATGTTCCCTACAGCTGTGACCATATCTGAAGCATGATCAAATGATTATGGCAGCAGGCAGCACACAAGCAGCTTGCCCACCAGGGCCTCTGTACTTTCATTTCTTTCTCTGAGAAATGGAAATGTGACCCCTTATTAAGAGGCCCGGACATATAAGTAAACAAAAGCATTATGCGGCTGTAACCAAACTCCTGCTTTGCTTAGTATAACACATAATTATTAGACATTTCTCAAAAAGATAGAGCGAAGTGATATTGATTAAGGTTTTTTTTTTTCCTTTAGACCATTGTAATTTCCAGATAAAGAAAACAAGGGAGAACTATGGCAGGGATGGTTCCTCCACAGGACATACTTTCTCCAAAGCACTGAGTTGTGGTACAGTTGAGGAATCTACAGGGTTTAGGGTGAGAGCTGGAGTTCCCTGCTCCTCAGAGAGTCTATTCAGCCTAGGTAGAGCTTCCTTATCAAAAAGTGTGCAACTGGGATTTTTCTACAGACACACAAGTTAGCTATCTGCCCATTTATACTTCAGTAAGATATGACACATCAAACAAGAAATGTTTTTTTATCTCTGCTATGGCAAGCATTTATGTAACTTGGACTTTTTCCAATTTTACCTATGAAAGAAAAAAGAAAAAGCAAGCTTCAATGTTCAACAGTTTTAAGACAAAGAAGGCACCAAGTTCCAGGCTCAGAGACATGGATTTATATCACTTCATACTCTTCCTACCTTTGACTATGTTAAAGACCCAATCCAATTAGCACACATGTGGAACTGCCTAATTAGTGAGGCAGGATGAGCTTCCTGCCAGAACCAAGCAGGTCGCTGTCAGACACTTCGAAGGAATTGCAGTTTTCTGAAACTTTGTAAAGAAGACCTAAGAGCATATTTCTTAGAAACTGGCAGGAATGTGGTCTATGCTTTAGGAATCAGCAGCAACAACTCCGGTAATATTTATGTTTTCTCTAAGACTCATGATCCTGTAGGAGTGTTGCAGCTTGTGGATGGATGTGTGTTGTGCAATGTACAAAAGCTACTGTCATGAGGTGAAGAGATGCTCAGCTATTGTCAAAAGTATTGCTGCTTCTCCAGAGGACTTTGGTTCCCAGCATCTTATGGTACAGCTCAGAACAGCATGTAGCTCAAGCTCCAGAGGATCCACTGACCTCTTCTAGCCTCAGGCGTCTGCATACATGTGAGCACACACACACACACACACACACACACACACACACACACACAAACAAACAAACAAAAATCAAAGAGAAACAGGTTAATCTTAATCTGTGCTCACATTCACTGGTGTTATATAAGTCAACATATATTTGGCTTGCCCAAATATTTAGAAGACATGAACAACAATTTATATACTTCACTTACCTGGAAAAAAAAATCAAATGGGGCTTATTTCACTCTGGTCAGCAAGGTATCTGCTGGCCCTTCTCTCTGACACTGTTAAGCAGAGCCACCTGTCAGCTACCCCTGAAGAAACAGGATTGCTTTGCCAAAATCAATGCACATCAGTGTGGGTTACCCTCAGGAGACTTCCCCAAGACTTTCTCATCTTTGTCCTGTATTTCTTCATTCTTTCCTTCCTTTACTTTTTATTGTTTAAAATTACTAAACAAACAAACAAAAATGGATGACATTCTAATAAAGACTCCATCTATTCTGTTTCTGTTTACTTGTTTCTTCATTTTGGTACTTTTTGGATCTTTCCTATTGTTTGGCTTTTTCTCATTTTCCCTCAACTACAAGACACAATCAACTCCAGAGAATACAGGCTGGTAGACAGCTGCCTCTGTAACCAGCAGTATAGATTTGGGGCAGAACCAAACAGTCTCAGAATAGGCAAGCTCAAAATTGCTTTTGAAAGCTTCATCACTGAAAATGTAATTAAACTTGACTTACCCCAAATTGATTTAAGTTAAAGCCTAAGGGCCAACCTTTGACCAGGGAGCTTCACACCTGCATTGATTCCCACATGCAATTGAATTACCCAAGCAATCTGTGCATTTTCACGGGGTAAGCCCTGAAGTCCAAATGGCCAATTTGAAAAGTGACTAGGGTTTATTTCAAATGTGTTAGAAAGCTTTCTCACAAGTTCATGGGGGGGAGGGAATCAGTCTTACTTTCAAAAATATTCTCTTAGTCATGAAATTGATTGCCCAAAGGGTATTTTATTTGCCATAGTTTTTAAAGTTTGATTTGATTGGATTGATTGGATAATACTTTTCTTCCCCTAAGAATCTTTTCTGATTTTGAGAAGATGACTTCTAGTCCTTCTGAGTGCATGCCAAAATCTAGGAGGCAAAAGATTTGTGGGAAATTAAGACAGTGTGACTATTACCTAAGTGGAAATGCTATAGCACATTGTAGACTGAAGGTCAAGAAGCAGAATACAATCAGTTGTTTTAACTATGATAGAATCAAGCTAATCTCCCACGAGTCTCTGTAGAATTGTATACCATGACAACACTCCACTCACTTCCTTTCCAAAATGTTTGATAAGATTGTCGCAATGAAAAGTCACTTATACTCTTTGAAGACAGAACAAGCTGGTATTATGTATTTCAGTGTCTCAGGGCTATGTCTTTTGTTTTTTGTGTAGTTGCATGTGACCACCCTCATCATGCTCATTACATTTTCAGGTAAATCATCTTTGCATAGTTACTATGTATACCTGAAATTCAGAGATAGATTCAATGGTGGTATATCTTGCCAAAATTACTCCATTATTTTGATTCAGGCTTCTGAAATTATATTTTATATATATCCAGTGATCAGTTTGGAAATATTTAGTCAAAATAATGTGTTTATCAGCATTCAAAATTATAATAAGATGCACAGTTCTCTCTATTGAAAATGTCACATAGCCAATGATTACCCTAAGACACTGGCCCAAGAGGCACATATCTTCAGAGAGTTAAGGGTCTTAGTGAAACTACAGTGTAACATGTGAACCACTAATCCACCTATGAGAGGAGCCCTGACACAAATGTGGGCTGGCAATTTTGTGCAAAGTAGCAAATCAGAATGAGTATGTATACACTCCTTGCTGACTGAAAGGATGGTTTTATAACAATATGCACAGGCCTGATTTGTATTACCCAGTGTTATAGCTGCAGAGTCAACACAGTTCTTAAAATTACTTGTTTACTTACTTACTTACTTGTTTCGGGAAATATTAAAAATGCATCATTCCATGCTATTGATGGCTACTCTCTGGCCCCAGCGACCTAGCCGCCTCCATGGCTAGCCCTATGCAGCCACCACCCATCTTGTGGTTCTCTTGCTGCAGATCCTGCTCACATTCCCAGCCATCTACCCCCTGTGGTTAGCAGTCACAAATCCCAGTAACCCAGTGAAATCAAAATTCTAGAGGCTTATAATTTATCAGTCAGATTTATATTAGTAAATTCTTAACCCACAAAATGCCCACACAATGAACTCAAAATTCATTTGAAATAAACACAAGCTGCACAGCTAGATGGGGCAAATGCATCCCACTTAATATTTAGTCATCTAAGAAATCCCCAATACTTATGGCTCCCAGGACTGTGTGGTTCTGGCTTCTCATCCTTCCCTATAGATTCCATCTTATATCTTCCTCTCCTACCCTTCTTCTCCTCTCTCTGTCTCTCTCTCCTCATCTCTAAAATTATCAGCCCTCCTTCCTTATCCACTATCCAACCACAGGCTTCTTTTTTTTTTTATTTTCTAAGTTTTTTTTTATTTACATTCAAAATCATTTCCCCTTTCCCGTTTCCTCCCTCCCCGAAAGTCCCATAAGCCCCCTTCCCTCCCTCTTTTCCCCATTCAACCCCTCTCACTTCTCTGTCCTGGCATTCCCCTTCATCCAGTCTTTCCAGGACCAGGGGTCTCTCCTTCCATCTTCATAGAAATCTATTGATATGCGAATTGTGCTAGGGTATTCCGAGATTCTGGGTTAATATCCCCTTGTCAGTGACTGCATACCATGTGTGTTCTTTTGTGATTGGGTTACCTCACTAAGGATGATGTTTTCAAGTTCTGACCATTTGCCTAGGAATTTCATGAATTCATTGTTTTTAATTGCAGAGTAGTATTCCATTGTGTAAATATACCACATCTTCTGAATCCATTCCTCCGTTGAGGGACATCTGAGTTCTTTCCAGCTTCTAGCTATTATAAATAAGGCTGCTATGAACATAGTGGAGCATGTGTCCTTATTGCATGCAAGTAAAGCCTCCGGGTTTATGCCCAGGAGTGGTATAGCCAGATCCTCCGGGAGTGTCATGCCCAGTTTTCTGAGGAACCGCCAGACTGCTTTCCAGAGTGGTTGTACCAGCTTGCAATTCCACCAGCAGTGGAGGAGTGTTCCTCTTTCTCCACATCCTCGCCAACAACTGCTGTCTCCTGTGTTTTTTGATCTTAGCCATCCTGACTGGTGTGAGATGGAATCTCAGGGTTGTTTTGATTTGCATTTCCCTAATGACTAAGGATGATGAACATCTCTTTAGGTGCTTCTCAGCCATTAGATATTCTTCAGGTGAGAACTCTTTGTTTAGCTCTGTACCCCATTTTTTAATAGGGTTACTTGCCTCTCTGGAGTTTAACTTCTTGAGTTCTTTGTATATATTGGATATTAGCCCTCTGTTGGATGTAAGGTTGGTAAAGATCATTTCCCAGTTAGTTGGTTGCCGCTTTGTCTTTTTGACAGTGTCTTTTGCCTTGCAAAAACTTTGTAATTTAATGAGGTCCCATTTGTCAATTCTTGATCTTAGAGCATAAGCTATTGGAGTTCTATTCAGGAAATTCTCCCCTGTGCCCATATGTTCAAGGTTCTTCCCTAGTTTCCTTTCTATTAGTTTCAGTGTGTCTCAACCACAGGCTTCTTGTTGTATTAATATTTAAATTAATTGAGGGAAATCCTGCTATACTTACTTACTTACTTTAGTTAGTTAGTTGGTTAGTTAGTATGTGTGTTTGTAAGGGTGTAAAGCATGGCATAGCATGTGATACTCTCTCTCTCTCTGCTTACACCATTCAAATCTCAGGCCCTCAGGTTTGGTTACAACATCTTAGGCATGGGGCCATCTCACTGCCATTCTCCCTATCATTGTTGGGGGGGGGGGAAGGAATTTTTTTGAATTCTTAAATTGTGTATGATGTATAAAGTAAGTCTCTGCATACAACTGTCTACTTCAGTGACTGTAATGGAAATCATAGGCATGTTGAGATGCAATGGTGGGTTGACATGTAATGTGAGGACCTGAACTGATGCCTGCTAGCTGTGTAAAAGGCCATGTGCCTATAACCCCAGCCCTGCAGTGGTACAGAGACAGAAGGATTTTTTCCAACTTGTTGAGGTGCAGCCCTGGTCCAGGTTCAGGGAAAGACCATATCTCATTGGAATAAAGCAAAGTGATAGGACATCCTACAATGGCCTCCACACATGCACCTGTAGATGTGCATGAGTCGCACCCATGCACACACCCACATACACACACACACACACACACACACACACACACACACACACACACACATAATAAAGGTTCCACTATACAAACTGTATTACTCTGGCAAGTTGTGTACAACTTTCTTATTTTTGACTTCCCATCTGTAAGAAGGACTTCATTAAAGACCATGTGGAATTGGGAAAATGCCATAAAGATCTATAGAGAATGTCTGTCACATAGTAGGGATTTGTACACAAGTAGCCTTTCCTCTCCTCACATTACTTCAGACCCTCATCTCATGGGATCCATCACTGTGGCTCTATTCTGTGCTTGTGATGATGTAATTTAGCATCTCCAATCTCCATGGCAACCCTGATACTGTAAAGTGGGGCTGCCTCTGTGTGGTGGTGCTACCACATGTAGTCCAATTGCTAATGTATTCATGTAATACGAAGATTTTTTCCTTCTTCATGATTGACACTATCACTGACCTTCACCCCATACCAGGCTTCAAGCTGCTTCTCCCTACATTTTTCTTTCGCAAACTTGAACTCTTAATATCTTAAACTGATAAATATCATGTATATGATTATTTATATAATAATATAGGCTTATAGGATACCATGAAATATTTTTATACATGTATGATATTTAGTTGGGTTAAGTATATTTGTTTCCCCAGTCACACATTGTCACCATAATGGAAAGTAGAAGCTGCTTTGCCTTAGTGTCCTATAATAGGTATTGTCCCCATGGTCCTACTGTAACTTAGACCCCCTGATGGAATTCTGTGCCACCAACTACTCCTACAGGTCTCTACTCCCAACTACTTTTCATGATGACCTACATGCAGGTGGACACACATCACAGATTCTGCCCCTATATTCTGTTGCGTGTATGAAACACATTTATCAGTTACTGGAGACTTTTACTCATTTCTTTGCTGTAAGGGATAAGATAAAGCAGTTGTCAGTAAGTGTACCTCTTGTCCACTTAGAATGTATACCTAGTGATGGTAAGACTGCTATATCACATGACTGTACCTTTTTGTCTTGTTCTCTCTCTCTCTCTCTCTCTCTCTCTCTCTCTCTCTCTCTCTCTCTCCCTTCCTCTCTCTCTCTTCTCTCCTCCCCCATGTTTCTAGGTATGGAATCTATGGCCCTACACATTTTCAAAGAAGCTGCTACAAAATTACTGCTAGTCTTTGCATAATCCTACTAAATTATATTCTTACTGTGTGTGAGGGCTCCTCTGTACATCCTCCCCTGGATGGACCATCCTCACTTTGATATTATCTTACTTTGATAGTTCTTACTGTGGGGGTTATACTTGTTTTGATTTTCATTTTCCTGGTGGTTAGTGATGTTGGATGTTTTCCAATGTTCCTGTTGGCCAACTAGATATTTTCTTTTCAAAATAATATGTATCAACATTTCTTTTTCTTCCTGTTTACCAAGTTTTGGGAGTTCTTTATACACTGTGGGTTAAACATTTTCTCCCACTCTGTGGGTTTTCTTTTCAATCTGTTGCTTCTTTTCAAGTTACTTTTATGTTCTAGCTACTAACCTTTTGTTACAAATGTATCCAGTTTCTTATGTATTCTATCTACTAGCCTTTTGTTACAAATGTATCAAGTTTCTTATATATTCTAGCTACTAACATTTTGTTACAAATATAGGTTGCAAACATTTATTTGTGAGTTATCTCTTCATTCTGTTTGTTGTTTTCTTTGCTTACAGACAATCTTAGTTTGACAAAGCCTCAACTCTCTATTTTTCCTTTCTTTCCTGTGCTTTCAGGGTCTTGTTCAGAAATAGCCTTCCACATTCCAGTATCATTGTGAGTTTCAGCTATAGGACTAAATGACAGAAACCCCATGAGGCTAGAGCACAGCAGGGTTCTCACGAAATGTACACTAGCCCCAGCCCCAGGAGGGAGAATGGCAGTGAATGACCTTGAGAGGCAATGATACTTTTAACAACATCATAAAAATGTTCACATCCCAAACATCTATTCATACACTATCAAGAGCTTTCAAACTGTGAGTGGCCATAGAGCAAAATATAATTGCTAGCATATTCTAATACTTTAGTTCCTAAGATATCTCCTGCTGTGACACTCCCAGGCAATAGATCCCTGTCTGCATTTCTCTCCCACTCCAGAAATTCCCCTCACATGTGCTTTGCAGTGGTCTAAAGGTGTGTGTACCTGCATTGATCATTACTTAAAGTAGCCCAGCCATTTCACTCTTTTGTAAATTAATTATATTACTCTTATGCTGATCAAGGAGTGATTTAATTAATGCTACATTACTTAATGAGCTATGTAACCTTTCACTAATGTATGCTTCTTCAACTTTTTGTAGCCTACTATTAATCTACTCACTAAATCATACTTTATATGTTGAAGGCAGTATTTCTTGCTTTTGGACTATATAGGATGTTGTGAGACACCCTCCAAAGACATTTTAGCACCAAAGTCTTCATGTCTGAGTGACATAAAAAATTAAAACATTGACTCTGAAAATATCAATAGAGAACTTCAATATGTAGATTTATAGCACCTTATCTTATGATTAAAGAATACTCTGATTAATAATGACAAGAATATAGCTGATTAATAAGTATTATTTATGTCTCTCAGAAAATAACCCATAAAGATAGTTTATCATTTGGTTACAATTTATTTTAGCTAAGAAACTCTCTGGCATAGTGTGTACTGCTACCAGACAAAGAACAAGAAAAGCTTTTAGTTAGGAAAAAGGTGTTTGTTGTGTGGCTTCTTTTGCTTTGCCTTGTTACTAATTATATTGCAGATGCCTGTGTGGACACTCAGAGGTGGGAAAAAGAGAAAACTGCTGGGTGGACTGGGGCACATCCAGACTTGTCATCTCAGCTCAATTAGCTGATGAGGCAACACAGAGAGAATTACAGTGTAGACTGGACTCAGATAACCATGGCTTCTGAAGTTCAGAGAGTGTACATCCAAATGGGAGACAAAGAAGTCCCATGAATGTATCTTTGTAAGAGTGCACTGAAGAATTAAAGTCCCCAGAGTTGATGGCAGTTCTGCATGCCCAGCATTGCATGTACTGGTTACACCCCTTCTCAGACTACAGGTGCCTCCAAGGTTCTAATGAATGACACTTAACAGGGGTTAGGTTAAGTACTAAGTCCTAACACCGTTATCTGCTCTCAGAAGGTTATGCCCATTCCTTGGGCTTCTTCATGGGTGATCCTGTACAGCTTTAAAATTCTAACATTTGTCTTCTTTAAAATGACTTTTAGACTCTCAATGTCTAAACCAAAGGTCTAGGAATAAAGGCAAATTATTATGGATATTCTATTTTACCACTAAATTATATTAAAGCAAAGCACTTCCAGACCCTTCGCTTCAAGGGCAGGGATTTTCCAAGACCTAATTCATCATTTTTATTCATTAATACTAAAATCCTGTGAGACTAGGAGATAACTGACAAAGAAAGATAAAATTGGGTGAGAAATATTTGAGGCCACTTTTCTAAAACACTGGTATTTCTTGGGATTAGGGAAAGTCACAAGCCTCAAAATGCAAAATTAATAATGACCTAAGAAGACAGTTCTGTGTCCCTCAGACATGGAATTCTACATTTAATAACAGAATGCCTGAAAAACATTGCAGTACACTTTCAGTAGTGCCCCTGTCTGTGGTTCTGTGTCAAAGATCACAGACTTGTACTAAAAACATATTGGTGTTATTTTTTTGCTCAAGTTTATGCGCTATGGATACTTTTTTGTTTCAATGGAGACAAAATAACTGGCTTTTTGGTTGTTGCAAGATAAAAATTACCCAGACTCCCCATCAGTGTAGACCATAGACCAGTGGCTTCTTGCTTAACAGAAAACATCTCTGAAGTTCAGCCAGATCTTCACTCATGACGCTTAAAGTTCAGGCAACCTATTCTGTTCTTTCTTCTTCAAAATTATCATGCCATAGGCTTAATCTGACAAAGAGTTTATGTTAAATAGTGGACATAGTTTATCTTCCAAACATGCCTGTATTATATAATTCTCCAAATACCAGAATCTAAAAATTATCAAAATTGAACTAACCCTAGAGATAATCAAAATTAGTTCTGAATTTTGAATCCAGAGATAAGTTATCCTCACTGAATAAGGCATCACACATACAAAGAACATATGCTTTAATATAAAATAGGAGCATGCTAAGGAAAATAAAGTGTGCTAGGAGATTCCCAAGTCTCATAGGCTGGGTAAAATATAAAACTTATTTTGCAACTATTTACAAAATGTGCTGACTCTTCAAGGAAAAAATACAACAAAGAATTTTTAAGACAAGAATGCTGCCCATAAGATACTATGTATAAAATGCTGCCCATAAGATACTGCGTATAGAATGCTGCCCATTAGATACTGTGCATAAAATTTTCATCCTTGAGTTCACCCTCTAGCTCCTCCCCTCATGTTAGATGTGAAGAAATTAGCCCAGGGAGAAGACTTAACACCATTATTGTCATAACTCTTCAATACAGAACTTAAATAAGAACTCAGTTCTCCTAACACTTCGTTTTGTTTTGTTTTTTTATAACTGTGTTTTCAGAAGACCATAGAACTTGATGTCACTGTCTGAATTGTTTGAAGTGTTTCCCTTCTCAAACAGTGATGTCTACTTGACACCACCCATAGATACTTTAGAAAACACAAGACTCCTGGCTCAAAGACACAAGACTGTTTCTCTCAGCAATGGCAGATACAGTAGCAGTAGAATGAGCCTGTTGCATTAGTTTCAAATGCCACAGGAGTAGTACAGATTTCCTAGGTGACCACCCACCAGGCTGATGCTTCTATTAGGGGGATGCAGCATCCAGACACTTCTTTTTGTCTTCGGGACCTGGAAAACAGCATTTACTTTTTATGCTTGACATTTCCAATAAAGTCAGTAACAACAAAACTTTTAGCAATATCAGAGAGCCAGGAAAGAGTGACTCCTGACCACCTGTAGGCAAAAAAGATGACTGTGGTGGCGGCTGTATTCCTAATTCCTAATGTTTGTTCAGATACTCTGGATCCTATGTGAAAATGCAGACTAATGCTGCAGTTCTAGGTGAGAGCTGGAGTCTGGCCTTTACACCTACAGGGAAGGAGTCAAAGAAGGTTCAAAAACTGCACTGAGTCACACAGCCAGGCTCTCCAGGAAGCCAGATCTCAGAAGAGCTTGTTCAGCCTGTGTTCTCCATTTTAGATACCTCTTTCAAAAGTCCAGAGAGTCTTCTTGTCTGATCCCTCAGATTTAGGAGATGTTGATGGGCAGGCACAGCCTTAAAAAGTAAACATGAGCCATGCATGAATGTAAAGAAACCCTGGAATATTGATCTAATTATGTATAGCAGATCAGTCCAGAGCACCATGCACATATGAGCATGGTCAGCTCATTCTTTCTGTAAAATGAAACTATAGATGGAGTCTCTCCACTTTGTAAAGTCAGCCTGTGGATTCAGCATGAAAGGTCAGTTTCTCAGAGACAGAGCTTGAAGCCCAAGTTGTCAGCTGCTCTCTCTATGTAGGTGACTTGACTCCATAATGCAGGTGACACTCCAAAGGTCCCCCAATCAGAGGCGGAACCACCAAGTGATTTTATGTGTAGGAAGGTGAGACCTCAGGACTTGAGAATCGTCCAGAATTTATTTTCTCCTGTCAGAACATGGCCTCTGAGCTTTCACATCTCAGGCTTCCTCAAACGCTTCTCTGCCAGGCTTCTTAGTAATAGAAAACTGTTTTAAGATAAAAATCAGCAACATTGTCACCCTTTATCGGGTGCTCCCTAGCTTTTCCTCTGGGGCCCCTCTGAGGATGTAACACACCAAAGGCAAAGGTACCATTTCTATTCATTTACTAGTGTCTAGCACAGTGATACATGAAACCAGGCACAGTTATTAACTGGCAGTGTTTCCATGGCAATAACTTCAACACTAAGGAGGTTTAATGTGCTTAGCATTTACAAAACAAGCTTGAACACACAGATATATTTCAGCAGCCATCCTCCCAAAAGCTTGCCAGGTAAAGTCGTTGGACCTCAAATACACATGCTCTGTGTTGGAAAAAATCAATGTATATGATTGGCAGCAATTTAGAACACCTGCCAATAGAAAGCTCTGTAGGATTTGCTCTTCTCAATCATGAGAGAGAGTTAATGTGCAAGGGAAGGAGACCTGTGGATGGCTGTGCCTTTTGTTCAAAATTCTTAGGATCTGTGTGTTCCAAGCCATTCCTTGCATTACACACTGCAGAGGCTGCATGGGTCGGCATGGGTCGGAGCGGAGTCTCGCATCTTGAATGTTTACTGACTTCTTCCCCAGGAACAGTTAGAATCTCTCAGAATCTCAAAGGCTCTTTTTCTCCTTTGTTGAAATTTGCTGTGTGTCACACGCCTAATGGGCACTTTCAGTAGCTGTCATTAAGAATAAGGAATGGAGGTTGGAGAGGTCAGCAATGCTTTGATGGCTTATGAAAGCTTAAAACTCAAATGAATAACTTGCAGTAGGACTAAAATCAAGTCTATTGAAACCCAGAAATGATCGATATTCAAATATAAAAGGAAACAGCTGATACTCAGAGTTCATTGTGAAAGTATCCCGCCCCCCCCCCAAGAGCGTGGCTAAGATATGTCACTATCATCCAATATGGGGTGGCCACCCCCCTGCTCTGTCCTATATCGAGTGAGAATCACCTGTGATAGACAAGTCACTAGAGCATGTGTCACCTTCATCCTGTGAGCTATTGGAAAATGCAAATACATCATGCCATCTGTAAGGAGCTCCCATTTCAGAGCCTGAAACTCACCTTTGTTAGTAGTTTTGTGTGTTTTGGAAAGTTCCTTCAACCTGTATCTTGACAGACTAAATTGATCAATTCTACAAAAAACTCCAGCTGAAATTTTATTTTACTTTATTTTATATAACGCCAAATCATGACACCAGATCAGATGATGATTAACTGTGGATGGACTAGGGCCTCAGGGAATTACTAAATTGGATTTGTATTGACAAAATGATATGACCCCAGGCTGCCTAACTGCTTTCCTACACAACTAAACACACGACTCCCTTGACTTTGAGAAAACTTCAGATAAGTCTGTCTTAGAATATATTCATGAATAAGAAAGATGCAATGATGAATTCTGTTCACAAAATGTATTCTACTTGTTGTTAATTTTCACAAGATATATGAGCCCTCAACACAATAATCCATTATATTTAACACAGTACCCAAAATGAAAGCTCCCCTTGGCTGTTTGACACACCATAGGTTTAGTCTAGCAATTCGGCCAATACACCTGTCCAGAATGGCAGGTATCACAGCTATGAGAATGATGTGGTGTAGACTTTGCCCAGCAGAGCATTGGCCTGGGTTCAGCTGTTTTCCCAGCATAAAAAAAGGAAAATAGACACAAATAAACACAATAGAGGTCACCTTACAGCGCCTTTATCTAAATTAAGACAAGGGAAAAAGGTGTGGAGTTGCATGGGTTGGGAGGAAAAGTAGGCAGAAGATAGGGAGAAACCATGAACACAAAATATTTTATGAAAAAAAAATTTATTCTCAATTTAAAAAGATTTTGGAAAATGAAAACTTAAAGAAGAAAAAGAAAGAACTGAAGAAATTACATGAGCACATTGACAACAAAGAATAATGATAAGAGCTTTGGGCCAACCTGCCACCCACAGGCTCTCAGGAATCATCATCAGTTTGATTACACTGTAGGTTAGTTTTCCTTATGGTCCATGATGACTTGTTTTCAGAGTTAACTATTACATCTTCATACATATACATATACAAACACATACACATATACATATACATCATATACATATATATACACATTTTAAAGAAGTAGCTAAAGTTATACCTATTAGTTCTCCTTGAAAATTAGTGAATAACCACTGTAAAGTTTATAAGTGCCTTTAAAATATTTTACTATGTAATAAGAAAAATTAACCACTAGAAGTATGTATTTTTAAATAAGATGTTTATAATACCAATTTTATTATATTTCAGACAATGAGAGATTATTAGATTACCAGGAGGTTGATACCTATTATTTTCCCAGTTTTAAATGTAGGCAACTCTATTTATTTCAAAGCCATATTGATACTGAATACAACTCCAGTTGATGGACCAGAGCTGGGGCATAAAATCAAACTCAGACTATTGATAAGCTGTGGCCTGATGTGGTAAGGATGAACACATCATTCTTTGAGAGCCGACGCCTTTGGTGTCTCCCTGTGTATAAGGAGCCCAGGTCTATAATAACAACACAGCTTCCTGATCTGTGGAGGTGGCTCATCTGGTAAAGTGTGTGCCATTCAAGCATGAAGGCCTGATTCAATACCCAGAGCTCACATAAAAGGCAAAGCATGGCGGCACATACTTATAACTCCAGCTAGAAAGTCCAGCAAACCTAATGTACTCAGTATGCTCCATATAAGTAGGAGACACTGAAAGCTGCCATCTGACCTCCACGAGTAAGCATGTATGCATGAACTGTGAACAAGCAAACACATGAGCATGCACGCACACGCACACACACACCACTGATTCTTGTTCTAAAAGACCAAAAACTGTTAAATCCTTCACAGCTTTTCAGTCATGAGCTCCCTTAGGAAATGCCCCATGTGTGTTTATTACTGATAACAAAACAAGGTTTCTCTTGATGTGACGAGTCTTTTGACACAACCTGCTGAATTTAAGTCTATTTCCTCCTGCAGTTGTGTGACATGGGAGTTTGCCATGTTCTGGAACTCATCTGCAGGCACATGAACTGGAAGCTTGTTTTTGAATGTGATGTCCACCCTTCCACTTGAAAAGAACCCTGTGGTGTGTGTGCAAGGGAGAGTCCAGTAAGGACACCTGCTGTTACTCATCTGTTCCCTCACCACCTAAAATGTTGGTTCAATCACCCATCTACGTCCCTGATGGGAGATCCCCTCAGTGGGCTCCTCTGCAATGATGCTTTCTATGTCCTGTGCCAAGAGAGAACAAGGTGTCTCACTCTTAATAATCAGATTCAATAAACACCCAAAATAAAGTTCAGATATTAGATATTTATCTCTACATCTCTGCATTCAATGAGGGAGAGAACAATGTGTCATCCCAGCAAAGCTGGATTATTTTTGTTTTAATAAATAAACATTAAAAACCTTAAACCACAATTTACTTTATTAGTGAAGTTTTAGAGGTGCATAAGAGATTCTAAATTATCCTGGCAACAGCAATAAATGTCACCTATTTTTTCCTGTAGTTACAAGGAACCTTATGTCCATTAGCAATTGAGGTTCATCTTCCTCTTTCAGGCTGAAGGGTTTGAAGGCTCACTTACCCACAGTTTCTTTCTCACTCACCCTTTCTCTCAACACTAGATGCTGGAAGTTTTTTTCAATTAGCTCTTTTGCTATATGAACTGATCCATTAACTTTTCTAAGATTCTAAAATGTATATATTACCCTTTAATAGTAATTAACAAAGGAATTCTCTGTATGTAATCCATATTCAACACATAAATATCTATAACATTTTATGATTTGAATATGAATATACACATGCAAACATATATGTATTATGCATATTTTTGAGCACAGGCTATGTATGTCTATACAAGTATTTTCTTATATTTATTATAGGGGACTCATCTCTCCACTTCTATGATGTTTAACACTTGTCCGGGAATCGTCCCTTAGTAACTTCAATAGACCATGAACAAGTTATTTATTTTCTGACTTGGCTCATCTGGAACACAGTGACTGCCAAGATCCTCTGGGGCCCCTGGGAGCCCTGATCTGTGCCTCCTTCCCGTGTTTTCTCTGGATATTGTCTCCTGTCAGCCTCTTTAAAGTAAAAGACCAGGATGAGGGAAGCACAGATTAGGTGTAGAGCAGAAATGATTAGGAAGCACATTCCCTCAAGAGCCCCATTTCATAGGCCAGTGAGAAGAAGAAACCTTTTCTTTTCTTTAGGTATCCGGAGCAGGTGGTCAGGTGGGAAGGAATGCTATCATTTTGTGAATCATTGTAGTTAAATATTATATCAATGTATTACCTTTGTGTGAGCTTCTCAAAGACTATAAGATTACATGAGTAACAAGAGAGAGAAGAGTCATGGCGGAGATGCTGTGAGTCTGGGTGCTGTTGAAGCCCTTGCTGACTTGCAGACTCTTTACTTTGGATTGGGTCCTCATGTAGCAGGAAGACATTAAGAAGTCTCTGAGATTCCTTGTACAGAGACACAAATCTCAACCCTGAGGCTGTACAGTGCTTGCCTGCTATTCACGAGTCCCTGAGTCTGGTCTCTAATACCACAAAGACTAGGAAGCACATTCCCTCATCACTAATAGCATTTCTGAGGCTCCACGCTCATCACTTCATTATTCCTCAAGCCACACCTCTTGTATATCAAAACCCTTGCAGTGGGGATTGAGATTTCAACATATAAATGTGGAGTGGTACAAGCACTTGATGTTTATTTTAATGATGTTCTCTATTGTGAACTGATCAATAACAGAAAAAAATCTAGAAAGCATAATGCAAAACACTGAATTTCTACACAAACATACACATATAACATATTAAACACACTTCCATCATGAGAAAGTGCACAGTTAACATGAAATTTACTCTAAGCATCAAGAAGTCAAGAAAGTCCCAAACAAACAGCATTGCCAATGAACTCAGTGGCCCAGAAGAAGTGAGGACTATGGAACTGAAGTGTAGGTGATAGGAGGCTTATCAATTTCTGTATCATTTCTGCCTTTGGATAGAAATATTATTTTTAGAACAATCTTCCCTCAAACTGCCTTTCTAAATTCAGCAACTACATTCAAAGCAGACTCTTTATTTAAAAACACACTTCTGAAATTGTACCAAACTCTGCAATACTCAATCAATTTTATCTCAAGCTCATAGTTTGAGAATATGATAGAAATACAGATAAAAAGGGGAAAAGAAACAGAGAGTAAAGAATGGTGGTGTAGCCCTACATTGCCAAAATAAATCAAGATATATTCTATCTCCCTTCAATTGCCCTCATAGAAACATAAAGCTTATCTAGACTTTAGTGATGCCTGTGTCCCTTATATGTGAAAATCCAAACTCCAAGGCACCAATATCAGAAGCTCTGGCCTTCAGTGGGTGGTCAATACCAAATAGAATTCAAGACCCTTTGAGAGAGGCCCTATCTAACCTGGACAGTCAGGACCATCTACCAAGATGACCCTTAAAGTTCTTCAGTTTTTTTTTACCGACCCATGGTAATGAGAGGTGGGTAAGTGGAATGGTGGTAAGTTAACTCTGCTCTTTATAGGATGTCTAGTCTGTGGGGTTCTGTTCTGCCAGCCAAGTAGACTAAGACAACTCCCAACCCTTTGATTGCCTTCTTTATCATGTTCTTCTGTATGTGTATCCACTAAAGACTTAATCATGAGTGTAGGCCATCTCCTGGCTAAAATTTTAAGTGCAGTTGTAGTTAGTTTTGTTTAGATGATCAAAAGTCATCAGAGGGGAAGTATGGGGTTTCTCCCTGCTAGTGGAATGCAACCTCCAAGCTTGTGTCATGGTGGAGAAGACTCAACATGCCTTTTCCTGGTTTCTCCTCAGCATCTACTCACCTTCTGCTTCCTAAACCCCTACCTTCCTTGTCCATTGGTTCCTCCACAACTGTGTCTTGATTTGTGGAATGCATGCTGTGCCAATGACATCCCTGTTGTCTATTCCAAGCAGTTGTTCACTTTACAAGGCACATTAACAGAGGATAGTTCCTGGGAATGAGTGAATGGTACACAGACTCCTCCACTGCAGCGAGGTCTAGAGTACCACTAAATGGGCAAGTTTTAAAAGCAAGTTAAGGATGGTCCAAGCAGTTGCTGCTTTCTTGGTATCTAAATTTCTAGTGTTTACAAAACCCTGTCAGGTATTCTCCTCTAGTTTGTTGGTAACCTTTTCTAATAGTGGACTAGCATGATAAAACTTCAAAAACATAGAAGTTAAGTGGTAGTGATAGAAAGAACAGTTGGATCCCTTCTGAGTTCTGAGCAATTGGTCCAAATCCTCCTGCCTTGTGGAGCTTACTGGGAATCTTTGGTATTCCTTGTTGTGCTAACACCAGTCTTATTTACACGGTTCTCCTCATACTGCCTTCTATTCTGGGTGCCAGACAGGAAGTGACTTCCAAGCATGTGGTTTTATGTCTTATCATCTATGCAGGAGTAGACTAGCAAGAGTAGATAATCAAATGATACAGAGTTTTTTAAATATACAAAAAAAATTATTAAAAGAACTTTATAAAGCAATTAAAGACCACTCTTCTACCCTGAAAACCATTATCCCCTTGAGCCTAACCTGGCTCCTTCACACCATTATTATTTTCTGCTTCTAATCTTACTTCTAAGTCTTCTGTCATGTCCTGGGCCCCTCTGCTCCATAGCTAGTAAAGAATTTGAGCATTAGCAGCCACTCTGTGTGGTCCTGCCTGCATGCCCACGATTATAGCTCTGTCCTGGGCAGAGCACCTGTATTCTCAAGAAGAAATGTGCTCTGTACAGAGACCAAAACAATTTGGGAAACCACAGGGAGAGACACTTACTTCCCCTGTGGAAACAAGTAGCTTATTCTCCAACCCACAGAGTCTGTTTACAAGAAATGACATGAATTATAAAACTCTTAAAGGTTTGTGTCCACAAGCAAAGAAGCATGCATAAGATCACACATTCCAGCTGTTTATTTTCCCTTTTCTGTTTTCTTTCTTTTTTCTTGACCATGTCTTAATTCCCTAGTCACTCCAAGCCAAGGATTAAGTCAAGTGAGAGCACTGCAGAAATCTGATCCAACCCTGCATGTGGGAAAAAAAAAATAACAAACAAAAAAACCAAAAAACAAAGTCAAACAATAACAACAACAACAACAACAAAAACAAGAAAAGTTCAAAACAGTTTCCTCCTAGCACAGCCTCAGGTATCTATGCCAGTTTCTTCTTGCCTCCTGTTTCCCTACAGTATGAGCACAGTTGGCTGCTTTGAGAAGAGCCCAGGATTGTTCGTTGCCTTATTAAAATATCTTGCAAAATGTATTATAGCTGCTAGCTGAGCTGCTTCTTAGAATTTTTAAATTTGGTTGATTGGCTGAGTGTGTGGGTTTGTGTGTGTATGTGTGTGTGTGTGTGTGTGTGTGTGTGTGCGCGCGCGCACGCACGTGCGGGCACACGTGCCACAAAACTCAGATGATAACTTGCAAGAGTCAGATCTGGCTCCTAGGGTCTAATATAGGCCACTACCTGTATTTTTTTCTCTAGCCATCAGTGCCAGGTGTGAACAACTGAAAATATTGGCTAACTTCTTCACTTCTTTTTGTGCTAGTATGGCATTTTCCAGTAAAATTATCCTCTTCTATTTGTCTCAAATTTTCCTCTATTAAAAAATTAAAACAACATGGACTAAAGAGATGACTCACTGTTTAAAGTCACTGCCTGCTCCTGTAAAGAGAGTACTCAGTACCCAGTCCCACTTTAGCTCTGGGGAATCTAGTTCCCCCTTCTGGCTTCTGTGAGTACCTACATACACACAAGCACATGCATGCAGGCAAGCAAGCACACACAAATTTTAAGAGACTATAATAACTAAATTTTATTGCTACCATCTTTTTTTTAATAAAAAAACTTAGTCTTTTTCAAAATAATAGCAAAGACCTAGCAACCGTATTTTGTCTTGCTATTTCCCTCAGTCAATAATTGATGATAATTTACTCTCCCTTGGTATGATTAGAGCATATTTTAAATTATCCATTTGCATTTGGTCTGTAATTAAAATTATGTAGCATTTAGGACATTATTCTGCAAAATGCTTCACAGGCTTTCTCTGATCCAGCACACAGAGTCCAGGTGCAAAGCTGTATAAAACACTGATAGAAAATAATTCTCTGTGAGTTCACAAGCAGGCCATTTATCTACCAGCTCCCAGGTGATACACACAGATAGGGACTTCCAGGACATGTAGAATCTCCAGACTTATCCTCTCCTGCTGAACCTGAGTGGAAAGGAAACCAAAGTCTCTCTGTCTGAATATAGTGCTTAGAGCACATGTACCCATCAACAAGCAAACAAATATGTTCTATGTGAGACTCTCTTATCCAGAAAGAATGACTTAATTACTTGTAAGAGGAGAAGGACATCTCCACACACCTGTAAGCACAAGCATGGTCTGTTCCCATCTCAGTGGTAAGGGGACTTGTTTTGACCAATGAATAGGCCAAAGTGACACATGCCATATCTAATGGAAGTCAATGGAACTCCTAACAGGGTGCATCAGACTTCCCCGTGAGAGGAGTATAACTAGATGTGCCCAGAGGAATATGACAGAATACAGAATCTTGACAATGCTGCACCTGACCAGTGAGCAGGAAAGTGCATGAGGGCTAAGAACTGAGCTCGACTGTGGAACACTTGAGCAGCATGCATGAGATCTTGAGCACAATTCCCAGAATACACACATGCATAAGCATGTGCATGCAAATGCACATATACATGTTCCTGAACATACAAACATATGCACATATATACACATGCATGCATATACAGATTACATGAACACAAAATATAATTTGTGGTTGGAGCTACAGATTTTTGATTGGCACCACAAAACAATCTGGCTACAGATGACAAGTCAGGGTTTTTTTTTTTTTTTGTGCATATACAACTGACTTTACAGAAAGGAAATAGAAACCATAAACTGTGGAAAAGAAGGAGAATTAGTTAAATATTAAATCATTCCCAACAGCCATTTTTAAAGTAAACAAGAATCTCCAAGTCGAGTTCTGGCTTTTGCTTGACTAAATCTACACTTAAGAAAGCATATACCTTTCATAAAGATTTTAATACGACTTGGATGGAAGAACCTGTGGGTGCTTGGGTCAATGAGAAGGGTGCTAGGGTAGAAATGATGTTGGATCAGTGGTACAGGGTGCTAGGGTAGAGATGACCTTGGCTCAGTGGGGCAAGCATGTTAGCATCTGTGTGTCTATGATGGGATTATGGTAAATGCTACAATGTCATTAATGTCCTTGCCTTATATCCAAGAAAAGCCACAGGTAATGTGGTGCTATGTGCACAGTGTTTTGAAGAAAGAAATAAGATCTCTCAGTTGCCTCCTGCAATTCACAGTGTGAAATGGGGGTCAAGATGATGACAGGAAGGTGACACAGCAGGGCAAGTTCTACTGAAAAATTGTTTCCTTTAACTGTCACCCATGATTCCTGTTATCTTACCAAATTCTGCCTGATGTTTATTAATAACATAAATCAAACCTTGGCATCTACCTGATCACTGAAAGCTTTTCAGCCACTGAAGAACAGAAAGAAATTCAAGAATCTGTCCTAACCTCTTCTTCACACCTCTATTCATTTCCATTTATAACCCAGCAATGAAGCTGATCAAATCATGTGACCTCAAAGATGGAAGTAAGCCTGCACAGATTTGAAAGTATGGTTACTCATATATTTTAAAAAACACTATCAAGAATGCTATTAGCCTCCTACACTGGGTGATTCACTGTGCTATATTTATTCGTATTCATGAAAGAAAGGCCTTAAAAGAATGCTTTGCACTGATTATCATTTCTTTGATGTGGGCAGTACAGACACTAAAAGTTCACCAACACCATCTGTTTAATGCGGAAACTCCAGGCTTCAATCTGGTGGCCCACACAAGTCTCTGAGCCTGTGCTTCCAGGATTTCTGCTGTGCAAAGGATCCGTGATGAAAACATGCCAAAGCTTTAAATGCTTCTGCTTCAAATGACCATTGTTCTAACAGTATAATTGTCCTTAAACCAAAAAAAAAAATGTTGAGGATTGTCTATTCAAGTTTAGCTTGAGGGTTGGTATTGTGTGCATGTGAACGCTGTTGACTTTTTAAATTTACTTTTAAGAAGTTAAGTTCAGCGGAGCCAGTGAGTTCAGGGTCAAAACATCCTTTTTTTTTTAATTTTATTTTATTTTATTTTTTTAATTTACATTCCAAATCACTTCCCCTTTCCCGTTTCCTCCCTCCCCGAAAGTCCCATAAGCCCCCTTCCCTCCCTCTTTTCTCCGTTCAACCCCCTCTCATTACTCTGTCCTGGCGTTCCCCTACATCCAGTCTTTCCAGGACCAGGGGTCTCTCCTTCCATCTTTTTAGAAATCTATTGATATGCTGATTGTGTCTAGGGTATTCTGAGATTCTGGGTCAATATCCCCTTATCAGTGACTTCATACCATGTGTGATCTTTTGTGATTGGGTTACCTCACTAAGGATGATATTTTCAAGTTCTGACCATTTGCCTAGGAATTTCGTGAATTCATTGTTTTTAATTGCAGAGTAGTATTCCATTGTGTAAATATACCACATCTTCTGAATCCATTCCTCCATTGAGGGACATCTGGGTTCTTTCCAGCTTCTGGCTATTATAAATAAGGCTGCTATGAATATAGTGGAGCATGTGTCCTTATTGCATGCAGGTAAAGTCTCTGGGTATATGCCCAGGAGTGGTATAGCCGGATCCTCCGGAAGTGTCATGCCCAGTTTTCTGAGGAGCCGCCAGACTGCTTTCCAGAGTGGTTGTACCAGCCTGCAATTCCACCAGCAGTGGAGGAGTGTTCCTCTTTCTCCACATCCTCGCCAACAACTGCTGTCTCCTGTGTTTTTGATCTTAGCCATCCTGACTGGTGTGAGATGGAATCTCAGGGTTGTTTTGATTTGCATTTCCCTAATGACTAAGGATGATGAACATCTCTTTAGGTGCTTCTCAGCCATTAGATATTCTTCAGGTGAGAACTCTTTGTGGAGCTCTGTACCCCATTTTTTAATAGGGTTACTTGCCTCTCTGGAGTTTAACTTCTTTTTTTTTTTTTTTTTTTTTTTATTTTTTAGTTGACCGCTTGGTGTCATTTATTGGGTGGTGACCTTAGGTTTTTTTTTTTTTTTTAATTTTATTTTATTTTTTTAATTTACATTCCAAATCACTTCCCCTTTCCCGTTTCCTCCCTCCCCGAAAGTCCCATAAGCCCCCTTCCCTCCCTCTTTTCTCCGTTCAACCCCCTCTCATTACTCTGTCCTGGCGTTCCCCTACATCCAGTCTTTCCAGGACCAGGGGTCTCTCCTTCCATCTTTTTAGAAATCTATTGATATGCTGATTGTGTCTAGGGTATTCTGAGATTCTGGGTCAATATCCCCTTATCAGTGACTTCATACCATGTGTGATCTTTTGTGATTGGGTTACCTCGCTAAGGATGATATTTTCAAGTTCTGACCATTTGCCTAGGAATTTCGTGAATTCATTGTTTTTAATTGCAGAGTAGTATTCCATTGTGTAAATATACCACATCTTCTGAATCCATTCCTCCATTGAGGGACATCTGGGTTCTTTCCAGCTTCTGGCTATTATAAATAAGGCTGCTATGAATATAGTGGAGCATGTGTCCTTATTGCATGCAGGTAAAGTCTCTGGGTATATGCCCAGGAGTGGTATAGCCGGATCCTCCGGAAGTGTCATGCCCAGTTTTCTGAGGAGCCGCCAGACTGCTTTCCAGAGTGGTTGTACCAGCCTGCAATTCCACCAGCAGTGGAGGAGTGTTCCTCTTTCTCCACATCCTCGCCAACAACTGCTGTCTCCTGTGTTTTTGATCTTAGCCATCCTGACTGGTGTGAGATGGAATCTCAGGGTTGTTTTGATTTGCATTTCCCTAATGACTAAGGATGATGAACATCTCTTTAGGTGCTTCTCAGCCATTAGATATTCTTCAGGTGAGAACTCTTTGTGGAGCTCTGTACCCCATTTTTTAATAGGGTTACTTGCCTCTCTGGAGTTTAACTTCTTGAGTTCTTTGTATATCTTGGATATTAGCCCTCTGTCGGATGTAAGGTTGGTAAAGATCATTTCCCAGTTAGTTGGTTGCCGCTTTGTCTTTTTGACGGTGTCTTTTGCCTTGCAAAAACTTTGTAATTTAATGAGGTCCCATTTGTCTATTCTTGATCTTAGAGTATAAGCTATTGGAGTTCTGTTCAGGAAATTCTCCCCTGTGCCCATATGTTCAAGGTTCTTCCCTAGTTTCCCTTCTATTAGTTTCAGTGTGTCTGGTTTTATGTGGAGATCTTTGATCCACTTAGAATTGAGCTTAGTGCAAGGAGATAATCAATTTACATTCTTCTGCATGTTGACCTCCAGCTGAGCCAGCACCATTTGTTGAAAAGGCTATCTTTTTTCCACTGGATGGTTTTAGCTCCTTTGTCAAAGATCAAGTGACCATAGGAGTGTGGATTCATTTCTGGGTCTTCAATTCTGTTCCATTGATCTACATGTCTGTTACTGTACCAATACCATGCAGTTTTTAACACTATTGCTCTGTAGTACAGCTTGAGGTCCGGGATACTGATTCCCCTAGAGGTTCTTTTACTCTTGAGAATAGTTTTAGCTATTCTGGGTTTTCTGTTATTCCAGATGAATTTTTGAATTGCATCCTTTTTAAAATATTGTTATCTTGTAGATTATCATCCCAAATGGGAAGCATGTTGAAGGAAATGAGAACCCAATAAAAACTTTTATAAGCAGGGCAAAAATCTCACAGTCCCTAACCTGAGAGGAGGAGAATTACACTCTCCCATGGCTGTGCCCCCTTTTGGTTGTCCAATGCAGAGCGGTCAGGCTTGAAGCCATACACACAAACAACAAAAACAGATTTAGTAAATTGTATTTGTCTATTTATACATACATACACACATACATAATACATGCATACAATACATACATACATACATACATACATACATACATACACACACACACATACATACATACATACACATACATACATACAAAACAATGATAAAAGGTAAGGAAAAGGCGATACAATTCTATGTTAATTAAAATTCATTGAAATTGTATATGAGGCAGTAAGATAACTCAGGGTATAAAAGTATTTGCCATGAGGCCCGAAGACCTGAGCCAAAACTCACATGGTTGAGAGAACCAAATTCTGCACATTGTTCTTTGTCCTTCACATGGGTCATGGTATGACCCCTAATAAATACATTTGCAATAAATTTACATGAGGATTATCTCAAGCAACCAAAGTGCACTTATACTAGCTCTGTATTTTTCTGTAGAAGAATGTATAATTTTAATACTCAGTCAAAACTCCTGGCACCAGCTTGGGGCATAACTCAGTTACCAAAAGGCTACTCAACATGTTCAAGGACTGTGTTACCCCAGCACCACTTAAAACAACAAGAATGACTTCAACATGACAAAGTCAAATTCCCTTGATCCTCTTGTGGCCCAAAAGGAAGAAAGAATTTAAGCACCACCCTCAGACCTGCTCTCATGGCAGAGGCAGGGATGCATTGCAGGTATCAATCATCTCACATTCATTGCTACTCAATCCAGAATGTGTCACTGAAATAGGCTCTCAGTTCTCACGTCAAATAAATAATAAGCCTCAAAGCATTAAATGACATGTCCAAATTTGTGCACTATACAAATGGAATGGAGATTCAAGTGTATTCCTCCTTAAAGCTCTCAAGATTGTTTCCTGTGGGAAATTTCAGAACTGGAAAACAAATTTCAGGACTCTAGGGAAGGTGGTGGGTCTCAGGCATATTCTTCCCTTCCTGTTGTGTCCACACTCAGCTAGTGAAGTTAGGGTCTGTGTTACAGCTTCAAGCAACAACAGCATTGGTATTGAGAGGTAAATGTAATATTCAATGCCTTATCAAAAACCAGAAGTGGTTGGTTTATTGGAAAGAAGTTGAGTTTGCTCTTAAATAGCATGGAACTGAAACCTGCAGATGTGAGAGGCAGTTCTGTCTCCAAGTATGTGTCATTTTTCCTTTAAAAATGACAGTAAATTTATTCTGATTTACATTGGGAAAATGACACCAACTAGAACATTTAGGGTCATAAATGTATTCTTTCCCCAAGATCACTGAAAGCCTTAGCATACATGATGGGCAGGGTAAGAAATTTGAAAGCAAAGATTGGGTTTAGCTCTTATATTTATTAAAGTTTTACCTTGACATACCCTGATGTTCAATTCCCTCATCTTTTACTTTAGAGATTGTAATGTCAGAGCCCTTGGTATCTGTTAGGATCTCAGTAGCTGTGAGTGAAAGACTGTAAAGGTATTTTAACACTGATCACTTTCAAACATAGATGTGACTGTATTTTCATTATCTACACCAAACCTTAATCACCAGGCTATCTGCATAAGTGACTACCATGAACACCAGACTTCAAGGGAAGGTGGTAAAACTGGTCAGGAATAATACTGAAGATCCTGAGAGAGACTAACTAAGCAGAAAAGGTGACAAAGCCGTAAGTTCATAAAACAGATCCAACCCTAGTCCTTATGACCATTTTGGGCATCAAGAAATAGACACCTTTAGGTTCTTTCAAGATTATCTAATAGAATGGTGATCTAATGATTTAAGATGTATTAGTATTGGTTGTGTGCTGGTATTGTTTTGAGATATTAAGTTCTGTGGGGATTGTGGAGTCAGTAAATAGTCAAATGGAAGTCCTGCCTGGCAGTGGTGTCACATTCTTTATGCTTTCAGACTACAATGAAACCTCAGGGTCCTGCTGTTGAGTCTGTCTGCTTCACCTCTCTCTTCAGAAGCACTTACTGAAAAAACTAAACAAAGATGTAGTTTGCTGGTGAATACACAAAGACCTGCATTGTCAAAGCCCACAGACACTGTGAAAGCAAACTTCATTGCGTGCAACTTTTAAAAATTAAACAGGACCTCAGAGTAACCTGTTGGAATTCAGACCCTGATAAATTTGTGCATCTGTGCAGCACTGAGGTAATGGAGACAGGAATTGATCTAAACAACTTGATAAAATTGTCTTTAAATTTGATATTGGCAAACTGAAGACCGAAAAAAAAATCACTGCAGTTGAAAATTTCTACAGATTTGTGGCTAGTATATTTTTAAAGATTTATTTTATTTTGCTGTGTATGTTTGTGCACTATGTGCATATAGTTGCCCCAGAGGCCAGAAGGTGTAAAAACGTACCTGGCCACTACATATGTGGGTTCTGGAAACCAAACCTATGCCTTCAGGAAGAACAGTCAGTTCTCTTAACCACTGAGCCATTTCTCCAGCTCCATAACACATTTAATCATAATATTAACTGTGTATTGAGTGGGGCAAAGAAATAACTATATTATAAGTAATATAGGACTGGCTTTTTACTATGTTAAAAATTATAAATAAGCAATAGAAAAGAGAATAAATTAAAGGAGCTTGATTGAAGGTGGAAACAGAAATATGAAACATGAGTTTATGTGTGTGTGTGTGTGTGTGTGTGTGTGTGTGTGTGTGTGTGTAGTGATGAGACATTCATTCACAAGCTGAAGTTCACAAATAACTCTTCTGACACAACCTGCTGAGACACCTAGAAACACTGTGAAACAAGGAATGGCTCAAACAACCAGCACCCTGGTCTTGGTGTCTAATGTCAAGTCAAGTGATCAGCTTGACTTTGCTCAATAGATCAAATGAGAAGTACCAGCTTTGGATCGATCTCTCTCTGCCTCTCTGTCTCTCTCTCTGTTTCTCTCTGTCTCTCTCTCTGTCTCTCTCTCTGTCTCTCTCTCTCTCTCTCTCTCTCTCTCTCTCTCTCTCTCTCTCTCTCTCTCTCTCTCTCTCTCTTTCCTTCAAATGCATGAGTGACTTTACTGTCGTCTGGAAAGCATTCTGCACCTGACCTCCTCCCCACATTCCTGGTATCACAAAACTAATATCAGTCCAGAGCTGATCAGTTCCTAGCTCCCGATCCTCATGTATGCCCTTGCCCAAAGTATTATGCTACTGTGTCCCAAACAGAAAAAGAACTATACTTACATTAAGTGACTAATTCTTTATAAACTGCAAGGGTTCAGAGTATTTGAGGATCTGTATTGAGAAATATCTTTCCTGGGTGCTTGAAAGGAATCCATACAATGCTGCATAAACTGTACCAAACCATGCCTTTCCTAATGCAAGACATTTTTGTAATTTACTGCACTCTTCAAATTCTGATCGTTTTGTGCAGAATAAAAGGCACACACCCATCTCAACATTTTCATTTTGCTGTTCTGCATATCTGCTGTCCCCAGGCACTTCTTATTAAGTGTATTTACCGACATATGTAGTCACAAACAAAAACCAAAAGAGACAGTAGAGATCGGTAAACTCGGTACCCATGTCTGCTTTCAAAACAGAACACACCCTTCCTCCCTATAGGAAGATTGGCTTTGGGAGCACCACAACCTTTCTCTGTTACTGTGCTTTGTTCCTGTAGTGTGTGAGTGTGTGAGTGTGTGAGTGTGTGTGTGTGTGTGTGTGTGTGTGTGTATCTGTGCGCGCGCGAAACATTATCATAGCAAATGCTTCTGGGATTACTACATAAATCTTAATTAATATGCTGTAATTGTCACATTCAGTGCTTTGAACTTCACTGATCTCTTCACTGGGTAATGATCAGATGACTGGAGACATTCAGGACAGGAAGGTTTGCAGGTGTAGTTCATGGTAATGTAAACCCTTTGCTCCAAAAGCTGAACCCCAACAGAGAAACCTCTTGGATCAGGACAGGGCTGCTATCATACACTAAAGTTTGATGCATCTGAGCTCTCAGAATTCATCCAAAAATATTTGATTTTCACTTAAAGACAAATGATATAGAAAAATGACATTTTGTACTACACTTCATAATATTTTGTAAGCATGCCAGAATCTTGTATAGTTCATGATCTAGCCATCTCTTAACTGCCAGTCCTCATATTTTCTCACATTAGGTAACATCATAGGAAATGTATTTTCTTGCTTATTTATTATTTAATTATTCATGTAGCTGTGTTAGGAATAGAACCCAAAGCATCATACATGATGGGCAAGTACTCTACCACTGAGTTATATACCCTCCCTAGGAGATAAATCTTTCTAAGTTTCCTGGATGATAGGTAAGAATATTATCAAATAAAAACACAACTATCAGGGGAAAAAGAGAAAAGACTTGCCTTCCTGAAGCCTGTCTGTTGCTAATGTCTCAGTGAGAAACAAAAGGATATTTGAAGATATTCTTATCTCTTAAGATTGAGAATAAGGTTTTGATAGAAACCTTCAAATGTGGGGAGTACAAACTCTTCAAAGGTCATGTTCCTTCACCTTTAATGGATGTTTGCTAGCTTTTATTTTTACCCAACGCAACAAATATAAACTATAAAATTTGACAAAACATTACTTCTAATATTGACACTGTTGAGTTCAATATATGCGTATCAGTATTTTAATCTCTTACTTAGAAATGTATGTTTCATGATTATGAAGAGACCACATCTGTGTTAGCCTTATGTGTTCTCCACACAATAAGCAACAGTGTTTTAATTGTCAAGATTTAGGTAAAATAAAAATGTATTATGAACCAAGTTCAGAGAGGAGAGTTTGACCCTCAGAGACAAGGAGGACATTATAAATAGCCTCCTCCTTCACCTCAACCCAGGCAGGCATTGCTAATCAACTTCCAAACTGTATGCTTCTTGGCCCAATTGTCAATATTTACTACAAGGCAGTCAGACCCTTCCTTTTCTGAATGCTTATCTGCTTAGACAGCTTTGAACATGGCTGGCACTGGAATACCATGTAAAACATAATATGTAACTGAGGAGGTGGGGTGACAAACTATCCTAATGGAGGTTCTGTGACCATTACCATTTCATGATAGTCTGAAGTTAAATTCTAAGTGTCTGTCCTAAGCGGTATGTTGCCAACTACTCACTTAGTGGAGGGAAAGGAAGATAGTATGTCCTGATAGTATGTTTAGTTTCAGCAAGGCAGCTGAGTATCTTAAGGCAGCCTATTCCACCTTTCTACTTGAGAGAGTCTGTTTAACATTTGGTTTGTGGGATTTTGTTCTCAGCAGTGTCCAACCCTTGACATTGCAGTTTGATGCCATCTTCAAATGTGCCAGGCTCACACATAGCAATCCTGTTTGGACAGCCTGCAAGTCTGAATCTTCCCCTTGAAATACAAAAGCATTCCCATTCTGACTTTCTAGCAGGGTCTCCAACCACAGTCCCTGGAAGCCTGTATGTGAATCCAGAAAAGCAACCAAGAACTCGGTGGTTAGTTCTCACATCAGCAGAAGTAGAAATCAGACCTGAAGTATAAAATCAGACTCTAGATATACTCAGAAAAAAAATGAGGACTGTGGTATCTGTGATAATATCTGTCCAGGAACAGAGACTTGGTGCCCAACACTGGGTCTTCAATAGTTCAGGGCAAGAAGTCGGTTCATGGAGAAAATATTCATTACCAGGCATGACTCTCTAATCACAAACTCCTCATCTACAAACTCCCAGTAACTTGTTCTTGCTCCATCTGGAAGTACCCTCTGGCAACAAAAGGCTACCTAAGTCTGACAGGATGCCCCATTTTGGATGTTTGAGAACCATCATCACCTTTGAGAGTAATATTATTTGATTTTTATATTCACATTCCACCCTAGTAATAGTTTCATTTTGTTACCAAAATAATATTGTCTAATTCACAACATAATATATGCAATTAGCACCCATTCTTGTATGCTTGTCTAATGCACAACTTTTCAATAGTAGAAAAGTTATATTCTGAAAAATGGAATTTTTTAAAGGTTAAAAATTTAACTAAAGTCATTTATATTATAATAATCCATTCTTATTTCCCTGGTACCTACTATATTTTAAGGGTTTAAAGAATAAAGCCAAATAATAAAAATGTTTTTATGAATCCTTGAACTATTAATTAAAACAGTGAATTTTCATGTAGGATGCTGACTCGGATTTGTACAGGAGAAGAGACTTCTCTGAAAAGCCTCACTTTCTATTAAGTCTTATTTTTAAACTTCCTAAGAGAAAGATACTCAACACTAGCAAAAGCAAGATTGTTAACTACAAAAAAGCTTTTTGTACTATTTAAGTGTAACTATTTTGAATATGCTAAGTACATTAAGACACTTGGACATAACTGAACATTCAGATAAACTGTGAGTTCAGCTAAAAGGGTATTTTAAAAAATAAAAAGTCAGAGTAGTTTCTTTTTATCTAGACTGCTCTAGAATATTGTCAGAATCACAGGTGCAAACAGACACAAATCCTAACCTCTGTCTAATTCCTTGAAATAGATGGGAGCTCTGATACCAATATATTTCAGATGAGTAATGTCTCAGCTATTAATTTAAAATATCTCCATTGAATCATTCCTTTAGAGAATTTTCATCTAAAGGGTTTATCTTTAAGTCAGATTCCTTGCTTAGGACCCATTCTGGCAGCGTCTGGCCTACTTCTACAGCTTAAAAAGTGTTCATTAAAATGAAATACATTAACATATAAGCCTCAGACAGGGAAGACGAAATTGCTTTAAATAACTACCAAGGAAGTAGGTGTAAATGAAAACAGTTATAAGCTGAAAATTAATTCAAGCATTAATACTTTGGTACTAGACAGATTCCAGGCTAGGTGATTAATTATTCATTCAGACGTGCTTGAAATAGCCTTAGTATTTAAAGACAGAACAACATAGAGATGAGACTGGTCATTCACAGGGTAATAAGTAAGAATTATAAGTTAACATGCTCTGGTTTACAAGGTAACATAAGATAATCAATATATATTGTGGAAAAGAATGTGTCTTATAATCTTATTTCTAGAAAGTGTATATTAAGTAAAATTTTTAATAATAGGTAGAAGAAGAAGAAGAGAGAAATCATATTGTAAGTACATTTAGTTTAAGCTGGCTGACATGACCCTCATCTGGAAAACATACATAGTAAGTATATAAAGGTTGTGTTATACAAACCTAAGCGTGGAAAGACCAGCCCATATCCCAAATTCAGGTCACATGCAAAGAACTGCCTCTTCCTGCAATGTGATTCTTGCTGTGTGGAGATATTTGGGGGCTTCGATGCTAAATTCCCCTGAGAATGTGCTGTAAAGCAAAATGCATTTTTGCTTACGTACACATCATAGGGGAGAACAGAGCTGGCAGTTGCTGAAGCAATGAAAACAGATTCCTTTCAGGCGATATGGTAAAGACCTCAGTATGGAACTGGGTGGCTGCTGGGCACAGCAAGATGTATGGGTGTTAAAGATGGGGTAGTATAGGAATGGGTGGAATTATCAGGGAAGCAGCCGGCCTGGGGCATTTGATGAAAGTGACCTCACAGGATGCGTGGTGAAAGTAAGCAAGAATGATCAGGTAACACCGGGGTGTGAGGAATTCAGCCAGATATGGAAAGTCACTGGACAGGGTAGCTTCTCTTCAGCCCTGGCTAAGAGTCTTGCGACCAGTGCATTTGTAACAGTGCCAAGGTGGAGGGCTGAAGGCATGAGCAGCCAGGTTATAAAGGCTCAGCCAAAGGTTTTGTGGAGTGGGTGCCGTATTCTAAAGTGAGAAGAATGAAAACAACTGATAAAGTTTACACGCTCACATTTTTTTTCCTGCTGTTCTATATGTGTGTGGAAATGGGTCCTTCCGGGCTCTAAATCCTTTTGTTATCAAAGTGCATTTTAAAAAGTGAGGTTGGGGGAAACATCTAAAGTCATTGACCCGAGCTAGCTGGTGAACTTTAGTCTGAAAACTCCCAAAGTCATTTACCTGAGCTAACTGGTGAGCTTTCGATGCAGGCTCAGTGAGACACTGTTCCTCAAAAAGTAAGTGAATAGTGACAGAGGAGGACCCCCAAAGTTGTATGGATGGACACTGCACCCTGCTGTAGACTGCACAAGGTCACATCCAGTCCGTAAACCTCAATCAAACTTCACTAAACAGTTGACAAGTTCCAGGCACTTCCTTAGGAGCTGGAGCTTCCTGTGGTAGCCAAATGGATCCTGTCTTATTTGGTGAGGGCTATGAAATCAGTATGTAAGACTCTGGGAGAACACATTATTCAGACACGGTGGGTGTGCTCCATGTCCACCACATCCCAAAGTCACCATTACTGTGCGTCAGGGATTCAGTACACTGTACACACTTGGCTCATGAAAACACACAGAAGAGGGATTATTTAAGGACAAGAAGGAAGCAGGAGAGTGGATACCAAAAGGATGTGATCCAAGCATAACATGTTTTTTTTTAAATGTCTTAGAAACCCATTATTTCAAAAACCAACTAAAACAATAATAACAAAGCAATCATGGGATACGAAAGACAATGGATTCGGAGGGTTTTTTTTAAATTATTTAGCTTATTAATATGTGTGTGTGGTGTGTGGCGTAGTATGTGTAGGTGTGTGCTGTATGTGTGTGGTATGTGTGTACATGTGTGATATATGGGGGTCTGTGTGTATGTTGTGGTATGTGTATGTGTGCTGTACATATGTTTGTTGCATGTGTGTTGTGTGTGTGATGTTTGCATATGCATGTGTGATGTGTGTATAGGGGGAGTCTGAGTGTGTTGTGTGGTGTGTGTGTGTATATGTTTGGTGTGTGCGTGTATACATACACGTATATAAGGGGGTCTGTGTGTGTTGTATAGTGTGTATGTGAGTGTGTGTGTGTGTATGTGGTATACATGTGTGCCCTATGTGTGTAGTGTGTATGTGGTGTGTGTATGTGTGTGCTTAATGTATGTGTGTGGTATGGTGTGTGTATGAGTGTGTTGAATGCATGTGTGGTGTGTGTGTGTGTATGGTGTGGTGTGTCTGTGTGTGTGCTGAATGCTTGTGTGTGCGTTGTGTGTATGGTATGTGGTGTGTGTATGGTATGGTGTGTGTGTATATGTGCTGAATATATGGGTGTTATCGTGTGTGTGAGTGTGTGTGTTGTATGTCTGTGCATGCTGTATGTGTGCTGTGTGTGCATGTTGTGTGTTGTGTTGTATGTGTATATGTGTGCTGTGTGTTGTGTTATATGTGTATGGAGTGGTATATATATGTGTGTCTGTATTGTGTGTATTGTGTTATGTGTGTTGTGTATACATGCATGCACACATATGAGTTTGTGAACATGTGTGAAGATTCCCATCAAGGCCAGAAGAAGTCATAGTAGACCCGAAAGCAGAAGTGACCTGATGTGGATACTGGGGACTGAGCTCAGGTCTTCTGCCATATTCTCCAACCAGCTTTGTGTTTTAAGTCAATACAGTCCTAGCACCTGCCAGTTAAACAGGGCTATTAATTACTCTTCTTCCTTCGACCAAATACCCAACAGAAGCAGCTTAAGAGAAAAGAGGTTTATTTTGGTTCGTGGTTTAAAGGAATAAAGTCCATTGTGCCTGGAAAGCACGGAGGCTGGCGCTCTGTTCATTAGTGGTCACATCTGGGCAGATCAGGAACCCCCAAGTGACTGACTTCTGCCAGCACAAATCCCCTTCTGATGTTCCACAGCACCCCGAAGAAGAGCCCCAACTAGGACCAAGTGTTCAAACCCAGGAGCCCATGGGGCAAATTGCACATTCAAATGATGGCAATAGCCTTGAAAATTCATTTGGGTAAGATTTTTTAGGCAAGATTCAGTGACACTTTTCTGGCCAATAATGCTTTAAACAGTTTTGACACATGAAATTTCTACACAGAAGCATGAAAGAAACGCAGCATGGTCCTGTCACTCTCCCACACAAAACAAGAACTTGGTCTCTCCCACAGGAGATGGTAGCAACACGGCCTACCTGGCCTCTCAAGGACGGCTCTGTGTATGCCCACATTTATGTCTGGCAATATCTAAATAAGTAAATGTGTGCTTGGTTAATTCTAGACATTTTAGGATTCTTTTTATCTAACTTATGATAATATAGGCCTGAAGTACATACAGCATTTGAAGTGTTTAAGCTCAAGGCCTGGGATATAGTAAGCACCCAGCAATGCTAGCCCTGGCTTCAGTCACAGTGGACTTGTCTTGTGTCCAGAGAATTGAGGCGAAGATACTTCTGTTCAATGTCCACACTCTCCAGCTCTGGGGCCACAGATACAGTCTACTTAGATCCACAGACTCATATGAAATGACTAGCTGCTTCTTTTATTTAAATCACTGTACGTTGACAATATTTGCTGTACCAAAGGGGCTCGTGTTATTCAGCTCAACAAAGTCGCAAATAATATATATTTGAAAACAAGGGGTAGCTGATGTAAGCACCAGATGGCTCCAACATAAAATCAAGGGAGCTGCTTTTAGCTCTACCCCAGGGCTCTTAAAGCAGCCTTCTCAGGGCGCCTTTATGTGTTGTGGTTTATTTCTGAAGTGACAATAAAATCGGGAAGAGCAGAATGAAGAGAG
This sequence comes from Tokudaia tokunoshimensis, assembly GCA_036184795.1. Lineage (NCBI taxonomy): Eukaryota > Metazoa > Chordata > Mammalia > Rodentia > Muridae > Tokudaia > Tokudaia tokunoshimensis. Next base: position 2,794,196 of record BTHU01000003.1, on the reverse strand, counting down.
CACCCAGCCTGGGCATGTTTAACAATCTGTTCTGCATACGAGGGAAGCATTGCCATCACTAGAATCAACAACATCTTGACACATGATTCAAATGTCAAAAAATATCCCAGAACACAAGATGCCTTTGCAATAGTGACAGAAAGCTGAAGTCAAATCCAGACTGGGCCTCGATCCCTGAAAAGCTGTCATCTTTGCTAAAAGTTGAGACCTGCGCAGGGCACAATGTGGGGCTTGGAAACTGAACCCATAACACCTTCGTGATGCAATTCTCCATACATTGTGGCTGTTAGACAGTGGACAATGCCAGGGAACTGTCAGGCATAGAGCCACAGGAATGCTGCTGCTCAGGGAAGGCATTGTTGTGTAAGAGCCACTGGTCTCTGCAGATGTAGCCCCAACTCTGGAAGAGAGACGTTAAAATGCATGTGTGATGGGTATATTGTAGTTTTGTATATACATATGTACATGTACATATGAGCATATGTTTATGTATGCATGTGTACATGTCTATGTAATTTATGCAGATGCATGAACAGATGTGTAGGCATGCATATGGAAGCCAGCGATCAACATCAGGTGTCTTCCTCTGTCACTCTCCACCTTATTTCTTGAGACAGGCTCTCTTCCTGAACCTGAAGCTCACCAATATGGAAAGATTACTGCCATCAAGTCCCAGGGATCCTTAAATTCCCACCTTCCATATTCTAGGTTTATAGAAATGCCATGCCATATCCAGCTGTTTGTGTGGTTACAAGGAGATGAACTCAATTCCTTGAGTTTACATAGCAAACACCATTGACTGAGCCGTATCTCCAGACCCTATTAATAATATTTTGCTGCATGCTAAATTATCTCAAGCCCAGTAGCTTCAAACCACAGCCATCCACCTTAGGTCAGAATGGGGCCCATGCTGGGAGAAGGTTGCAATTAAAGCCAAGACTGTAGCAAGGCTGGCAAGATGGTGTCTGTCTACTGTCTCTCCTTTGTCTGAGCTAGACTAGTTTTCTCGTGTGTGTGTGTGTGTGTGTGTGTGTGTGTGTAATATATGTATGCATGTATACATGTGCAAAGATGTGGTGCATCTGTCTGCATATGCATGTGGAGGCCAAAAGGTCAACATTGGGTGTCTCCCACTCTTTCCCTCTATGTTCTATTTTGAGTCAAGATCTCTCACTGTGCCCAGAAACCATCAGCTGGCCAGAAGACTCCAAGCCATCTGTCTACATCTACCCAGTGCTGGGATGATAGATGAGCATCACTACACCCATCTTTATACCTGGGTGCTAGGAATCTGACCCATCTCCTCATGCATGTTTGGTAAGCACTTTACCCCTCAGCCCCATGACAACGTTTTGTAAAATGTACAATCATCCTCACTTCCGCCTGGATCATGTGGGCAAACTTTCCATTTATTAATCTCTTGTGTTTATTTATTTTTTTAATCATTGACACATCTAGGCATCTTTCCCTGTGTATTCCATTTCTGTGCTTGACTTTTCTTCCTTCTACTCCTCATTGATCAATAATGAAACCACAGAGTCTGGGCTTTAGAAGCCATCACCCAGAGAGGAAAGGTAACAGAACAGACTGGGAGTAGCACAGTCAACCCCCTTTCCTTTTCAGTGATTTGCTAGACTGTGTACATTCACTCTCCTTGGGCAACCTTACCCCAAACAAATACTTCCATGGCTATTAGCCACACCCTTTGGCCAATGAACAAGTCATATCAACAGCATCAGACAATGCAATGTCAATGAAATTAATACCGGGGTAAAGTTAGGTGATGCCGGGGAGATCGTCATTAAAGTGGCCTCTACTTGAGCTACTGAATACATCAAAAACCTCAAAGTGTTCAAGAAGAAAAAGGTAAAAGCTCTGAGTCACATCTCTCCATCTGTTACTAATATCAGTCTTATAAAAAACTCAGAAGAGTTGTGCCAAGATAAAAGCATCTGCAACCAGAGAGACTCACTAGGCCTCCCTAGATTATTTGGCTATAGAACTTGTGGAATGCCTGAGCAGCATCCAGAAATGATACAGGAGGAGTCAGTCACTGAGTCCTCTCTTCTTTAGGAAACTCACAGGTGATTTGTGTCTTAGCACTGGCTACAATTGTTAAAGTTACACAGACGTTTTTACTTTGCTCTTCTGAACTCTGTTCGGTTCTCAGTCTCCCGAGAGCCCCTGACATGAGCACTGAGCACACAGTCTCCAGAAGCAGGTGCTAGGATGGGCTCTCTGCCCATACCATTCTTCTCTGTATCACCTGGTACAAGGTCTGTTTCTCTTCGCTCTCTTTCTAAGGATGGTATGACCACAATATCCACGTTTCTTCGTCTGATTGCTTCTCAGTAGCTGAATATGTGAGGCTGAGTGATATCTAGAGAGAGATTCTTTCCTCTAGAATGCTGCAAATCCAGAAACAAAGGAGCCATGTTTGATGAAGACTTAGCGGGGAAGACTCCATAGGGGTCACAAGCCAGAGCAAGACACAGCTTGGGGAAATGCCTACGCATGCCAGGGTACACTACTAATTTACAAAAGGCCTCCTGCAATAGCTCACCCAGGCATCAGGCAGCCAGCCTATGGATAGCCCCTTCCTCGCTAATCACCCCCAAGGCCCTGCCTCTCAAATGGCACAGATATCCCATAATTCTATAATTCAGAATGTTGCCTCATAATATATATATCACTGTGATCACCTTTTTAAAATTAAAATGTCCTTCTTGGATGTTGTTAGAAATATAGGTCTTAGGTTGTCACATGTAGTTTAGCTTGACTGTTGCCTGTATGCTATTATTTACCTTCTAGCCCAGCATTTACATAGCACTTGACCTTCAGTAGAGGGATTCTGTTGTCTTTTAAATCTGCAAATCCACAAATTACAAGTGAATTAAGTAACTGTACTCGTTACTGCCAGATTTTTATTTTGACCTCTGTGAAGTAAATGAGTATTTGTGGGAAATATTTTTGCCATAAAAATTCAGAAGTTTTTAGATTAAAAAAATGACAGGTCCACCTAATACTGTGCTTAAACATGGATTAAACAGGTTTAATCCATGGATTAAATAACTTGGTATTAGTAAGATTTGGAGGCTAAAGATCCAGTGTATAATTTTTTTAAAAAAAGTATTTGCCTTTGGTAGTTTATGTTTTGTGTACCCATAAGCCTTAGATTCCTCTTCATAGATACAATTCATCACAGAAGTGATGGACTAATAACATATCCAGGTTGCAATGCCATATACTCAGCTTGGGAAGAGCACAGCAAATGAAACCAGGCTCAGATGCATGGTCAGAATACAAAATGAAAAGTGTGTCCATGGAGAAGTGGCAGAAATTCCATCCTTATCCACCATGGCACAAGTGCACTGGCCTCCACACGTGTCCCAGGCTTCCTGTCCACGGTCCTGGTTCCCTTGCTCTGTGCCACTCATTTCATGCACATGAAATGGAAACAGGGAGAGATTCGACATGAGAGAATGTCAGCGAAACATTCCAAACCACATATAATTTTAAATAAAAATAAGGCTCTAAGAAAATTACTAAAGAAAGAGGTGACAAGAGAGAAAAAGAGAAAAAAGAGAGGAACGGAGAAGGGGAAGATAAGTGGAGGGAGGGAAGGAGAAATGTGTAGAATGAAAACTGTGAGCTATTCATGAGAGGGAGATGCTAGGCCAAGATGATGGCTTGGCTGGTAAAGTGCTTGCTGTGAAGACACAAGGACATGAGTAGTATCAGTAATATATATATATATATATATATATATATATATACCATCACTGACCTCCACATGTGACACACATGTGTATATATACACACAAATTAACACCTATCATTGACTTCCACATGTGACGTACTTATACACCCACCCACACACTAATACCCATCATTGATCTTCACATGTTACACACATATATATATATACATATATACATATAAATATATGCATATATATATGCCCACCCACATATTAACACCCGTCATTGACCTGCACATGTCACATAAATGTATATATATACCCCCACACAAATTAATATCCATGATTGACCTCCACATGTGATACACATGTATACACACACACACACACACACACACACACACACACACACACACGCATGCACACACACTACAGTATACCAAATTTTGTATCTTTCCTCTGGGACCTAGGTTCAATTTTTCTGCTATGATGAAAGAATAGGCTAAATGTGCAAACATCTCCAGATGTTATTTTGACTGTATAACTATAAATAACTAAGGAGTAAAGATAAAGCTCAGAACTAGTAATAAATAGGCATTTTAACAAATCCTCATATGTTTATACATATTAGAGATTATTTTTAATTATGTACTTTTTATTCTCAACTCTTTTTCATACTGTAACCAAGACATTTCTCTTCTATTGTTGTTTCTATTGTCATGTTCTCAGGACTCAGGGCGCCCTCAGGGCAGTTATGCTGATCAGAAGAGGTCCTGCATTTGAGTTGCCAGAGTCTGGCAGGAGCCCACTGAGTTGAACTAATTAAATCCTGAATGGTGGGGGAAACTTAAGAAGAGAGACTACTTTTTTAGCAGCCATAGTATGCCTGCATTACTTAACAACTGGTTAAATGCCCAGGACCACTTATGGAGTATGTAGCAGAGATGAATGCTGTGTCTTAGCATTTTTGGTTTATGGTCAATATAATCTTTCTGGTCCTTTTTTAAAGGTGCTTAGTTTGAAAGAATAAAATTCTCAGATTATGACTTTGTGAATTCCAGCCCTTTCTTTCTCAGCAGGCCCATCCCATCTTGTTTGTGCATTTATATGTATGCACCCAAGGCTAAGTGATAATTCAAGTTTCTGATCTCCCTGACACAATGCAAAGAATATCAAGAAAAAAAAAAAGTTAAGCTGGGCTAGGTTCAAGAGACTAAAAAAAGCTTATGGAGTCCATTAAAAAAATAGGATGGCCATGCTTTAAAAACATCTTATAAGAAATAATTTGGGGACAAATAATATGTACTTGTATTATGAATTAAGAAATTATTGTTTGTTGTGTTAGATGCAATGTTTATAGTTGGTTGCACAGCAGGTCCTTAGTTTTCAGACAAATGTACAGATATGCTTCATTATATAATATGACATCTAAAATTTTCTTTAAAGTGATTCTAGATAGATAAGTAGACAGAGACATAGGTACCAAGATCACACTTGATAAATGAAAATATGATAATGATTTTCAAACATATGTAGTTAGTACATGTGTCAGCCAGGTTCCCATGATAACAAGAAATACTGAAGACAATCATCTTACAAAGAAAAAAGGCTATTTTGACTTACGAATTTGGAAGTCCATGGTGGGTTGATCTTGTTTGGGGATATGTGGTGAGGTATTATATTATGGTGGTGAAAGACAAGGCAGCTTATGGCCAATGTGATGGCTAGTCTTGCCATCTTGATGGGATGTAGAATTACCTTGGAAATAACTCTCTGGACATGTCTGTAATTAATTATCTAGATTACTTTATTAATGTGGGGAAACCCACCCTGCACATGTTATCATTCCATAATGTTCCAGGCTTAGCAAAAGGGAGCCACTGTGCTGAGCACAAACATTGCACTAGTCTCTGCTTCCTAGGTGCAAATGCAACATCTACCTGTAGCTCATTCTATCGTGGGCCATATCCTATAATGCTATGAATCAAAATAAACGTCTCCTATAGTCCTATGAATCAAAATAAATCCACCATTACAGATGCCCTTTCCATTGTGGAAAGCAAATCCAATTCTTGACCAGTGGAAGATTGCACACTGAGCTCTCTGATTGAGGACCAGATGCAAAGAGAAATAGGTTCAGAGCAGGAGAGTTTGGCTTCATCATGGACATGGTCTGTGAGCCAAGAGAGGAAGGGCAGAGTCCAGAAGGAACCATAGGAACAGGACAGGCTGTCAGGTTTGTGTCACTCCAAGCCTCCTGGGGCTCCTTTTGAAGCAATGGGGCCATGACACAGCATGCAGGAAGCCAGGCCTGCCAAGGACAGTTGTTCTCTTGGCTTAGTTAAGGAAAAACAACCAAGTCCCCAGGCAAAGCCAAAGGGTGATTAAGGTGGGGGCTGCATGACCACAGAGACTTTAGAACTCTGTTCTTCTTCAACCCCACATTTGAGGAGAATATCCTGTCATCCCAGCACTGTACTAAAGAAGTCAGTTCCTAAGACACTCTCTCTGATCTTCCATAAGGAAAGGAAATGAGCCAAGTAAAAACAGCAAAAGGGCAACGTGACTGTGGTCAGTAAGAACTGTGGGGAATGGCTCCATGCCACCCACCAGAGGTCAGGGAAACTTTCCCAAACTGACCTCCTAAATTGTGGTGTCTCTCTTCAGACAATGTGCTTGTCTGTGTGGAGAGGCAGCAGAAAGCAAGCCTATCCTGCTTCGGTATTTTTCGAGCCTACTGAAAAGTTGGGCTTCAGTATTCTGCACTGGTCAGAGCTCTGAAGGGAATGGGGTACTAAGAGGCAGGAGGTGATATGTTGAGTGAGCAATGAGGAGCCAGAGTAAGCCCAGTCTTGTGAGTAGTGCCCATTACAAGCCACAGGTATTTTGGAGGCTTCTCTAATTCCACCATTTCTTCTGAAGAAGGATAATAGAGAGGCTTGGGCAGATGAAACACCATCCCCCATTCCAAGGCCAATAGAAACGGAGAAGGAAAA